>CM038225.1:92774829-93413579 GCA_021442155.1 Cymbidium sinense
AAGATGAAACCATTAAAGATATTTTAGATAGAGCATCTGCTAGTCTATTTTCTATCCTAGATTTAAGTTTATGCATAAAGAAAAAATCTTGAAGATATTCACCTTTGTCAATGATTTAGTTTTATTTTTAGTTAATAAACTTTAAAGCTTAATGATCAAGATTCAAAACAAACTCTTTATTTAACAAATAATGCCTCCAATGCTTAAGAGTTCAAATAATCATATAAAACTCTCGATCATAAGTGGGATATTTTTGCTTAGCATCATTTAAATTCTCACTAAATAAAGTTATGTGATGATTTTCTTGATTTAGTATTCCACCTATTCCAATACCTGATTGCAAGTCACTTCAAAGACTTTATTGAAGTCAAGAAGTCTTAAGACAAGTGAGAAAGTCATAAAAGTTTTAATTCATTGCATGACGAGGCGCCAAGGCGCTAGCTTCTCAATCCCCAAACAATAAAACCTACAGATTGCAATGCCGAGGCACCAGGAAGGCAACATCGAGGCGCTATATTCACATTTATGAAATTGAATATATTAACTCACATGTTTTCAACCACAATTCTAACACAACACTTGCACATGATTAAATACACTCATTATTACATAATATAACACATGACATAAATTCATACATAAAGTCTACTAAAAGCCCTCCTGAGGCTTTGACTTGAAACCTAATGACAGGTTATTTTCTTCGTCGATGTGCTACATCAATTTAATTTTCAAAGAAATACAAATATTTTTTTATCATAAATAATTCTTAGAAGTTTATGTCTTGCTAACCATGTTAGCATCTACTAACACCAATAAAACTTAGTAAAATTGTGAGGTTATTGAAACCACCACTAGATTTTCAAAAGCTTAATACTAATGGTTGAGCTAAATGATTAATTATAGAGAATATCTATGGTGGTGTTCTTAAAGGTGAAGGAGTTTTATTTTCTTTTATAATTATTGGTGCTATGTTACTATTATTAAAGCTAAAATTGTGGGGATTCTTTTAGGCATGGACTATTGAAGAATCGGTAATCTTTAACACTATTTATGAGGTTAATATGAAACCATCATTAATTTTATTTATGACAATGCTCCTAAATGTGCTATTTTGTTTTAATATAAAATCAAAAAAAATCTCAATAATTTAAATAACTTAAAATATTTATAGGTAAGCTACTTGAGCATCTAACTTCCCTAATTTAAGTTGCACTTTTGCTAGCTATAAAATATGAATGGTAGACACTCCTAGCATCCTCATAAGTACTTTTGAAAAATGGCATTAGATGATTGATTTTATTTGTTTTGTTCATGTGCTTAAAGCATGATATTTCATTCAACAATAATTACTTCCATTAGCATGTTGAATTTTTCATGTAACCTAGTTGTGGTATGGAATATGGATGGATATAGTATTAGATACTACTTCTGATATTCAAATTTCAAGTTCCTTTTGACACATTCAAGGACTAATTTGTTGGTTTCTTGTGACAGAAGCTTGTAATTTTATTAATTTTAGAGTTTTATGGTTATTGTGATGCGGTGAAGGAGGTCGCGAGAGAAGAACATTCCAATGGATAATGGAGAAGAAATGCTCCAAGGATCTTCCACTCACTAAAATGGAAGAGAGATGAAAATAGTTCTACTCACCACATAAGAACGATAGCGAGAGATCACTGAATCCCTCAGACGACTGACCACCAAACTCCAATTAAAGAGTTTTCACTAAATTTTCACACACAAAAACCAATAGTTCTTTATTAGGTCAAAAATGGTGTTTAAATAAGTACAATACTCCAAGAGATGTGTCTCTTAGAGAGAAAACTATTGAAAACTAAAGAAAAAAAAATCAACCTTCATTTAGTAGCACCAAGGTGCTACAAACCAATGTCATATCCAGTCCAAGCAAGGTGCTAGCTTCTCTATCCCAAACACTAAATAGTACAAAATGTAGCACCAAGGCAAGTGGGAAGTGCCTAGGTGCTAGACTCACCTATGTAATTTACCACATAAACTCATATGTTTTCAACCACTTTTATACAATACTTAAATATGATCAAATACATCCACTACTACATAATACTACACATGAAACATAAATCTAGAATACATAAAATCTAATAAAATTTCTCCTAAGTTCAAACTTTGGTTTGGGACCTTATGGCATATCCTTTCCTCCTTTGATGTATTACATTAATTCCCTTGGGCCTCAAAGAACTCTTCTCCAAAGAGTTAAGATTTTGAAAGTATTCAAGAAGTTCAGAGGCAAAAATTTGTAATTCTTCTAAAGTCATTTATGTATCCTCACTTGGTAGTTTATCTTTCCACTTAACTAATAATCTCTAAATGGTGCTATTATCTATTGGTATCTTAGTTTATATGATATTCTTCACTTCAAAGAATATTGATTGAATAAGTACCTGCAAATAATTTATATCTTCTCCGTAAAAAAGTATCATCCTAATTTTGGAAGTTGGGTAACTCCTTCAAAAGATATTAAACCTTCCACAATAAAAATAGGATTAATAAACATATAGGGGTAATTAAAGAACATAAGTATTAGTAGTAAATTTTCTAATAATTTTAAATGGCCCACATGCTCTCACTTATAATTTTTTATATTTTGTGAAAGATATAAAGTGGCCTGTAGAGATTCTAAGAAAGCAATATATGATACAAAAAATTGAGCTTTTAGTGATTTATATAATAGATTAGATATCAAAGAAGGTGAAAGATGTATGTATAAGTTAGTCAACCAAAGAGATAGGAGAAGTAAAGACAGTTCAAGTGAGGTGTATTAAGGATGAAAATAATAAAATGCTTTTCTTAGAAAAGGATATTGAAAATAAGTGGATAAGGTATTTTGATAAACTTTTCTGAAGGATAAGAAATACGATTGATTTTAGCAACCTTAATACTCTAAACAAAAATAGAGAATTTCATTTTTATCATCTTATTAGTAAATCTGAAGTTAGAGAAACTTTAAAGAAAATGAAATATGAAAAAACAGTAGGACTTGATAATATTTCAATAGAAGTGTGGAAATGTTTAGAAGATCAAGGAATTTCATGGCTTACAAATCTTTTTAATGTTATTTTAAAGATTAAAAAGATGTCAGATGAGTGGAGAAAGAGTTTGTTGGTTCCTATATTTAAGAATAAAGGTGATGCACAAGAGTGTGCAAATTATAGAGGAATTAAGTTAATGTGTCATACATTAAAATTATGGGAGAGAGTAATTGAGCATAGATTACAATGTGATACAAAAGTTTCTCACAATTAGTTTGGTTTCATGCCAGGTAGATCTACAATGGATGCTATACATTTGTTAAGAGGTTTGATGAAGAAGCATAGAAAAAGTAAGGAGGATCTACATATGATATTTATTGATTTAGAGAAAGCTTATGATAAAGTTTCTAGAGATGTTCTTTGGAGAGTTCTAGAACGATAGGAGTTAATATTGGTTATATTCAAGTCATTAAGGATATGTATACTAGAGTCATTACTTGTGTACAAACACATGGAGGATTGACAAAATATTTTCCTATTTCGATTGGATTACATCAAGGATCACTTTAAGCCCTTATCTTTTACTTTAGTTATGGATGTTCTTACTTAGCATTTACAGAAGATGTACCTTGGTGTATGCTTTTGTCGATGACATTCTTCTTGTTGATAAGATTAGAAGGAGTCCAAGAGAAACTTGAATTATGGAGGTCAACTTTAGAGTCTAAAGGTTTTCATTTAAGTAGATCTAAACCGAATATATGGAGTGTAATTTTAGTTGTAGAAGTTAGTGGTAGTGTTGTGACATTAGGTGAACAAGTCATTAATAAGAGTGAGCGATTGAGATATTTAGGCTCTATTGTTCAAAATGATGGTGAAATAGATGGAGATGTTATTAATAGAATTCAAGTTGGATGGTTGAAGTGGAGGAATGCATCTGGCCTGTTTGTGATAGAAAAATTTCACTTAAACTTAAGGAAAATTTTATAAGATGGTGGTAAGACCAATGACTTAAGAATGTTGGCTAATAAAGAGAAGCATAAGACTAAGTTAAGTGTTACAGAGATGAGGATGCTTAGGTGGATGAGTGGCTTTACTCTTAGAGATAAAATGCAAAATGAGTATGTTCGAGAAAAAGTTGGAGTAGCTCTAGTGGCAGATAAGATTAGAGAGAGTCGCCTTAGATGGTTTAGCCACATAAAGCGTCGGTCGTCCGATGACCCGGTTAGAAGAGTATATGCAGTAGACCTACAAATACTTGGTTAAGATGTATTAAAAATGACTTTAGTATACTTGAATTAAATGAGAATTTGACACATAATAGGACACAATGGAGATAAGGATTCATGGCACATAGTGGGATTAAGGCTTGTTGTTGTTGTTGGTGAAAGAAAATCTCTCAAGATGAATACAAACTAATACATAACCTACCTCATATCCTTAAAATTTTATTTTTATTAAATACTTAGAATTTTGTATTTTCAATTGTTTCTTTATATCTTCATTAAGGCTATCAAAATAGCATGCAAATGTATATGCTGAATCAGAAAATGCATGAGTAGATATATTAACTAGGTCAATAGGCATTTTAGGGTTATATTCATAAATTATTTTGAAAGATGACTTGTAGATTATTCTAGAAAAAGAATTATTGTATGCAAATTCATAGGTAGATAATGTTAAATCTCAAGTTTCTAAATTTTTTTCAATTATCTTAGTAGATTTCTTAATATTCTATTGACAACTTCCGTCTATCCATCAGTTTGTCGACTAAATGCAGATGAAAATTTTAGTTTTGTTCTCGTCACTTTCCATAAGGTATTCTAGAAATACGATATAAATTTGGCATCTCTATTAAAAACTGTGGTGAATGGGACTCTGTGTAACCTGACAATTTTTTTAAAGAATAATCTTGTTATGTGAAATGCAACATTTAATTTTGAATAAGAAATGAAATATGTCATCTTAAAAAATTGATCTACAAAGATAAGTATTAGTGTACATAAGGTGTTCTAGAGAAACCTAATATGAAATCTATGAATTGATCTTCCCGTGATCCAAAAAGAATAGGTAATGATATGTAATGACCCGCCCTTTATTTAACAGTTTTATCTTGACAAAAAATATAGCATTGCTACGACACGTTGAACATCTTTTCATAGGGATAGTCAATAAAATATTTGTTCGACTACTGTTTGTGTTTTTAATTTATCAAAATATCCTGATATACCTCCTAAATGCAATTCAGAGAAAAGGAATTCCCTTAAGGATATTTTAGGAAAACATAATTGCTTGTCTTATAAAGATATCCATATAAAATGATAAAAAAACTATCAAAAGTCAAGAGCTTAGATTCGTATTCTAAATATATCATATGTAAATCAAAGCAAAGTTTGTAATCTTACTTTAAAGTTTCAAATCCTGGAATTTGGAATTCAAAGAATGAAACCATCAATATTGAAACTCTAGATAGAGCGTCTACTAGTTTGTTTTCTATTCCAAGTTTATTTTAAGTACAAAGAAAAAATTTTGAAGATATTCAACCCACTTAGCGTGTTTATAATTTAATATCTTTTGAGAGTTAATAAATTTTAGAGCTTGATGATCGGTATTCAGAATAAACTCTTTATGTAATAGATAATGCCTCCAATACTTAAGAGTTTAAATAATCACATAAAACTCTCAATCATATGTAGAAAATTTTGTCTAGCGTCATTTAACTTTTCTTGAAAATAATTGATGATGATTCTTGACTTAATATTCTACCAAATTTAATATGCATCACAAGTCACTTCACATACTTTATTGAAGTTAGAAAGTCTTAAAATAAGTGAGAAAGTTATAAGAATTTTAATTTATTGCATGACTCTTTCAGCATCTATAATCCACGTAAACTTACCTTTTTTTAATATGGCAGTGATAAGAGCTATAATAGTGCTGAAATTTTTTATAAATCTCATATAAAAAGTTATTAATCCATAAAAGACTTTGAGGTTGGCCAATCTATAATGGACTTAATTTTTTATGGGTCAACATTTAATCCATCAATAAATACAATGAAACTTAAGAAAATGATTTCATGTTGACAAAAAAAACACTTCTTAAGATTTACATATAATCTAAGACCGTTCTTAAATGATGTAGATGTAACTTCTTATCTAAGCTATAAATAAGAATATTATCGAAATAGACTACAAGGAATTGACCAATAAAAGATTAAGTACAATGTTTATTGGTCTCATGAATGTACTAGTGCATTTGAAAAACTAAATGGCATGACTAACTTTTATAAAGACTATCGAGTTTTGAATGATGTCTTTCATTCATCACCTAATCTAATCCTTATCGATGGTATCCACTTCTCAAATCAATTTGGAGAATAAAGATATAAGCCTAAAATAAGATCTAACATGCCATCCAACCTAAATATAAGAAATATATATTTTATTGTGATTTTATTTACTATTCTACTATCAATATACATCCTTTAAGTTTCATCTTTCTTATGAGTTAAAAGAGCCGGTACAATATAAGGACTAAAACTTTCTTGGACAAAATCTCTCAATTTCATCTACTTGTCATTTTAATTAATTTCGGTTGAAATCATCCTATAATGAGGTAAGTTAGAATTTGTGAATCAAATCAGTCTATGATGTATATCCCTTAATAGTGGTAGTTTATTAAATAAGTCATCGGTTCAAATTAGTTAATTCAGATAACAAATCTAAGATCACAGTAGATATGTGATGATTCCTAACATCAACAGAGATTTCTCGAAGACACAAGATAAATAAATAAGCATGGTCATTGAACTCTCTAACTAAGCGTTTAATCTCGATGGTTGTGATTTAAATACTAGGATATTCGCACATATTATCATGTATATCAGAAGTATCCTCCCTATCGTTGGATGGCAATATCACTATCAACTGGAGTTTCATATTTCTCTCTTAATTCAATTTGATTTGAAATTCAAAATTGAGTTTGTGAGGAGGTGTAGAAAGAATTCTATGAGGGGGTATAATTGACCTCTTTTTGTTAGACTTTATAGAGAATAATTTGATTATTTTCTCATTGTGTTTGAATATGTAAGTGTTTTCACACCTATAATAGATTACATTCAAATTATAAAGTCATGATCTCTCTAATAAGATATGAGTTATTTCCATTGAAAAAATATCACACAAAATTTGATCATTATAGCTACATATTTTAATTAAAACAAGATATTTGTTAGTTATAAGTAGGGATGTGTAGTTTACCCAACTGATTTGAAATAGTTCTGGGTGAGATTTAGTTGTAAGATTAGCTCTAGTGATAACATGGGTTGATATAATATTGATAGCATTACCTCTGTCTATTACTAACTTATATCTCTTTTCCTTACATAAAATATACATTAAAAAAATATTTATCCTTTTTCAATCCTTTTATCCCATAGAAGCAATCATATATCTCATAACTAACATCTACTTCTTCATTTGATAGTGGTGTATCATCACATATCTCTTCAATATCTTCTCCTCCTAAATCTATCAATTCATCTAGGAACATAATTTTTGGCCTACATTAATTTTGCATATGACCCTTTTATTACATTTAAAGCAAACTATATCTTACACATAGAAGTAGGTTGTGGGGTTCGCTTTTAGTGGGGTTGTTTGATGAAGAAAGATTAGGTCTAATGATAGACTTTTGAGATAGTGATATGGGTGGTTATTTAGAAGATATTTGAGCTTTCATCTTAGATGTGAATGACTTTCTTATGCTTTCCTAGGTGTAAAGCATAGTGAAATACGCCCTCTAAGGTCGAGGATCGTGAATCTCTATGTTATTCTTAATATCTCCCTTTATTCCAATGATAAATTTATTAGCTATTTTCCACTCTTGATCAGCATATTGAGTTCTAGCTATTAAGTCCTCAAATGTATTCTTATATTTCATTACTGACATAATCTCTTATTTAAGAGTTATCAATTGCTTGTGGTACCTTTTATCATGATTTCTAGGATAGTATTTAGCCCTTAGGATTTCTTTTATTTCAACTTATGTCATGAGATTTCTACTGAATTTCTCTTCCTTAGCCAAACTACTGTTCCAACAAATTTTAGCATAACTCACTAATTTCATTTTAGCAAACATAGTTCGTTGATAATCATCCATATGATATCAATCAAGAAGTCCATTGGGTTAACCAATCTAAAAATTTCTTAGGGTCATGAACACTATCATATATTGGGGCTTCTATCTAAACTTATTTTGTATGTTCATATATTTATTGATTTAGAGAAAGCTTATGATAAAGTCTCAAGAGATGTTCTTTGGAGAAGCGAAAGAGTTAATATTGATTATATTCAAGTCATTAAGGATATGTATACTAGAGCTACTTGTGTCCAAACACAAGGAGGATTGACAAAATATTTTCCTATTTCAATTGGATTACATCAAGGATCAACATTAAGCCCTTATCTTTTTACTTTAGTTATGGATGTTCTTACGAGGCATTTACAAGAAGATGTACCTTGGTGTATGCTTTTTGCTGATGAAATTCTTCTTGTTGATAAGACTAGAGAGGGAGTCCAACAGAAACTTGAATTATGGAGGTCAACTTTAGAGTCTAAAGGTTTTCGTTTAAGTAGATCTAAAATTGAATATATGGAGTATAATTTTAGTTGTAGAAGTTTTAGTGATAGTGTTGTGGCTTTAGGTGATCAAATCATTAATAAGAGTGAATTGATATTTAGGCTCTATTGTTCAAAATGATGGTGAAATAGATGGAGATGTTATTAGTAGAATTCAAGTTGGATGGTTGAAGTGGAGGAATGCTATTATGTGATAGAAAAGTTCTTAAACTTAGAGAAAATTTTATAAGATGGTGGTAAGACCGCAATGACTTATGTGCGAGAATGTTGGCCAATAAAAGAGAAGCATAAGACTAAGTTAAGTGTTACGAGATGAGGATGCTCAGTGGATGAGTGGCTTTACTCTTAGAGATAGAATGCAAAATGAGTATGTTCGGGAAAAGTTGGAGTAGCTCCGGTGGTAGATAAGATTAGGGAGAGTCGCCTTAGATGGTTTGGCCACATAAAGCGTCGGCCGTCCGATGACCCGATTAGGAGAGTAGATGCATTAGATTTGCCTTATGTTAAGAAAGGTAGAGGTAGACCTAAAAAGACTTGGTTAAGATGTATAAAAATGATCTTAGTATACTTGAATTAAATGAGAATTTGACACATAATAGGACACAATGGAGATGAAGGATTCATGTAGTCGACCCCACCTAGTGGAATTAAGGCTTCTGTTGTTGTTGTTGTTGTTGTATATAATACCCTAAGATGGTCTCGTCTAATGGTGTTCCTTAGGTTTGGCCTTCCCACATGATATTCATCTCTAAGAAGTTCAGATTTTCCCTCCTACAAGTTCTAAGTTATCTGGACATGGAATAGTTGGTGGAATTTGACGCTTAGTACTAATAATTTGAATTTGTGCAATTAGGTTCAAAAAAAGGCTTCTACCCCAGTGAATTTATTTTCACTTCTCATAGAAATCACATCTACTCTCCTAGTTAAGTCCTCTATTTCGTCCAAACTAATAGATTTAGGTGGCATGAATTTTTAACAAAATGATGCAAATATGACACTCTAAATGAAATTTGTAAATATGCGATAAATGAACTAAACTTAATGCAAATAAGATGCACAAATTTTGAAAATGACTAGCCTTCAGCAAACACAAAGTAACTCGTGGATACTATAAAACATCAAGCAAACCTTCAGAAGAAATAAGTATAAAATCTTTACAATATAAATTCAATTTTTATGTTAAGTTTGTAAACTAGGTTAGGCTATTTAGTAAACTCTCCTTACTCAAATTGTCACTCAAGTATGATAACCTGTAGTTAGTTTAAGCGAGAAATAAATTTATAGAGGAGAGACAACTAGTTGGTAGTAACATAAACATTTATAGGATTGTCAACCACATAAATTTAGCATGCATTTTCAAACAAAATCACTAACTTTGTAATGGAAATTACTCAAAATCAAAAATTCAGAACTAAACTTGTTTGGATTTGATATGGATTATTTACGAGAACTTTCTTCACACATTTAAAACTTAGGCTCTGATATCAAAAATTGATGAGGATGATCGTCGAGAGAGAAGAGCATGCAGATAGTGAAGAAGAAATGCTCCAAGGATCTTCCACTCACCAAAGTAGAAGGGATACAAAGAAGTTATACTCACCAAAGTAGAATGGTAGTGAAAGATAACCGAATCCCTCAGAAGGCATACCACCATGCTCCAACCAAAATATTTTCACAAAATTTTCACACATAAAATCCAAATGTTCTTCATTAGATCAGAAATAGTGTTTAAATAAATACAATACTCTAAGAGAAGTGTCTCTTTGAGAGAAAACTATAAAAAACTGAAGAAAAAAAAGTTGGACCTTTGTTTCACAGTGTCGAGGAGCCACAAACCAGCACCACGATGCCACAGTCTAGCGTCGAGGCACCATAGACCAGTCAAGGTGTTACTTTCTCTGTCCCAAACACTAAATACTACAAAATACAACGTCAAGGTGCCAGACTGACACCTATGCAATTTAGCATATGAACTCATATGTTTTTAATCACAATCTTATACAATACTTAAACATGATCAAATACATCCATTACTGCATAATACAACACATGAAATATAAATCTACAACACCTAAAGTCTAATAAAATTTCAAGCTTTGGTTTGGGAGCTGGTGACAAGTCATTTCCTCCTTTGATGTGCTACATCAAGATGCCATTTAGTTTAGTGGACCTAGATCTTGGTGGAAGCTTTCCTAATTTCTAATCCACCTCTTTTTGCTTCTTATCTTGGTTGATATGTACCAAATTTCTACATTTCCCTGAACATCATCCTAGTGTGGTTGAACACTAGTTTGATAGGATTGATATTCTCAATTATGGTGTGGTTGCCAATTTTTAATCCTATAATTCTAGATGTCTAACTTATATCTTTACATATAATAACATTCTAGCAATGTTTAGGTTTTCTTAGCATTTAGTTAAGGTATATATCTCATTCTATGAAAATTTGTTCATGTTACTTCTTCTTATCATTTGAAAATCACAATTTTTTTTTGGAGTCGATTTCAATTTTGGCTATTGGATATTTTTGGTGGACTCAGTAATTGTCATTATTCCTATTGTGTCTTCTATTTTAGTATGTTGTTAATCTTCAGTTGTCAGTTCGTCAGACCTTGGCTTGGTAGCAGTCTAGTTCTTTGGAATCATGTAGGTTGCTGCATTGGTCTCTTTTTGAACTGATTATTTTCCACTGTTCGTTGCAATTTTGATGAGATACTGAATATAATGAGTTAAAGAATGCTTATAATAATATGGGTTATGATTGGAATTATTTGTGCATTACTTTCTTATGTCTTATATCACATATCATACTTTTTCTTTAACATGAATTGCACATTTTTAATCCTATGCTAGTGAACTTGGTTAGAGTGCCGCATGGAAGATTGATGTTGTGCAACACTAAAAGTTGGAGCTATTATTTTGGCTGAATTGATGATTATAGTGTTACCAAGTCCCTAAAGGTATTAGACTTCATGATCTTTTACTCTTGTTTTGCCTTATTTATTGTAAATATCTATACTACAGTTTTTTAACAAGTACTTTGATTCCTGGTGATCAAGGTGCGTAAGCAATTGTATGTGTGTATATAGCAAATTGTTCAAGAGGAATTTATTAAATGTTCAAAAATTATATTTTATTTGTTTTGGAGGCAAAAAAGTCAGTGGATATAATGGGCTAAAAGCAACTAAGATTGTGGCATGCATATAAAGACGAAGATTACTTGATAAAATTTGAAATTGAATATGATGAAAATATAATAAGAATTAGTAAAACATGTAAAAAAAATCAAAGTCAACTTTATGGGCTTAAATGAATTTCCTATTAATGTAAAAGATTTAGTACAAAGATATAAATTTAGCATGCATGTATGAACAACATGTATAAATGTCAAATTATGTGTTGGATTTTATAATTACATAAGTTTTATTATGTACAGAGAAAATAAGCTCAATTTGAGTTGATTAGAAAATAATCTTTCATTATAAGATTGTATTGAACTAGCTCAAAAGTCAACTTGAAATCTATCAATTTCTACTTGATTTGGGGTAAAGTTGACATTTTGATTTCAAGAATAGGTAGGCTGGCTCACAACCTATAATATCACCTCTACATGCATATAAATAACAAAAGTTTTTAGCTCATCAATTGAAGACATTTATCATTGAATAGAATTTAAGAACACAACTTTTTTTTGTTTTTTTGTTTTTTTTTTTTTTTTTTAATTACACAACTTGAAATTACACAAATTTGATAATTGAACTGTATAACTCTTTAATGTTCTGCAAAATATTTATCATTCCCTTTAGATTTTTAGAACTGCTTCCTCTCCTCTATGATTTCTGGGACCTTTTTTTATATCCCTCACATTAAGGTACTTCAATTCGTAAGCCAAGGTTATTTGCTTTGTTCAAACCTCTTTAGAACTCTGACAACTATCAGTATTCCCTGTTAAGTATCAACAGCTGTGTTTTTTCCCATAACTCATTCTCAGATAAAATTTCACCAAAAATTTTTTTCTTGGAGTTATGGTCCTTATACTCTTCCCATCATTTACAATGCATTTTGCCTCCAAAATTTTGGGAGTTTATCACGCTACTATGCCCAGGAACGAAGCTTACATTCACTTCCAAGTGAGGACGAATGTTGACTATAAAATCCTTATTAGCATAACACTGAGAAGTTACTGACAGATTTTACAATAACTAAGAATAGGGTTTAATCTGCCCCATCAAATTTGAATAAGAATTTAGCCAATAAAAAATAATTCACCATTACAACCCGATAGCCAGAAAGAACTGTACATCAGGATAAAACCCATACAGCAACAACACAAAATTAAAAATAAAAATAGCAAATAAAAAATAACTAGACAAAAAAAACAGAGAGATACCTGTGGTGGGAATCAGAAAAGGGGTTCCGCTCGTCGTTTTGAATATCTTCTTAACATCCTCAAGTAGAGTCTTCGTCAACACCGGCACAGCCGGAGAGCGGTAGTCTTCATTGTTTCGATTCATTGCTCGGATGACCGGCTCAGGGATGTTCACCGGCCCCGGCACGAACAAATGATTCCTCCCCGGCCCATAAACATAATCCATCTTCCTGGCAGGTTAACTCTAAAGAGTGCTTAGCCGACTTTACAAGTTTATAAAGTAGGCAACAGATGAAAACAAGCAGAAGAAAAAACGAGCAAGAGTAGTACCTCTCTCTTGCTTTGCCTTTTTAAGCAGCGGAGAGAGGAGGGTTGGGTAGTGAAATATAAGAAGGGGAGACATAGCGACGGACGAAGGCTTCAACAGAATCCAGCGTGGAGGATAAGAGGGAGCTCGGTGCAAGGAATCGTGAGGCCAAGAGAGAATTGTAGGAGCAGAAACGCCAAGAGTTGATTCTGATGAGGATTAGAAAGGTAAGGAGGGAAGAAGCCCAGATGAGACAGATCACTCCCACCTCATACAATTTGTATTCCAATCAATGCTTTTATTTGGCTTGTACAAGATGAGCAGGTGAGCACCACTTATTTATTTTTAAGATAAAAATTCGATTCGTCAAAATAATTTATTTTTAGCATCATTTTAATACCAATAGTATTAAAAATATAGAAGATTTACGTTCATACCACACAATTTTTCAGTATTTACCTATCTAACACTCAATTTAATATTTAAGTATTCCATATGTAAAATATATAAAAATTGTGTGATATGTGTATAAATCCTCCTCAAAATATGTAGAAATTGAAATTATGAAAGTTATTCAAAAAAAAAAAATTATGAAGCATACTCTAACTCATATTTGATGATTAGATTAAGTGAATTCATCGAAGTTGATAGCCCAATTCACTAAACAAACTAACTCATCCTTTAATATTATTCATCAATTGAAAGTCAATTTGTTGGAGACTTATCAAAGGACAAGAGTTTTATTATATATATATAAATACATATATATATATATATATATATATATATATATATATATATATATATATATATATATATATATATATACAAAATCTAGAAATAATTTAGAACCAACCATCAAGTCCTCTCTTAAAAAATTTTAATATAATTAACAGCATGATTGCTTGCTTGCAATCTAATTTCTCAACTTAATATCAATCAAGATATATGTAAGAATTTTCATTTTATTGATTTGTTATTTGTTGTTGATATATATATATATATATATATATATATATATATATATATATGAAATATATTTATTATAAATAAGGATAAGAGTCTAAAAGCGAGAATTGGTGTACAAGCTTCTTCTATAATGGAGACATAATTATTTTCTTTTTATATGCTCTATACTTTTGCATATTTTATTGTGTGATACCTTTTACTATGTGTTTCATGAGTTTCATGATGATGTTTTATGAATTGAAAATCTATCAATTTTGAAATGCCTTATTCATTGCCCCATTTAAGAACATGTAAACTAATACTTAGCATTAGAACATTAGCTCTATAATTTTTGACTTTACATTCTATTTCTTGAGGTTTTATTGTTTAATATCTTTTGATCTTAATTATAATTACATGAAAATCACTCCACAATATAACCATCCTTATTTGATGGTATTTATTTTAATTTCAAAATGTATAAGCATGTTTTGACTCTTATTTTGAAAGGATACAAGAGTCATACTAATTCTACATTAATGGTAAAAAAATTCAAAATCATATTAAATAATAAGCTTTGAAATTAGAATTGGAGGCATTAAATGATGGGGTGTAAATGCTTTATTGTGCCTTAAAGTGCAATTAATATTTGAAAATATACCATTGAATAATAGGAAAGAAGTTGGGGTTGCAAATAAACCATGAATTTGACAACTTACTTACGTCTCAACTCGATAAGAGTATGTTGATGATCATTTGATTTACTAAACAATTAAGCTTAAATATCTTTCTAAATACTCAATTATTGAATGAATGAGATTGAATAACTTATTGCTTGATTTATTTATATTCATGAATAATATCATTGAAGTCCCATGAACAAGTTCATTAAAATACTTACATAAGAGTCAATTTAAAGCTCAATTTAAAGTTTAATTTAAACTTAATTTAAGATGAAAGCTCAATTTAAAGCTTGATTAAGGGTCACTATGAAGCTTGAAAAAAGCTTATTAATATTTAATGAATCAAATCATTAATTTATAAATATTAAATTTAAAACTAATACTGGCAATAGTTATATTTTAAATATATTAATTAGTTTAATTTATCATCTTTTAAACATTAATTTATTTTACTTCCTATTCTAAATCTCTCAAATAACCCAAATTTGATATTCAGCTTTATTGCTCATCCATTATGCTACTCCATATTATTGTATGGCTTAAAATCCAAAGTCACATCTTTCTCTCCCACACGTCACCACAGAAACTCCGTAAAACATCTAAAGAAATAAGCAATGAAGACTATTGCTAGAGAAGATATCACCTTAGCATGCAATCATGGTAGAAAAGTAGCATCATGAAAAGCATTTTTTTTCTCTTTTAAATTGACATGAGCAATGGTTGGTAAATTCATCAAAACCTGAAATGAACTATATCTTAGTTTAGTTTTCTATGTCTAAGAACTATATATTTTGTAAGTTCATGTGATTTATAGTTCTACTCATATGCCATTGTTTTTTTTTTTCTTGTTTGGGATAGAAAGAGTTGTTAACATCAAAAATGTTAGTTGAACCTTACCGCATATTCTCCTCAAACATCAAAAGCTTTGACTTAACACATTAGGTTGGCCTTAAGTCGAGGAACCCATGTTGAAGTTGCAAACCTTTGCTCATTATAGGTTTGGCTCGCCAACCCTAGGGCAGACCCCTTTCATTGCTTATAGGCCAATTATACAAAGTCATTCCAAATTGACCCAATTGGTCTAAGATGACCAATTTATCCTTAGTTTTCAAATTGATTTGACCAATTTTACGTGTGAACAGCTTCTTTAAATGTTTAAAATATAGTACAGAATTTATTTGCTTCAATTGCCTCTTAGCACTTACTCAATTGGCCAAATAATGTGTTTACACCCATTAAGACCAATACCTTGCTTTGATAGTTGATTGAACTAAACTAACCATGATATTCAATAAAATCCTTGAGATTGATTATATCCAAGGATGTTATTAACAAATTCTTAGTTCAACTCATATTGATTTGACCCCTCTAAGGTGGACAATTTGTCCAAATGGACAAACTTATATTTTTGGCCCAAATAGGGACATTCATTTTCATAAGAAAAAAATAGTTCTAACAAATGGCTCTAAATCACGCCAACTGATTGAAAATGATTTTTTTCATAGATGTTAAGAATTTTTTTTTGTTCAGCCCACATGATTTGATCATATTACAGAGTCATTTTAATGGAATAGGCCAATATGGCCCATTTAGTCATATTTTAATAAAAATGATCATGAACCCCATTAATGGTTGAATTAATTGATTGGTTTACTCCAAATTAATGGATAATATTTCAATTAAATCTCTACAGCTGAAATCTCCTATAATTATAGCCTTGAGGCCATGTGGCATTAAAAGTACCCTCATCCAATCAAATTCCACCAAATTTTCCCTCTCAAATATATTCAACATAACTAATTCGTTTATTTGCTAGGTGCTTGCGATAAGCAAAATGAGACAAAGAATAATTTAATTAAAATTCTCTTAAGGAAAATCCTTTGTCGTAAGGAATAACTTGGAGCATAAGGACATGGATAAGACAAAAGAGCTCTTATACAATCAAAAGCTTTCAAAGAAGTTTTCATATAAAAATAATATGGACACCTAATGTACTTATTCATGTACATGTGTCATGCGAAGGAGAAAAAGAGGCATGGTACCAATTGGTATTCTCGTCCCATCCTTTTAATGACATGCATTTAACATTAATATTAATTAAAAATCATGCAATTAATCACTTAATCCATTATTTTACTTTAAATAAAGAGTGTGGTGAGCATGAAAATCATGGAAAAGAGGGATGACAATTTTTCCATGTTTTTTTTTCTCATGGTGAGCTCTCGACCAAATTTTTATAAAGGAAACCAAAGAGGTGGAGATAAAGAAAGCTCTCCCCTTTCATTTGCTTTGATATAAGAAATTCATTGCATCATTTAGAGTCCTTCTTCTACCTCTACTTGCTACCAATATCTTATTGAGGATCCCAATCCAATAGCTTTTTTATCAATTGGCCCAAGCTATGAATTCTTAGGAGGGTCACACTATACTTTCCTTACTGAAAGAGGGGATCAAAATTTTTGAGATTTTTAGCTTATGCAAGTATAATATCAAAACATAGTTAATATTCATTTATGGACTTATAATTACATCATGATAAGCTTGACTAAGGCCTTAGAATCTTTGATCCCATTTTTTTTTAAGTCCAAGTCTTCGGAAAAATCCTATCGGGCTGGTAACTTGATGTTAACCTATTACCTTGATTTGATGTGAATGGGAGGAATAAGAAGAATATTCCTTAAAATATTTTCTTAGAATTTATTTTTAATACTTTTTTATTTTTCTTTTGATTCCATTTCCATTGCATTAACATAAAAGGAGTATAGAAAAATAATAAATTGCTAAAATATATTTTCTTTATTTTAAAATTAATTTAGTTTTATTAATCTTTATAAAAATTATTATTTTTAATATCACATATTATTTCAAAGAAAATTTTTTGAAAGGCTTGAGAATGTTTCTTATGCATTCATAAAGCATCTCTAATTTTTCCATGGCCATTTCAAACTATAAACTTAATGCACACAAATGGTTTAGGTGAAAATACCATTTTTCCCTTGACCCATTTTGTTTGATTTCCACACTTGGTTATGAGTCCTTAGAAAGATTAGAGGCCTTGTAATAAGTTTGTGATATCAATTCAAGGGTTCCTTAGTCATTTACTTAAGAATTCTCTTGAATAGTTTGAAACTTATCATTTTTTCCTGAGGGTTTGCATAGTCTTAAACCTTGTTATTTAAAATTATATTTTGGATAATCATGTCATCATGTCATATCATTTTATTTAAGATCATTAGAAACTAGATACAAAGCAAGGCTGGACCCTCAATGTGAGATCGCTAGACAAATATGAAGTAGTATGTCCAGTAATTTGCAAGTTAATAGGATTTACGTGGCATAAAAGATAGAAAATATTTTATAGGAGGGCATCGGAAAACCTCATCATGAGATCCCAAGCCAAAGGAGAATGAAGGATCCAACTATTAGCTACTCATTGAGATCAGCCAGAAAGAAGACACCCATCTAGGATCCCTAGTTCTCATCCACCCAAATTCTCTGATTCTAAGGATGACTCCTATGACACTAGTGAAGAAGAGGACATGTTAAAGAAGCAGCCACAACCAACTAATGCTTTCTTTAAGAAAATTAAAGAAGCTCGCCCACCTCATAGGTTCAAGATCCTGCATCTTGAATCCTACAAAGGTCGGACAGACACCATCGACCATATAGCCTACTTTGAGTCGGCCACATCATTATAGGATTTAGACGATGCAAAGAAGCATTGAATCTTTTTCACTAGTTTCAAAGAGTCAGTCGTTAGGTGATTTTTGCACCTTCCTTTATGAGTTATTACATCATTTGCTAACTTTGAAAGGATATTAGCCATGCAATATGCTAGCACTCAGAAGTTGCTAAAGTGTTTTCAAGCTCTCTTGCAAATGAGGTAGGAGCCTAAAAAGTTTCTGTGAAAGTTCATCATCTATTTCTAGTAAGAGATGCTGGAAGTCAAAGATCCAGTGCCCACAATCGCTTAAGCAACATTTGTAATTAGCCACCAAATTCCCTGTTGGAGGAGAAGAGTTAGAGAGAACCTCAATTAATCCTACACGTGCTACTTGAAAGCCGTTGGTGGGTCGAGTAAAGAAGATGAAGTGATATAGTTGGATATGGAACGAACAAGGATCGAAGTCCTTGAGGAGATAAAAGAAATTATGATCATACAAGGTAACGGGCAAGCACTAAGGATCAGCTCAACTTTGTATCTCAAGCATAAGGAACCATCATTTGAACTCTAATGGATAATATAAATGTGTTTGCGTGGATAGCCATGGAGATGACATGCATTGACATCAATGTTGCTTGTTATTGCTTGAAAGTTTATTTGACGTGCAACGCCAAGTAAAATTATGAAAATAGGAACCATACTCAAGCCTATCAATGAAGAGAGCTAAACTACTCAAAGTTAATTTCATTAAAGAAGTTCAATACCCCGAGTGGGTGTCCAATGTAGTGATATGCAAAAGTAGGGTGGAAAATGGAGAATATGCTTCAACTTCACCAAATTGAACTCATAATGTCCAAAGAATGGGTATCCTCTCCTTCGAATAAACAAACTTATTGACTCGACAATTGGATTTTTGGTGATGAGTTTCTTAGATGCCTTTTCATCATCAAATTCAAATGCACCCTATAAACTTTAAGAAAATGACTTTCATTACCACTGAAGAACTATACTATTACAGACTCATTCCATTTGGGATCAAGAACAGAGGGGTGATCTACCAGATGCTTGTGGGTCGAGTGTTCAAATAATAGAAGTGGAGAAATGTAAAAGTCCATGTTGGCAACCTACTCGTTAAAAGTAAGTCACCGGTTGTGGTGTTTTAATTTTGAACCGTAGGGACACCACACAACTCTCAGGGGGTACTTATTGAAGTGATCGAGTGTAGCATTAAAGTAAGATGTACTACCTCGAAAGATAGAAACATCATCCATATGGGCTTAATCACCTAATAAGGACTTCCAAGGTAGATGGGTCTATATATATACCTGAGATCTTTCCCTTACTTCATATGGAGAAGTAATGTAGGGTTTATTTTATGTCGGATTCTTTAGTTCTCTATGGAAGCAAGCTTCCATACTTGATTAAATCTTAGAATATAAGAATCTCCTAAAAACATTCTCGATTAAAGTAATCAATAAATATCTCCAAAGATTTTAATACTAAACTATCAAAGGATTAGGTATTTATGGAAATCAAATGGGAGAGTTCAAATAAGAAGACTTATTTACATTCCAAAGGAGAATAAGTAGAAACACCCATGATACTAGGAATTGAGTACTTACTAGTGAGGCTTTATATTTGAGAGAGAGAAATTACTTTTATTTAAGTTAAAATCTTATCGGTCTGAGCTTATAGTAATACAACACAAGATTATGGAAATACCTAAGAGGTGAGGACTTATACCCGTAGCCTAAAGGAAATAAGTAGCCTCATAACCTAAATCTAAAATACTTTAGCACAAGCTAAAATCACAACCTAAGTCTAATCGGGAAATATGGGATATGATAGTTCACCTCCACAAGGGAGAATGAACACACCATGGCTCTTCTAGGCTTATAATCGCTTGGAGTGGCTGCCAACTAATACCTTCTATATTTTAAAACTATGTTGGTTGATCTTATGTAGATGATAGATAGCTAGGTTGTTGTTTAATTAGGAAGGAAGCTAGAGTCATAAACTCATTCCTTAAAAAACTAGATCATGGTTGGTATGCAAACATGACTTAGACTAATGTAAGAATTATAACTTTTGAAACCATTTTGACATATTCATTTTGGACCAAAGCTTGGGACAATTATGCCTACAAGCATGATGAAGTAGAGTTATGGGCCAAATCAGTAAGAATGGTGTTTTCCACTACAAGGGATTCTCTCAAAGGTCAAGCATATCTCTTATCATGCAAGAGTGGAGACCCTCCTTATTCAAGAGTGAAAAAATAACACATGCATAGTGTGATAACATACACCATTCAGCTAAGGTGTTTCTAAATCTTTTATTTATCTTGGATAAAAGCCTAGGCTTTAAAATGAGGTTATGAGTTGCATTAGGATTTATTATGAGTTTTTAGTGAGGGTGGAAGATTTAATTTTATCCTAAAGAGCCTACCACATCCAAGCCACACATCAAATCACACTTTAAAATAACCTATGAAAAGCATGCCATTTCTTATGCACAAACTAAACACAATAATCAAACATATGAATTTTGTAAAAGAATAAGAGGTCGTCGTAATGTACCCAGAAAAGAAAAAAAAAAGGTAGCCGAGCCCTACCTTTATACAACTCGAATTACAATAGAATATTACAATTAAAATGAATGTTATAGGGGTCTTCAATCTCTTATCCTTCTTTCCTTCTTTTGGATTGATTTGCTTCAGGCTTCATAGGGCTTCCCAGGTCTTTGCCTTCTAGCCAATGTTCATCCTAAACCCCATAGCACTAATCCCAATCCTATTACAGAAATTATATATTTATGAAAAATGAAATCTAACTACCCCTACAAAATAGATGTTAGTTAAAAAAACATACAAGCCAAGCAATTATATTTCACATATTTGGACTTAGCACCCTGCACTTGGATAACCAAGCGCACCTATCCTAATTAGTTTATGCTTAGGGGCATACGTAGTACCTGCAAGTAAGAACATTCATATTTACTTATTATTACAGTGACCCCTTTAGCATAATCTCATGCAGAAAACATATTAGACTATTAGTGACCTAGCACCCAGTTTATGCACAAATAATCCTAACATCCAATCTAAAATATTACATCATAAAATAAAACATAACACCATAACATACATTGGCCTAACTTAAGGCTAGAATTGATGACTTAGCATTCTAATGTGTGTACTAAGATTTAGTGTGATGTGTTTTAAATAAGCTTTATAAGTGTGATTATCTAAAGTTCAGAATTATTTAAATTAAACATTAGGGGAAGTTTTGCTTTAAATCTTTGAATTGATTAATTTTAATTTATACTTTTTTGCTTCATTTGATGCTTACTTAATATCTGATTATTATAAAAAGAAGAAAGGGATTTGACCTCCTTCATCCCTATCCTAAGTTATTTTTTAAGGGTATATTATTATTACTTTGGTTTCTTTAGTGAACCATTTATTAAAAAAAATTTTAGGCATAAGTTTGGGTTAGTCTTAAGGAACCTTATTCAAACATAAAAGGAATCTTAGAATTAATAAAATTGAATCACTATCACATGGATAACATTCCACCACTTCTTTCCATCATCAATAGCATACATATTTCTTCTTTTTTATTATTTATGATATTTGATTTAATATACATACTTATACATATAATACATATTTATATTTCGCACACTTGATGATCATTAATGCATGTATTTTGGTAGAAAAAAAAGATTTCATTCCTTAGTTAAGCATATGTAAATATTTATTAGAGATTTAAGCAAGTATGTGTCGTTGTTAAACTAGGAAGGTGAGGTTATCTAAGATCTCCTTGGGGCTACTTAAACCTCATGTTCTCAAGATGTCCAGACTATATACTTGCCAAATTAAATACATGTAAACATATACATAAGCATAGGATTAAAAATTATGCAAAGAATATATATAATAGCAAATCTTTTGTTCATGTAAAATAAAGTTCTATCCTAATTTATAGTACATGCATACACATTAATGAAATTAACCAAGTATGTGCCATTGTTAAACCAGAGAAGTTAGGTTATCTAAGACCTCCTTAGGGCTACTTAAAGTTTCTTGTTCCTGGGTTGTCTAGACTATATACTTGCTAATTCTAAACATATGTAAATATACACATGAATCATGAAAAATAAAACAATCTTTTACCATTTTTTTAAGTTATGAATGTAAACTTATTGAACATTTATATCCAATATTAGCTTAAAATTTACATCATTAGATTATAGTTTTTGAAAATAATTTGAGATTTATTAATGATAAGCCACACCATATAATAATATTTATCCCAACACATGCAACTTGAATGTAGTCATATTTTGTTTTTTTTTTTTGAAAATATATGAGAAATAAATGACATGCATATTTATAATGATTAAAAAGAAGTAATTAAATATTACCACATAATATATTCAATTACATTAAGTCCTAAGGTGAATCAAGCCAAATAAATATTTCTTAAGACTAACCAAAGTTCTTATAAGGTTTGACTTTGATATTTGAGGTATTAAAGCCTAAGGAGAAGAGATGATACTTAATACTCACCCCGCCCCATGTTGTGATTTAACATATTTAAAGAAAATAATTAAATGGATTTTATAGATTGATTAGGTTCAAGTCGTTAAACACATTAATGTAATTACTTTTTCCTAAACTTCTTTAATTTAATTAACTACTTGATCATGAGACTTCAATGACATGCTTTTAGGAAAATAAAATTTGCAATGCACCTAAAGGAATCTAATGCAATTAGCCTCATATTTATAAGTTAATTATATTAAAGAAGAAAAGAATCTAAGTTAGGTACTCTTATGATTTTTGCATATCAATGGATTAACAATAATTTCCTTAATAACCTTATATTATTAAACACATAAAGAGAAATCAATGGATTATATTTGAATTATCTGAACCATTCATTAATTTTGTTTGATTTCCATTTTTATCATTAATGTTCCTAATTAATCCCTAATTATTACATATGTTAATTAACTTTCTTAAGAAAACATATTTGAAAACATAATTGGAAGAGGGGTCTTAATTACTTCTCCTCATTATTCCCACTACTCATAATGATTAATTATCATTAATTATTTTATATTCATTGTTTATCAAATTTCATAGTTATTAAATTAATTAATGATGGTATTTGGCATTGAAATTCTAAATTCTTTAAATTGCATGGCAAATAATTCCAAGAAAATAATGGGAGGTAGATGACATCTAATGGAATCATCCCACCAAATTTGGAATTAATTAGCCAAATAATTAATCATTAATTAAGGTAATTAGCCTAAGCTTCAAACCTTAATTAAGCAATGTTCACTATACATAAATTATGAATTTTATTTTTCTTAAATTATCCTCTGTCTAACATTTCCAAAATGAGTTTATTTACATTCTTTAGATATTTTTACAATCAGTTCTGATTTTTTGAAGTTCTGTCCATATAATTACATTTTTAAAGCCTAATTAATCCTTTAAACCGTTGGTGCCATGTGGACGTTGATGCGACAGTGCTTTCCACATTGCACCTTGGTATTGGTTACTTAAACTGTTAAATGCAGTAGCTAACTCAACGGCGGTGGATGCAGTTTCATCTCGGTAGTCCAATCTTGGATCGGATGATCAAGATTAATCTTGTGATTCCAAAGGGATTAAATCAACATTTTTAACATGATTAATCATGGCTATCCTTTCTAATCACGCAAAATGGATGGTCAGTTATTCATTGTCCCACGAGCACTGGAAGATGCACACCGTCCGCCTTCTGCCTCTTGATCTGAGCTCACTGGAGCTTGTTTGACGGTGAAAATGACTACGAAAGGATCAAAGAATAAATGTAAAGGGATCCTATGATGGAAATCACACAAAAATATGATTCACTTTAAAAAAGACTAACACTATGGGCCAAAGCCACGGTTGCTGGATTTTTACCTCGTTGGAGCTATAGACTGGCAATCTGCTGATAGAGGTAGCTTTATCTTCAGAGATAAAGCTCTGTTGAGTATATCATGAGTTGCCTCCCCATCAATCACTCTGTGGACCAAATGCCTCTGCAAAGCTCACCAGAATTAGTCTTGCGACGCCTTCAAATAGTTGGATCGCTCAAGAAATGATTCATTTTGGTTCGCCGAAATGAGGTGAAGGTATGAGAAGAGTTAATTTAGGTTTGGTGGGGGTTTTGAAAACTTGGGCAGATGAAGCTCTCAGTTTCGATTAGGAGCTGGTCTCACTGATGGTGGAGTGCACAAAGAGCTCAAGAGAGGGTAGGGGAATATAATGAATGCTCTAGGGAAGGTGTGTGCTTTGTTTGAATCGATGGGGCGGAGCATACCCTCCTCTCCAGCTAAACCAAGGGTTGGGATTAATTTAGCCTTTAGTTGCCGTCTAGCCAGGGTAGGTGGCCAGAGATTGCAGGGGACTATTGAGGTGGCTGAGGGTGAGAGGCTGAGGGAGTGTAGTGGGCTAGCATGAGGTGTACTCTCTCCCTTAGGTGGACCAATGGGAGGCCATGGGTGAACTCACCCTCTATTCACTAAAGCCTGAGCCTAATAACTTTGAGTTAGGTTGAGTTAGTGGTTTTCTTGTCCAAGAATAGCCAAAGGTGGCTGCCAACCCATCCAAATGGGGATTATGTCTCATTTGGTTGGGTTGGATCAATGGGTCTGACCCAAACTAGGTTCACCATGGGTTTGGTCCACTAAGGCAGGCCCATGGTGACCCAAGGATGAGTCATGTCAAATTTGATTGAGTTTGGGCTTGGTTTGGTTGGGTTTGGCTTAATTTAACCCATATGGGTTAAATGGGTTCAATTAGGTTAAGTTGAATAATTTGACCAAATTGGGTCAAAGTGGGGGTTTGGCTAAGTTCAATTGATCATTTAAAATAAATTAGTACAATTGGTTTGATTCAATTCGAGTTAGATTTGAATTTGGCTCATCTGGTTCAATTTGAGTCAAATGGGTCATGTTGACCAAGTTGACCAAATTGGCTTGAGCATGGGTTAAGTATATGTTCAATTGATCATTTGTGATTGATTGAAAGAATTTATTTGAATTGATTTGGATTATAGAGTGATTCAGTTCAATTTGGCCCTTTAGGTCAAATTGGGCTAAGTTGGCTAATTAGGTTTGGTTGGCCAAATTGGATCCAATTGAAAGTTGTATTATTTTTAATATTAAATTAGTGATTGGTTGAAAGCATTAGTTTCAATCAATTTGGTTTATGATATTATTCGGTTCAATTTGAACATTTAGTTCAAATTGGGTCAACATGGATCAAAGGGTTCAATTGATTGTAATGGAGTGTTCAATAATGATTTACAATTATCAATGAAGGGATTTGATGGCTTGATCTAATCCAATGGGTGTTTAGTTAGAGTTTGATTTAATTACCCCTTTTTGGTCACTTTGGGTCAAGTGATTGGTCAAGTCTACTTAGACCAATTGGGGCAATGAATAGTTGGGGTGTGCTCAATGATAAATTTGAAGTTGATTGATGGCTTTAATTGTAATTGATTTGTGCTCAATTAGTTTTTTGGCTCATTTAAAACCTTTAGGTCAAATGGGCTAACTTGGGTTGGTTCTCTTCTTTCGATTCAATTGGCTTGATTACAAGTATTGGAATGGTTTGAAATGATCTATTAAATAATTAGAGTGATTGAGAAAACTAAGTTGGATTCAATTTGCTTGAATGGGCTTGAGTTGAGTTATAGGATTGTTGTAGGGTTAACTTGGGTTAAGATCCAAGTTAATTTGGTTTGGAGCTTAGATTAGAAAATCAAATTCAGGTAAGTTTAATTAAATGGGTTGGAGTTGGTTTAGTTTCATTTACATGAGGTTGAGTTTGCATGAGTGAATATGTATGAGTCTTGATTTAGGCCATAGGATGGATGACACTTATTTGTCCTAATGTGGACTCTAAGCTTAGGTCTCACCTTATAAGTTTGTAAGCTCAAGTTTTAGTGTCCCCTTAATCACTAGATGTGTCTTAGCGCTAAGGAAATCCAAGTGTATAGAAGGTTCCTAGATCTAGGAAATGGGGCGGATTATTCCTCACTTTAAAAGTGAGGTCAACACCGATACAACATATTTGAGACCTCAAAGAGACATTCACCACACTTTAAAGGTACAAATATGTGCCTTAACCTTTAAGGTGTGTCTTTGGTGTAGGTTCAAAAAAGTTTTTAGGGTGTCTCATTTGAAAGAATAAAGGAGAATCTATATAAGGTGAAGGCCATACTCGATATGCCCTCGCCCCAAAACATGAAAGAAGTGTAGCAAATTATTGGGCGAGTAGCAGGACTAAATAAGTTCAACTTGAAAGCAAGGCAATGATGCTCGCCATTTTTCAAGGTTCTCATAGGAGCAAAGAAGTTTGAGTGAACCACAGAATGTGGAAAAGCCTTCAATGATTTGACGATTCTACTCACATCTCCTTATTGTTTATAGAGCCTAAATGATGGAGAAGTCTTGTTGTTATAGTTAGAAGTAGGAGAGAACTTGACCAGCTCAGTTCTAATCAAAGAAGAAGGTGAAAAATAATGACCAATCTACTATGTTAGCTAAGCCCTACAAGATGCCAAGTTAAACTACCCACTCATGAAAAACTCACACTCACATTGATTATCTTGGCCAGGTGACTACATCCTTACTTCTAGGGACACTTCATATAAATTATCACTAATAATCTGCTTAAGTTTGTGTGGGAAGATTACTCAAGTGGTTTGTAGAACTGAGAGAATTTGACATATCCTATTCGCTTTGAACCATGATCAAAGCTCAAGCACTTATTGACATCTTTGTTGACTTCAGTAGTTCACAGGACATTTATCATCAACCTGGAGCCCTTATGGAGACTATGCATTAATGGCTCTTCCAGTGAACCAATTATGGGAGCAGGAATAGTACTGAAGGGTCAAATAGAGATCACCATAACCCAATCAGTTAAACTCAGCTTTAAGGTGACAAACCATCAAGCTAAGTATGAAGTTTTACTCATTGGGTTGAGATGTACTAGAGGACTTGGAGCCCACATGTGGCAGCCTACTTAGACTCATAATTTATGTAATATAATTGAACGAAGAATTTGAAGTCTGAGATGAGTCTCTGATGAAATATTTGCAATGTAAAATTAGAAATTGGGTAGCTAGAATATTTTAAGATCGACCAAATTCTTAGAGAAAAGAACCAACACACTAACTTATTATTTGGAGCTAGAAAACTTGGGGAGCACACATTGATTCAACTCACCAAGCCGAGTATTAAAGAAGAAGAGTTGATGCAGATAGATCATGTGCACTTGCCAAGGTGGGTCAATCCCATTAAAAACTATTTATATACTGAGGAAATTAGATAAATGATAAAGGACATAGTGAGGTTCAAAATCAGAATAGCCCAATATTGATTGATAGAAGGCAAGCTATTCTGATGGTCTACGACTCGCTCAACCTTAAATGTGTAAAAGAGGCAAAAAAAAAAAGTCCTCAAGGAAATCCATTTTGGCGAGTGTGGCAATCTCTCAAGAGAAAGGACACTTGCCAACAAAATTTTGAGGCAAAGGTATTTCTAGCTTACACTAAAAATGGATGCAAAAAAATTCACAAGGAGATGTATACAATGCTAGAAATTCACAGCACTCCAGAATTAGACAACCTTTGTAACCATAACTAGCCCTTGGTCGTTCACTGTTTAGGAATGGATTTGGTTGGTCCATTGTCGTTCGCCAATGGAAGAAAAAAGTTCATCCAGGTCACAATCGACTATTTTAAGCAAGTGGATCGATGCAAAGCTACTCTCAAAGATAACCTCTCAAGTAATAAGAAACTTTATTTAAACTGACATTATTTGTAGTTATGGGTTGCCACTGCGATTGCAACTGATAATGGGCCTCAATTCACCGAGAGGTGCCTAAAAGAATTACACAAGTCTCAAGGAATTAGGTTGAATTTCATACCAATACACCACATGTAGAGCAATGAACAAGTGAAAGTGTTAATAAGAAGATACTCAACTTCATGAAGATAAATATCAAAGGTGAAAAAGCTAAATGGGTATACATACTTCATACAGTACTATAGTTGCTTAGGATAACTCCCATTAATACCACTAGACACTCGTCTTTTACATTATCATATGTCATAAGAGCCATTCTACTTGTCGAGCTTGAAGTCTGAAGTCAAAGAGTTCTAACAATGAAAAAAAAGGGAGATGGTGAGTTGATATAAACGAACTCCAAAGCTATGGAATGCACACTTGAACTCAAAGAACTTAAAATCAAAGCATCTAATAGGAAAGAGAAAATAAGAAGGAAGAAGGCTAAGTATTACAACTATTATGTGAGAGAGAAGCATTTCAAGAGCAGTAATCTCATGTTGAAGAAAGTAGATGCCACTGCTCGACAGAATGATATGGATAAACTTGCTCACAATTGGACAGACCTTTTATAATCAAAGTGCAAGTTGGTTCCGGTGCATACTGATTACAATCTCATTATAGTGAAGACAGATCGAGGACATCGAATGCTAGAGATCTGAATAAATTTTATCCTTAAATGAAATTTCATCATTTATACTCATTTTATTAACTTTAAGTATTATGTATCTTCCCATTTAAAATAATGAAATTTTATATATTTTTCTCCCTAAATTAGTTCACTGGAAGAATAATAATAGTTTCCAAAAGAGCTTACTCAATTACTAAAAAGTGAAACTTATACTTAGGGAGTTGTATCATGACTCATGATACTTAGTGTTCCATTTTTGGCCAAAGAAAAGATCCTGCTCGGTCTGTGGTGAAAGCCTGAGTAGGAGCCATTAATATTTGACATGCCATTATTAGCCCAAGAAAAATTGATATCAATCAAAGCAAATCATTAATACTTAAGGAGTTTCATGATAACTCAAGACACATGATTCACCATTTTAACCTAAGAAAATGTCTCACTAGGCGAGAGAAAAAGTCTGAGTAAGAGACCCAAATACTTAGCTTGCCATTTTGGGCCTGAGAAGATTAGTCTAATAATTTATCCTCAAGATTTATAAGACTAGCACCCCTAAGATCGACAACTAAGCTAAAAAAGACCAACACTCCTTATGGTTGATGACTATAGTGTAAGACCAACACCACATGAGGTTAACAATTAAATTAAAAAAGACCAACAATTCATGTTGTTGGAAATTACCATGTAATACCAACACCCCATGAGGTTAGTAAATAAATTAAAAAAAGATACACACTCCATGCAATTGGCAACCACAATGTAAGACCGACACCCGATGAGGTTGACAACTAAACTCAAAAGATGAACTCTCCTAATTGGAAATTAAGAAAAGACCAACTCTCTGTATAGTTGATGGCTATTGTGTAAGACTAACACCCCATGAGATCAACAACTAAGAATGTATCAATACTCTTAATCAACAAGGCTAACCTTTAATAATGGGCAACTAATATAGAATGTGACTACATAAGGCATCCTAAGTCAAGCAAAGTTATTCTCGCATTAATAAATGAGCATTGATCTCACGAATGTACATAAACTCACAATACTAAAATGACCATTACAAAAAGTATTTATTGACTAATGGCTCAAAATATTGCAAGTCATGGGAAAATTCATTCAAACAAGCGAACATCATACTAATGAATATACATAGATTAGCTATAATCTCTTAAATGGTCAGTGTCATAACCAGACTTGCTTGCATATCAATGAATGAGTATCTATCTAATGAGTATACAAGAGCTTGCAATGCTAAAGCAATCACCAAGAGAAGCTTTTATTAATTAGCCTGATGTTTTAAGTTACTAACAGAGTCATTTGCACATTGACTAATGAGTATTAGCACATTCCTTCTAAAGTACTCAACAAAGAAATAAATCAAGTTGCTATACATATAAGTATATTCAATTGGAAATGTACTTATAATTTTCATTTTATAAAATATGTTTTACAGTTAATCGAGTAAGATATAGACATCCTACTCACCAAATTTTTTTTTTACAAAGAAATAGAAGAAAGTATGTATCAACTCAAACTGCTCTCATCCTGGTCATCCGAGTTTGAAGGCATGAGTGCATTCATGAAGTCCAAGAACTTAGCATCAAAATGATCCTACTTCACCAATTTGGTGATAACAAAGTTGATGCCGTCCTTGAACTTTTGTTGCAAGATCTCTTGGTACTTGTCAAAATTGAGAATCCCAGTGAACTTGACTTCTCTCTTTTGAAACTCTTCAGTCCAATGGGAGAGCTCCTTCTATAATTCTATCATCACCTCTGCAAGGTGAATAAGCTCCATGGTTACCCTCTCCTGCTCCTCTTCCTATCTAGCTGCCTTGGCTTGAAGATCCCTGTGATTGGCTTTAAGAGTTGTTAATTTATTCATTGTTCATGCCAGTTTGGACCTACTCACAAAGGTCTCCAACCTCTTCCCAATAACCTTATGGCACACCTTCAAAGTCGACTGCCATGCTATCACTTAAGTAGTCATGATAGCTTGTGGCATGCAAGCATTTGGAAGGTCACACAAGAGCTTGTCAAGATCATGGGAGAAGATGGAGGATCCCAACTCATATGCTTCACGAGTGGGCTCGTATAAGTTTGGAGAGGAGTTTTCCTCCAAGCCTTCCACCTATTCCTCTTCAACAAACTCACTGCTCTACTAGCAAGTGTGAGGGGTTGAGCTCTCTACTCATTTTATAGACTTCTTGGGAGCGCTAGACTTAGCCTAGCCTCATCAGTGGCCTTGGTGGGAGCTACACTCAAAATTGATCTTAAAAGCTATAGAAGACACTTGACATGCTTGAAGAACTCAGAATTGAGGCATCATTAAGATAAGAGAAAGAAAGAAGGTGCATGGACAAGTATTACAACTATTATGTAAAAGAGAAGCATTTTAAGAGCCGCGATCTCATGCTGAAGAAAGTAGATGACGTTGCTTGATAAAATGTTCTAGGCAAACTTGCTTGCAATTGGGATAAACCTTTTATAATCAAAGAGCAAGTTGGTCTCGGTGCATTCTAATTACAATTTCATTCTAGCGAAGGCATATCGAGGACATGGAATGTCAGAGATCTGAAGAAGTTTTATCCTAAAGAAAAATTTCATCATTTATACTTATTTTATTAATTTCAAGTATTATGTATCTTTCTATTTTTAATAATACAATTTTATATATTTTTCTCCCTAAATGAGTTCAGTGATAGGATAATAATACTTTCTAAAGGAGCCTACTCGAATATTGAAAAGTTAAACTTATACTTGGGGAGCTGCGTCATGACTCAGAATAGTCAATACACCATTTTTGACCCAACTAAAAGTCATATTCGGTGAGCAGTGAAAGCCCGAGTAGGGGATTTGAGTATTTGGCACGCCACTATTATCTCGAGAAAAATTGATGTCAAGCAAAGCAAATCATTAATACTTGGGGAGCTATGTAATGACTCAGGATACTAACTGTGCCATTTTTAGCTCATAGAAAAGTCCCACTCGACTAGCAGCAAAAGCTTTAGTAGGAGACTCGAATACTTGGAGAGCCATTTTGGCCCCGAGAAGATTAGTCTAAAAATTTATCCTTGAGTCTTAGTATAAGACCGACACCTGTAAGATCGATAACTAAGCTTAAAAAGACCAATACTTCATGCAATTGAACCTATAGTGTGAGAACCAACACTTTGTACAGTTGGTGATCACAATGTAAGTTTAACACTCTATGAGGTCAGCAAATAAACTAAAAAAACTAATACTCCATGCAGTTGGTGACTACAATGTAAGACCGACACTTGATGCATTCTGTAACTAAACTCAAAAGATTAACTTTTCTAGTTAAAAAAGACAACACTTCATGCGATTGGCGACTATCATGAAAGATTGACATCCTGTGAGGTTGAAAGCTAAGAAAGTGTCGACTCTGCTCATCAACAAGGCTAATCCTTAAAAAGGGATGACTAATGCAAAATGTGACTACGTAAGACATTCTAAGTGAAGTAGAGTTATTCTCGCATTAATAAATGAGTACCAATATGATGAATGTACATAAACCCACGATACTAAAATGATCATTCAAAGAAGTACTTCTTATTGGCTAATGGCTCAAAATATTATAAGTCATGGGTAGATTCATTGAAAGAAGTGAGAATCATACTAATGAGTATACATAGATTAGTTATAATTCTCTCAAATGGTCGACATCATAACTAGAGTTGCTCACATATTAATGAAAGAATATCTATCTAGATAGTATACAATAGCTTTCAAAGCTAAAGCGAACAATAAGAGAAGCTTCTATTAATTAGTGATCTTAATGTTTTAAGTTAGAAATAGAGCCATTCGTACATTGTCCAATGAGTATTAGCTCATTCCTTCAAAAATGCTAAACAAAGAAATAAATCAAGTTATTGAACAGATAAATATACACAATTGGAAATGTGCTTTGTAATTTTCATTTCATACAATATATTTTATGGTTAATTGAGCAGGATATAGGCATCATACTCACCAAAAAAGAAATTATTTTGTTACATTGAAAAGAGGAAAGGATGTGTTAGCCTGAACTGCTCTCATCGTCATCATCCGAGTCTGAAAGTGTGAGTACATTCAAGGAGCCTAAGAACTTAGCATCAGTGCCATCCTTGAACTTCCGCTGCAAGATCTCTTGGTACTCATTAGAATTGATAAACCCAATGAACTGAGCTTCTCTTTTTTAAAACTCCTCAGTCCGATGGGAGAGTTCCTCCTCCAATTTCGTCTTTGCTTCTACAAGGTGAGTAAGCTCCTTGGTTGCCCTCTCTTGCTCCTCTTTCTAGCGAGCCACCTTAGAAGATTCTTATGTTTTGCTTCAAGAGTTGTTAATTTCTTCATTGTTCATGCTAGCTCGGATCTACTCTCAAAGGCCTCCAACCTCTTCCCAGGAAACTTGTGGCACACCTCCCAAGTTGGCTACCGCACATCTCCTAAGTAGTCATAACATCTTGTGGTAGGAGAGGATTTGGAAGGTCACATAAGAACTTGTCAAGATCATGGGAGAAGATGGCGGAGCTCAACTCATAAGCTTCATGGGTGGACTCGGGCAGGTTTGGAGAGAAGTTATCCTCCAAGCCTTCCTCCTCCTCTTCCTCTTTAGGAAACTCATTGCTTTAATGGTGACTGTGAGAACTTGAACTCGCTCACTTTTTGGACTTTTTGGTCGCTATACTTGGCTTAGCCTCATCAACAGCCTTGGTGGGAGTTGCAGTCGATTCCTTCTCCTCTTCCTCCTTATCAACCTCGAGCGAGCTCAGCTCCTTACTGCTAGCCACTCATTCTTGTTCTCTTGTTCACATTCCTCAATGAATTAAAGCACTTTAGGGTTAAGATCTAGGGTGTGAAACTCACCTCTTATGTGAGTAAACAAGAAGAGAAAAAAAATAGAAGATGAGTCACCAAAGAAATAAAAGGATCAGCAAGCAAGAAAAAAAATTACCAAGGATGATGGTAACCCTATTGAAGCGAAGGTAAAAGGCAATGTTAAGGCTCTAAGTCAACAACTTCTCCATTGCTTCTCTTGTACACTTGGCTTTTTGAGCTTAGTGGCCCTTCACCATGAATGAGTAGTGGAAGAGATATAAGCTCCAAAAGATGTCTTCTTTCTATAATCACTAGATTAAAGTTGTGATGCTCATCTCTGAGTTGGGAAGGTCTTGGGTGGGTACCAATCCAAAAAAGTCAAGCATGTACATTCTCTCATGTGGAAGGGGAAGTCAAAAACCATTCTTAAAATGGGTGAGTGGAATGCATAGTTCATGCATCCTTACCATGTTGAGACACTCGATCCTCTCAGCTACTTGCATAATGAATTTTGGATTTGCACCATAGTATCCATAAAATACTAAGGTCATCACTGAGGAATCTAACTCGAGAACCACCTTGACCTAAGCCTAATGGAAAGATGAAGCAACCTTCTTGAGCAAAAAAACCATACTCGTTGATGATTAAAAGGTGAACACAACTACTCTGGCCAAGAAAAATTTATAGCTATGGTAAAAAAGATATGGTAATTCAAACATCAAATCAAGCATTAAGTGAAGGAATGTTTACTCAAATCTCATGGATATCTCAAGCAACATGAGCTTTAGGAAAAATAATCAATGCATGATAGTAAAAAAATCTAATAGTACCCATGAATAGAAAAAAATACAAAAATATTTCTTTATATATGAGTTAAAAAGTACAACACAATCGTTATGATCTTAAATATATTATTTTAAGTAATTTCATTATAGTGTTCGAGTGTTAGTCCTCAGTAAGTCACCTTTTTCACATATATAATCAAACAAAAAACTCATGCCACAAAGGAGAAGTGAAGTACTTTATAACATGATGGAGTTCTATAATAACAATATTTCAGGCCTCACGGTCATGAAGTTGTGCTAGTACCTTGCCTCCAAAAACTTCCATTACTACAACTCTAGCTCTAGTTGTGCTCGTAGCTCGCTTACATCCCACTAAGATGAGTCTAAGGCCTACCTCAAGAGGAAGACCTGCCTTCCTAGAGTTTTTCTCTCAAAGGAGTCCATGAATACTCATTCTTCCACTACATCGTTCCCTTGTCAATGGGTAGACTTGCCCTTTGTAGACTCGTTGCTATCTCTATGAGTAGGAGAGGAAAAGTTGACCATCATTTCCTTGATGTCAGTGGAAGTGAAGATTGTCTTGGTGACAAGAACATTGATGGTCATCCTGGTCTAAGAAGAAATCTCCACCAAATATATTGACGGTGCTGATGAAGTTGGCCGCAAAGTTGCAGTCTTTACTTGTCAAAGAGAAATGAATTTGCCAAAAATTGGGAGATGAATTTCAACAAGAGGTGTTGCTATGGGTTCAGCCCTTGGGAAAAGAAGCCACCTATCGAGTAAGTGGAATTTCTCTTTACTATGGAAATGACCCAACAAATTACAAATGGAAAGGTGAAGTAGCTCTACGATGTTACTTGGACTATTGAAGGAAATGACCTAGAGGGTTGATGAATGCCCCTCACCATCCCTACTAAAGCTTGAATGTTGAATATGCTTAGCTGCGACTAAATAAGAAAGTAAGAGACTTAGATAAAAGGGACTAACAACCTATGATAATAGGCAAATCATGCCTCAACAAGATATTCTTCTATAGTCTACTTCATGGTAGCTGGCCTAGTCAATCTTCTCATTATCACCTTCCTATGCTCCTGAGATAGGCAGGTGCTTTATTTTCTCGCAATTTATAGTGAGTAGTTGGGGTGATTGGTGATGTGATTGGAGTAGCTGAAATGCTCGCTTCAGGTACAGGAATGACAATGGCCTCTTCTGACTTTTTCACTTTCTTGGCCTTTTTGCAAATGCCTGCCTATATAATTGCGGATCAATGTCACCATGAGGTCTCTTTGTGGTCATGACAATTATGTTATAATATGTTTAGTAGAGTCAACTTTTTGGAGGCAAAAATGTTATCCGAGTGAATAGCTGAGGGAATATTGAGCGAACAAAAGAAGAAAGAAAATGATACATTTATAGCCCACAAAGAATTAACAAATTAGATTAATCTAAAGGTGATGTGACCTCTTAATAATTGCATGACTTTTTTTTAGATCATTAAACATTTAACAAATAATCATTTTGTTCATTTTTTTGTTCTTTTTTCATGGTACGTCTACAAAGAGCAGAAGAATTGGAGAGCTAAATATATACCCAAAGCAATGGGTAGCCCATGTAGGCCTATATGTCAAGATAAGTATACTCACATAGATAACCTAGGATAAGAATACTCGCTAAAAGGAGCAATCAAGAAGGAAACTTCAATCTGACCCAGTGAGCCGAGAACTTGGAGAATAATAACTCAACGACAAGACATTATTCTACTCGATGAAATTCGACGATTATGATAGGGAATGAGGCAACTACTCTCCTCAACTTGACCCTTACACGCACACTCACTTGACAAAGGGATATCATGGTCACCCCATGTTATTATAAAAGGCGAAGTTCTTTCTTATCATGGGAGGGTCAGGGGTGGGGGCTTTTATTCTAGACCTCTATATCTTATACTCATATTCTAAGTAATAAAGATTATTATTTTGGACTTTTCTTACTTTCTTGTCTTCTTTCCAGCAATCTTTCTAGCTAACCTTATTTCTCACGTATCTTAGAAGGTTCTTCCTCCATCTACAGACAAATTTTGGATTCAACACTAATGGTTTCACATATAAGGGTAAGCATGAAGGTTTCATTGGTTGGACCTAGATTTATTGTTTGAACTAGGGTCTATTTTAATAGAAGTCTTAAAAGTCTTTAGTCAACAAACTTTGAGAAATTCTCATGAAGAAAAACTCCAATGTTTTTATATAATTACCATTTATATTTCTTTTTGGAGGAATAAGAAAATGTAATTAAAATTTGTAGAACCTTCAATGAAGGTTAGTGTATGTTCCAAATCATTTTGGCCAAACTCTCATGCTATAGTATTTAAATTATCATATGAAAGTGGAGTATATAATTATTTTTGAGGAATAAGACATTTCCTCACCAAAAAGCACTTATAAGAGTATTCATTAGAGGTGACACCCTTTACATAGAAAAATTGGTACACTCATCCCATAGAAAGGAAAATTGCTTTCTTACAGCACATTTTTAAAATAATAAGACATATTTTTTCTTATCAAAATCATATGACAGTTTAGTGATTAGAGGTGGTACCTTATATATAAAAAAATTACTATACCTATAATTTATAAAAGTCTAGTTTTTTCATTGTTCTATATATATATATATATATATATATATATATATATATATATATATATATATATATATACGTGTGTGTGTGTGTGTAACCCTTGGGTGTGGTCTTTAACTGTCTACGCACACTAACAAAACTCTCAAGTGGATAATTAAAATATTCTGCTAACACTACATTTGATCAAAAAGCATAACTCATCAATCACTAAGTTTGACTATTTGGGCCTGCTTCCTTATGCTAAATGAATATGCTTAGAACTTCATTTATAATAGTTAAGATTATAGGGTCTTGCAACTATAATAGATCATAATGAGTATGATGGAAGATCCCTATTGGTAATAAATGAAAGTAAAGTAGAGGTTGAAGTGGAATGTTTAGTTGATCATTTTGTAAAAACTTGTATTGGAGTATCTTAACATTAGTTTACACTTAGGCAGAGAAGGCAAGACTTCTATAGTGTTAAGCTTTCTACAACGGTAGGTCCATACATACCTAGTTGAAAGAAACAAAGTAGCCAAGTTATTTCTATAAATATAAACTTCAACAAATTTAGATAAATATGAATATAAATTAAACTTTTATTTACTCGTAGTCTTTCATATAGTTTAATACATCTTCATCTTTCAAGGTATGATCTCTCTCTGTGCTGAGTTAATAAATTTAGTTAAAAATTTTATTTTTTACATTATGAATGTCTAAAAGTGTAGTAAGAAAGAAAACTCCTAATTTAAATGGAGTGATCACAACACAATAGAAGTAATTTGAAACATTTATATCACAAAATTATTTCTTTGATGCATAAGATTGTAAAGCAAAACATTGATCGTACATCTACAACTTGTTAGAAAATTAAATTTCTAATCCAATAGATGGTGTAACACATTACAATTTGCCCAATTAATGAAAGTAAGAGAATGAATAAATAATGTAAGGATCATAATGTTTCAGGTGAAAAAAAAGAATGAATATATATAATTCATTCAATGGAAAAGAATAAGATTAAGTACATGTGTACAATTTACATTTTGATGTTGCTCAGTCTTAGTGATTACTTGAACAAAGAAATAACTTAGTTATGCATGTATGACAAAGTCTAGTAATACTAACTAGTGGTGGTCAGCCATTGTCAAACATGATCTTAAGGGATAATCGAGTTCATTAGAGAGATCAAGTAAGGTTTCCAAGGAGGCAACCATATTAGGAATGAGATAAGGTTTACCTAAAGAAGATTCCTTAATCATTGAAAAATAATTGAGGGAAAAATCAAGGATGTTGCGTGAATGCATAATCTTGTGTATATAAGGGTTTAACATAATGGACAAGACTGCTTAAATGGGGGAGATGGCTAACTTATTGAGGAAGATAATGCAAGTTATGATGTAGTTGTCTACCATATTGGATCATAGATTAATAAAACCCTTGAATGCTATATATTATGATCCTAGTATATGTGTTTCTCTAATAGGTTGATCTATCTTAGATAGATGATCATTCTATGAGAACATGGAATAGTGTAAATGTAGTTAAGTAATATGTTCAATCGCATAAAGAAAATAAGGTTGAGATTAAATTAATCAAAATCAGAAGTTTACCATGCTAATGCATGCATATAATTAATGCTTAATCTAATGTAGATGCATGCATATGAAGTTATGGAAGTTTTCTAAGATTTTTATTTTGTGTTTGCCAGAATGCACATTACTTGAAATGATCTACTATAATTGGATTGTGATTATAAACAAAAAATCATGAGTTAATTTATATTCAAGAGAAAATTTAATTAGTGGGTCCTACTTGAGCAAGTGGGTCCCATTTTCTGTCTATTCCTAATGGTTGAAATATATTTGAAATTCTCTTAGAATTTATCTACTTTTACCATTAATTTTGAAATTATTTTGGTTTGTTCTTATAATTGATATAATTTTAATAATCTCTAATTATTTCATTAATTAATGAAATAATTATTTTCATAATAAAAATGAATTTTCCCAATCAAATCATCTTGAAAGTTCATAAAATTTTAATGAAAGGTCTAAATTACCAAGCATCTAGTGAATTATCCATAATTTTTTGAACATATTTTTATCCTTATTCAATTTTTATTTTTTTATTTTTACTAAAATGGCATTAAAAATTCAAAAAAAAATTAAATATAACCTCGAAATTATGAAAATGTTTTGACAGCTTTAGATTAACATCCTGAATTTTTCAATTAATTTCCATAGTTTCCTTAAATTTATTTTAATTTTTTTTTTAAATTTTACATTATTTGAAAATCATGAATTCACTTTAAAATTTGTAATAATTTTCTTTGAAAGTTAGAAACTTGTCAATTTTTGTAGGTAAGCTTGGATAATCATTTTAAATCCTCTAAATTTTTCTTATTATTTTTAAAATTTATTTTAAATTTTAATATTTTTGAACATTAACTTAATATAATTAACTTGTTAACTTGTTTTTGTACTTTAAAAATTAAAGAAGTTTTTTCATAGCTTTGTATTAATGCTTTAGACAACCTTCTAAATTTTCATTATTTTTATTTCAATATTCTAATTTCAAAATTTTTTGAATAGCGAAATAATGATTTAAAAATTTAATTTTCTTTTATAATAATGAATTATAACCTAGATGAATATTAAGCATTTGATATTTTCCTAAGATCTATGTTTAATAAGATACCTATCATAAAAATTTTAGTTCTTGATATGCACTAGTTAACTTAAAAGAAATTTTGATGGAATGCTCTATGATTTTAAATATGGATTAATCTAGACCATTGGACTTAAATAACTCAAATCCATGAACTCATCCATAATAAGTTTCATTTAAATGTGCCACTAATAAGGATAAATAGGTTTGTCTTTAGTTAGCATGACCTGAACCTTACCCACATAAAATTTTTAAAGGTTCTCAATCCAATTGGTGCTTAAGAAAGAATGAGGAGGAGTGGAAGAAAACCTATGTGGGATGACCTAATAAGCCTAATTGAGCAAGGCTGAGAACATGTTAGAAGAGAGAAGTTGAATTCTTATCTTGGCGCATTGAATTGGGCTCAAAGTTGCTTTAGAAAGTTTTGTGAGATTAAGACAAGCTCGCCTATAAGCTTTCTTGGATTTCTTCCCTCTAATTTGTTTTGTGGACCAAATTCTAGCAGTTTATGGCTATAATGACTGAATTGAGGGGATGTTTAAGTTTAGCTTGTGGAGCTTGGAGGATGGTGTATAACCTTTTGAATTGGTTGAATTGAGGGCTGATATGTAGGATTGCCTCCCCTTAGTTTATTGTGTGGAGCAAATTTCAACAAGTTATGGTCATAACTAGGTTTTGAGTTTGATTGGGTGGTTAAGGAGATGAGGGGGTGATTTAGTTTTGCTCATGGAGCTCAGGGAAGGTGTTTGACCTTTTGAATTAGTCAAATTGAGGGTCTATTTATAGGCCCCATTAAACCTAAGCTCAATCCATGATTGAGGTAAGTTTATTGTTAACTAGAGCTAGTTATGGCAAGATGAGGCTGAGGGTTGTAAGAGAGGTTTTATGTGATATATAAGAATTAAATTATTAATCTTATGAGCCTTCACATGGATTCTAGATTTTGATGGTCACAAATATTTTAATCAATCATTTATTTTTAATAATTAGTTATGCATGCAAGTTGTGGAAAGTTATTAATGAAGGTTGTTTAAAAAAGCATGAGCAGTGGCTACTTACACCGAAGAGCTAGATCAAAGAAGAGCTCATGATAAAGAATGATTGATGCAAGAAGACCCAAGCGAAACCCATAGTTGTATCATTATTCTAGTATATATAATTTATCTTATCTTCATGTAATTGGTATGTGACTGTTAAAAAATAATGAAGCACACACATATCTAAAAAAAATAAAAAATTAAAGTTCTCTTTACAAATTAATTTTTTTTATAATTCATACTATATAATAATTCTTTTTTGATAAATAATTTTTTGCCAGCATAATTAAATTGTTTAACTCCAAAATTGAACTAATCATACTATATGATCTCTAATTATATTGCAAGATTATTTATTTTTGTTAATTAATTAATTTTAATTATTATTTTGCTAACTAATTGTATGTTATAATGTTTATCATATAATACAAATTTATTTGGTGATTACCTAATTTGAGTCCATAATTTATGGGATTTGATGAAAATTTTTTCTTATAAAGTTTGTATTATACGATGTGATCATACATGAAGAATAAATAAAGAGCTAAACTTTTAGTTTGTACTAATCATAAAGTATGACTCTCAATTGTATAATACAATTATGATAGATGTTACGATGATCATATCATCTAGACTAAATAAATAAAAAAAATACTTATCATATAGTATGATGTCTAATCATATAGTATGATTAAAATGATTTTATCAAAAATTAATTTTTTTAATTTTTTATTCAACATCCTATCTATAAATTCCCTCATTGGGGAGTTTAACCTATTACCTTGAACATGAGGTGTTCTCTTAGAGAAAAGCAAGGAGAATTCTCTTCTTCTTTCCCTTGTGAGAACTTTTATTGGTAAGATTGCACTCTACTTTGGATATTCTTTTTCATCTATCTGGCTATTATGAGTTGATATTTAATTTGGAAGAATGTTTTTGTGGAGAAATTGTGTAGATTTGTTACTGAGAGAAGTTTATTTATACCTTAATGAGAAAGTGGCATCTTTCTTGCTTTGAAAGAGAAGGTGAGCGATGCATGGCTTCTCTATTGCCTATTAAAAAGATAGGCATCTATGCTTTGGCTTCCTATGCCAAAGGAAGGATATTAAATTTTTGGAGGATATTTGGTGAGTGGATATACGTCTATTGGGTCGAGCCACTAAACTTTTTAAGTTTTGACTACTTTTATTCAAAAGAGAGGCATTTATGCCCCTCTTTCTTTTATTTTTTTTTAAAAGTTATACTACTTTTATTTTTTGTGTTTGATTATTGGATTTGACTTTTAAGTTTTCTCTCTCATTGAACTTTAAATATTTGATTTAATTTTTTATATAATTTTTATAAATACTCACTAATTCACCCCCCTATTGGGTGTGCCATTCTTACAAGTGGTATTAGAGAGAGTTTCTTAGTTTATGGTCTAAAAACTGCAAGCAGATATGTTAAAAACACTTCTAATTAATCAAAACACCATGAAAGGGTACTCTATTACCCAACCTGTGATGAAATTCATTTTGATTTTTTGAAAAATTCATATGTTCACTTTTATTCAATCAATTGATTTTTGGATGTGGAATATGATAAAGGTTGGGTATTCATCCAAACATAAAGTTATTAGTGACAAACATGTTGAAACTCCTTTTTAATTCGAGGTCAGTAGAAGATAAAGAATTAGTGTAATTAAATTCTAAATATTTAAATTGCTTTTTTATGCTTATAAATATGAGGTTATATGTGTGTTTTCACTTGAAAAAGTGGTAAATAAATTTGAGAAAAGTTGTGTGTTATAACCATATATCAACATACTTTTATATGATTATGAACTATTTCTTATATTACATCATGAGTCTATTTCTGATATACACGAATGCTTTACAAAATCGTTATCTCATTGCATGTTTTAGGAAGAGAGTTTATAAATGCTATAAAAGTTAATGAAATTCTATGTTGTTTGCCTCTGAATCTTAGGATGCCAAGGTTATAGCTATTTTTGAATCTAAATATTTATCTATTTATTCTATTAATCACTTACTTGTTTTTTAGTTGCTTATGAACAAGAAGTTATGCAAAGAAATTTAGATATAGGTGACAAATACAAATTAAAGACAATTACTTTGAAGGCAAATATCACTTATCATAGTGAAGAGGAATGTAACACTGATGATGATGTAGCACTCATAATTGGAAAGTGCAAAAACTTCTTAAAAGATAAAAAAAAAAATTTAATAGAAAAAAATCAAAAGTAAAACCAAAACTTCCCAAATGTTACTAATCTTATTTATTTTAAATTTAAGAAATTAGATCACATCAAATGAGAATGTCCTTCAATAAAAAACACTAATCAGAAGGATAAACAAAATAAAAAATGTAATGCAAAGAAGGACAAAAGAAGAAACTCAACATGCATTTTGAATCAATTAAAATTCAGACTCTTCTGAAGAAGAAGCTACAAAAAAAGCCATAAATTTCTATTTGATGATAAAAGAAGATTTTCACAACTCTGATGATGTATACGTAAATAACCTTAGTTATGACAAACTCTTAAACTTTCATGATAAATTATATGTTCGATTCAAATCATTAAAAGTATTTAACTCTAAAGAAAAATTTTCCATCTTTGAAAAATAGTCATAGCAAATTTTTGCATGAACATGAAAAATTTAAAAATAATTACAAAGAATTAGAAATTCAAAATACCAAAAAGGAACATGACTTATTAGAAAAAAAATGGCTTTCTTGATTGTACTAATGAAAACTTGAAAAAAGAAGTGAAAAATTATAAAAGGAATACACCCCTAAAATAGAAATTTAAAGCTAATAAGATCATGCATTCCATCTTTAATGTTCAATGTTTTACTTGTGTTATGTTTGGACACATAAATTTATGTATATCTCATTCACGTATAAACCTAGATAATGCATTAATTCCAATAACTTTTAACATTTTTTGTAGCTCTCTTATTTTTAGATGTATGGAATCCAAAGTTTGGATTCCTAAAAACCCAACAAAAATCTATTTTGTAGATATGTTTTTACTTAGGCACTAATGGAGGCATGTGGTACTTAGATAGTGGGTGGTCATAACACATGATGGGAGATAAGAGAAAATTCATCTCATTGAAATTCAAGAGTGGAGGAAAGGTCATCTTTGGAGAAAACATAACTTGTAAAGTACATGGGCTAGGTACCATTGGTATAAAAAATCTTTAATTATTAAAAAAAGGTCCTTTTAAGGGTTAAAAACATAATTTTATTAGCATTAGTTGATTACATGAAAAGAGTTTTAATGTAAATGTTCTTAATGATAAATATTTGCTTGATTTAAATGTTAAATTTATTTTGTATTAAGATTAATAATATTTATGTGATTGATCTTGATAACTCACGTTGTTCTTTGGTAGAAGCCTCGTCAATGCTCTCATCCCAAGTATGCCTCCCTCCTCGCTAGGGCACTATCTAGGGGTGTGCATTTGGTTTGTTTGGATGGTTTTGGATGATGAATTTTAAAAACCAATTAGTTTTGAATTTGAAAGAAATTGGACCAAACTAACCAAATAGAATACAAAACTAAATAATAATTTGGTTTGGTTTTGGATAAACTGAAGTTTGCTATATTTAAAAATTATTTATGAAATTTATATTAAATATGCAATTTTTTTTGTATAGTGAACAAGTTATAAGCAAAACTATATATATATAAAATTATAAACGTAATTAGTTACTTTCACATTAAAAATATTATAATTTTTATGATAGCTGAAAAAAGTTTACTAATTAATAATAAAAAGTTTACCGATTTGTTACTTTCACACTACCTTTGTCATTCCCAAGTGTGGATGTGAAAAAGTGGAGGGTTGTGATAGGGAGTCGACAACCAGCATAAAACTTATCGAAATAATCATGACATGAATCTTTTAAAATATTGTGTTAATGATAGGTGTATTGTGTAACGATTGAAAAGTATGCAAAGCTGCAGTGCGGGTCTAGTGTTAAATAAGCAAGGGTTCCCATATTATGGACGAAAGCGGGCAAAGAAGTTAGTCCATGAAATTAGAATTAGATTAGGAACTTTGAATATAGGCACTCTTATAGGTAAATTAAGAGAATTAATAGATATTATTGTTCACAGGAAGATAAATATTTTATGTGTTCAAGAAACTAAATGGGTTGGGGAGAAGGCCAAAGAGATTGATAGTTTAGGTTTTATACTTTGGTATTAGAAATGGTGTGAATTGATTAGAATGAAGATTAAAGTTTGAAGGATGTTAAAGGTATTAATAGGCGTGGAAATAAAATAAAGATTATTATTGATACTAAGATTATCAATGTTATAAGTGTTTATGCTCCTCAAGTAGGTTTGGATGTAGGCTCAAAAGAAATTTTTTAGAATGAATTAGAAGAATTAATACAAAAGATACCTCTTGAAGAAAAAGTACTTATCGGAGGAGATTTAAATGGACATGTTGGTAGAGTGGTAGAAGATTTTAAAAGTATTCATGGTGGTTATAGATTTGGAGTGACTAATGAAGAAGGTAGGACTATATTAGATTTTACTTTAGCCTATGATTTTATAGTTACTAATACTTTATTTAAGAAAAGAGATAAGCATATTATTACTTATAAAAATGGATCTAATAAAACACAGATTGATTATTTTATGATAAAAAAAATAAATCATTTAAATTATAAAGATTGTAAGGTCATTCCAAGTTAAAGTTTAAGTACTGAACATCGATTGCTAGTTTTAAATTTTAAGATGAAAGATTGAAAGATGAAATATAAATCAAATTATTATCCTAAGATTAGATGAGGGAACTTAAAAAATACTAATGAAAATATTTTTAAGATCAAGCTACAAGAGCTTAGAATTTTGGATGTTCATATGGAGGCTAATGCTATGTGGGAAAAAGTAGTAAGTGAAATTATGCAAGTTGCTAAAAATGTGCTTGGAGAATTAAAAAAAAAAACTTCTTTTAATAAAATTAGTTGGTGGTGGAGTCATAATATGCAAAAAAAGACAAGAAATAAGAAGCATTGTTATAAAACTTGATTTTGATGTAAAAAGCTCGAATAATTGATAAAAATATAAAGTGGCCCATAGAGATTCTAAGAAATTAATATATGATGCAAAATTTTAGCTTTTAGTGATTTATACAATAGATTATATAGCAAAGAAGGTGAAAGATGTATGTATAAGTTAGCCATCCAAAGAGATAGGGAGAAGCTAAAGATCTAGTTCAAGTGAGGTGTATTACGGATGAAAATCATAAAGTGCTTTTCTTAGAAAAGGGTATTGAAAATAGGTGGATGAGGTAATTTGATAAACTTTTCAATGAAGGATATGGAAATACGATTGATATTCCAATAGAAGTGTGGAAATATTTAGGAGATCAAAGAATTTCTTGGCTTACAAATCTTTTCAATATTATTTTAAAGACTAAAAAGATGCTAGATGAGTGGAGAAATATTTTGTTGGTTCTTATATTTAAGAATAAAGGTGATGGATAAGAGTGTGCAAATTATAGAGGAATTAAGTTAATCTGTCATACATTGAAATTATGGGAGAGATTAATTGAGCATAGGTTAAGATGTGATACAAAAGTTTATCACAATCAGTTTGGTTTCATGCCAGGTAGATCTATTATGGATGCTATACATTTGTTAAGAGGTTTGATGAAGAAGTATAGAGAAAGTAAAGAGGATCTACTTATGATATTTATTGATTTAGAGAATGCTTATGATAAAGTTTCAAGAGATGTTCATTGGAGAGTTTTAGAGAAGAAAGGAGTTAATATTGGTTATATTCAAGTCATTAAGGATATGTATACTAGACATATTACTTGTGTTCAAACACAAGGAGGACTAACAAAATATTTTCCTATTTTAGTTGGATTACATCAAGGATCAACTTTAATCCCTTATCTTTTTGCTTTAGTTATGGATGTTCTTAGGCATTTATTGGAAGATGTACCTTGGTGTATGCGATGACATTCTTTCTTGTTGATAAGACTAGAGAGGGAGTACAAGAGAAACTTGAATTATGGAGGTCAACCTTAGAGTCTAAATGTTTTCATTTAAGTAGATCTAAAACTGAATATATGGAGTGTAATTTTAATTGTAGAAGTTCTAGTGAGAGTGTTGTGACATTAGGTGATAAGTCATTAAAAAGATTGAGTGATTTAGATATTTAGGCTATATTATTCAAAATGATGATAAAATAGATGGATATGTTATTAGTAGAATTCAAGTTGGTTGGTTGAAGTGGAGGAATGCATCTAGCCTGAGTACTGCATAAACTTAAGGGAAAATTTTATAAGATGGTGGTAAGACCTGCAATGATTTATGGTGTAGAATATTGGCCAATAAAAGAGAAGCATAACACTAAGTTAAGTGTTGCAGAGATGAGGATGCTTAGGTGGTTGAGTGGCTTTACAATTAGAGTGAAAATGAGTATATGTTTGGGGAAAAGTTGGAGTAGCTCCAGGCGATAAGATTAGAGAGTCGTCTTAGATGGTTTGGCCACATAAAGCCTCCCATGAGTTAGGAGAGTAGATGCAGATTTTTCTTATGTTAAGAAAGTTAGATGTAGACCTAAAAATACTTGGTTAAGATGTAAAAAAAATTATTATACTTGAATTAAATGAGAATTTGACACATAATAGGACACAATGGAGATGAAGGATTCATGTAGCCGACCCCACTTAGTGGGATAAAGGCTTGTCGTTGTTATTGTTTATTTGGTTCCATCTAATTTTTTTTTTATAAGTCTCTCCAAAAATCAAAAATCAAAGTTTTCTTTAATTAAAACTAGAATCCAAATTACTAAGTTCACCAAATTGCTCAAAAACTTTGGGTTGGTTTGGTTTTTTGATTAAAACCAAATAATGCATACTGCTACACTATTCCATTATTTACTCCCATCTTATGCTAGTGCTCTCACACATAATACTTCATCTAATGATCCTAATGAGTTAACTATCATACTAATTTTCTCCAACCATATCACGATAATTTGAGGAAGGTGGTGACAATAGTTTTTTCAAGAAATCCGACCATACAAGTGGAAAACCTACTAATTTCCTCTCTGAATTTGAATTTGCACTACTAGCTGAGCCTTTAATATTCACGTTTGTTGGAAAGTTTTCTTATATGCATCTTAAGGTGGACACTATCCATAAATATTTTGATTATTTGAAGCTATTGGGGGATTGGAATGTTGGGTTACTTGATGGTAGACATATTACATAGCCTAGTAGAGAAGAAGATTACACATGAATTTTTTCAAAAAAACTCGATCACATAGACAATGTACCAATGGAAATACTCAAATGGACTCCTTCATTTGATTACAATGTGGAGCCTCCAATTGTTCTTATCTAGATCAAATTCCTTAATCTAAAGCTTCACCTATTCCACAAACAATTTATTTACTCTTTGGTAGCTATATTTGTGAGAATACTCAAGTCAGACCTTCCTACGTTCAACTTTACTAGGCCATCTACTACAAGGATTCTTATTGAAATGAATATTACATCTACTTATGCTACGAAAATTTGGATAAATGCCCTCACTACTATCCCAAATATAGGATGTTCAATCATACCTTAGAAAATTGCTTCATTGTCAATCCTAAATTGAGAAAAAAAAACAACAACATCAAAGAATTTGATGATACTATTGTGACTAAACATTCATTAAAAACTTAAGCTATAACTAGAAAATAAGGGATGAAAGCAATACAACCCAATTAGAACACCTAAAAGATGCTAAGCAAAGTATGCCAAGAAGAGCACAATATGTGGTTCTACCTAGGCCATTTGTGGGACCTTCACTAAGAATCTAAGCTATAAATGATAAGCAAGGCATGAAAAATATTATTATTAGAATAGAACTTTTGAGTAACTAAGATCAACACAATTTCAAATAGGAAAGAGAACCAACAATTCAAAATTCGAATAATGTAGATCCTCAGAGTAAACCAAAAAATCTAATTAAAAATTTAAGTTTTCACCATCCTAAAAACATTCATACTCAACCAGAGGAAGCTCTATCTCCAACTTTTGACTATGCTATCAAAAATATTTAGGAACTAAATCAAACCTTACAAGACATCGAAGAAGAGTGGTTAGTCCCAAAATCCAACAGAAGCAACCACAAAAGTATCAGGGAATTAAGAAATATCAATAAAAATGTAGCCTCATCCTTTGGAAAAAAGCTTTATAGCTAAAATATTGACTAATTGGATGATAGGATCACTTCTAGAGCCTCAAGGAGCTCTAAGTATCCTCATCATGACTAACTTCATGATATGAAATATATGGGGCATTGCAAACCCTAATGCCTCTCATAGGTTCAAAAGCCTAATTAGAACACATAAGCTTGGTGCATTTACCATTTTGTAACCCTTAATCCAACTTCAAAATGTTGACAAAATAAAAAGAAGATTCAAATAATTCATTTTGATTGTAGCTACAAAATATGGTTATTTTGGAGAACCCCCTTTCAAGTTAATCTTATCATAGATGACTCACAATTTATAAACATCCATATTAACTATTGTAATTTCACTTTTCAAGCAACCATTGTTTATGCTTCTTACTTAAGAGATTCAAGGAGAGACCTTTGTAACAAAATAAATACCATGAGTCTTAATTGCTATGATAGCTGGTTAGTTGGAGGAGGTTTTAATATGATCAATAATTCTACAGAGTAAAAAGGTTGGAAGAGAGGTAGATTTCAATATGATCAATACCTAATAGTGCAATTATGAGGGAATTTGTTGACTGTATTGATGATGCCAGATTTGGTGGATCTCCTTTTACTTGGAATAGAGGTAGAATTTATGAGAGAGATAATAGAATTTTGGTTCATACAAACTAGTTCAGTAGCTTTCACCACACCATTGTCGTAACATCTGGAGACATTCATTAGCAATTTGCATCTACTAAATGTAGTGTTAGCCAACTTGAAAACACAATTCTTAATGCACACTCTATGGTAGCTGAATCTAAACTCCAACAAGCACAAGCTGAACTCCTCAAACTAATTTCCATGGAACTTCTTGATGCAAAAAGTTGCCATCAACAATCTTAAAGAGGGAGATAAAAACACCAAATACTACCATGCTTGTATCAAAAAAGAAGAGAGTTCAAAGCCATCACAAAAATTAAAACATCTCATAATCTATTGTTTGATCAAGACAAAATCATAGCAAATGGTATTTAATTATTTCAAAAATATGTTTCAAGGAGAAGCCACAAACCTGGAACTTTTTCAAGATGGAATCTATAATGACTGCAAAGACACAGTTAACTAAGTGAATTTAGCTTTTACCATGGATGAAGAAATTAAAGCAGCTATTGAATCTTTAAATGGCTCCAAAATTATAAGCCCCAATGAGTATAAAACTCAATTATATTAGCATTGTTGAAACTAGATCAAAGAAGGTGTAATCATGGATATTCAAGCTTTCATTCAAGATCATGACATGCACAAATATTTTAGCTCCTCTACTATCACCTTGTTCCCTAAATCTAATGACAAATACACCTAAGTCATTTTTAGGCCTATCAACCTAAGCTCTATTATCAGTAAAACCATAAGCAAAATCAGTACTACTCAGCTTCAACCCTGTCTACTCGAGCTCATTAGCAAAAATCAAACTGCATTTATTAAAGTAGAGATAATTTTAATAATATACCATTTGCTCAAGAACTACTCACTCACTAATTTGTACAAGAAATGTTGGGGTGGTAATATAGTTATCAAACTAGACATAAAAAAAAAGGCTTTTGATAGCACAATTTAGAACTTCATCATAGCCACACTGAAAGTTAGGGGCTTCAATGACAGTTTCCGCAACTTGGTGGAGAGGTTGCTGTCTAACAACTTTTATTTTATTTTTATTAATGGGGAATCACATGATTTTCTTAAAGCTCATATGGTCATCAAACAAGTTGATCCCTTCTCTCCCTCCCTCTTAATTCTGGCCTTTGATTATTTCTTTAGATTACTTGAAACCACTCATGAGACATATAGATATATCAATTACAAAATTAGAGAAAAAAATCAACATCTCACATTTGGCTTTTGATGACCATAAAATTCAATAAAAAGATTATGAACATCATAAATATTTTTTGAGGTAATATCTGAATTGACATTCAACAGGACAAAATGCCTTTTATCTTGGGTAAATATTGCAAAACCAATGGGAGATGGAATAAACATTATATAAGCTTCACCACATTTAAACTACGTCTCAAATATCTTGGTGTTAACATATTCAAAGGTAGGAAAAAATCACAATACTTTGATGAAGTCATTAGCAAAATCCAAAATTGCATTAACTTTTGGGAAAACACTTTCTTTTCTTTTGGGGAAGAGAACTTTAGTACAAAGTGTTCTCAATTATATTCCTTTATGCACAACTTAGACCATGTACATGTTATCTAAAGTACAAATCCAACTTGAAAGTATCTTCAACAATTTCATATGGAGCAAGAAAGGCAAATCAACTAATTGGGTTGGTTGGAAGAAATTTTGTAAACCAAAATGCAATGGTGGTTTGGGCTTTAAATCACAAGCAGACTATCAAGATCCATCAAACAAAACTTTTGATTAAGTTCGATCAAAAGGACTCTTTTTTGGTTGAATTCTTGCATAGCAAATACTGCCATAAAATTCATTTTACCATAGCCACTTCAAGACTAGACATTGGAATCACTTCTACAACATAGGGATATAGTAGAAAACTTGATTTATTGGAACATTGGCCAAGGTAACATAAACTTCAAGTTGGATCACTAGTTTCTCAATGGTTTGATGAAACATTTTGTTGCTCATCCCATCCTAACCAATGTTATTGTCCCTAATTTCTAGAAGGATATTAATTGGGATGTTGAAAAGCTTAATAAAATAAATTTTTTTCTAATATCATCAAAGAAGTGCTTAAAATGCCCATAACTCCTCCAAAAGGACACCATATTACTAAAATGTTAAAGCAAATCAAATTCAATTACTAAGGCCATTTCCAACAGAATTTACATTCCTCAAATAATTATTTGATTGGGGTAGATCTTTATGGCATAATGCATAATCTACTTCCAATTGATGATATATTTAAGTTTAAAGGCCTAAGAATCTCTTCCATCTACTACTCGTGCTTGAATGAGGAAGAAACATAACTCATCCTTTTATCACTTGCTTGAATAGCAAGCAAGTATGGACTACATCAAAATTAATATTGATGGTATCTTTACCATGATGACCAAGCTGTTGGCAATGGAGGTGTCTTTAGAAATCATAATGGAAACTATTTATTCCTTTTCTCGTTACTTTGCTACACTAGAAATGCTTTGCATGCAGAAACAATGGCTTATCACATAGCTTTGAAGATTGTCGCCCCTTTTACAATTAAATTAGGATCAACTGTATTATTCTAGCTAATTAGTAGTAGTGATGAAGGCCCTTGGTACTAATCCATACTCTCAAGAAAATCAAGCTTCTTAAATGAAAATTCAACTTCAAAATCATCCACATACCTGAAGGGCATCAACTAGTTAACTTATTAGCAAAATTGGGACCTCAAATTAACATAACACTTTTATCCTTCATGCCAATACAAGCATAAAGTATTTTAATCCTACTTTATATTAGAAGATGTATTAGCCATTAACTCTTGATCAGGTCATCCTAATTTTTGTACTTCTCCTTCTTTTAATGCAAAATCAACTTTGTTTGCTAAAAAAGGTTATTTATCTAAAATCTATACTAGATGAGTCCTGATTGTGACATAGGACACTGTGTCATTTCAGCATGCACACGCTTAATAAAATTACATGAGCTAGCATGGTTAGAGCAATACCTAGACTAAATTTCACTAGTGACCATTTATGTGATGCATGTTAACATGGTGAGCAAACTAAATCTTCTTTAGGTCCACATTTGTCATTGTCACTATATGCCCTTTAGAAATTCTTCACAAGGATTTGTTTGGACCTATTAGCACCATTAGTTTTGGGAGAAAATCATATGAGTTATTTATTATTTTTTATTAGACTAGGCTAGCATGGTTTTTAAGATTGCTGGTACTTTGATTCAAAGAAAATTGAGTGTAGTATTGAATCTATTCTTAATGATCATGTTGGGGAATTTAAAAATAATAAATTTGAAATTTTCCATAACAAAATAAGGATATAACATAACTTTTACAACCCCTCAGATACCACAACAGAATGGAATAGTCAAATTAAATAATAGAATGCTTATGAAGCCATTATATACATCTTATTTCTTTGTCACTATATATCCATTAGAAATTCTTCATAAGGATTTGTTTGGACCTATTAGCACCATTAGTTTGGGGAGAAAATCATACGGATTGCTTATTATTATTAGTATTTTTTTTTACTAGGTTAGCATGATTTCTAAGACACAAAAGAATATATTTTTTAGAAGTTAAGATTGCTGGTACTTTGATTCAAAGAAAATTAAGTGTAGCATTGCATCCATTCATAATGATCATGAAATGATAAATTTTAAATTTTTTATGTCGAAATAAGGATATAACATAACTCTTACAACCCTCAAGATACCTCAACATAATGAAATAGTTGAATGAAAGAATAGAATACTTATGAAGTCACTATATCCATGCTTACTGAGTATAAGCTTCATAACTACTCTTGATCTTAAGCAATTAACATAGCTTGTTATGTTCTGAATTAAGTAAAAAATATATCTAGGTTTAATAAAATCTCTTATGTGAATTTCAAAGCTAAGACTCTAAATCTATCTCATTTGCATGTTTTTCAGTTTAAATATTTTGAATTGACTAATGAAAAAAAAATAACTTGAGAATATATGAAATTAAAATCAAATGAGGTAATCTTTTAGGATGCTCTTTTATATGAAAATTTTATGGAATCTTTAATAGGAGGACATTGGCAGATGAGTTAATGCATGTCATTTTTGATGAATCTATTGTCCATTCCCATTCTAATGCTAGAGGGAGACTCCCTACAGAGGGAAGATATGCTTCGAGTTATCCATGTGAATTGTTAGAAGACCCATCTATAAGAGTTAAGACTAGAAATAGATTTATAGAAGTTAGCATACTTGATTCTAAATTTATGTAAATAGTAGGCGTACTCCTGGAAGCTAGGATGAATCTCCTAGTAGGTGATAAGTGTAGAGGCCTTCCACCTCGAGGACTCCTCTAGACTTGTCTCTTCCTTATCCTGGTGGAGGTTGGGTCATCCTCTCCACTTGCTCGAATGGAGTAACAAACTATGGCTGAATTCTAATCTCGAGCTCGACTTCCTCCCTAAGGCCTTCTTCTCATTCCATTTTTTTTCTTTTTCTATTTCTATTTCTTTTTCTTTTTCTTTTCTTTTATTTTCTCTTTCTTTTTTTCTTTTACATTTGGATTTTGACTAAGTTCATGAGAATATATATTTTCCTTCTTAGAGAGATAGTAGGCCGCATCCTCATATATCCCGACCTCATGAACTGTGAAGGATTTGAGATCTCCTTTGACACAATACTTGATTCACCTCTTAGAAACTTGATACACTGATGTAAAGAAGATGAAACTATGTTGTTCTCATGTATCCATGGTCTTACAAGCAAAGCATTCAAAGATATATCCAAGTATATTATGTGAAACTTGGCTTCAGTTTTCCATCATGAATCTCTAAAGGCAACACTATAGAGCCTAAGGTCCTCTTACCTTATTCATCAAATCCTTTCAATATCATCCTTCTGTGTATAGTTTAGAGATGTCAATCCTCAAGTTGGTAAGGGTTCTTAGACTCATAATATTAACTGATGCACCTGAAATAACTAGAACTCTGGATAACCTGAATCTACCAACATTCACTATAATGTAAAGGGGATTGTTATGCTCAATCATCCCTAGAAGTAGGTCTTCATCAGTGAATGTAACTCATAGGACTTCTTCAAAGAAACATTCCTTTGCTCTCGTAGCGATCAGCTGAGCTAAGCATATTTCTAGATCATGTAAAGCATTGATTAAGGATTTCCTTATCTCTTTGGATAAGATAAGGGCATCATATATGCTTAACTTAGCTAACAACTTCTTAAGGTGTACAAGGATGTTGTAATCAACTTTAGGCTAGTCCTCTGTAAGCATATCCATGGGTGGAGCATCTTGTGGAGGGGCTATATGCTCACTAAAACTAATGACCTATTTTCTCTTATCCCAAGGTACTACCCTAGGAGGTTGAGTTTTGCAACTACGGAGGTTAACTTTAGTGACTTCTTGAAATGAGAAATTTATGGAAATTTCTACCTTGTCATCTAGTATACCTACAGTTTCTCCTGAAAGAACCATGGAGTCGAATGACTCCAAGTCATTCTTAGGAGGTGAACTTGGATGATTTAGAAAAAGGAAAATCTATTTATGAATCAGGTTGAGATTGATCAGAATTATTTGAACTATTAGTGCTTTGACTTTAAGAGCTTTTAATTGGAATGAAATTATTAAGATCATCAGAAGTGGCAAAGATGTAAGTGGAATTAGATTTCTTCATTGATTTATTTAATTTTGGTGGAGGTACATGATAGAAATCAAGTAAAGAAAGTGGTATGTGATGTTTGGTCCCCTCATCCACTAATATAATGCTCCTGCTAGAAGTGGAGGAGCTAGTGGAGGTGGTAGTAGCTGCAACGGTGGAAGGAGTGTTGGACTTTGACGGTGGCTGCATTACGAATCTATCTCGGGAAAGAGAAGGCTACTGCTACTACTTCTGGCCTTCCACCCTCCCTAAGTTATCCTTCACAACTAGCAAACCTTCCTTGATGTTGGAGATTTGAGTTGATTCAGGCACCTACAGAGAAAGTTTCTTAATTTAGAAATTATTTTCGTAGAGGTTCGGGATAAGGAAATATCCCAATATTTTTTTTATCTTAAGAGGATTAGAAGTATCCCCAAGGATTACTTTGATGGAACCAGATGATTATTCTACTAAGTATACTTTAGGGATAACTATGGCTCATGACTTGAAGCTATGCTCAAGCCAATCTTTGAAGGTGAAATAATCCTCTAAGACATGGCCTAACTTGCCGTGGTAGGGGCAGTAGTTAGGATCATCACTTCTACCCACTTCCTTCGGCATTCTAAGCTCCGATAGCTGAAAATAAGGCTTCTTCAAGAAGTTCTTAAAGATCTCTTTGACTACCTCCCTCTTGAATGAGTACAATTTATTGAGTTTATCAACAAGAGTAGGTGGAAAGTAGCTACCTAGCGGTGGATACTGGTACAACTATTGAGTAGGATACTATAGTGGTGGTTGTGGCCATTGTGGTGACCGAGGTAGTGGAGAGAAGGCGGTAGTGGAGGCTACTAAAATATGGGCCTCTCAAACTGAGCTCTCGCTGGCTACTTCCCTTTAACAACTGTCACTACTATCCCAGGCTTCTTCTCAAAGACCTTCTCAGGCTTTGGCTTGGATGATTGGTCTAAAAAGGGAAACTATTTGGCTTCCTCTTATAGGTTAGCCGCCTTGCTGATTAGCTTCTCAAATGTCTTAATGGTGAAGCCCTTAAGCTTGAACATGACCAGGCCATGGATATTCTTGAGTAGAGTCTCAATGGCATGCTGCTCTTGCACCCATGGTTCACATTTCATACTTAGGTTGTGCCATCTAAGAATGTAATCAACAAGTGACTCATTGGGTTTTTATTTCTCTACAATGAGGCCACATAAAATTACCCTTTGCTGAGCTCCTGCAAATCTCTTAATGAAGAGATGCTCTAATATTGCAAAGGATTTCACCGAATCATTGGGTAGTTCAGCGTACCAATCAAAAGATACTCCTGATAAGCTATTGACAAACTGCCGAAAGAGAAGTGCATCACCGCAACCGATATTGCAACAATTGGCTTTGAAATGTGTTATGTGCTGCCTTGGGTTCCCACTGCCATCAAAAATATTGAAGGATAGTAGCACAAAACTCTTGGGGCATTAAACTACATCAAATTCCTTTGGGTATGGTCTACCCTTTGGAATACTACTCTACCATCAGCTTTATGTCCTTTTCTTGCACTGAGGTCCTATCGCTAACCTTCCTATGCAAGCTATCGACATCATTATCCATGGGAGTGAACTTAGGATGATCTAAGGTATGAATTAGCTTTGGCTGATTGGCCTCCCTGGGGAAGGTTTTGAAATTAGGACTTAGTTCTGCAAAGCTAGGACCACTGCTAACAACTCCTCTACCCTTCGCTCCATCCTATCAATCTGACCATCCTTCTATTTGATTTGTTGGAGGAGGCATTGAGTTGAGTCTTATGCCTCACCCTCCTCAACTATAATGCCTTCCTAGCAAGATTGCTCCCTATCCAGAGATCTTCATGTATCAACCATGTGGACTTCTGCTAGGTCATCTAACATTCATCCTCATCGGCATCAAAGTTTACCCTACCCTCCTCATATTCAGAATGATCATCTTTGACAATCTGCCTCATCGTGACATGATAGTCCTCCAGAATATCATCCAAAGATCGGTCATCTACTCGATCTGGTGCTACTACCACATATGTTGGTTGATGACTGACTACTGGACCAAGCCCTGAAGTAATGATATGCGGTGACATCGGCTGCTTCTTCGCTAGAGATCTCCTCCTATGGCTGCTCGAACTAGTAAGTATTATGTGGTCAGAATGATTAGATCTGTCAGACTATCGATCAAAAAAATCAATCAAAGCAGATGTCATCGACTGCATGGTGAACCTCCTCCTCTCTCTCTCTTGCCCGCGTGGGATATGTAATATTTACCTTGGTGGCCCTTTCTCTATGAATTTGATCATTAACACTTCTAGGGATCAGTCTTTTTAAGTTATGTAAAGTGCTAGACTTCGAGTGTCCGTGGGCTCTCCGAACCCTCCTATGCATAGACTTTAGACCAGTATAAGGCTTCCTTCTATTCCTAGCAGGTGTCTCATACTCTACAGATGGTGGGGATAATGCAGCTATCCTCTAGTAGCCTTCCTCTCCTTCCGAAGCTGAGAGGGGGTGAAACCTACTTCTACCCAAAAAGGGGAGATGTCTCACAAGGGGAACCCTCCTTAGTGACATGGGAGGCTTCATCTACCTCATTGGCCACATGCTCATAATGTCCTTTTATTTTTTTTAGTTCTTATTATGATATTGGGTCTTGGTGAGTGGAGCAGGATGAGAACTAGAACTGACCTCAAAGGGGGAAGACTATCTCAGAAGCCAAGATAGCTTTCCCCTTCAGAGCAGGGCCAATCACTAAGGCGGTACTAGCCCATGATGAAACTACATTAGGGGAAACTGACTGAACTGACACTATTGGTTGGGGAACCTTTACTGCCTTCTTCTTTAGTGACGGAAACTCAAAGTCAGACTACAAGTCAAACTATAAGAGTGGCTTCTTGCCAGCCACCTCTTCTCTACTGACTGTAGAGAGGGCTGTCCCCTCGCATGTGACTTTGAAGTGCTCAAAGCCAAGCCCTAACTTAATGACAGGGGCAGTGGTGAGTAAGGCCTAATCTAGGGCCAAATCCACACCAGATGAGAAGGAAAAGATTAGCTTGCCGGAAGACATGGTGAAAGACTAACGAAATGAAGGAAGAAAGAAGATGGGCTGGTATCTCTGTTGCACTACTAAAATAGACATGGATTAGATTCTTTCTTTGATTTATGTTGATTTTGACCTGACTTTTAATTTTGAATTGGAATTCTCAATTAACAAATTTGATTATGCTAAATGGGGTTCAATTGTATATTGGGGGGATTTGGAGATTTTGGAGAAGAGATTATTGGATTGATTTGTTGTTGGACTTAGGTCTTTTGATTTTGTGTTAGAACTCTCATTCAACAAATTTGATTATGCTGAATGGGGTTCAATTGTCTTGGAGAGTTTTTTTTTTTTTTTTGAAAAGTTTTGGAGGAGAGGCTTTTGTTTATCATTATTGTTGTTGTTTAATTTTAATTTGGTTTTGAATGTGAACCCTCATTTAACAAATTTGATTATGTTAAATGGGGTTTGTTAATTTTATTTTAAAAACCTTTTGAAGTTTTTGAAGATGAAATTTTTGTTTTTGGGTTGTTGTTATTTCTTTGATTGATTTTAATTTTGGATGAGAACCCTTATTTAGCATATTTGATTATGCTAAATGGGGTTCATTAATTTTGTTTGAAAAATTTAGAATTTTGGAAAATATTTTCTTTGTTTTTTTGCTCTGGACTTCATTGAAATTTTTTTGAATATTAAATGAACATTACTTCACCAAGCTAGTGGAAAGAGGTTTTTAATTTTTGTTTGATTTATGTTCGATTATTTTTTCTTGATTGATTTAATTTTCTTTTACCTATTGGTGGTCCCAATAGGGGTTTTAAGACCTACTCGGAGCGAGGTCATAAAACCTAAAGGATGTTGGCCACCATTACGAATGAAATAAGCCAAGTGCTAATGGAACATAACCCCATCGAAGTCACCAAAAAACATAGAGATAATAATTCCACTATCAAAACATAGAGATAATAATTTGCTACTAAAGATGGAGAGAGGAACATAACCCCATCGAAGTCACCAAAAACATCAGTGGTGTTTTATTTCGGATGCCGTCGGTGGACACCATGCAAATATTAGGGGGTACTTATTGAATTGATCAGGTACAATATTGAGGTATGATGTACCATCTTAAATATGGAATCATCACCCTACAATGGACCTAATCACCTAATAAAGACTCCTATGACATGATGGGTCTTCGTATTTACCAGAATCTTTCTCCTGCTTTGCATGGAAAAGTAAATGAGAGTTTATTTTATGCTTGGTTTTTTAGTTTCCTATGGAGGCAAGCCTCCATAGTTAATTACATCCTAAGAAATAAGGATTTCTTAAGAATACTCTTGATTAAAGTAGTCAATCTATTATCTCCAAAGATTTCAAAGTTACGCTATCAATGAATTTGTTATTTTTAGAAAATCATGTGGGAATGTTCAATTAGAAAAACTTTTTTGGGATCTAAAGGAGAAGAAGTAGGGAGTGCCCATGATACTATGAAGTATAGTGAGCGCTCTAATCTATCTTATGGTGAGGCTTTACATGTTTGAAAGAGAAAGTTTATTTTAATTTGTGTTGAAATTTTTATTAGCTTATAATCCATCAACACAAGATTGTGGAAATGCCTAAGAGGTGAGGATTTCTACTCATAGCCCAAAGGAAATAAGATAACTCAGACTAAATCTAGGGAGCTTTAGCACAAGCTAAAAACATAAACTAAATCTAAGTAGAAAGGGGACATAATGGTTTATTCCACAAGAGAGGATAAACCGTCTGACTCTTTTAGACTTACAACTGCCTAGAGTGGCCACTAGCTAACACGTCATATGCTTTAAATCCATGTAGCATGGTCTTATGTAATTTCAAGATGGCTTAAGTTATTATTTAATTTTTAAAGAGACTAGAGTCCTAAACTCACTCCCTAAGAGACTAGATCATGTTTGGCATGAGCATATGACCTATTCTAAATGCAAAATCTTTTTAAATTTAATATGATTTTTGACACGATATTTTTGGACAAAGTTTTGGGATATTTTATGCCTAAATGCATGATAAAATTTGCGTATTGTCCAAATCAAAAGAGAAAGAGGGTGAATCTCCACCATAAGGGGTTGCTCTCATAGGCCAAGCGGTCTCTAAAGTTCAAAAATGGAGGCTCTCATTTTGCAAGAGTGGTATAATATGATATGCATGATGTTGGACATACAACATACAACTAAAGGGTTACCAAATATTTTAGTTATCTTGATTATAACTTAAGCTTTAGAATGAGGTTGAAAGTTATTTTAAATTTTAGTTTTGAGTTGTTAGTTGGGTAGAAAAATTAATTTTATCATAAGAGCCTACAACATCTAGGCCACACATTCAAACATCAATCATGAAGAAACTTTAAAAAATCACGCTATTCTAGTGCACAAGCTAAACATAACAACAATCATTTTTATAGACTACCATGAAATAATAAAAGCGTTGTGGTACATGCAGTACATCCCAAGAGAAAAAATTAATTGGGCGAGCTCTATCCTTATACATCCCGGATTACAAATGAAAAATTATAATTTAGAATTGAATACATCTATGGGGTCTTCATTCTTCATTTCTTCTTTCTTTCCTTTAATTTTATTTGCTCCAAGGCATCACAGGGCACCCCAGGACTAAGCCTTCTAGCCACTACTCATTCTAATACCCATAGCATTAATCATAATTCCTATTTCCAAAATACATATTTTTGAAAAAAGTAAAATCTAACTACACCTGCAAAACATATATTAGCTAAACATACAAACATCCCACGTAGTTATATTTTATACTTTGGACTTAACACCCTGTATATGGGTAACCAAGCCCACATGTCTTAATGTGGATTATGCTTAGGGGCTTAAGCGACCTACAAGCAAAATATTTATATTTATTTTTCATGGCCCCTTAAGCATAATCCCCTATAGAAAATAACAATAGACTAACAAGGCCTAACATCCAGTCTACGATCCACATTCCTAACATCCAGTCTAAAATATTACACCATAAAAATAAAACACATCATCAATACATACACCATCCTAACCTAAAGCTAGTAGTGGTGACTTAATAGTCTAATGTGTGTTTTTAAGCTTAGTTTGGTATGTCTTAGCTAGGCATTTGAATTATAGTTTTCTTAAGTTTGGAATTATTTAATTTATTATAAAGGGTGATTTTACTTTAAGTTATTTAATGGATTTGTAAATTTTAATTTATATTTTTGTTTGTTTCATTTGATATTCATTTAGCATCTAAGTGTTGTAATGAGAGGAAGAAGGCTTAACCTACCACATCCCTACCTTAAGTTGTTTTCTAAAAGCCTATTTTTTATGATTTGGTTTCTTTTAGTAAAGGATTTATTAAATGTTTTATTAGTCCTAAGTTTAGGTTAATCTTAAAGAATCCTATTCAACATGAAAGGCATCTTAAGATTAATGTGGTTGAATTGTCATCACATAGAACATATTTTACTATTCCTTTTCATCACCCATAACATGCATATGATTTAATGCTTAGTATACCTATACATGCAATATATTTTGTCACACTTAGATGATTATGAATGCATATATTTTTAATAGAAAAGGGGACTTTCATTTCTTTAATCAAATACACACACATGTATAAAAGATTATAAGTAAGTACATGCTATTGTTTAAACCCGAGAAGTGAGATAATCAAATGACCTCCTTAGGGCTACTTAAAGCCTCATATTTTTGGGTTGTCCAGACTATCTACTTGCTATCTTAAATACATATGGATGTGTACATAATTATGAGAATGAATATAATGCAAAAGATTATATTTTAGGTTGAATTATTTATACATGTAAAGTAAAGCTCTATCTAAATTCCAATACTAATATACATAAGAATAAAATTAAATAAGTACGTGCCTTTGTTAACTAGTGAAATGAGATACATTGGGGCTACTTAAAGCCTCGTATTCCCAGGATGTCCAGACTATATACTTATTATCATTCGAACATATGTAAATCCATACATAATGTAGGAAAGAGAGCAAAGCTTTGACATGCTTAGGCTATAAACACATTCAAATCCCATAGATATATTCATAGCTAATATCACTCCAAAATTTCATTATCAATTTATAATTTTTGAAAATAAATTTTAAATTTATTAGTGATAATTGCCACACATATAATAAGATTAAGCCAACACATGCAATTTTTCATAAGTAGATTTCATTTGATCTTTTGATTTTGAAAATATGAATACATGATATTACATAACATGCAACATTTATGGTGATTGAAATGGAATAGCCAAACAACTCCACACAATTCATTCAAGTACACTAATTCCTAAGGACAGTCACATTAAATAAAATTTGTTGAGAGAAACCAAAAGCTTCTTATTAAATTTGATTGTGGATTTTAATTGAAATTAAAGAAGAGAAAACACTTGCTTTTTTTCTCCCATCCCATGTTGGTGATTTGATATATTTTAAGGAGAGGTAATTATATGGATTTTATGAATTAATTAGGTCAGATTCATTAAGAAATTCATTTAATAACCCTTTCCTATATTTCTTTAATTTAATTAAATGCTTATTCATGAGCCTCAAATGATATGCAAATGGGAAATTAAAATTGCAATGCCTTTAAAGGACCTACTGCAATAGGGTCATGCTTAAGTGTTAATTAGATTAAAGAATCTAATTAAGTACTCTTAGGATTTTCCCACACCTATTAGTTGATCACAATTTTCTTAAGGGTCTTTATGTTATTGGACATATAAAGAGGAACCCACAAATTGAATGTTGATTATATGATCTAATTATCATTTTGATTTGCTTAATTTTTGTTAATAATTGCTTAATTGATTTTTTAATTAAACCATACATTAATTAACTCTCTTTAATGAAATGGATTTAGAAAAGTAATTAGGAAAGAGGTCCTAATCACTCTCCCTCATCATCTCACTGTTAATCAGTGATTAATGAAGCTTAATTGACCAAATTTTATTTGGAATTTTAAATAATCATTAAATTAATTAAGAGAATAATTAAGGTTTGAATTTCAAATTTTCCTAATTACCTAACCAATAAATCCCAAGAAAATCATGGGAGGCAAAGGTCATCCTATTAAATCAACATGCTAAGTTTGGGATTAATTTCCCAAGTAATTATGACTTGATTAAGCTAATTAACAAAATATTCAAACCCCTAATTAAGCTCTATTCACTATTCAAAACTTAATGAATATATTTTTATTAAATTCTTTTCTGTTTAACCTTTCCAAAATGAGTTTATTTGTATTTTATTTCTATAATTGGTTATGATTTTATGAAGTTTCAGAGCAATTAAATACATTTTAAACTCTAATTAATCCCTAATCCCATCGGTGCCATGCGAGAGTTGATGTTGCGATGCTTTGCAAGTGGCACCATGAAATTGGTGACTTAAACATTTTGGCATACGCTAAGTTCGTGGCGCGCTTTCTTTTCCAATCGATCTGGTTGGATGGTGGAATTAATACTCGGTTCTAAATTAAATCAAATAAATCTAATCAGATTAATCACATTTGTCCATTCCAATGACACAGAATGGATGACTGATGATCTTTCATCCCCCTGACTGATGGAAAATGGACACCATTTTACCTCCCCCGCTTAATTTGAGCTCATCATAGCTCGTGAGGTGTCGATATCGACTCCAAAAGCTTTACGGGGAAAATCTAGAGGGATCCTACTATTACAATCACAAGAAATCAAGATTTCCTTCAGAATTTTCCTTGTCAGAGCTCAGGACCGGTAGTTTATCGACCGAGGTAGTTTGTCTTGAAGAGATGAAGCTCTACTGAGAAGCTCACACCTTGCCTCCTCGTTGGTGGCTTTGTGGACCAAAGATTGCTAGAATTCTCATTAGAGTTGGTCTAGGAGTGGTCTCCGGTGCTCAAATTGATTAGGAATCAATTCATTCTTGATCGATGGAGCTTGGTGAAGGTGTAGGTAAAGTTAATTTGAGTTTTGTGGAGTTTAGGTGTGGTTTGATGGAGTGGAAGCTCTATCGTGTTTTGGTTTGGTGTTTCCAGTGATGGGGGGGCTAAAGGAACTTAAGGTAGTGCTTGGGAGACTCGTCTTGACTCACTCTTGCTCTAAGAATGCTTGGTTGTGTGTGAGAATGAGATGGGGAGGAGTATACTCCCTGCAGTGAAAAATTTTTATTCCTGCCTTCATCTATCCTCCTTTTTTAGGAAAGAAGATAAATGAAAACAGAAATATAATGCCTTGGTCAGATGTCTTGCAGATCCGTAGGTGTACTTATTAGGGTGATTGGGTATGACATTGAAGAGAGGTGTATTATCTATAAAGATAGAAATCACCACCCTATAATAGAGTTAATCACCAAAATAAGGACTCCTAAGGACGTTGGGTCTTCTAGGTGTACCAGAGATTCTTCCCCTGCTTTACATGGAAAAGTAAAGCAGGGTTTATTTTGAACTGGATTCATTAAGTTCCCTACAGGGGAAAGCCCCCATAGTTAATTACATCCTAAGGATGGGGATTCCTTAAAAAAACTCTCGATTAAGGTAAATGATCATTATTTCTAAAGATTTCAACAGGGTAGGACTATCAATCAATTAGTTCATTTTTGAAGATCAAATGAGACTGATCAAAGAGAGAGTTATTATCGAAGCCAAATGAAGATAAATAAGAGATGTTGATGATGCTAGGAAACCTAACAAGCATCTTAAACTATCCAATGATTGGGCTTTACATTTTTGAAATTGATTTAATTTATTTGAGTTGAATTTTTCATTAAAAATTTAAGGCTTATGATTCTACAACTCAAGATTATGGAAATGCCTAAGAGGTGAGGATTTATGCTTTTGGCCCACAGAGGAGAGAAGTAACCTCAGAACCTAAATCTAGGGAGATTTAGTGAGGGCCAAAAATACAATCTAAATCTAAGGTGAAAATGGGTATTTGGTTTGCCTCCACAAGAGAGGACAAATCACCCGACTACTTGGACTTACAACTGCCTGGGGGTGGCCACCAACTAACTCCTCCTAAGATTTTAAATTTATGCAGGCAAGTCATATACTTTATGCAAGATAGCTTAATTTTTATTTATTTAGAAAGAGGCTAAGTCCTTAAACTCACTCCTTACGAGACTAGATCATGTACGGGTATGAGTAATGACCTAAATATAATGCAAATCATATTACATTTTATTTCCATTTTTGGACAATCATTTGATTCAATCTAATAGGATTCATATGCCTAATGCATGATAAGTAAGATTATTGGCCATAATCAATGAGAAGGGAGGAGGTGCGTTTCCACCATGGCTCTCACAGGTCAAGCCGAGTTTCTCTGGCAAAGGCGGAAGCCCTCCAATCAAGAGTCAAGCAAGATGCATTTATGTATGATGTTATAAAAGAAATACTCATCTAGGTAAGGGGTTAATAATTCTTTTATCTTGATTTTAAGCCTAAGCTTTAGGTGAGGTTATGAGTTCTTTATTTTAATTTTGAATTGTTAAATTTGGTAGAAGATTTATTTTTTCTTAAGAGCCTAATCGTCATCTAGGCCATACATCAAGCAAGAAAAAAACTAGGAAAAGGATGTCATCTTAATGCACAAGCTAAACAAATTATCAACTAATTTATAAAGCTAATGCAAAAGAATAAGAGGCCATTTGTGGTTAGGCACCACCACACAAACCCAAAAATAAATTGGGTAGCTGACCTCTACCCTCATACAACCCAGATTACAAATGAATTAAGTATAATTAAGCAAAGAACTCATTGTTATAGGGGTCTTCAAGCTTCATTTCTTCATTCTTCTTTTGTTCTTTCTTCTTTTAGTTCTTTCTTTTGGATGGTTGGAAGGTGATTTATCCAAAGGCTTCACATGGTACATAAGATTAGATCTTATGAACAATACTCATCCTAATCCCCATAACAATCATTCCAAAATCCTAATTGCAAAAATTACATGAAATCGAAAAGTAAATCTAGCTAACACCTGCAAAATAGAGATTAGCTAAATAAACCACACAAATCCCAAGCATGCATATTGGAATTATCACCCCACACATGAGTGACTAAATCCACCTAGCCTATTGGATTATGCTTAAGGGTATAAGCACCTGCACAGCAAAAGTATTTATATTTTTATTTATGATAGCGCCCTTTAAGGATAATCTCCTATAGAAAATAATGATTAGACTAAATCATCATATCATTTATTCTACACACATTCACCCTAACATTCAGACTAAAACATATATCATAAAACAAAATCAAACATCAAACCATACACCGCCTTAACCTAAGGCTAGAAGTGGTGAGCTAGTCTACAGTGTGTGCTTTTAAGGTTTGTATGGTATGCTTAGCTATGTCTTTAAGTTAGAATTTTCTAAGTGTTAAGAATGTTCAACTTAGAGGAGGGTTTAATTTAAGTGGTTTAGTTGTTTTCAGTTGATTTTATTTTATGTTTTGATTAGGTTCAAGTGAATCCTGCAATTAATTACTAAGTTATAATGAGAGGGAAAGAGACTTCTCTTTCCTTCCCTAATCTAAGTTATTTCTAATGTGGATTCATATTTTAATTTTGGTTAGTGAATGCTTTATTATGTATTTTAATTATTCCTAAGTTTAGATGAACTCTAAACAAACCTATTCAAAATAAAGACATTTTAAGATTAAATAAAGTGAATTAAGATCACAAAACACACATCACTTCATTTCTTTCCCAACATGTGTAACATGCATATGAATGAATCCTAAGCATTTCTACACATACCAAATGGAAACGTTTAGCATACTTTATGATGCATGCTAAATAAGTTATTAAAGAAAATTTGAATGTTTATGATGCATGATTTTCATTAAGTAGAAAAGGGGTTTCTTATCAATTTTCACATGCACATATGAATGTATGAAAGGCATAATTGAGTACGGCGCCATTGTTAGCACTAGGGGTGTAAGGTACAAGACTTACTTGGGGCTACTTAAAGCCTCACAATCTCAGAATTGTCCAAACTAATATATCACTTTCTTTAAATACAAGCATGTGTACAAAAGAAATGAATGGAAAAGAAAGATGCAAAAGTTTGTGTTTGTTTATGCAATTTATATATGTAAGTGTAGGTTTCCTTCTTTAAGTCATAGCATAGGAATGAATAGGAAATGGAATTAGGCAAGTATTGTGTTCTTTTCAAATGAACTATACACTTTGCCAAATCCTATTCAAAATTATATCAAAAAGAGAGGAGAAGGAAAACTACACTAAGCACATCCTTATATTTTACTCACAAGCAAGCTTATAAGTAAGATATAAGTAACACACTTTTAGTTTTGACAATTGATTCATATATTTTAAAAATAATTTGGATTTAATAGTGATAATAGCCACTCATATTCTTACTTTAGCCAAAACATGCAATTTGACATAAAGGAAATATTTTCATTTTTAAATTTGATTTTTGAAAAAGCATGTATGAAATCATATGACACACATATTTAGCATGTTGGGAAAAAAACTAAAGTAATGAAAGCATGTAAACACATTCATCTTAATTAATTCATAAAGACAATCTTATGAATTAAAAAAGCTTAAAGCAAATCAAAGTTTGTTTAATGTGATTCTTGTTTGATTTTGAGTTTGATTTAATTTGGAAAATGTGAGATGAGTTTGCTATTTCTAACCCATTCCCACACATGTTTGATATTTTTGTTCAATTTTTAGGTGATTGATTCATTTTATATTTTGATTAGGTTAAGGTATGAATTAAGCATGTTAGTTACCCCTTACCTACACCACCTTAACATAGTTAATCAAATAATTATGAGCCAATGAGATGACATAAAATCACACAAGGAATTTAAATTAGCAATGCACCTAGGATGAAAAGGGCCTAACACAATTTTACTCATAATTAATGATTAATTAAGCTAAGGGATTTAACTTAAGTAATTTCAAAACATCCCTCACACATATGAGTTGAATTTTGATTTCCTTAATTGTGCTTAGGCTCTTTAACACCTAAGTATCTACCCAAGAAGAATTAATTGAGTTCTAGAAAGTTTTAGAATTTTATGAAATTAATTAAGGAGATAATTAGTGAATTAACCCTTAATTAAGATAAGATTAAGGAACAAAAGGGGTTTAAGGAATATCTTAAGGAGAGTATCCTAAAACTATTCCCTAAATCTCACATTCACTTAATCAAAACTTAATTGGCTCAATCAGAGGGTTAAATCACTAACTATACCCTGAACTAAGTCTAATTACATTGAGTGATTAAGGAATGAACTAGTAATTTCCCTAACCAATAAATCTCAAGAAAATTAGGGGAGGCAGAAGTCATCCCTCTAATTATACTCAAGAAATTTAGGATTAATTAATGGATTAATTAGAGAGTAATTAGTAAATTAGCATTCTCAATAAAACTCAAATTTAGAGAAAAGAACTACTCAAAATCAATCAAAATTAGTTTTAGAATATTCTATGTTCAATTATCTTTCTAATGCAATTTATTTCATATATATTTTTAGTTTTCTATGTTGAGATATGAATTTTAGAAGTTTAGGTGATTAATTAGGAATTAAATAATTTCTTAATCATATTATTAATCCGCTGGTGCCACGCATGCTGCTGATGCGGCATGCGCTTTGCACGCATCATCACCTGATTGAATACTTAACCCATCACATCGTAGCTCCGTATGGCGATGACACTACACGCTTTCTCCTTAGCCGCCTGATCAAGGATCAGACAACTGAGATTAAAGCCTTGGATTAGAGGAGTAAATATAAATATATTACACATTTTAATCTCGATCGTCCATCCAAAATTTGCAGATGGACGGCCAGAGATCCATCCCTATTATTCCCTGTAGGAAAGGGGATCCGTCCATCTTCTAGGCCATGATCAAAGCTCAATTGAGCTCGAATTGGGCTAAAATTTGGCCCACACCTTCATCATGCATCCTAGATCACATCTAATGGTCAAAATCCAATGCCATGAAAATTTCTTTCACAAATCTCCAAACCATATTAAATTTAAGCTCAGAAAATAGCTAACCTCATCGGAGGTGATCACTGGCCCTCGATTTCCTTGGAGAAGCTTCATCTGGTTGAGACGAAGCTTTGCTAAAAGTTTGAGCTCTTGAGGTTGAGTGGATGGCTCTATGGATCACCCCCCCCGCACTTGAGCTCAGCTTTGGTCTAAGGCACCCTTCCTTTGCCTTTAGAGCTTAGGAAAGAACTTAGGTGAGCTCGACTTGTTCCCCTAAGAGTGCTAGAGCAAATTGGAAATCAAGCTGAGGTCCTAATTTTTAGTGATGAAAATTGAGAAGATGAACTTTTAATCTCCCTCTAGGAAGCTTAGGATCACTTGAAAATGGCTCCTCTGGCTTCCTAACACTCAATCGATAATGGCTCCCTTGGAATGAGAGTGAATTAGGGGGCATATATCTCCCTCTTTGGCAATCGGACGGCCGAGCAAGGAGAAGCCATTTTTGATTGATTGCCTTGATTCAAAGGGTTTGTTAGGCTATTTAAAATGTCCTTGAATTTGGTTTTGGCTAAGGAGTGGAATGGTGAAGTCATCATGTGCTTCAATTGAGTGGGAAGAGGTTTGCCATGTGGTCATTTCCATGCACATGGTCGGTTTGGCCATTGGGTCAGGTTGGGCTAACCCAAACCCATTGGGTTGGGTGCACCACCCTCCCTAGTGTTGACTTGATCTACTAGAGAGTGCCAAGTCGGTATGAAGAGGATTTGATCAAATTCCAATTGGAATTGGCCAAAATTTACCCTATGACCTAGGGGTAAAATGGTCATTTAGATAATTTATGAATTTTGGGTATGTTTGGTATGTTGAGAAAATAGGTTTGGCCAAGTTTCATTGGATTTGGAGTTCATTTGGTATGGTTTGGCTCATGTTGACCCATTTAGGTCAAAATGGGGCCAAGTTGACCAATTAGTCAAATTGGGTCAAACCAAGGGTTGGGTCAAGCTCATATGATCATTTGATATATTTTGGTGGCTTTGGTTTGATTCAATTTGGTTTATGTTTGAATTTGGCTCATATGATTTCATTTAGGTCAAATGGGTCAAGTTGACCAATTTGACCAATTTGACCAATTTGACCAATTTGACCTATTTGAGCTAGGTTATGGATATGTTTAGGTTTGGTTGGTCATATGAAGTGGATTGGTATCTTGTTTTCAATAAATTTTTTTTAAGTTTGAATTTGGCTCAATATGACCCTTTAGGTCAAGTTGGGTTCAAGGTCAATTGGGCTAGGTTAGGTCTAGTTGGCCAATTGAGGCTTTGGTCAAGTTCAACAAGTGATTTAGAATGAACTTGACCCATTAGTTTCAATCAATTTGGCTTAGATCAAGTTTTGACACATTTTGACTTTTTAGGTCAAGTTGGGCCACCTTGGGTTAAGTGTCCAATTGGGCTAGGTTAAGCTCAAATGTTGACTTGGTCAAGTTCAAACATTGGTCATGAATGAACTTAGATCAATGGTTTCAATCAATTTGAACTATGATGGATTTTGGCTATGTTGGGTTTCATTTTGGCTAAGTGTTGACTTGGTCAACCTTTAGGTTTGACTTAGTTTGACCCAATTTGAGTGATTTATCATCTCATGATGATTGTTGATCATGATGAGAGGCATAGATGGGCTTAGTTCAATCCAATTTGGTTAGGATTAGAATTTGGCTCATAAGGGTACTTTAGGTCACTTTAGGTTAAGTGAGTCTGAGTAGGTCAAAATGGTTTGGTCAAAGCATGATTTGAGTTTGATTGAACTTGTATATGGACTTATGATTAAAATATAAATCCATTTGCAAGTGGTTTGAAGTCAAATGGGTTTTTGATTCATTTGATAATTTCAAGTTCAAAGGGTGAACATGAAATGGATTTTTTGATTTTTTGAATTAAGTTTTGGTTAAGTGATTGAAGTTTGTATTTATATTTGGGTTCATGATTGAAGGATTGTTTGAATCATGAAGGAAAATCAAGAATTTGACTTGATTTGAAATTGATTTGGCTATGTTCAAGATTTTGACTTGAAAGGCTTAGGTTAGATTTTGATTGAATTTGAACTTGAATTTTGGATTTAGTTTTGGTTGTTTGAATTTATATTTCATTTATATATGCGAAAATAAATGAGAATATAAATGGGTTATGAGAAAATTTTAGGAATTTGAAGTGATTTGAAGTTGATTTGAGCTAAGTCCTTAAGAGGGAATTAAAACTTAGGAAATATTTGTAATTTTGGATTTAGTTTGATTGATTTGAGTTTATATTTCAATTATATATGTGAATATAAATGAGAATATAAATGAGTTATGGGAAAATTTCATGAATTTGAGTTGATTTGAAGATGATTTAGGCTAAGTCCTTGAAGGGCAATCAAAGGATTTAGGCAAGATTTGGAATTTGATTTAATTGATTTGAATTTATATTTCATTTATATATTTGAATATAAATGAGAATATAAGTGAGTTATGAGGAAATTTCATGAACTTGAATTGATTTGAATATGATTTAGGCTAGGTCCTTAAGTGGGAATTAAGGACTTAGGAAATATTTTAAACTTGGAATTTCAATCATGGGTTTCAATCATAGGTTTCAATCATGGATTTCAATCATGTGATATTGACTTGAGTTTGGAGACAATCAAATAACATTGATTTGGAGTTTGAGAAAATCAATTAGGATTGATTTGGAATTTGACTTGAAGGAAGGAAGGTGAGGAATGGTTCAAGATAAGGGTAGGAAAATTTTCCTAACACCCCTAAGGTATGGCCTATTCTTATGGCTAACCCTTCTAAGTCTCTAGGGCTAGGTTGAGTGTCCACCTAATCACTATATGTGTCATAAGGCTAAGGATCTCTTAATGTCTAAGAGGAGTCCTATGTCTAAGATGGAGGGGTTGAGAGCTCATCCTAAAAATGAGGTCAACACTCTCCTCCCCCTCAAATTTGACTGCTCAAATTAGCTCTACAATTGGCAAACGTCTGGCTGACGCAAGCAGCTGGGGGACGTTAGAGAGGTGTTGAGGTGGCTTGGCTTGAGTGGGTGAGTGAAGGGAGGTGGGCTACCATGGCTGAGGTGGAGTGTCCTTGCTTCCCTAAGTGAGCTAATGAGAAGAGATGGGTGAGGTTACCACCCTTGACCATGGCTATCCCAACCAGCTTTGGGTCAGGTTAGCTAGTGGTCCAAGGGTCCAATTTAAGCTAAGGGAGGCTACCAAATGCAAAGGGGTAGGTAAGACCACCCAAAAGTGGGTTTTGTCCCATTTGGAGTTCTTTACCTAATGGGTTTTGGGTTAATTTGGGTTTGATTTCGGCTAACGCATGGTGACCCAATGATGGCTCATGCCAAATTTGAATGGGTTTGGGCTTGGTTTAAGTGGGTTTGGCTCAGTTTGACCCATGTAGGTAAAATTGGGCTTGGATGGGTAAAATTGATAAATTAGTCAAATTAGGTCAAACCAATGGTTGAGTTAAGTTCAAAGAATGATTTGAGATGTTTGGGTTTACTTGGTTTGATTTTATTTTAATTGGATTTGAATTTGACGCAATGGATTCATATGGGTCAAATGGGCTAAGCTGACCAATTTGGTCAAATTGACCAATTTGGCTTGGGTTAGATGTTGGTTTAGGTTCAATTGATGATTTTAAGATGATTGTAGGTGTTGATTTGTATTAATTTAGATTTGGGAGTGTTTTAGATCAATTTGACCCTTTAGGTCAATTTGGCCTAAATGGGTCAATTGGATTGACCAAGTCAAATTGAGTTAAATCAGGGGTTTGATCATGTTCAATAATCACTTCATGATGGATTTAAGCCATTATTTTTAATTAATTTGGATTGGATTGAGATTTGACTCAATTTGGCCCTTTAGGTCAAATTGGGTCAACTTAGGCTAAGGGGCCAATTGGGTTTGGTTTGGCTCAATTGATGGTTAAGTTATATTCAAGGATCAATTTAGAGTTGGTAGGAATCATTGGTTTCAATTAGTTGAGTTTGGAATGAAGTTTGGTTCATGTAGGCTAATTGGGTCAACTTGGGTCAAGTGATCAAATTAGCTTGGTTTGACCTAATTAATTGCAATTAATCAATCAAAGATGATTAACAATTATTGTGGAAGAGATTGGATAGGCTGGTTCAATCTAATTTGGGTTGGATTGGAGTTTGGCTCAAATGGGTCCTTTAGGTCACCTTGGGTCAAGTGAACCTAATGAGTCAATTGAGTTGGTTTTGGGTCGAATTAGGTTGATTTGGGTTTGATGATTGATTTGGGATTGATTGGTGACTTTGATTGCAATTGATTTGGGTTTAATTAGATTTGGCTCATTTGGAAATTTTGGGTTCAAATGGGCTAACTTGGGTTGATTGACTGGGTTTGATCAATTGGCTTGATTATAGATTTTAGAGGAGTTTAGAATGATAATTTGAAGGGTTGGGGTGCTTTTGTGTAGATCAGTTGGGTTTGGTTTGATTGAAGGAATTTTGGTTGAGTCCGTAGGATTGGGTTATGGAATTAAGATGGGTTTGGGTTTATATCATTTTGGCTTGGAGCTTGGGTATGAAATAGGATTTAATTAGGTTTTGGTTGGGTTGATTTGAGGTTTGGTTTTGGCTAAGGAAATAGATATAAGTTTTGTTTAGGCCATGGGATAGGTGGGTTTCCTTAGGTCCTAAGTCATAGCCTAAATCTAGTATGCTATCCTTAAGTCTCTAGGTTTAGCTTTAGTGGTCACCTAACAAGTAGAAGTGTCCTATGACTAGGGATGTTCTAGTGTCTAGAAGACTCCTAAGTCTAAGATAGGAAGGATGAGTCCTCACTCTAAAAGTGAGGTCAACATCGTGATGAGAAAGCTAATTACTTCTTGGGATTTAGTATTAAGTAGGGTAAAAATGGTATTCTTAAATTAATCTAAATACACCAAAAAAATAATAGAAAAGTTTAGACTATAAGGATGTAAAGCTTCAATACCTCCATGAGCTTAGTACGTAATTTGACAAGGATCTTATAGGTAAGTCTGTAGACCATAAGAAACATCATGAAATGATATTCTTTATTTTATTTGACTACTAGTGGAGCTGATATCATCTTTATTGTCAATCTTTATGGAAGATTTTAAGTCGATCTAAAAGAGTCACATTAATAACTAAAAAAAGATTTTTTGTTGTTTTATTAGTACACTTAATTTAGTAATTTGGTACCCTCATGAGAGCACATCTTAGATCTTATTGAATTTTTTTTATCTTGATTTTTTTGAAAAAGCACTTTAAGTACATGTTAGTTTGTAAGCCACTCAGAAGTTTTATGAACTAATAGGTAAAAAATATTTCATTATCTTATTTATTGTTGAATCTGAGTACATTACTACTGGAAGTTTATTGACACAGAGAATTAGATAGCATACATTTCTCAAAATCATTGAATTTTGATATGTTTAGCTCTCTTAGACCACATTTATGAGTGATAAACTTTAATACTTAGAATATTTATATTTATTAATAGGTACATAATATAGTGCAGTGTGGTGTATATGTAATGTATAGTATAGTATAGTATAATATAGTACAATATATAAGCACTATATATAATACAACTACACTATACTATGGACTACACATTATATAGTATGTAGTGTATAATACAATATAATATGTAGTATATCTATAGTATAATATAGTATATAGTAGTATAGTAATGTATACACTAATATACTACTATAATATTGTAGTATATATACACTATACTATACACTATATACAATACACTAGTATGTAGTATATAGTATATACTACACATAGTATGTATATAATATAGTGTAGTGAAGTGTATAGTATAGGGTTAGTTTAGGGTTTAGGGTTTAGGGTTTAGGGTTTAGGGTTTGCTCTAAGACTGACCCCAGGGATGGATCCGAAGATGATGAAGGGTTTAGGGTTTGCTCGGCCATCCTGTTGAAGATTGCTACGTATTCAAAGATTGGCTCGAATGAAAATATAGAAATGGAGAATTTACATTATCGGACAGTGTATTGGTGCGTCCAAAGAAAGAATTCTACATTAATAATTAAAAATTGTTATAAAAAATACAAGTGTTGCTACAAGACTATAGCAGCGATTGTTTAAGTTTCACATTTTATTTTCAATGCCATGACTTTGCTCACCCAAGCATGCTCTCTTATACCATTCCTGCTACCCATTGGTCCTGTTTATTGATGACTTATATTGTATATAGTGTATTGTATATAGTGTGCTCTTTATTTCTGTGTGCTCTTTTCAAATTATTCATCTAACATAATTTATTTTTTATTATTTGCTAAAATTAAAATGTTGTAGTCATACTATATGATCCAAGATCGTACCATGCAATATATCTATTTAATTGTCATAATAGGTTTGGATGAAGGGTTAGATGTTATATAGTAAAACAGATAGTGTCATACAATTCACTTCATATTATATAATTTTTTTGGAATAGTATGATTGAACTAGTTAACTAGTAATTTGAAATGAACATTGGGATGAATAACTATATGATTTCCAATCCTACTATCTAATCGAATCAATCAAAGTAAGTATTAATATGGCCATTAAGATGATCTAAATCATACTGCATAAACATTTTTCATATTGTTCGATCTCATAGAGACAAAACTCTATAAATAACCCAACAATTTTCTATTTTTTCTCATGAGTTCTTTACTTCTTTTCACATGCTTTCTTATGTTTTTTGTTAGTATGCAAGCATTTTTTCATGACAGAAATGACCACAAGCCAATCACCATAATCAATTTAGATCCAATGATACTTGAAGTATAAAGAGTGTGGAGTTACTGACTCAAAGCCCTTCTTGTAAGATAAGTTATTTAATTTCGTAGTTGATCATTTTACTAGAATGACTCTTCATTTCTTAATTTCACTCACCTGCCTTTTTCATTTCGAGATTATGTTGATTTTTTTTTGCAAATCTTATCTTCAACTCTGATCATACCCTTCTTCAATCGAGAGTTTGTGTTAAAGAAATTTTCCTCTCTAACATTGATCTTCATGAATATCTTTACTTGTTAAACAATAGCTTACCTACTTATATATCTCTATGAACATAATCATTAGAGAGTTACCACTTCACCAGAATCAACCGTTAGTTAGTGGACTTGTGCTAAATGCTCATGATATTCAAATGTGCTTAGGCATAATGTCATTCCTAAAGCTAGTGATCGCATAGTCATCATACCTCATCTTTTCATGTAAGCTACTTCTGTATGATTTAAACATAGCTCAATGTTGCTGATGTTTTGATTCATTACATTGAAAACTTCACCATCATCAAAAACCTCATAGCTAAAAGAAAGTACAGTCTAGATTTAGGACATGTGATTGCATACCTACTAAACGTCAAACACAATCTCATCTGTCTTAAGACACCAAACCATACTCCCATAAATTCATAGATCATTCTTTCCATGTCATATATAGTAAGAAGTCGTGGCTAGCTTAGGCTATAAATGAAGCAAAAGAAGAGCAAGCTATCAGAGAGATGGAGCCATTAATGCACAATTACTACCCTCAGGATGCCTAGACAGAGCATTCTGCATAACTTGAGCAAAAAATTGACAAACATATAGAACAGCAACGAGCCTGCTAGGAGGAGTACTAATGATAGCGTGTAGAGGACATAACTTATTTTCAAGTTCAGTTTGATTCACTCCATGACATCTTCTAACCACCATTACTAGATAAGGGACCATATGAGTTTTAGGATTTTCTTTTTACATTTATTATAGTTTGTTTTATATTTACTTTTCTTTTTGCATATGACGTAGTCTATTTTATCTTTACTTTCTTAGTTGTTTTATTTTATACTTGGCATTGTATTAACTATTATGTTTTAGCTACATTATTCATATTTAGCAAGATTGTTCTACATGACATTTCTAGTTGGTGCCTTTTTTGTTATATTTTATGAATTAAAAATTGATGTGATATTTTTTAAAAACTTGCTTATACTATATACTTATGAATGAGTATAATTTAGATTACAAAATATGTGTAGTAGAAATATGAGTTAATAATCCAACCAAACACTTGCTTATGATGATGCACATACTTATTTAAGTACAAACTTTCTTATGTAAATCACATCTTTTCTTGACTCTATTTTCTTTATATTTGTAACTAATTAACTTGTGTATAAATATTAGTGTGAATGTATGTAATATTGTTAATTATGTAATAAATTGAATAACGATAATCGTATGATTAGGATGCAAAGACTAGGATAAAAGTCGAATAAAAAAAAATTCAAAGTAGCTAGGTAAGAAAACAAAAGCAAAATAATAATAAAATAATTCTTTTCAGTCTGTAATTAGGTGGCCCTTCATCAAAATTGTTTGTTTGCTTGAATCATGTAATAACATATCTATTTAATCATCCTAATGAAATTTAAGCACTATTTTTGTTTTATTACAAACTTGTTTAAAAAATTCAGTAATTTATTGATGTCATTTACATATGTAATTACATATAATTACAGAAGTGTTGCATAAAAGTAGATGATTGTAGGTTTAGTATGATACAATTAGTGAAACATATAATATGATCATTGATTGAGCAATCTAAATATAATTATTTTATAAGTATGTATGTTAATAAAATTTTAGAAAATTCTGGTTGACTTAATTAACAAAATTAATTACTGCACCTTCGATGTTTATATGATTTATTTTCACATCTCTTGTCCATCTTTCACTTCAACCCTTTTTGATATGCCTACAGGGGAGTAGATTAGTATTTTTGATTTTTTTTTAGACTTCTTTTTCATATTGTATATTTTTATGCTTTTTGCACATTGTTGCATATTTTTGCATCTTTGCAAAAATAACATTTCACTCATAAACATCACCTCACTCATTGTATATTTTTGTGAGGAATAAATTGAGGGAGATTTATCACTTGATTTTTCATTAAACTCTCAAACACATCCAAAAATATTTGCCATCATCAAAAAGAGGGAGATTATTAACCCCATGAGCCTTTATATGGATTCTATATTTTGATGGTAAAAAGCATTCTTGGTTGACCATTTGATTTTATTAATCAGCTGTATATGTTGGTTGTGGTAAGTTCTCCATGGAAAAACCAAATGACGATTGTCTACGTAAGCATGAGCAATGTTTTTTAAATAATAAAAATTAAATCAAGAAAGACCTCAAAAAGACTAATAAGAAATGGTTAATGTAAGAAGAATGAAGCTAAGCTCAAAGTTGCATCATTATTCTAGCATCTATATTTTATTTTGTCTTCATGTAATTTTCATATATATGTTAAGAAAAAACCAAGCACACACACCCAAGAAAAATAATAAAAAAATATCCTTAAAATTTATACTATACATTTCCAATTATTTTGTATGATTATCTATTTTTGTTAAAAAAATATCAGCCTCCATAATTATATCGACTAAATTTAAAATTACCAAAATTGAACTAATTATACTATACAATATCTAATCATACTTTATAATTGTTCATTTTTGTTAATTAAATTTAACCTCCATAATAAAGTTAGTTAATTAAAATTTAGTTAAATATGAATGATCGTATTGTATGTTTTTTATCATATAGCATAAATTTTTTGGTAATTACCTAGTTTGAGTCATGAATTTATGGGAATTAATGAAAGATTTTTTTTTCTTATAAAGTTCATACTGCATGATGTGATCGTACATAAAAACTAAATAGAGAGCTTAATTTTTAGTTTGCACTAATAGTATAATACAATTTTTGGTAATATAAAGTAATTATGATGACTATTGCGATAATCATATTGTCCAGTTTGAGTATGTAAATAAAATGTTGTACTTATTATACAATATGATGTCTGATCATATAGTACAATTAGAATCATTTTATTAATTTTTTTAATTTTTAATTCACAATCCTCCATATAAATGCTTGCCTTGGAAAGCCTAACTTGTCAACTTGAATGTGAGAAAGCTTAAGGGTATAGTATGTTGATATGATGACTTGCTCTTCATTAATAGGTCATACACAAACACCTCTTTTGTTTATGATGTGGATGGTTGGTGGGTTATATCACTAAAGTGATCAAAATGATGGACGGGGAACTCTCATAAGATGCTTAAAAAGTTAAGATATATGATGTGGAGTCTAATTATAAGTGTATTTAGAATTTTAAAGGTTTTCGTGGTCAGCCAGACAACATGCTAACCTAAATTTGGGACTCTAGCTTCTTTCAAATAGATCTCCTTCACTAGTGATCCAAATCACAGAAAAGAAAATGAAAATGTATAAGATATGTTCTGATTATGATCTAGAACTTTTTTTCAAAATTTGGAAGGGTATTTAAATTTTTTGCAGTTTAGACAAGAAGGAAATATGCTCTAGCATAGTGAAATGGACTTAGGGTTTAATAAACTCGAAAAAATGTTGAATAACAACATACCTTAATCAACCCTTGGTTACTGTAACTAAAGATGTTGGCTATTTATTGAGATAATTTGGAAACTTTTGGTGATGTTAACTTGTCAATTGCAAACCCTAAGTAAACTTCTCCCTGGAAACTCTAACTCTAGCCAACCCAATCAAAGTGATGATGGAATAGATTTCTATAAAAAAAAGTTTGACTTTTAATTTTTATAGGGATATTACAAATAATTGAACACAATACTCCAAAGAAATGCACAAAAATAAATATAATAAAATTAATATAAGTGTTGCACTATGAGCCATATACATTAATCTTTATCTAAGGTGTGGTTTAATCAAGTTTACTTATCTCCATTTTTTACTATGTGCAATGGGAGTAGAGCTAGTCCAAGGGAGGTGAGTGACAGTCCCTTCAAGAGTCCAAAATGATGAGCTTTCCTTAAATAATTCAATATGTGCTATACAATCTGCTTCGGGGATAAGTGCTCATTATTATGCTTGGTTTTATTCTTGGAAAGCTAGATAATCCAGAAAATATTCAATGGGATAAAGACTATATGTGATTATAGGATTTAGACCTACTCAAATCCTACCAAGTGGTTAGTAATTGGCTTAGGTTTGTACATGAGCCATATATTGATTCCAACCTTGCTGTCCAAAATGTTCCAGACCTCACCACTGTGGAGACAATGGATGAACATATGATTCACCATTTTACAATTATTGTAATGCTGACATTTCGATGCGAAATGGATTCCTTTTTTATGAATTGTCATCGGCTACTAATATGTTATGAAATAGCCTCCAATAGAAGAATGAGATTGTAGACTTGAGAGCTTCGTGCTAGATTACTATTCCCAAAGAACAAGTAGTTTTCCTGAATAGTGTGTACAAAGTTTTGGCGAGGTTTTGCTTGTGGGTTTGAATATCAAGCGGTAGGGAGTCCAATTGATTCATGACAATGGGTATTTTCAGCAGTGGTTTTAGGTAGGTGTCTGTTGAGTTTAGTAGCATTCCATAGTGGTTCCTCCTGGCAAAGAGAGATCTTATGACACACCCTTAACGGACCCTGATCAATATTTGCTCCATTAATATATGAGGGAGGTTCATTGTTGACCCATGCATCATGCCAAAGACTCAAGATGCATTCAACAACTTCTCATCTAATAATGCTTTAAGCTAGATGTCTAAACTTAAGCATGTATTTCCAACAACTAGAGTCATTCTTTCCAAATTTTATGATATTTGGATGCGTGTCTTTACATTATTTATACTTTAACTTAGCCCAAAGAGAGTTTTGCTATCTAAACTTTAGCCATAACTTCATCACATAGAATTCAATACTTTTCTAGAGTGATCTAATGCTAAGGCCACCATCTTCTTTATTTTTGCATAACTTTCTCCAAGAAGTACAGTGGTACCCTCTCTTGTTTCCTTCCAAAGAAATGTCTTGAAAAGAGATTTAATTCTCCTTTATGTGCTGATGGGCATATTTATGACCTTGAGGGAGTGCATGGGAATAGAATTAAGGATACTCTCAATGATGGCGATCATGTCACCATAACATGTTATCCCAAGACATGATTCCCTTTTGAATTTTTGTAATGATGTCTACAAAATATGTATTCTTATCTCTCTACCAATGAAGAGAGTGTTGCTTAAATATTTGGTTGGAAAGGATTCAATATTAAATTTAGTGAAAGCTTTGATCCATATGGTTTAAATTGGTGAGATCCTCTTTCATGGAAAAATGCTTGATTTGTTTCTGTTGAATTCCATGCCAACATCCTTTTCAAACTTTTGTATTGTTTGCATTAGATCCCTAATAGCTTTTTTATATCCATTATTAAAAACTAGGATGTCATTTGCAAGCAATTGGTGTGTGATTGGAATGCCACCACATTTATAAAATGTGTAAATTGGATGGTCGTCTAGAGAACTATTTAATAAGGATGAGGAATATTCCATGGCTAGAATGATGGGGAGAGTAGATCTCCTTGCTTACACCCCATGGTGGATTTGTAGAAACCCACTTTATCACCACTAATCAAGCTAGAGTAGTGGTTATTTGATATAAGGTTATGTATGAGATTGTAGGACTCCTTAGTAAAGTTCATAGCAGTAAGTGCTAGGCAGAGGAAATTTTAGTTGATGGTATCAAATGCCTTATGTATATCAAATTTAATGTCTATGTTGTGACCTTGACATTTAATTTTTAGGTCCTTGAGCATCATATTGTCACAAATTTATCTTCCCTTGATAAAAGTACTCTGGTTTGGGGATATGAGAGTAAGGAGATGATGTTGTATTCTTGAGTTATTAATTCAACTCACAATCTTCCTGATTGTAGTTGATAGACTAATTGATCTAATATCCTTCCACAATTAAGGTGAGAAGCATTTTGGGATGGGGATGATGGTAGTGGAATTAAAATACTTAGGAATGTGATATCCATTAAAGATGTCTTGAATAGCTTTGGCCAAATCCATCTTGATGATTTCTTAAGAGTCTTGGAAAAAACACAATTGCTTTGATCTCTTGCAAATTAGGGGGATGGCTTATGTCAATAGGAGTTTAGGCTAGATGAAAGATGTTCTGCTTAATTAGATGAATTTAGGATCCAGGTGGTGCTAGCATTTTCTAAAAAAATGTGGTGGCATCTTCTTTGATGAGATTCATGTCATGTAGCCAAATAGTTTACTAAATTTTTTATCTTTTGAATGACCAATTGCTCCTTTGATGAGATTCATGTCATGTAGCCAAATAGCTTGCAATCTGGTATTCCTAGGGGAGTGCATCATGTCATCCTAGTAAGTAGCTTATTAGGTAATTTGGTGGATTTCATTGATAGTAGTATCCCCATATGAAGTATCCTCCCTTATGTTGAATGGGTTAATTTCAGCTACTGGAATGTTCTGTTGTTTGGCCATTTTTGATATATCCTCCTTTATGATGAATGGGTTAACTTCAGCTACTAGATTCTACTATTTGTCCATTCCATGAATGGGTTAACTTTAGCTCCTTAGTATATAGAATGCTTGAAACCTTGATCACTTCTCATTTTTACATCCACATACTCACCCATAATTTGTAGTAAACTTATTATCCACTCTAGCTTCAAACTCCACATAAAATTTTTTCTTCTCCTATTTTGGAAGTAGATGCAGCTGAATTGACTGACTCCATTTAACCTGAACACAAGCATCATGCCAAATGAACTAATTCAAATAATTATAATAACAATACAATAAAAATTAATATGATATCAACAATAATGTCATATAATGAAGCTACAACTTTAGTTAAAATAAATGTTGCAAACTTGTACATGCAATAGCATTACCAAAAATTATTTTATATTATAAACATGAGGTTACAGGATAAAGTATAAATTTCTTTTATAAAAGTCATCAAAATTTATAATACTAACATACAAGATCAAGAAAATTAGATTAGGATTCATCAACATTCATCATATTAATAACCGACATTCTCCATTCGATTGCACATGACATTGGAAATTTGATCTATTTTATCTAACCATTCTCTAGAGTCATCCATAAATGTTTGAATTCTCCTCCTTAAGGGATATCTATTTTTTCAATCATCTTCAGGGACAATAATTTCTACACCCTCTGCGATTATCCAATTATGCAATATACAATATGTTAGCATAATTTTAACTTGTGTTTGCAAAGGAAAATAAGGGTCACTTTTTAAGATTGTGAAATGATTCTTTAAAGAACCAAAAGCAATCTCCACAATTGTGCATAATGATGAATGTCAAAGGTTGAAAAGCTCTCTATAATTAGAAGGTCAAAGTGAACTAAATTCTTTCAAGTGGAATCTTGTTGCACGATATGGAGAAATAAAATCCTTTCTAGTTGAGTAGCCACCATCAACCAAGTAGTACTTACTTGCGATGTTAACTTTGGTGATGTCAAAGTGGCTGATAACAAAATTCAAAGTGAGAAAATTACTATATACCTTTTGGAATTTGTAAGCCATCAGGTCTTTCCAATGCACTTCGAAGGATGGTAGCATCATGGGCTGAAGCTTCGCAACCCGCTAATACATACGTAAATCTCAAATTGAAGTCAACAATGGCTAAGACATTCTGAGTTGAGTATGATTTCCTACCTCTAAATGCAGATTCATGCTCTTTAGGTACTCTAGTTTTAATATGTGTTCTGCCTATTGCACCAACACAATCCAATATTCCAAAAATCAATGATAATGTAAATATAAAGAAAGATGATTTTTTTAAGCACAAAAATCAAAGTATACCTGAAAAAGGGCATAAATCTATAGTTTGATCGTATCTTATATGGAGTTTGTGTTTGCGGAGGCTTAATCATTTCATGACGCAACTCTCCTATGGCATAAAAGGCGGCATTGAAATACTTACTAATGATTTCCTAGATTGTTGAAAGTTAGATCGAATAAACTGATTATGAATACTGTGCCCAAGTGTATGAAACAACATAATAAGTTGTTCTTTGATCCTCACATTTAAAGTGTCTACAAGCAATCTTCTTGTGTGAATTAAATCACATAACTTAAAAAAAGCTCTTTCTTTATTCTGACCATGCTAATACAATCATAATGAAAACCATGATACAACCTAAACAAATATTTTTGGTCATATATTTTATTTAGGGAAGCACTTTTGCCTTTCTTTTCTTAACTCAGGAAATAGAATGAATATAACATTTATAACTACAACAACCACTGCATGAATAATCAACATATTTTGATCATGAACAACTTATGTGTCATTATAAAAGTCATCCAATTTGAATGCTTGATCTTCATAATCATGCAATTGCTCAGTCTTTATAGAACATTTAGGTGAATGAATTCAAAAGGTACACAAATGATCAAAACTCATCAAGAAGAAGCAACTTTTGATTTTGAAAGTATCCTAAGAATATAATAAAAGGGTATAACAACTTGAAATGTTTCTTTCCGTCAGATAAAATACTTTGAGTAGAACAAAGGAACATATCAATGAAGAACTGAGGAGTTGTTTGGTAAAAAGAAAAGTCAAAGGTAGACCTAAAAAGACTTGAGTAGAAAGCATAAAAGAAGACTTATTTTATGATAATTAAAGGGGAATATATTATTTAATAACATAATGGAGAAAAAGGATTCATATAGCCAACTCCATATAGTGGGATGAAGGCTTTTGATTAATGTTATTGTTGTTTAAAGAAACACACAAGTACAAAACATAGTAATCAACCAAGTAGCACTTAAGAAATAATTAATTGATATTGATCATCAAAATCCATTGCATAGAATAATTGGAGGTAAGTTTAACCCACATAATATAAAAGAATGTTGTCCATAACTATGCAAAGATCTATTCACGCCCATCTTGCCTTAGCGTATTGTGATAGTAGTATTCTTTGGGAAACTAAGAATGAGTACTGACATGAAAGCTAATTACATAAAACAAGACATGCCTTTAGGTCATCCTAAGATGCCACATCCTTATCAGAGAAACATACAGATCTCCTTATTGGTCAGGCACACATAATAGTAAAATAAATTTTACATAATTTTACAATTAAATTCACTTAAATCTTCCAAAAGAAAAATCAAAGAATTCAAAACCATCAATTTTCTCTCAAATAAAAGAGAAAACAAAGAGAAGGTATACTGCGATTCCTTGGATATAACAAAGCCTGGATTCATGACACTCTGAATAAACTTTCACATTTCAATTTCTTATTCTTATTTTTTGAATACTAACATTTTTTTTGTGCATGTATAAAAAATTTACTAGATTGTAAAACACACACAAAAAAAAATCTTACATAATTTTTATTTGCACTTCAATTTTCAGCTTTTACAAATATCAAACTAAAGGAATGATTACTTTATTTCTACAGAAATATAATGGATGATTCTCCATCACTATTTTAGTTCATTTATAGGATAAGCATGACAGTGAATAATGAATGTAGAGTAAGGATGAGGGTTTCATTCGTAATATTGTGCAATTTTTTCTCAAAAGTTTCAGGTAGAGTAAATGTCGAGAAGAAGGAGAATCCCAAATCACATTCGTACCTCAGCTCCCATTGTGTTCGTGGCTAAGCTTCTGTTGTGTTCACTATTAAGGTTCTGTCGCTACAGTAGCATCTAAGCTCCTGGCATTGGATTGACTGCTAAGCTCTCATCTGTTGAGTTGCCGCCACTGGAGTTGTGGTTGGTGTTGCCATTGGAGTCACCGCTAAGCACCCTTCCCATCAGCTCTCGCCGCTAGAGTCATCGAAGCGAAGCTATGGTGGAGCACCAGTGCACGTGAAAATGAGATGAGGAGCAGCGGGTTTCTTTTTCGCCCAATTCCAGAGAGAATGAAATACATCCAAAAATAACTACACGGGGTATTCTAAATGCAATACTGATTTTATTTTACTTCAACTTCTTAGCTGAAACATCTTAAAAGTTAATTTCATTACATTTACTTTATGTTACATCCATAAGTCTCCCAACCAAACAGCCCCTGAGTCACAAATGAGAAATTTCATACAAATAGTTTGCTCGACAAAAAGGGTTTTTTTTATCATACTTGTCATAGTATAACTATTTTGGGTAAGCATTTTCTTGTCATATTAGTGAGATATAAGGATGTCAACCACTGCAGTTACTGACCTCATGGGATTTTGGTCATACACTTAAGTCACCAACCACTTGGAGTATTGGTCTTTTGCAATTGCCTACTTCATGTGGTATTAGTCTTACAGTTGCTTCACCAACCATACAGAGTGTTAGTTATTTACATTTGCTGACCTCATAAGATATCAGTCTTACACTTAAGTCCCCAACCACATAGAGTGTTGGTCTTTTACAGTTGCCAACCTCACAGAGTGTTGGTCCTACACTTGTCAACTACACTTGTGATTCATTACTTTCTTGTGTATTCTTTTGAATCGAATTTTGATCGCTTGGGTCAAGAATAGCGCACCAAGTTTGGTATTTTCCACTTGGGTTAAAATGACACAATGAGTAGCTTGAGATAACTTGTAATTCCCCGAGTGTTAAGCGAGTATAGCATATTTTTGCACTATTTAGTCAACTTTTGCTCACTCAAGCCAAGAGTGGTATGCCGATTTTCACTCTTTCAACTTGTGCCAAAAATGATGCGCAACATAGCTTAAGTCAATATATAGTTCCCCAAGTGTTAACTCAAACCATAAGTACTCGCTGAAGGCTTTTGATACCTTTTTAGTTAATTAGAAAGTTAATTAAGCATCTTATTTGTTATATGAAACAAATTTTATCATTTCATAAATAGAAAATTAGTGGAAAGTAGAATAAAAGTCATAAATTATCTCATTGGTAGAACTTCTTTAAATATTTTGCATTCCAAGGCACGTACATCTTGTCTAGAGTTAGTCCATAGTTCATTTTGTCCAAGGTTTGCTTGCTTCATGACTATGTAGGGCCATCCCACATGTGAGAAAATTTGCCTAATATGTTCTAGCAAGTCACTATGCCTACCTTTTTCAACACTAGGTCGCCATCTTCGAAACACCTTTCTTTAATACGGTGATTGTTGTATTTAGCCATTCACCTCTTCATCTCTTCTTGTCTCATGCTTCTATCCTCAGCTCTTCTAATAGGTCAAGAATAGTTCTTATGAATTTGTAGTTAGACTTCTCCCACTCACTGATTTCTTCACCTTACTCAATGGATGTTAAGACCCTTTGAATAATAATTTTGTACTCAATCGATAACACAACCTCCATCCTATGGAAAATGTGAATGGTGTGTGTTTGGTTGTCAAGGTTGGAGTCATCCAAAAGACCCAAAGTATGGCTGGTATGATATCTACCCACTTTGTTTTCGCACCTTGCACTTTTTTCTTTAATAGATTCAGGATTTTCTTATTCACCACTTCATCCTAGTTGTTGCTCTGAGGGTGGTGTATTGAAGTAAATTTTATCTAGATTCATTGTGACTTAAAAACCCCCTCAATTTCTTGTCAGTAAATTGCAGTACATTGTCCATTATGATCAACATTGATAGTCCATACATATAAATAATATCAATTAAAATAAAATTTTAAACTACATGGGCGATTATTTTAGCTAGTGGGTTTGTCTCAATACTTGATGAACTAATCAATCATGATGAGAATGATTTTTTTCTGTTTGTTGGTGAGTGGCAACAATCCAATTAGATTCTTTCCCTAAACGACAAAGGGCCAAAGACTGGTAATGGGTTGTAAGGCTACTATTGTAGAGGAGCGAATTTCTAACATTGTTCTTAATTTTAGAAAATTCCTCCACATTTTCACTATGTATTAGCCATAAATATCTTTAACAAAGAATCTTGTTGGTGAGTGTTCTTCCTCTTGAGTGATTCCTACATTCGCTAGAGTGTGCTTCCTTAAGTATTCTTCTTTACTCTCTCTCTCTCTCTCTCTCTCTCTCTCTCTCTCTCTCTCTCTCTCTCACCTCTTATTATGTAAAGTCATTGATCTCAAAAATAATTCACCTCCAATCAATAAGTATTGAATAGCTTTGATCTTGAATCTCCTTAGGTTTTAATCTCTTTTCCAAGCTCCCCAATCTACAGGTATGTCCTTATAGAGTTGACCCAACTATGCCAGTCTTCGCTTTTTATATGCATAAACTCCTCATCCTTTGTGTTAGGCCAAGAAAGTTCACTTGACCCTACTTGCCCTAGACAATAAGTCGACTTACCCTAGGCAATAAGTCAATGAGTTGGTTCTGCTCCTTATGTACTTGCTCAATCTTGGTTACTCGGACTCCTCATCCTCTTGATTTTAACCTTCACCTTGTGCAAATATATTTTTAGTGACTTGTCTCTAATTTCATAGTCACTATTTATTTTTTTTACTTATGAGTCTGAGTAACCAATAATGTGTAGAGTGCCTAGTCCACTGGCAAATCTTAGCCTTGTGAGTAAAGCTTCATGCTTGGACTAGTTATTCATTAATTGAAAATTGAATCTAACAGCTTGCAGTTTTGTGATCCATGCTATACTTTTTAGTAAGATCCTTACTCCATGCTTTATTCACCTGAAGAGCAAAGTATATGCATAATAGGGGTTCTAGGCAAACCAGGATATCATGTGGTTTATTAATTTCTATGAGGGAATCTACTTATACTTGTGCCTTGATTAGTAAGCACAATTATCGTGATGTGAATTATATGAGCTGGGATGGGTCCATTACCTGTGACTTTTTTTTTTCTTATTGTCTAGCTAACTCCTCGAGTTTCCTAACCTTGATTTACTCTTCCACCAAGCTCCTTACATTCCTCAGTGTTGTGTCCATGATCATAATGATAGACACAATATCTTGAGCAATCACAGATTGCCTTTAGAGGTGGCGGCCACCTGAAGTGTTCTTTGTTCTGGATAGCCTCCACCAATTTGGCTATTAATACCATCGATCAAGGGTGGCACAGTTGTCAATTATAAGTACTTGCTTTGTTGATGATGAGTAGGCTAATGTCTAAGTTCTCACTAGTGCACTGATATTTTTCTCTTCATACAAGCTTTTACCCTGTCCTGCCTCATTATTGGGAATATCTAGAGAGCCATTCTAAGGGTGACTTCTTCAAGGGATCACTTCCACAAGTTATCATGGATAGCTTGGCAACCTTATTTTATTTCTTTATTTTGATGTGGTTAATTTCCAACTCCAATCATAAAATAAGAGTTTTGGGTTATTGCAGCTCAAGTGCATATCTAAAAGGACCTTCCTTGAGACCTTAAGTTGCTACAACTTGTGTAACTGCAAGCTCTAGGTCCTTAATTTCCAGCATTTCCCTCTAAAAATTAGTGATGAGCATGTTTAGTGTTTGGTTCTTGCCTCATTTACAACATAGGCTTTGAGCACTTCAAGGTTTTTGAGTACTAGCGAATTATGTTATGAATATCCTTTTTAATTTAGAATAAGAAGTTATCATTCCAACTAGTAACCCAAAGAATCACCTAAGGGCCAATTGTTTAAAGATGGTGAAAAAGAATCGGCACCTCAACACATCATCCAAATCTAGTAAAGATCTCATTCAATCAAAGTAGAATATATGGTCATTGGGATCAGTGCAACTCCTATATGACCCAACTGTAGAATCTTAACATGGTGTGTGCACATGTGTGTGTGTGTGTGTGGGGAGCTTCTTGGAGAATGTGTTAATAAAGCCCGCTTACTCCCTTCAGGTGTCCTAGTCTTCAATTTCTTGATAAGACTTCTCATTGAGGCTAAATGTTCTATATAGCTCTCTCCACTATCGGCAAGTTTAGCAAATTGTTGATCACAAGGAGCTTTAGTTATCTTTAGTGAATTGATGACCCTGAGTAGATTGATGAGGTGAGCTCTATGTCTTTAATTTCCAACATCTCCCTCTAAAAATGAGTGATGAACATGTTTAGAGGCTCATTTGGTTCTTGCCTCATTTACAACATAGGCTTTGAGAACTTCAAGGGTTTTTGAGCACTAGCTAATTGTGTTATGAACATCCTCTTGAAGTTAGAATAAGAAGTTATCATTCCAACTAGTAACCCTAGGAATCACCTGAGGGTCAATTGATTAAGATGGTGAAGAAGAGTCGGCACCTCAACACATCATCCAAATCTAGTAAAGATCTCATTCACTCAAAGTAGAATATATGGTCATTGGGATCAGTGCAACTCCTGTATAAAACTTGGAGAAAGTGTTAATAAAACTTGGCTACGCCCATCATGTGTCCTACTCTTCAGTTGCTTGATAAGACTTGACATTGATGCTAAATGTTCTAGATAGCTCTCTCCATTGTCGACAAGTTTAGTGACTTGTTGATCACTAGAAGCTTTCATTTTCTTTAGTGAATTGCAAACCCTGAGTAGATCGATGAGTTGCCAACTTCGACTTGTCCAGTTTTTATGCAAATGTGAGATTGAGTAGGAGTAAAATATAAAAGAATGAGTCTTATAACCTTGCTACTAAAATAATGGCAACTCGACCATGAATGGACATGATATGGTAATGCAAATTTTATTTATTTATATAGTCCTAAGTGAGACACAGAGAAAAAAATAAATCTAACATGAAGTATGATGTTGAGGTCTGAGATTTTTACTAACTTTAAATAACACATCTTTAACATATTAAGAAAGTCAACCAAACACTAACTACACACTATGGTCACCTATAGAGTCTAAAAATGATAACTTTTAAAAAAAAGGTAGCCTTGATAAAAGCTATAATATTATTTTAAGAAAATATTTTTTGATGGTTGAGTCCAGAACATTTAGTTGTTTAAGGTACAATATTAACATCTTAAGAGCCTAACAGTTACACAAAGTCCAAGCCATTTCACATAAATAATTAAATTAACCATTGAAGAAGCATGCATTTGTAGAAAATAATAATTCACACATCACGTAAGAAAATAATAAAAAGAGGGGCCAAGGTGTAGCTAGGTTTTGAAATACACTCTAGAAAAAAAGGGATTGTTGGGTTTCACTATATTTACAACCTAGTCTTAAAATAGTACAAAGTTGGATTGGTATGTTGGATCTTGAACACCTCCTTCTCAGTCATCATTTTGGTCTCTTATCTTTTAAAATAACCTAAATACCTGATTGGTATGTTGTTGTAACTGATAGGACTAAGTTGTGTACTGAAGGTTCATGTGCATGCCCAGATGAAATGAATGACTTCACTTGATGTTGTGGGACTACCACATGCTAACCAAGAAACATGTACAAGTCCCTGACAAGTGATAGAGAAAGAAAGTTTCCATTAGCACGTGCTAATATGATTAAATAAGCCTCATAATAAGGGTACCATATAATGCTATTCAAATTTCAAAATAAATTGTTAAAATGATGAGTGAAAAATCCATGCAAAAACATCTTCAAAATCATATGCCACACAAACATAGGTAATCAGGCTGTTGGATAATATGATATGATTGATAAAATCATGCTCAAAGTTTATGAAGAATTTCACCAAAATCATGTGAAATGAAAATTCAAGATATTGAATTTGTTGCATAGTATAACATATTCAATAAGAATGATATGTAAAATTACTCATGATGTAAATCAAAAGCCTAAAAAAATGTGGGTCAATGAATTTCAATGAGATCAAATATGCAAACATTTTATTAAATACATAAAGTCATGAGGTTGCATCGTGGTGGTTAATGTTCACAAAATTAGTAAGAAAACATTTATTTTAATAACTTCAAGGGGATCTCTATCTTTAAATATACATTCCAGCACTCAAACAGTAATGAACATAGTTTGATGCCTTAGGTATAACATAATCAAATGAAATCATGCCTAAAGAATCAATTAACTAAAAAGTTAGCATTTTATCAAATGCAATAAGCCTTTGAAAGTCATTAATTGAATGTATTATGAAATGGATATACTTTTTCTTAATAATTTTCTTATTTCCTTAAACTTCAAAAGAATTTCTCTATTATGAGCAGAATATAGTTTAAATGATGAAGTTAAAATTAAAGAAAGGATGAAATCTATGTGAAAGTTTTTAATGTACCTACCCTTAAAGTTCACAAAATATTTTAGAAAGCCATGGGACTAAATGAGCCATATAGATTTTAGACATAATCTTGTTGAAGCCATTAAATAATTTTCATCATGAATAATGAACTTAGTCTTTCATAAAGAATAAACCACTTAAGTGTTCAAACAAGCCTCCAATAAACATGAATGTATGATCTACATAAACCTAAGGGAAAGATTTCAAACTGAGGGGTGGTGAAAAAACAATAGAAAATGGGCTACACGTAAGTGGCAAAGTTGTGGACAAGGTTGAATGGTCTCTTAAAAAATGATTGGAAGGAGGCTACAAAGTGTACTATCCAAATGATGAAGATGTGCTAGATCTCATCAATTAACAACTAGAGTAAAAATTATAGAGAAGTGGTAATTTGCATCAGAGTAGAAAGTATGGGATGTTCTCTACCTTTCTAAAGGGTGAAACCAACTCTAGATCTTCTTACATGTCCTCAAAACTAGCTAAGAGTGAAGTAGTTATTCCAAGAAAGAGATTTGAAGCAACCATCAATTACTAAGAGAGAAAATTAATAGATAATATTATTTGAAATAATATATATAAATATATAAAAATAAAAAAATTAGACCCAATACAAACTACCAATCCAACCAAATGCTACTCTAGTTGGCAAAAATAATAATGAGATAGTGATCAATCAGGCTGAAAACATTTCTGCAAAAGAAAATATCTGCACAAATTAGATTCAAATAAACAATATCTTATATGAGACCGAGGAGGAATGAGAAGTTTGAAAAAGCAAAAAAAAAAAACAAACAAAAAGGATTGAAAGAATTAAAACATATTACCCTAGTTACTACTGAACCAATAGGATAACCAATAGATCAACATGAGGTTACTCCTCTTAATGACAACTTTCTTAATTTAGAATAATAGATGCATTAAAAAGGCTAATGCATCCAACCATTCACTAAACTTAATAAAAAAATTAGAAATCTTTGTTGTGCTTGAACCCATGGTTTGCATCAAAAACATCTTAATGATTAAAACAAGATTCAATATATTTCATTCTTTTGCCAAATGCAACAAAATAAATCTGGTTTTTTTCAGGAAAAGCATTTATCAACTTGATCTATTGATTGATGATCCTCAATTTCTATATATACATCAACAATGCTGACTTTAGTACCCATGAAACCATTATTTATACATCTTGTACTTGTGAATTGAGAAGATAACTATGGCATACAATTATGTCCACAAGATTAGTTATGTCTGTGCCTTGGTTTAGAGGGGACTTTAACATGATAGCAACTTAAATTTAAAAAAAAATGTGGTAGAAGGTTTGGTATGCCAATTCCATAAGTAAAGCTTGGCTTATCAATCTTGGTTATAAAGGTAATCTACCTACTTGGTATAACAGCAAAACATTTGGAAGATTGGATAGAGTTCTAATCAACCCACATTGGAATAGTGCCTTTCAACATACATGTGTTTAACATCAATTTAGAATTGCATCAAATCATCTTGTTCTTCTTGTGTCTGTTAACTTAATTCATAAACCAAAAAAATTTGGCTTTCATATTTTTTAATATGTCGACTTACCACCATGAATTCTTTAACTACATTATTGAAGTTTGGAATGATGAGCCTTCATCCAACCCCTTGTCTAGTAGACCTTCGAGACTTCATAAAAGCATGCCTGTTGCCTTAAAAAAATAGAATTGGGAGGTTTTTGGAAACATTACAAAGCTAATTGATGACTTTGAAGGTAATATCTATCATTTAGAAAAACATTACTAGAAATCGAACCCATTGATGTTAAGACCCAACGTATTTTTGAAAAATGCAATCTACAAAATTATATTGATAGAAAATAGGCTATGTGGAGTCAAAAATCAGCTACAAATAGTTTCTTTAAGGAGATAGAAATTTAAAATACTTTCATATATTTGTTAGATAAAAGAAAGAAGAAAAACCATCACTAAAATCAAAGAAAAAAAGGAGATAACTCTATAAATAGGAGGACATGACATCATTGAATCTACCTTGACCATTTCCAACAACTATTTAGTCTAGACTCATAAAAAGTTTAAAATATACTGAACTCAATGTTCTTTGATGAGGATAGAAATACGATCAAAGTAATTGATCTTACACAACCTCATGATAAAGCATAAATTAAAGAATCTCTAGACTATGGATGGATATTAAATAGCTAGCCCTAATGGTTTTTCGACACTATTTTATCAACATGCTTGGCATATTATTAAGGGTGGTGTAGTTGTTATTATCCAAAGTTTCAATACAAGTAATAAGATTCATAATTACTACTCTACATTCTCAATAGTTTAATTTTTAAAAATATTGACACTTACGCTTTGAACAAATTTAGAACTATAGGTTTAGCTTCTTCTATCATCAGTAAGTTGATTAGCAAAATTCTTGTCACCTGCACTTAATACCCACTTCCTCTCATTATCTAATATAATTAGGCTGCCTTTGTTAAGGGTAGAAACATCACTAATAATATCCTCTTAGCTCAGAAAGAAATTAAGGACATTGGCAGAAACTATATGGGAAAATTTTCACTAAGAAACCTGACATCATGAAGGCTTTTGACACAATCAACTAAGATTTTAGCAGTGATATTCTGATAGTTAGTAGCTTCTCCCACTTTTTTGCATGTTCATTAAAGGACAACTTAAAGATAGTCATTATACAATCCTTATAAAAGGCTCATACTAGGAATTTTTAAAGCCAATAGAAAGTAAAGCAAAGGGATCCCTTACCACCTACTCTCTTCATTCTAGCCCTGAACTATTTCTCCAATCTTCTTAATCAGGCATACATTAACAACCATGAAATCAGCTACTTTTCGAAAGCACATTTCATTATTTGCCACCTTTCATTTGCTGATGACATACTTCTTGACAACAATGAAAATAGCTACTCTACCAAAGCACATTTCGACATTTCCCATCATGCATTTGCTAATGACATAATTCTTGTTAGCAATGGTAGGAAGAGATCAAATGAAAAAGTTATGATGATTATCGAGGAGTTTTAGTTGTTATTTGGTATAATACTTAATAAGAGTAAATGCTAATTCTTCCTTGGCAAAACCATCAAAAGAGAGAGGACTAAATGGATTAAGAACTAAATCAACTTCAAGATGGCTAATTTTCCATTCACATAACATTGGAGTGAACATGTATGAAAGCAAAATTATATCTAACCTTTATGATAATTGTTTTTTGCAAAATACAAAGAAATATCTCCTCTTGAGAGAATACCTTTCATTAATTTGGTGGTCAAATCATACTAATAAAAAATATACTCACTCCATTCCACTTTATTTGATAGAATTACAAAAAATACTAAACATTGTGCAACACAAGATCAAAACAATTTTCAATAAATTTTTATGGAGTCCTAAAGTGAAAGGCATTCATTCATTAGAAAAGCTAGAAGATTGTTTGAAAACTAGTTAATAAAGGTGGACTAGGATTCAAAACACTTGTTGATAATATCAAATGGAATATCATAAGTCTATGGAATTTTGATTTAGAGATAATAAATCACTTTGGACCAACTTCTTGCATTAAAAATATTGCAAGAGACATCATCCAACAAAATTCAAAACCCATTCTAATGATTCTGAAAATCTTATAAAATACCATAGAGAGCAAGTTGAAGTCTCTCATTTTCTAGGATATTAGTGATGGGAAGATTAGTTTCTAGCATGATCATTGGTATGGTAATAATTTAATAGCAGAATTTACTAAGGAAATAACTCCACAAGACCAATTTGTTTCTTATTTTTGGACCAATGGGGAATGAGATAATAAAAAAGTTTCAGCTATCTTACATAGTATCCATTATAAATTAAAATACCTATCAACATGAACACTAAGGACAAGCTTGTTAAAAAGGCAAGAGAAAATTCTCATTCATTACAAAATTTTTACATGGGCAGTGGAATACAATGAATCAATCAATTCCATGGGGCAAGTTTATATAAACAAGGATTTTCCAACTAATGACATCCTAAAGCTTAAAGGATTAAGATTGTTTTTAATTTGCTAATTTTATCTCTCTAATGAAGAAAGCATCCAAAACCTTTCATTAAATTCAATTATGGTAGTGATGTCTAGAATAGATTTGAAAATATGGTCATATACCAAATATCATATCACCCAACCATCGATTTATGTACACTATGGAAGCCAAATGAAAGTCAGAAATTGAATGATCACATTAGAGCATAAAATATCCCTTTTGGTAAATTTTTGGTTTATTTGGATGAAAAGGAATGACCCTATACATAATAACAAAAGAAATTATCTAAAGGAGGCATTCAATATGATAAAAGGTTATATATACAAGGCATTTCATAGTGGTTGTCTAAAAAAAACTTATACATGGTGAACATATGTTGGTCAACATCATTTTATTATCACCCTCTCCAAAAACAATTTCTTAGGATATAATACTATGGAAATAGCCATCCAACTACTTTATTAAGATAAACATAGATGAAAAACATAACCCAAAATATGATCATGCTAAAATGGTGGTGTTTTCAACAACCATATAGGTAGGTGTTTACTCTACTACTCCATTCTTTGCTTGGCTTATTTAGCTCTATAGGTAGAATACATAGCTTGTCTCATTACACTTAAAATTATAAGCTCCCTTACTATTTCCCATTTCTTGGTTGAAACAAACTCTCTTACTCTTTTCAACCTTCTAATGGAGAAGAGAGCAACTACAAAAGATCAAACAACACATACACAATATCACATTTAAAATCAACCACATTCATAGAGAAGGGAATCAAGCTATACTAACCACATGATAAATGTAGTACCCTCAAAGAAGACTTCATCATAATATCAATAATAGACTAAAGAATATACTCACTCCATCGGTGACAACCAAAACATTTCATACATTACAAGAAAATACCTATAATTATTTTAATATTTTGTTTTTTTATTACTTGTAGTTTTACAATAATAAAAAGTGACTCTTTTGCTTGCAAAAAATTATTATGTATGTTAACATAAATATCTTCATATATATAAAATTTTCACTCACATAAATATTTTTGATATATACTTATATATTATTTTAATAATTAAATTTATTCAACATATATACAAATGGGGAACATAGTTTGATTTAGATGCAGTTGGGCTTGTTTGAACCAACTTGATGATTGAATGTGCACGCACATCCTTTATATATCAAAAATGTTTATGTGAGTGAAAATTTATTATAAATGAAAATTCATGCGAACATAGTCATGCAAAAACTTCAATAATTCATCGTCACGCTCATCATATGCATTTGCAGACATGATAACGACAACAATACACCTAGGGCATACCCCACTCAAGGTGAAATCCCATGAATTAGTCAAACTCAAATTACATTGAAAATCCATGAAGTTGTCAAACTCAAATTACATGGAATTACCCAAGGGAGACAAGGTCAAAGTGCGTGCTCAGCCTAATTAGATATCAACGATTCCACAACTCGCTAGCCTAAACATGGATAGCTTGCGAAATGGTGAAGTCATTTCCAAAATCATGATAAGGAACTCGCCACTTTTCTGGATGAACATATAGAGAAACTCTTGGACTCTCTGAACATGGTGGACTACCAACCTTCATAGGATGACTCACCAGGGACTCCCCATTAATCAAAAATAAAAGATATTGTACTCACCCTTCTAGATGTGGGTGAATGGTCCCAAGCAAGGGCCACATCACAAAATTGTTATACATGTCTATATGTCATTTGTCCTTAATGTTTGTATTTTATTTTAATTAACGTTCTGAGTTTCCTATAGCCATGTATATTGACCTCTGATCCTATAAATAATGAGTTAAGGGACATTCTTAGGGACTTATCTTGGACTTTATACCTTGATCTACTTTCTCTATGAGAATTATGATTATTGATAGTTTTCACCATGTCAATGTTTATTGGTTCAATTCTATAATAAACAAAATCATTATATTCTATTTAATAATGAACTCTCCACATGTTAAACTATTAAATATTATTCTCTCTCTCTCTCTCTCTCTTTTTCTCCCTCCATCCCTCCATCCCTCTCTTCCTCCCTCCCTCCCTCCAACTTCTCATGGTAAGACTCACTAGTAAGGTCTAATGTCAATTTCAAGATAAATTTAGATCTAACAATTTCTTTGATGTGGTGAGTATGAATTATTGTCATAAACAAGAAGACAATCTCTTCATCAAGTAGGACAACTCACCCGAGACAACTTAGTCACTGTAGAGCATGCAACCCAACACTTTGCCACACAATAAGATTTGTATAATTTGGAGGATCATATTAATCTTTTAGTTTAAGGTGTTATTCTATGAATGCAAGAGTTTGAGGGTCTCTTTAACTCAGCAATCTTTTGCATTATACACTACAAATAAAAATTAATCTTAAACCCAACAATGATGATTTATCATACACATGCCCTATAAGTGAGAAGTAAATAAAGCTCTAGCTAATTCCTTCACCAATCAGATCATAAAAGATCATCTACCATGAAGATTTAAGATACCACATTTAGAGTCTATAAATGAAGAATTGATCTAACCTACCATGTCACCTATTTTGAGTTTTCCATGTCATTGCTCAATCTTAATGATGCACTAATGTGTCACATTTTCTCTATAACTTTTAAGAAGTCCACCTTCAGAGGGTTTTCTCACTTACATGTAGGCGTCATCACATCCTTAGCTGAGTATAGATGGATGTTTATTACTCCATTTGCCAGTGCAAAAAGATCCTTAAGAGCTTGTAAGCTCTATTATATATGAATCAAGAACCATGGGAGTCATTGAGAAACTTTAGCACTCACTTCTAAAAAGAGATGTTGGAAGTAAATCTATTGCACAAGCTACACATCCAAAGCCCAAAAAGACATTATTATTAAACATAAGAGTAGGAGAGAATGGTGTGAGTTTGGTTTTGATCAAAGAAGAAAGGAACTCCAATGGTCGATCTACTATATCAGCAAATCCTTGAGAGATGCCAAGCTTTGATACCTATCATAGAGAAACCCCTTAATTATCTTAGCAAAATGACTTTGACTCTACTTCAATGCTTATTCCATCCAAATCATCACTGATCATCTATTTAGATTTGTTCTCACCAAACCCGATCACTTTAGAGGCCGCTCAAGTGGAGAGTGAGTTTGACATTTATTAATTAGTCTATACAGCTATCAAGGCACATACATTTGTAAACTTCTTAATAAATTTTACAACTCAAGTAGGAGGGCATTAATCCAGGACAATGATGGTCCTTCTATGTTGATAGATCCTATGGAGAACATGGAATTTTTGTAGACACTATTTTAATGTCCCACAAAGAATCACCAATGCCCGATTTAAGAAAATCATATTCGAAGTAACCAAAAACCAAACTAAGTATGAAGCACTCATGGATTGAGGTTTGCCGAAGGACTATAAAGCACTTGATGATGTACTTAGACTCAAACTTAATGGTAAATTAAGTTAATGTTGACTTTGAAGTTTGAGATGAAGTTCAATAAAAAAAGTATCTATTCAAAGTCTAGATAGAGATTAACAAGCTAAAGTACTTTACATTTGTGCAAATAACTAGGGAGGAGAATTCTCTTGCAGACCTACTTTTTTAGCCTAGTAGCCTAAGAAATTGTTCCATGCAATAATTTTCTGCTCTTAGCATAGAGGAAAACAAATCATTAGAATTTAACAAAGATTATTGTTAAGTTGGGTAAATCCAATTTTGTGAGTACTTGAAGATGGGGAAGCTTGAGGTGAGTGTTAAAAACCTACGGTTGTTCAAGATCAAAGTAGCTCAGTGTATTCTAACAAGAGGAGTGTTGTTTAAGAGGTAGGTCACTTCACTCAGCATAAGGTGGGTGAGCAAGGAGACCAAATATAAAAGAAATATTGATGGTTGTTGTTTTTGGTAAGTGTGGGAGTCACTCGAAAGGAAGGACACTCATTTATAGAATTGTGAGAAAATTATATTCTTTGCTAACACTAAGAAAATAAGCTAAATAATTCTCCAACATAAGCAAGCAACGCCAGAAATTTTCATATATGGAGAACATCCCACATAATAGATAAGGCACATCTCTAGCTCTAGTCCATTTACAATATGTGGTATGTGGGGGTACAAATCTCATTGGTCATTTTCCAATCTCCAATGGTTAGAAAAATATATTCTCATAATTGCTGACTACTTTTCCAAATATATTAATGTTAAAACACTCACCAAGGTCACCACCCAAGTAATAATAATTTTTTATGGGTTGACATTATTTGTAGATTTAATGTTCCCATGGTCATTATTAAATATAATAGGCCCTTGATCACTCACAAGAACTTAAAGGGGTTTTGTGGGACATAAGGAATTCATTTCAAGTATGACATCAAGTCACTTGTTAAGCACTTGAGAATTCACCTCTTAAGTTTTGAAAAATTCACTTTTCTCACCCAATTCAATAATGAACTCACCAATGGTTTATCACACTCAGAAAACTCCCATATTCTAATAAGTGTATTATGAGCCTACTCAACTACTTAGTAAGCTATTCAACTTTAGGTATAGGGAAAGTACCTAAGGCAACTAGGTACCCACCAACTTAACTCGATTAAAAAAAAAGTGGAGTTAACATGAAACCAACTACATTCTAGCCAAGAGTGCTCAAGGGTAATGAGACCATTACAGGCAAGCGGAGGCCCTCATAGGAAAGATCTATAGGTAAATTAAACCCTAAAAGAAGGAATGTCTAAGCCTAGCATAATTATCTTAACTATGTTCTGACTTATTTCTAGCTTATAGAGTGTATCTTAAATACCATAAATCAAGTAGAGTGTAAGTTCATCAAGAATACTTGAAGAAATCTCCATAATAAGAATGAAGAGAGACAAGCATGAAAACCTATAGGTTTTATGAAGAAACAATTAGTTCAGTAAGTTGACTTGCCCTTTTGCAACAAGATCTATATCAAGTAGATTGTAAGATCCTCTTATTCTAAAGTCATGGTGCATGGCTCTCCAAAGACAATTAGTCTAATGAATGAATGTATGGACAAGGTGACAACTATAGTCATAACGACCTGACTCTTCAACTGTAATAAAATCCACATTGAGTAGCAAGCAAGTCCTTCATATTGGCATGTCTAGGTGAATGCCACCACAATGACCCAAATGTCATGTGAAGTGAGGCACACCTATGTCTTATTAGCATGCCTACGGTAACAAATACTCCCATGAAGACCCATGAATAGAGCATGCAAATAACTTACATAAAGTTAGCATACTTATTTCAAATTAACATGTCATGTCATCAAAGAGTTATGAGTTAATTAGATGATGGCCATTGTGGTGAATATACAATCAGTCTTAAAATTACTAAAACATCCAACATTTACAAGTGCAAGAAACAAAACATTCAAGTAATAAAATGTCCATTACTACAAGATAGACGAGATAAATATGAAAAGTTTACTTTTATTGCTACTAAAAAAATACATGTGGTAAGTAAATATGATGACCATTAAAGCAAAAACATACATTTAATCTCTCCTCACACATAGAAATGAAAGGTATTAAAAGGGAGGGGACTATCTTAAAAAATTTGCCTCATCACTATCCTTAGAGTTTGATAGGACAAGGACATTGTTGAAGTTCATGAACTTGTTATCAATCTAGCTATGTTTGATAAGCTTCTAAATGTAAAACTTTAAAATAGTTAGGAAATTGGATCAAAGATGTCCTAGGTACTCCTTAGTCTTCTCATAATTGGCTCATAACGAGTTCTTTTTCTTTAACTTTACCTCCCCTTTGTGGTGGACAAGCTTTGCAATGAGCTTTTCTTTTCCCCTCTTCATTACTAGTGAGATTAGTAGTTAGCTTTCACCTTCTCTTAAGATGCCATTAGAGCTTGGTTAGCCTCATTATGAAGGTTGAATACCTTGTAAAGTTACTACAGAGCCTAGTAACTCTCTTTCATCTATACTAACTCCTTTAGCATCTTTGTATATTCATCGCATAGCCCAAATGTTGACTGTTAATTACATGCTTTACCTCATAGTGTAGTATCATGTGAGGAATAGAGTAAAGGCTCTTATCAAAGTGTCATGGGTACATGTCATCGATGTTAAAGGCAACTCAGGAAGCTCTACTAAATCAATAGTCATGGTTGTCATCTTCTTATATTGAGTGCCAAGTAGATGGTTAGGCTCTCAAAACCTTTGATTTTCTCTTATCTCACACCATATTCTTAGGAGGAATGTAAGGAACTATGGTCATAGGGGAACTCATTAGTTTCTTCTTTTCCACTCAGTGCATCCTAGCCTAAGATGTAGAAGCAGCCCAACACCTTCACTCATTGCCCACATAGCTAGCTCTACTATGGGGGTGGAGGAGGAAACTACCTTAATGGTTCCTCACCCTATGATGATTTCATAGTTGACTTGTAGGGGTTGGTGGAATAGATCATTGAAATATTATTACTGGCAAGGAAAATTAAGCATCAAACAATAAACATCAAGGTAAAAAGAGAGGATAACGAGTATGTATGGTATATGACCTCATAAACTTGGTCTACCTTCAAGATGTGGTCAATGATATTTATTCGTCCCCTCATCTTTTTGTTTCACCTCTATAACTTTCCACTTTTCCTTATTAAAAAGGATTGGTTTAGTTAGCACACATCACCCAGTCAAAGGCTTTATGAATAGAAGCTTGGCTTTCTAATTTGTCATCTTCTTTGTTAAGCCAAACATCCTTAGATGAACCATCAAGAATTATACATGCTATCTTGATGAACTTTGATAGAAAAACACTCCGCAAAATAGGTCATGCTCAATGGGATGCATTCCCTAAGTAGTAATATACTAAAGTTAATCAAGCTTTACATGTAGTTCAACAAGATCTAAGCTATCACAATTAAGATCTCAATCAACTCAACACATGGTGAAAATCAAAGACTGAGATGAAAGTGGTCAATGGGAATATAGAGTTTATCATCAAATTTGGAGTTGACTCTTTGATCATCCTACAAGCCCGCATTAAAAAATTGAAACTACCATAGTAATGCCAATCATTGATTATCTAACTATTCAAGGAAGAAAACTTGTAGCATTCAGCCTTGAGAAAAGAACAAGCACACTTCCTCATCACATTCACTATCCTCATAGAAGAAAGAAGTCACTAAACAAAATAAACTCAACTTTTGAGCTAAAGCACACTCCCCATAGCATTTTCCACAATCAAGGACCTACGTACTAAGGAGGGGGTATTTATGAGTAGAGTAAACCTTTATTCACTAAACAACATAATATTAACTTTTAATTGTGAAATATTACACCATTTTCTCCAGTTCCTGCATCCATGTGCCAAAATTATCAATAAGATAATAGATAGTGCACTTAAATGTATGGTAATGGCATTTAACTCAACAAAGGTACAAGCAAATCACTCGATAAAAAGAGATAAAATATCCACTTAATAAAAGGTAGAAAAGATAGGGTATGCACACATCAAATAAACAAGTTGTTAGTATAGATATCTTTATTTTATTTATTTATACATAGCATTTACAATACATTCATGACAACATTGTTACAAAAATGACCCATCACCAAAGATTGTGCACAAGTCATTATATTATTTATTTTATTTTATTTATCTCTTCAACTGCTTAATAAATGGATCTAATTGCCACTCAGTAAAGATAGCTTCCTTATTCACCATTTATTCTAGAATGAAAATTCCACCTACAATGAACTAGGAAAACCTAGTTAACTCATCATAATAGCAGAGGATGACCAGCTCAAAGCGGAACTATCTTAACCCCTCTAGTAAGGAAGGAAGCCTTATAAGAGAGTCAGCTCCCAAACCAAAGGAACATTGGGAGCATAGAAAGTGGGTGCCACATCATGAAGAGAAACAACCTAAAGGTTGACTACAATAGTAGTCATCTCTAACTAAGATAGACTTCCAAAATGATAAGCAAGGTGGTTAGTTTCTAATTTAAAAATCACTATGACTTGCACCATTCGAGGTGACCACCAAAGATTTTGCCTTTTAATTTGGAATCCATTGAGATATTAATAGTACTTCTCTAAATATTATACTCGTTATAATGAAAAAGGCATTACCTTAGCAAGAATTCACTATTTCATGATGTGACTGATAGAGCACTCTCATGTGCACCACCACCTTTTTATGATGCCACACAAATGGCACATTGTTCTCCTCCTCACAAAACACACTTGCCTTAATAGTAGCATAAATAATAAGAGGGATCTTAGCAAGAACAATAAAAAGTAGCTTAGCAAGAACTTCCATCATTGTGGCCACCATCATGGAAGTTGTAGCCACTCCATCAAGACAACTATGTGTGGAATGCTCTTTCTCAATAGTTACACATTTTCTTTTCTCTTGGTGAAACCATAACTTTCCATCAACAACATCGACTATCAGCCTCTTGGACACCATCCTTTTAAACTAAACTTATCAAATAAGGAGAGAAACACTAGTTGCACAAGAACTCTATTGACCACCTTATTTATATGAGTTGGCCAATCAGATGGTCCAATGAATTGTCAAATTAAAGGTGATGTGATATTTAAATCTCTAATGATTTTAATCAAATAGTCAAACCTTTTAACTATTGACATTTACTATATTTGATCTGACAACATTCTTATCTCTAATTTTTATATCCTTTTATAAGTCACCTCTACAAGAAGTGAGACAATTGGGGAAATAAGATTACACTTAAGGTGTTCCCCTCTCAAAGTAAACTTACTCAAAAAAGTTAAGCTCAATTTATGTGGATCACCCAAGCAAGGCAAAGCTATAAGCATGTACTCAATCTATTTGGATACCAACCATTCTTAACTTGCCAACTTGCCAACTTGCCAACCCATGAAAGGATAGTTTAGTAGTTACCTACTGACTACACATATGGAGGACTCATTTCCAACCCTATGATTGGGAACTTGCCACTCATTTTGATAGCTACCATGAGTAATGCTTAGACTTTCCTGACATGATAGATAAGCAACCTTCATAATATGACTAACCAAGGACTCCACAACTAGTGTAAACTAAATATATTGTATCCCAATTTCCTTTTTTGTCCTGAGATGTATGTCCTGATAAATTTTTTGTATTTGGATTGATTCTATAAAGAATTAAGTCTTTATATTCTATTTACTATTACACTCTCCATATGCTAAATTAGTGAATATTATTCTTACTTTGTCTCAACCTTCTCCTACTTGTTATAATAAGATTCACTAATAAGGTCTAGTGCCATTCCATAAAAAATTTAGGTCCAATAAATATGATGCAGCTCACAAAATATATTTGTTGACCTCATTTTTGAATTAGGTTGACATCACCTAATCTTAGTAATTAGAAACTCAAATCTTTGATTAGGAGGTTCGTAATTAGATACTTAGGACATTAAGTGACTAAGTGCAGAACTAAATCAAAATCAAACAACAAATTAAAACAAACATAAAATTTAAAACCAAATTTGAAATAGAAAATCAAACTCAATCAACCTAGTGGACCCCACTAGTACCTAACCTAATCCAATTGGACTAGGTGAATCTAATCAAATCCAAACTTAATAAACTTCAACAAAAATTAAAATCAAACAAATTTAAATCAAAACCTAAATTAAATTGAGCTATTGAGTTAATTGAGATAATTAATTAAATTAATTTATTTAAGTTCAAAATTATCCAAGTCTATGGAAAATGTTATTAAATCATATCAAGAGCACAAAATCAATGTATAAGCATAAATTAACATGAAACTAAATTTTGAAGGGTGTAAAATGGCTAACCCTTATTTGACCTAAGTTGACCTATGTGGTCTGCACCAAGTTAAAATTCAATCCAATCAACATTCAACCAAATTAAAATCTCCCAAAGGTTCAAAATCATCAAATGAACATGTCCAACAAAAAATCTAAATAAATTTGAATCCAATAAGGTTTATGTGGTGTTTATTTCTTAAACTCTTTAGGGGAATTTGAAAAATAAAATTTTTGGTATGTTATTGAACATCACATAGATCCGCAGATCTACTTATTAGGGTGATTAAGTACGACATTGAGAAATGATGTACTATCTCAAAAGACAGAAGTCACCATCCTACAATGGACCTAATCACCTAATAAGGACTCCTAAGGACAATGGGTCTTAGAATGTACTAGAGATTCTTCCCCTACTTTACATGGATAAGTAAAGTATGGTTTATTTTAAACTAGGTTTGTTAAATTCCCTATAGTGGATTGATCAAAAATAGGGAGTTATTATCGAAACCAAATGGAGACAAGTAGGGGATGCTCACGATCCTAGAAAACCTAGCGAGCATCCCAAACTATCCTATGGTTGAGCTTTATATTTTTGAAATTTGAAGAGAGTTAATTATTTGAGTTGAATTTTTATTAGAAATCTAGGGCTTAAAATTCCACGACACAAGAGCGCAAAAATGCTTAAGAGGTGAGAATTTATACTTGTAGCCCATAAAAGGAAACAACAATCTCGGAACCTAAATCTAGAGAGCTTTGGTGAGGGCTAAGGCATTACCTAAATCTAAGGTGAAAATGGGTATATGATTTATCTCCACAGGAGAGAATAAATCACCCAATTGTTAGACTTACAACCGCTTAGGGGTGGCCACCAACTAACTCCTCCTACGATTTAAATACATGTAGGCAAGTCTTATGCTTTGCAAGATAGCTAGGCTATTATTTATTTAGGAAGAGACTAAGTCCTTAAACACACTCCCTAAGAGATTATATCATAAAGGGCATGAATAAATGACTTATTCTAATGCAAATTTTGTTAAATTTTATTGTTATTTTTGGACCATTTGTTTGACACGGGCTATGGGATTTCATATGCCTAATGCATGAGATATTTGATTTTGGGCCAAAATCAGCAAGAAGGATGTGTATGTCCACCATAGCTCTCAAAGGTCAAGCCATGTTCTCTGGCATAGGTGGAAGCCCTCCATTAGCAATAGTGAAGCAATATGATTTTTATGCATGATGTGAGACATACGACATCTAGCTAAGGGGTTGCTAAATCTTTTATTATTTTGATTTATGTCCAAGGATTTAGTTGAGGTTATGAGTTGTTAATTTTAATTTTGAGTTGATTAATTGCATAGAAAATTTATTTTTTCCTAAGAGCCTAATCGCATCTAGGGCATTCATCAATCAATGAAGAAACTAAGAAAATCATGCCATTTCTAATGCACAAGCTAAACAAACAACAAACAATTTTATAAAGCTAGCGCAAAAGAATAAGAGGCCGATGTGGTCGGGTACCACTGCACAACCCAAAAAGAAAAATGTGGATAGTCGAGCTCCACCCTTATACAACCCAGATTACAAATGAATAATTAAAATTTAGAAATAATTCATGTTATGGGGGTCTTCATTCTTTATTTCTTTATTTCTTCATTTCTTTTTTTCTTCTTTCTTCATTTGGACTTGGGATGTAGTTTGCTCCAAGACTTCACATGGTGCATAAGACATGATCTTATGACAATGTTCACCTTAATCCCCCATAATATTCATTCCAAATCTTAATTGCAAAATTTACATTAAAAATGAGAAAGATAAACCTAACTAAACTTGCAAAATAGAGATTTGCCAACATACCACACAATCCAGGCAGTTATAGGAATAATTTTAGACTTAGCACCCCACACATGGGTAACCAGGTCCCTCTGTCCTAATTTAGATCATGCTTAGGGGTATAAGCAACCTGCACAGTAAAAATATTTATATCTTTTATTACAGTACCCTTTAAGCAAAATCCAATACAAAAAACATGATTAGACTATGATTTTCTTATCATTTAGTCTACGCACATGTACCCTAACATCCAGTCTAAAAACATTATATCACAAAATAAAATCGAATCAAAAACCATGGCTAGGGCTAGAAATGGTGACTTAGCCTAATGTGTGTACTATTTAAGGCTTGTGTGGCATGTCTTAGCTAGGCTTTAATGTTGGAATTTTTTAATTTTAAAGGGTTCAACTTAGAGGGAGGTTTCATTTTAAGTGATTTAGTTGATTTGCTAATTTTATTTGATGATTTGATTTGGTTTGAATGAAGCTACATTTAATTACTAAATATTGTAAAGAGAAGAAAAGAGAAGAGAACTTCTCTTTCATCCCTACCTTAAGTAACTTATAAGGTAGATTCATTAATAAATTTTTTAATGAATATTTTATTATGTATTTTAATTAACTCTAAATTTAGATTTGTTCTAAATAAACCTATTCAATAAGAAAGACATCTTAGGATTAGTTAAAGTGAATTACTATCACATAACACACAACCATTTATTTCTTTTCACCATGTATATCATGCACATGAATAATCCTGAGCATATCTATTGATGCAATGCAAATCTTAGCACACCTTAATGATGAATACAAAGAGATGTTGTTTAAGAAAATTTGGATATTTCCATGAATGGATGTTTTTATTATGTAGAAAAGAGGGACTCTTTTATCCATTAATCAAATGCACATTTACATGTATAAAAGATATAAGTTAGTACGGCGCCAATGTTTCCTGCACCAGGGGTGTAAGGTACAAGACCTACTTGGGGCTATTTAAAGCCTCGCAATCTCAGGATGTCTAGACTAATATACCACTTTTCTTAAATACATGCGTATGTACAAAAAAAGCAAATGGATGAAGAATCATGCAAAACATTTTTGTTTGATTTTGGTTGTATAATTTAAATGTGTAATGTGAGAATCCTTCTTAAGTCATAACATGGGAGTGTATATGAATAGATTTAAGTAAGTGTTATGTTCTTTTCAAATGAACTATACACTATACAAACCCTATTCAAATCCATGTTAAGAAAAGAGAAGAAAATCACATAATACACATCTTATGTTATAATCATATGCAAGCTTATAAGTACTTATAAGTAGCATCACTTCATTTATAACCTTTGATTTATAGGTTTTGAAAATAATTTTTGATTTAATAGTGATAATAGACACTCATATTCTTACTTTAGCCAAAACATGCAATTTGACATAAAAGAAAAATTTTATTCATTTGATTTTTCAAAAGAGATGAATGCATGGTTTCATATGGCAAACAATATTTAGCATGCTTGGAAAGAAATAAAATGATGTAAGCATATGACTTCGTTCACCCTAATTAATTCCTAAAGACAATACTATGAAATAAGATCATTTAAAGTGAATCAAAATTCCTTAAAGAGATTTTTATTTTATTTTTTGATTTGACTTAGGAAATGTGAAAAGAGTTTGCCTGTCCTAACCCATTTTCCCCATGTGTGAATTGACTTAGTTTAATTTTATGACAATTAGATTGATTTTATATTTTGTTTAGGTTAAGGTATGAATTAAATCCATTAATTACCCCTTACCTATACCACTTTAACATAATTAAACAAACAATTATGAGCCAACATATGATATGCAATCACATAGAATTTAAATTTCCATTGCACCTAAGAAATAAATGGGTCTAATGCAATTGGCTCACAATTATTGATTAATTAAGTTAAAGGGTTTTCATTAAGTAGTTTCATAACCTTCCACACATGTGAGTTGGATATGATATGATTTACCTTAGGCTTTTGAACACCTAAGGATCTACCCAACAAGAGATTAATTAAGTTCAAATTGGTTTTGAAAGTTTGATTAGACTCATTAAGTAGATCATTAGTGGATTAATCCTTAATTATGTTTAGATTAAGGAAGAAAGGGGGTTTAGGGAATAACTTAAGAAAAATATCCCAAACCCATTCTATAAACCTCCTCCTCACTTAAATAATGTTTAATTATCTTAATTAAGGGATTAAATCACTATCCATATGCTTAATTACTCTTAATTACATTGAGTGATTAGGGGTTCATTAATTAATTTTCCTAGTTAACTCATTAATAAATTCCAAGAAAATTAAAAGAGGTAGAAGTCATACCACTAAACATGTCTGAGAGATTTGGAATTAATTAATAAAGTAATTAGAGAGTAATTAAGGTAATTTAATTTTAATTAAACCCTAATTAAGAAAAATTCACTGCTCAAAATCAATTAGGAATAATTTTATTGGATTCCCCTCCGGAATACCTTTAAAATGAGTCATCATTTTTATATTTTGGATTTTTCTACATTTAATTATGATTTTATGATGTTTCTGTGATTAAAGGATAATTAGAATATTCTAATTAATTAACTAATCTCGTCGGCGCCATGTGGACTGTTGACGCGATGCGCTTTGCACATGACATGATGGAATTCATTATTTAAGTTGTCACATCATGCACCACATCATTTGGCGATGCAACTCACTTTCTTGTGGTTATTAAGGGTTTAAAATCAGAGATCTAATAGATTTAATCAGGACCGTCCATCCATAACATGCGGGATGGATGACCCATGATTCATCCCTACCTAAGCTATGGGAGACGGAGGTAGTCCATCCTCCATGGGTTGATCTGAGCACACCTAAGCTTGGATTAGACTAAGATTCACCCCACACCATCAAGAGGTGTAGGGAAGAATATCAAATGACTCGGATCTAATGAGATTACAATTCCCTTCATAAAAGACCAAGCAATTTTCAACTTAGGATTAGTTTTGAGTCATACCTCACCGGAGGCTATCACCGGTACTTCCAATGGAGGAGGTAGCTTCGTCTAGTGGAGATGAAGCTCTGTTAAATGTTTCAAGCCTTGATTTGAAGTGGATGTGTGGGTTGACCAAGCTCCTCTTCAATGTCCTGCGACTTTGATCGAAATCCTCCCTCCCATGGATTAGAGACTTGTGAAACACTTTGGGTGAGCTCAATTAGCTCCCTTGATGATGCTTGCAAAGTGAATTTAGGTTTGGTGGAGAATTGAGTGAATTGGAGTTTTGAATTACATCCCCTATTTCGATTTTGAAGAAAAGCGGGAAGGAGAAATTAGAATAAGCTTGGTAATGCTTGCCAAGGCTTGGAGAAGCTTGGTTTTGGTTCCTAGGGCTCAATCGACTTTAGAGAGTGTGCTTTGAGTTGGAATGAGGGGGAGTATCTCCCCCTCCTTGGATTAGACGGTCGAGAGCCATCTTGCCATTTTCCTTCAATTGCTTGGATTGATTGGGATGTTTAGGCTGTTAGAGACTCCATGTGGTTTGGTTTTGGTAGAGGAGTGGAGGAGAGGAAGTGCACATATGCTAGGTGAGTGTAGGAGGCGATCCAAGTGGCTAATTCCCATTGGAGGGGTCACTTTGGCCTTGGGTTGGGTCATGGCTGACCCAAACCCATTGGGTCATGTGCACCACCTCCCATAGTAACCAAATGGTCCACTAGGAAGATGCCAAGTGGCCATGAGAAAGAATTGGCAAAATTCCAAGTGAATTTGGCCATAGGTTACCCTTTAACCCAAGGGTAAAATGGTCATCTAGCTTTGATTTTGATTTGGGTAGATTTGAAATGATTCAAAAATGGGTTGGGCCAAATTTAATTGATTTGGAGTTCATTTGATATGATTTGGCTCAAGTTGACCATTGGTCAAATTGGGTCAAACCATTGGTTAGGTCAAGTTCAAATGATCATTTGGACCCTATGGGTATCATTGGTTTAGTTAAATTTGATTTATATTTGGCTTTGGTTCATTTAGGTTCATTTAGGTCAAATGGGTTAAGTTGACCAATTTGACCCAATTGGGTTAGTTCAAGAGTTTGTTTAGGCTTGGTTGATCATTTGAAATATTTTGCAAGCTTTGCTTTCAATCAATTTTAGTTTGATTTGATTTCAAGTTGATTTGACCTTTTAAGTCAAGTTAGGTTCATGTTCAATTGGGCTAGGTTAGGTCTAGTTGGCCAATTGAGGCTTTGGTCAAGTTCAACAAGTGATTTAGAATGAATTTGACCCATTGGTTGCAATCAATTTATCTTAGATCAAGATTTAACCCATTTTGACTTTTTAAGTCAACTTGGGTCAACTTGGGTCAAGTGGCCAATTAGGCTAATTTTATCTCAAATGATGTCTTGGTCAAGTTCAATTATTGATTATGAATTGGTTTAGATCAATGATTTGAATCAATTTGGCTTATGGTGGATTTTGACTAGTTTGGGTTTCATTTGAGTTAAATGTTGACTTGGTTTGACCCAATTTGAGTGATTGATCATCCTATGATGATTGTTGCTCATAATGTGAGGCTTAGATGGGCTTAGTTCAATCCAATTTGGGTTAGATTAAAATTTGGCTCGAAAAGGTAAGGTGGTCAAGTGAATTCTTGATCAAGGCTTGATTCAAGTTACTCACATATGGACTTATGATTGAAATATAAATCCAATTGCAAGTGATTTGGAGTCAAATGGGTTTTGATTCATTTGGAAATTTCAAGTTCAAATGATGAACATGGGTTTAATTTAAGTTAGTTCGATGATTGAAGTTTATGTTTATATTTGGTTTATGATTGAAGGAATGATTATTTGAAGAGAAAATCCAAAGGTTTGGATTGATTTGAGAATTAATTGGACTTGAAAGGGTATAAGTTAGATTTAGGTTAGATTTGGATTTGAGTTTTGAATTTGGTTTTGGTCATTTGAATTTATATTTCATTTATATTTATGAATATAAATGAGAATATAAATGGGTTATTAGAAAATCTTTTGAATTTGAAATGATTTGGATTTGATTTGATCTAAGTCCATTAGATGAAATCAAAGGCTTAGGAAAGATTTTGGATTTAGAATTGATCATGGATTTTAATCATTTGGAATTGATTCATGATTTGGATTTTGGACTTGATTTGAATTAGAAGTTAATTTGAATTTGAAGTTAATTTGAATTTCAAGTTAGTTTGAATTTGAAGTTGATTTGAATTTGAAATTTGATTTGAATTTGAAGTTGATTTGAATTTGAAGTTTGACTTGAAAGAAGGAAGTAAGGATTTGGTTTAAGCTCTAGGGCAAGTTTTCCTAATACCTACATTCTATTCCTATGGCTAACTCTTCTAACTCTCTATAGTTAGGTTAAGTTTTCACCTAATCACTAGAAGTGTCTTAAAATTAAAGAACTCTTAATGTCTAGAGGAGTCTAATGTCTAAGATGGAGAAGTTGAGAGCTCACTCCAAAAGTGAGGTCAATAGTTCCAAATGGGTTATTTGGGTCAGTTGACCTAAATAGACACAAATAAACCATAGTAAGTAAAAATACAACTTAAATTGAAATTAATCCAAGTTAAACTTTTCAAAATATTTTAAAATCATAATTGCACATAATTCAATATTTCTTTGAGTTTAATTTGATCAATTTGATCATTTGACCAAAATGAATCCAATTTAACTCATTATGCCCAATTTGCATTAAAGTGTTCAAAGAAAAAAAACATCAAATCAAATGAAATTAATTAATCCAAATTCTTAATCCTCTATTAAACATAATTGAAACTAAAACACACTTTGATTTGAGTCAAATTGATCATTTGACTCAAATGAATTCAACTTAACCCATTTAAATAAAAATGGGTCAAAGTAAGTTTTAATGAAAATTGAAATTAAAGTAATTAAAAATACTTAAAATAAATCATTTCTAAACATAATGGGTGATCAATTATACATAATTGAATCAAAATTCAATATCCAAAAAATGATTAAATAGGTTAAAGAAATAAACTTAACTCTTTTAGAAATCAAATCTATTGCATCCATAGACAATATAGCAGTAAATTGAACCATCATGTGGAATGCAATCATCCCAACTCAAACCACTTTAAACCCAAATGGCATCAAACCAAGTTTAAAGTACCAAATTAAATCTAAGTGGGCTTGAGCTTGACTCACTCCCTTAAACTAGCCAAGTAATCAGAATGGAGCTAATGCCATGGGATGAGGTGGAGGCCATGGAACAAAATAACTCATGCTTCCCTCAACACTTCAATTAGTCATCTAAAACTCATCCACTGATCCTCTAGCCATCATCCCCCATGGTCGGCCACCTCCCACCTCCTCTAATGGAGGAAGATTCGGCCAAATATTAAGAGAGAAGAAGTGGTCACATAACAAACTTTTGATCTCCTAAATCTTCCCCAGGAAAAACCAAACTCAAACAAACTCTTTCACTTCCCAACCCATGACCATTCCAACATCAAACTCTTGAGCAGTGGTTGGTCTCCAACACTAATCCAAATGGATGCTAGGTGTAAACTTCTCCCAAAGCCTCATCCCAATGACCTAAAATTTTCCAAAATTACTGCTGAGGATCATAACCGGTGAGGTATTCCACTTTCCAAACCTCCCTTTCATTAAGGTTTGGTGTCTAATGAAGTTGAATCAATCTTTATTGAGATTAAGCCATTTAGATCCATTGAAAATCAAGCCTTGATGAATTTACAATAAAATTCTTTAATTTCTTCTACTGAGGTCATCGGAGATCAACTCATTTATGCCAAAGGCTCTTAGCTTATGGCGAGAGGTTTGGGATGAACTCATAATCATCCATTCTTTTTATTTGAAATGGATAGCCATGATTTAGAAGGACCACATAATTTAAACCTCTTAAGGAAATCAAGATTGAGAAATCATGAATGTCTATTTTTTTAATATTTTGAATGGATGACCATGATTTGGAAGAACCGCATGATTTAAATCTCTTAATGAAATCAAGATTAAATAAGGACCATCCAATCTTAAATCAGAAAACCTCGATCGAGTCCATGTGTTGCCATGCCATGAGTAAAGCGATGCCCAATTAGCATTTAACGATATGAATTTGAAAATATCAAACTCTTCTAGAAAGAAGAAAACCTAAAAGATCACTTAACTAGGGATTATATGAATTAATTAATTTATTTAAATGAACTAAACTTCAGTAAATTATAATAAATCAACCATTAATCCAAAATTTTTAAATGAACATCTCTAGATTTAAATTTTAGAGGAGAATCTAGAAAATTAAGAAGCCCCAAATGTTACTAGATATTTTAGGCTTAATTTAAGATTTATTAAAAATAATAAAATCTTAATTAATCTTAAAATATATCTTTGATTGAAATGATTTTAGGTGTGAAATAAAAATCCTTAGAAGTTATGAATTTTTTAAGTTCTAGGACAATTTGAATTAAATAATAAATACAAAAATCATAAATTTTATGAAAATTCATAAAACTATTTTAAAATATTTCTAATAATATTAGAGGACTCAGGAAAATTTCTTCAATCCTATGAAGTTAATTAATCTTAAAAATTTCAGATTTAAGCTTAAAGAATAATTAAAGAAATTGAAATCAAATAAAAATACTAAAATAAATAAATAAATATGAATAAAATATAATGAATAATTTAAATTTGAACATTAGTTAAACTTAAATTAAATAAATTAATTTGAACTTTAATGAAATTATTTAATTAAGTCAAAATAATAAAATAAGAATATTAACTTTAATCAAAACTTAATAAAAAAATATAACTATATAACCAAGTAATAAACTTTAAATTATTTAAACAAAAATCATTAATCATCAATTAAAACATAAAAACAATCGAATACAAATACATAATACCAAATTAATTAACTTTATCATAAGAATACCAATTAACCAAAGGTGCTTTTGACACCATTTTGAAATGCTGAAAGAATCAAATTCTTAATGTTGGTTTTGTACTGACTTAAAATTAATAAATATTTAATCAAATGTTATTAAATAAAATTTAAATTGTACATCCACTAATTGTTAATTAATTTGGGTTTTACCTCTAGCAAAACTTATACGATTTTCACTCTTCAAAAACTAAAAATAATTTTAACCTAGTTAATATATCTTGAATTAAAATTTGAAAATTCAAAAATTCAAAATTTTGACAAATGAAACTACATAAATTAAACAAATCTTTAAAAAAAATTAAAATCATAACCTAAACTTAAAAGGAGCCTAGTTTAGTCTCACCACACTAGTCTATTTCTTTGCACATTAGATATTAGGCCACTGACCTTAAACTCAGGTTAGGATGGTGATATGTTCGTGATGTGATATTTTTCTTATTTTGTGGTGTATTATTTTAATTTGGATGGATAGAATTATTTGCTAGCTAGTCTGGATGTTAAGATGTGTCTTTAGACTAACACATTGTTTGTAGGGCCTATGCTTAATGGGACTGCTATAAAAAATAAAAATTATAAATGTTGTTTTCTTGTAGGTAAGAGCTTTGCATAAATCTCTAAGTATAGCCTAAAAGGATAGGTGGACTTGGTAATCATTAGTGTTAAGCTATTATATTTGATATATAAATTGCTGGTGTATTGTGTGCTTTCTTAATGTCTATTTTTCATGATTTGAGATTTTATTTTTTTAAGTGTAATTTGATCCTAGAATTATGCTAGGATCAATGGAGTTTTAGATTAATAGGAGTTGCTGACTATACTATTTAATGGTCCCCTATGGAGCCTAAGAAAATGACTAAAGAAGGTAATGATCCTGAAGAAGTATAAATGAAGACCTCCATAAATCAAAATTTAGTTTTAGATTGAGCCGTATAAGGGCAAAGCTCAACTAACCATTTTTTTTCTTTTTTTTTTCAGGGTGTACAATAGTACCCGGCCGCACTGCCCTATTTAAATTAATTTGTTTAGTTTGATTTATTTGTGTGATCTATGATGAAAGCTTGTATGAATTAGGCTCTTAGAAAAATTAAAATTTTCATGCCATTAAATTAAATAACTCATAATTTCATCAATTAAAGCTTTAATGATAAACATTAAAAACAACTAGACACCTTTAGAAGTATGAATCATGCTTGCAAATTTCTTCTTCTCCCATTGCATATAAGAGGGCATCTCACCATGCAAATGACCACTTTTTTAGGAGAAGTTTGCCTTATCTTTTGATTTGGCACATAAATCTTCTCTAATTGTGTCTCATTTTAGGTATGATTTGCATACTCAAAGCCTTTAAATAACATTATGGGTCAAAATGTATTAAAATTAAAAATTATTGATGTAGCACATCATAGGAAGAAATGACCTATCACAAAGTCCCAATCGAAATATTAAAATCAAGAGGACTTTTAGTAAATTTTATTTGTTGTGGATTTATGCTTCATATATTATAGTATGTACTCATAGTTGTATTTAATCAGATGTCAGGGTAGTATTAAAGTTGTAGTTTAAGACATATGAGTTCATGTGTTAAATTGCATAGGAGTGGGTTTGACATTGTAGCACTGCATTTCTAGTGCCTTGGCATTACATTCCATGATTTTAGTATTAGGGGATAAATAAGCTAGCTCCTTAGCCCTGGTCTTTAGATCCTTGACACTAGATTATGGAACCCGCGACATTAGGCAATTGGCATTGTTGTCTTGGTTAGGTGGCGCGCATTTATTATTCGACCATTTAAAATTTTTTTTGATAGTTTTCTTCCCATTCCCTTTGAGTAATGTACTATTTAAACATCTATTTTTCCTAATGGAATAGACTTTTGGCTTTTTGTGTGAAATTTGGAATGAAAAAATCTTTGGTTAGAGCTCAATGGCTAGACATATGAGAGATTTGGTGATCCCTCTCTATCCTTCTACTTTAGTGAGTAGAACCTCTTCATCTATCTTCCACTTCGATGAGTGGAAGAACCTTGGAGTATTTTCCTTCCATTTTAGTGAGTGGAAGATTAGTAGAGCCTCTCTTTCTCCACATCCACTACAACATTCTTCTCTCTGTGATCGCGCTTTACCAGTTTTTGTTATCAAAGCATGATTTTCCTCATCAATTTTAATTATAAGATCCCAAGGTTTGGGGCATGGAGAAAGTACTCGTAGATAATCCATATCAAATCCAAGAAAAGTTAGTTTTGAACTTTGGATTTTGTGTAATTTCATTTACATAATGAGTTTGCTTAGAAATCCATGCTAAATATATGTGATAAGTAATTCTCAGCTAACTAGTTGGCCTAGCATTTCCCTTACTTCACCACAAGCCATCATACTTGAGTGATAACTTGAGTAAGAGAGAGTTCACTAAATAGCCTAACTTAGATACTAACCTTACATAAAAATCAAAATCACATCCTTATAGATCTTCTGTTTATCTCTTTTTTTAAAGTGTGCTTAATGTTTTGTAGTATCCATAAGTTACTTTATGTTTATTGAAGGATAGTAGTCAATTTTAAAATTTATGCATTTCAGTTGTGAAGTTTATTTCAGTATTGCATATTTAAAATATTCATTTAGAGTGTCATAAATTACATCTTTGGTGTTAAAATGATGCCACCAAATCTGTTAGTCTAAACCAATTATAGGACATAACTAGAAGAGTAGATGAAATCTCTATGAGAAGTGAAAAAAAAATTCACTAGAGTAGAAGATGTCCTCATGAACTTGATCGACATAACTAGGCTTCAAACCCCAACAACTATACTACATCCATTGGACTTAGAACCATAGGAGGGAAAAATATTGAACTTTCTAGAAATGAATATCTTGCAAGAAGGCCAAACCTAAGGAATACCCTTAGACAAGACCATCTTTGGGTCCAAAAAATATTACATAAACCTACAAAAGAAGTTAAGATAGAAGCCCCAACAATTGATAGTGATCATGACCCCAATAAATTCTTAGATTAATTATCCTAAATGGACAACTTCTTTGATCGGTATCATATGGATAATTATCAACGAGAATATTTGCTAAAATAAAAATAGTAATTCATTTGAAAATTTATTGTAATAACATTTTAGCTAAAGAGAGTGATATTTAGAAACAACATGACATTGGTAGAAATGAAAGAAATCCTAAGGGCAAAATATTATCTTAGAAATCATGATAAAAGGCTCCATGAATAATTGACTATTCTTAGCCAAGAGAATATATTAATAGTGGAATATATGAACACATTTGAGGATTTAATTGCTAGAACTCAATGCACTGATAAAAAATGGCAAATAGATACTAAATTTATCATCGATTTAAGAGGAGATAATAGTGATGAAGTAAAGCTTCATGATCCACAGACCTTAAAGGATGCCTTTCATTATGCTTTACTTCTAAAAAAACACAAGAAAGCTACACCCACATCTAACATGAAAGCTCAAATATCTTCAAAAGGTCCACCTATATCTTAATGTCAAAAGCATATCATTAAACATAATCCTTCCACATTGAACAATCCTTCTAAAATGAATCCCAATGAAACCACTTCTATAACCATAAAAGAGATTGTCACTTTAAATGTCATAAGAAGGTCATATGCAAAATTATGTAGAGCAAAATTCATGTTCCTAGATGAATTAGATGATTTAGAAGATGAAGAAGAAGAAGAAGAAGAAGAAGAAGATATTAAAGAGTAACATGATGATACACCCCTATCTGATGAAGAAGTAGATCCAAATATAGATAATCTAATGTCAATTATAAGGTGGATGATTACTTCTAGGGAAGAAGAATACTAGAGAAAAAGGAATATTTTCTTAATGTATATCTTGTGTCAAGAAAAGAGGTGTAAGCTAGTAATAGAATGAGGTAGTGTTATGAATGCTATATCAACCCATGTGATAACTAGAGCCAATCTCATAATTAAACTTCACTGAGAATAACCAAGTCAGTTGGGTAAATCACACGTCCCTACCTATCACTAAAAGATGTCTTTTACTAATTAAAATAGGTAATAATGTTCAAATTTGGTGTGATGTTCTTACAATAAAAATAGCTCATATCTTATTAGGAAGACCATGGAAAACACTTACATATTCAAACATAATGAGAAAATAATCAAGTTATTCCCTATAAAGCCTATCGAAAAGAGGTCAATTACACTTCCTCATAGAATTCTTCATGCACCTCATCACAAGTCCAATTGTGAAGTACAACTCAAACCCAATCATGGCATAAATGTCAAACTCCATTTGATAGTGATATCACATCTAGCGATAGGGATGATACCTCTAATATACATGGTAATTTGTGTTAAACTACTAGTATTCTAGTTAGAATCCTAGGGTTTAAACACTTGATGACCCTACTTCTTTATTTATGTTGCACCTTCGGGAAGTCACCATTGATAAGAACACAACATGCTATAATTTTAGATCTATTATTTGAATTTAATAATTTGATCCTCGATGACCTATCAAATGAGCTGCCGTCATTAAGATATATGCAACATAATATAAATCTGATTTTTGGTTCATAAATACCTAACATACCCCATTATATGATGAATCCAACTGAGAATACATAGCTAAAATGAAAAGCATATAAACTTTTGAAGAAGCATTTTATTTAAGAAAGTCTTAGTTCTTCTATTGTATCTGCTCTTTTAACTCCTAAGAAAAATGAAACTTAAAAGATGTGTATTGATAGTAGAGTAGTAAATAAGAACACAATAAAATAAAATTTTATTATACCTAGGTTATATGAGATGTTAGATCTTATTTTTGGTCCATATTTATTTTCAAAAATTAATTTAAGAAATGGATACCACCATATAAGGATTAGAACACCTCGTGGGCATAATAGTATTTTCATCAAAGTAGATTGATTTTCTAAGATGCCATACTCAATACCATGTTCAAAATTTTAGATGTTATTTTCATGCTATTATTTATGGAAATGAAAATAATGGGAGATGGAGATGGAGAGTAGGTTGAAGAAAACTCAGAGGCTATGGAAGACACATTCATTATGCTCAAAGAACTCAAAATTGAGGCATTACTAATGTAAGAGAAAATAAAAATGCGGATGGCCAATTATTAAAACTGCTATGTGAAGGAGAAGTATTTCAAAGGGGCAACCTCGTGTTGAAGAAAGAAGATATCGTTACTCAATAGAATATTATGGGCAAACTTGCTCATAATTAGGATGGAACTTTCATAATCAAAGAACAAGTCAGTCACAATGCATATCGACTAAAGCATCATAGAAAAGACATATTAAGGACATGGAATGCCAGAGATCTGAAGAAGTTTTATCCTTATGGGAAAATTCCTATCATTTGTACTCATTTTACTAATTTTTAATATCATGTCTTTTCAATAATAAAGTTGATATATTTTACTCTTTAAATAAGTTAACTGGCAAGATAATGATGATTTCCAAAGGAGCATACTCGAACGCTGGAAGATGAAAATGTATACTCAGTGAGTTGTGTGATGACTTAAGATACTCAGTGTGCCATTTTTATTCCAAAGAAAGGCCTCACTCGGTGAGTGGTGAAAGCCCAAGTAGGAGATCTGAGTACTTGGCATGCACTATTGGCCCGAGAAATGCAAATGTCATGCAAAGAATACTTTTAATACAAGAATACTTTGGGAGTTGTATGATGACTTAAGATACTTGATGTGCCATTTTTGGCCTAAAAAATTCCCACTCAATGCATAATAGAAGCCCAAGCAGGAAACTCAAATACTTAGCCTGCCATTCTTGGCCCAAGAAGACTAGTCTAACAATTTATCGCTGAGACTTAGTGTAAGACTGATACCCCGTGAGGTTGACAACTAAACTTAAGAAAACATGCAGTCCATACAGTTGGCAACTATAGTGCAAAGTTGACACCCCATGATATCAGCAACTAAACTTGAAAAAATGACCAACATTCCATGCGGTTAACAACTATTGTGTAATACTAACACCCCATTTGGTCAACCAATAAATTACAAAAAATCAACACTCCGTGAGGTTGGCAACTATAGTGCAAAGCCAACACCCTTTGATGTTGGCAACAAAACTCAAAAATTACCAACACTCTAATATGTTGGCGACTATATTGTAAGACTGAAGGCCCCATGAGGTTGACAAAAAAACTCAGAAAGGACTAATGCTCCATGTAGTTGGCAACCATAATATAAGACTGACACCCCATGAGGTTGGTGACTAAGAAAAATAAATTCTCCTAATTGGCAAGTCAAGGCCAACCCTTAAAAAGGGACAACTAACGAAGAATGCAACTACATAAAAATGAGCTATCTTACGATCCATGACAAACATCCTAAATTAAGTAGAATTATTCATGCATCAATAAACGAGTATCTATCTAATGAGAATACATAAACTCACGATACTAAAGTGACCATTAAAGAAGGTGTTTTTTTAATTAATTAATGGCTCAAAATATTTCAAGTCAGAAGCTGATTCATTCAAATAAGTGAACATCATTCTAGCGAGTATACACAAATTAGCTATGATTATCAAAGGTAGGTTCACTCAAATAGTCAACATCATAAGTAGAGTTATTCATGTGTTAATGAATGAGTATCAATCTAATGAGTATACATAAGCTCGCAATGCTAAAGCAACCACTTAGGGATGTTTACATTAATTAGTGAGATAGATATTCTAATTTCTAAATAGGGTCATTCACACATCAACCAATGAGTATAATCTGAATAATAGAACATTCATTCAAAAATACTCAACAAAGAAATAAATATAATCATTATTCAGATAAGTATACTCGACTAAAAGTGTACTAGTGATTTTCATTTCATATAATGAATTTTTATAGTTTAGAGAGTAAGATAAAGGCATCTTACTTGTCAAAAAATAAAAAAATAATATAACTTTTACAAAGAAATGGAGGAAAGGATATGTCAACTTGGATTGCTCTTATCATCATCATTCGAGTCAGTTAGTACGTACATGTAAAAAGTTTAAAAACTTAGCATGAAGATGACCATGTTTCAACAACTTAGTGATATTAAAGTTGGTGTTATTCCTGAACTTTTATCTCAAAGCCCTTGGTACTCATTAGAATTGAGAAACCTAGTGAGCTCAATTTTTCCCTTCTGAAACTCTTCAGTTTGACGCAATAGTTCCTCTTCTAGTTCTCTCTTCACCTCCATAAGGCAAGTAAGCTCCATGGTCGCCCTCTCCTTCTCCTCTTCTTAGCAAACAGCCTCAGCCTAAAGATCACTATACTTGGCTTCAAGAATTGTCAACTTCTTTTTTATGCTCAATAGGTTGGAGTTACTCACAGAGGCCTCTATCCTTTTCCTAAAAAAATTATGGTAAACCTCCTAGGTTGACTGATACGCTATCTCTTGCATAGTCATGACATCATGTGGCTGGCGAGCATTATGAAGGACACTTAAAAGATGGTTAAGATTCTATGAGAATACGAGCTCATAGGCTTCATAGGTGGACTCACGCAAGTTTGAAATGTAATTATCATCCAATCCTTCCTTCTGCTCTTCCTTCTCTACAGACTTGCTGCTCTGCTAACGACTACGAGGAGTCAAGCTCACAGCTCATGTTCTGGACTTCCTGGGAGCTATACTCAGCCCTACCTCACCAGTGACTTTTGTGGGAGCTACACTCAGCTTCGCATAATCTTCTTCCTCACTAAACTAAAGAGAGGTCAGTTCCTCGCCGCTGAGCACTTGCTCACCAATCTTGTTCACCATCCTGAAGAAATCGGAGTACTTCAAGCCTAAACTCCGGGGTGGGGGCAATGATAGCCAACACTCTTATGAGTAAATAAAAAGAAAAAAAAAGTTAGAAGAATGAGTTACCAAAAATATAAAAGGTGCAAGTAGAAAAATAAAAAGAATCTACCAAAGACAATAAAAACCTTACTAAAGTCAAGGTAGAGAGACATTCATAACCCAACAATCTCTTCATTACCTCCTCATTCTATACACTTGGCTTATCGAGCTTAGTGGCCTTGTTGGGTTGGCAAGGAAGAGAGATGATTGACACTATCCACTGAGACGTGCTCTTCATGAACTGAAGCTATGAGCACCACTTTTGCATTTTATTCTACAAACCATAAATTTTCAGCAAATTCCCTGGCAATTGCACATTCCCATTCTAGTGACCCTTCATCAAGAAAGATTGGTGGAAGAGGTATAGGCTCTATGGAATGCCCTCTTCTTGTTGGCATAAAATGAAAGCCGTGATGCTCGCCATCGCGTTGGGAAGGACTTGGGTGGGCACCACTCCAAAGAGTCAAAGATGTATGTCTACTCATGGGGAAGAGGAAGTCTGAACCAATTCTTGGAATGGGTGAGTGGAATGCATAGCTCATGCATCCTCGTCGATTTGAGGCGCTCGCTCAACTCGGCTACTCACATGCTAAAATTTGGATTGGTGCCACAGTATCCATAAAACACGAAAGTTGTAACAGAAGAGTCCATCTCAGGAACTTCCTTGATTTGGGCATGATTGAAAGAAGAGGTAGCCCCTTCTTTAGCAAGGCCATACACACTGACAATAAATTGATGATCAAGATCTACTCACAAAGAATTTCTACTCACTCGTACCAAGGAGAGCTATAAAGTCCCAACTACTCCAGTCATGAAGAATTTATAGAAGCAGTTGAAAAGTGTGGTAACATGGATGTCATATCAAGTATTAAATGAAGAAATTATTACCTAAATCCTACGAATATCTCAAGAAATAAGGGTTGCAGAGAAATAATTAATGCACAATAGTAAAAAAATCAAATAGTATTCTGAAGAAGAGAAATATAAAATTTTTTTATGAGTAAAACCCACTCCCACCCTTGATTGTAGGTAGGATCATTGTTTAAAGTTTATTGGGGCTAGTTTAATATAATTTTTAGTTGAGAGTTTCTTCTAGATTTAAAGTTCATTTTCACAAATATATTTATGACGAGTATAAGAAAAAGTGTTTTCACATTCTTGGACACCAAGTGTTATGAAGTGTCCACTGCACATGACATGTTAGCCAATGGGCTGGTATAGGTTTATTGTTATGGTAATGAAAACTATTTGGTGTAGATACTGAAGTAAGATTAGTGGTCAAACATAGTGTATGGTGATGAGCATTATGTTCCATTTACCTCATTTGCAAGAGATTATACATTCAAAGCACACATTGGATAAACCATCATGCTAAAAAATCTAGGTCCATCAATCAAGAGAACACGCTATGCAACCATGGTGAACTTGCCTCTTATAGGTGAGTCGTTTATCTTATCTATTAAACATTCTCCATGAATGCTGACCATATGTAAAAATTTCCCTCCAAACTTTAGCAAATCTCCTTCATATTTTCTTTATTCTTTGCAAACTCAAATACATGAAGAAAAAAAATTACAAAAAATAAAAGCCTTGCAAGTCCTTCTTTCCTTTTCACCTTCCTTAAACTCCAATTTTGATGAGGTGAGTACATTATTAAAATCAAGAAACTTGGATCTTGCTAACTGTACTCGACCAACTTTTAGATAACAAAATTAATATCTTCCCTTAATTTTTTTTTTTGTATATCCTTGTACATGTCAGAATCAAAAGCCAATTAACTCAGCCACCATCTTTTGGAACTTTTAGTATTGCAAGAAAGCTTAGCCTTAGGTATTAATTCAGCTCAGAAAGGTGAGCCAACTCCAATGCTACTTGCTTTTTCTCTTCCTTTTGGAGCTTCACTCACATTCATGTTCAGTCCTCATTGACTCAAAAACATTCAACTACTCCTTGAACAAGTCATGCTCCACTCTAGTTTACCCATGACCTTGAACTTGTATGTATATTCTTGAGTGAGTTCTTAGGTCACCTGCCAGGTTATAGGTTGTATAGTCAGCATAATATAGTCATATCTTGGGAATCTCTACTAGAATATTATCCATCTCATCGAGAAGAAGTGATGACTTAAAATGAATGCTTGATGCATTGAGTCAGTAATGTTGAGAGAGTAATTATCCTAGGCATATATATAAGGACCATTGGCAAGCCCATTCCCTTTCTCGCCTCTTAGAGGCTTGAGGAGCATATGCAGGTGCTGAACATTCCTGTCTCTTATTAGACTATTTTAGATCTATTATACTTGACTTTATTGTATTTAATTCCTCAGCTAATCTATCTAGCATGACCCTAGTGAAGATGGGCACATCCTCGCCTTCTCCTCTCTCCTCACTGCCTCCCCCTTCCCCAGACTCGCTATGTTGGATGAGAAGAAAGCAAAGACATTATGACTTGTAAAGATGAACAACTAAGTTTACTAAAAAAAGAAAGAGGAATGGTGAGTTGTAGAGTGAGCAAGCAATCATGATTGCTCATGGATGTTGTTAAACTTGGAGAAAGCCAAATGTTAAGTTAGTTATCTGCTAATTTATCCATTGTCTCTTCCTTGATAGAGTTATTTGGGGGAACCACCACCTTGTCTATAGGGAAGGGATGGTCAACACCACCTAGTCCATTATGAACTTGACAAAATGATGCTTGTATTGCTAGTTCCTAACATTATTCACTAAGCTCGCTATTATCAAGCATGCCAAGAACTACATAGTCCTATCCTTATTCCATTTTGCTACTAACACAAGGCAAAGAGAGTTTGAATCCATGAAAACTTCACTTACCATAAATACAAAATGAAAATCAATGCTTGATATCGAGTTCAACAAAGCCTGAGCAGGCACTTCATCATAAAAAATTAAAATCTCCCCAAACTTGGCACCCAAAACAAAATAAAGATTACAATGGAAGTAGATGATGGGAATGCATAGCTCATCATTCTTCATGGTGTTGAGTTGCTGGTCACTTCTAACCACTCAAACTGAGAAGTTGAAATTTCCATGGTAGTACCCCTGAACAATGACAAACTTCATCTCAATGTCAAAAATGGAGAACTCATTCATAATAAAAAAAATAAGAAGTTACCAAATTTCTTCTTCAAGAGTGACTATACTTTGATTGAGGATTTAAACTTACAATAAACTCATAAGGTAAAAAATGAAAGTTTGCATAAAAGAGAAGTCATTCACTAGAAATTGGATTGATGATAATAATGACTTTACCCAAACAGAAGTGGAGGTATTTATAGGTGGACTAAAATTTTAGAAAATGTAAGTGTGGCATCAAGCATTTAATGCACAAAATCCTAGAAATCATTACGAAATCCTTCAAGAAGTCCAAGCATCAAACAATATAAAAAAAATATTAAGTATGCTCACTCTTTAATAAAAGCTCAATTACATGGCATAAAGATGATACCATAGTACACTACAAAATAAAAGATGACATGTGAGTAAAGTAAAAATTTCTCTTTTTATTTAAATAAAAAATTTACAAATACTCATCATTATTTATTACATTACATTTCATTTTCTTAAATTGCTTAACTATGGGGGTACCCTGATCTTCTTCATCATCCTCATTTTGGGTAAGCCACTCGACAGTGACTGCTCCTTTGTTTGATAGGTAGTCAATTGTGGAATTGGCCCACATAATGAAGTGAGAAGACCTGTTCTACTGATTTTGGAAGTGAATCCTCTACACCTCAATTGCTACTCCCCCTAGCAAGTTCATGCTTTTCTTGAGAGAAGTATCCAACCATGCAAAGTAATAAACTCAATAGAAAGTGTAGGGGGCCAAGGTCTCCTGGTTGTATTTACTCCATTTGGATGAAAGCACCCGATCTTATTTTACTTATCACTCTCATGATGAGTCAAAGAAAAAAAGATTGCCAACATCTTGTCTAAGTATACTAAGTGAAACTGATAGCCTTGGTGGATGAAAGAGTTGGCATCATAAGCCCTTTTCAAGAATAAGGAGGTCATCTTGTTAAGAAAACTCAGGATTATCAAGTTGCTAATATTCAATTAAAGATTAGTAGCAGTAGGATCATTTCTACTGAAGCCTTTCATGCATCATGAGAAAAAAGAAAATGAATTGCAAGTAAAGGAGCCATTATAAAGTGATTAGGCAAAGAAGTCATCTTAATAAAGGTAGTTATTGACAAAGCCAATGCACTTCCTCTTCACTAGGATGATATCAAGTAATTCTCTAATTGTAAGATGAATACTCTACTTTACTAAGAAGCCTGAAGTAACTAATTACGTTGGATGATAGTTTCTCATGACCCCTCTCAGAGGATTTGCATTAAATCGATACTTTAAGCTATTATAACAAAGTAACTTAGTTAAATATTTTATTACACTAACATGGTTACATAATGAAGGTGTTACATGCTATGGCTAGACAATCCTCTACTAACTTCATCTCAAGTGGAGTCCTTGCTAACTTGCTCACCAAGACCTTCATTCGTTGAACAAGAGGGATCATCCTTCTTCGTCCCCTTCAAGGACGGTATGCACTCTCAATATCACTCCAATATGGGGTGAAGCATCGCCGTCTTCTCCCATAGCATTCAACCTCAACTTTGGAGTCCACATTATTTCCTTCAATGAGCGCAACAATTGCTGCAAAAGTTGGCTCTATAGCGATCGAGAAACTTGTCTAAACTAGAGGCACCATGTTGTTAAACCTTGGGTTTCTTAGCTTTCTTCTTCTTCTTAAAGGCTGTCCAAAAGTCAATATCACTACGAGATCTTTTGAAAGCCATATTTACCATTGTATTAACTAGAAAAGAAATTAGAATATTCATGGAAATCTCAATAAAAGGCATAAAGAAGTATTAGAGAATGACCACCATGAAGGGTGGTCATCTTCACAGGTCAGATGCCCCCTTATATGCAATGGGTGAAGCACCCAATTCAAGAAATTAAGAAGAAATATATAATCATAGTTTACAAAATTTACTTTTTTTTGTTGTTACTTTAGTTGTTTATACCATCAATGATATATTTAAAGACTAATTAAGATTTTAGTATTTTAATAAAACTTAAATTTAGCCTTAAATATTGAAAACTAATTTGAGTTTTTAATTATCTTTGATTCTTCTCTGAAAGATGAATCCATAAAGGATTGGTTTGAAAATTTTAGATTTTTATTTAATTTGTTATAATTTTCGTAGTTGATCTTAATTTAATGAAATAATTAATTCAATTAATCCACTAATTAGGCCATTTCGAGGTTTAATGAGTTATAATGAGTTTTGATGTTATTTTCATGTTCATTAATGTTCATTATGTTAATTTAAGTTTTACATAATTTTGGCGCATGTAAATTATTTGCATTTCTATAAAGTTTTCTATTACATAAATTCCCATATTACTAAACTTATCATACCAAGATGAAGTGCTTAATTCAAACCTTACAAATCCTTTCTAAATTTATAAATACAATCAAGCTATAATAAGCTTTTAGATTTGAGTGGTTATTCAACATACACACCCTTTCTATTATGCCATTTAGAAAAGCACTTTAAACATCTATTCAAAAAAGTTTAAACCTTTTATAACATGCAAATGTAAACAATATTCAAATAGCTTCTAAATGAGCAACAAGTGCAAAAGTTTCCTTAAAATCAATGTCTTCTATTTGATTGAAACATTTAGCCACAAGCCTTGCTTTACTTCTAACAACAATTCCCAAGTCATTTAATTTATTTTTGGAAACCCAATCTGTTTCGATCAAACTTTAATATGAGGGTATAAGAACTAATTTGCAACCATCATTGCTATCAAATTGATTACTTTTTTTCTTGCATTGCCTCAATGCAAAATTTATTAGATATAGCTTCTTCTATATTAGTGGGTTAAGTCATATATATATGAAGGATGTATGGTTAACTTCTTTACTAAGGTATGAAGGATGACTCAAAGCATATCTCCACTCTTGAGGTATTCTCCCCATGGCATTCACATTTTCTTCCAAAACTAGATTCTCAATATTAACACTAAACCATCTTCATTTATAGGCTCTCTAGAATGGAAAGAGACAATATATTAAAAAAAATAACATGCTTTAACTTTTTTACTAAAAATGTTCTCCCATTGAAGATTCTATAAACTTTTCTTTAAAATGATAGAAAAATTTCTCATCATATTTAATAACAAACTTTCCCAAGTTATTTTTTCATTATTCAACACAAAATATTTAACCACAAAAACATGTAAATTAGAAAGATTTTGGGACTTACCTTTGAGAAGCTCATAAAGGATTTTATTCAGTTTGGATTTAATGTTTACTCAATTCAACACATAATGAACTATGTTAACTACCTTAGCCCAAAAGTATTTAAGAAGGTTGTACTCACTAAACATGGATTGAGTCATTTTAATAAGTGTGTTACTCTTATGTTATACTACTCAATTTTGTTGTGGTGTCATGAGGGCTAAAAGGTGTGCTATGTTCCCATCTCATTATAGAAAACTTCAAATTTATCATTTTGAAATTTTCCACTTTGATCACAATGAATAGAAGTAATCCTACAACTAGTTTTTCTTTGAATCAAAATAAGAAAGTGTGGTGAAATATTTTCATCTTCATATATCTTTTGAAAAAAATATATGAAGAAAAAAATACACATTTTGTTGGACACTACGTAGATCCATAGATATTCTTATTAAAGTGATCGGGTACAATATTGAGGAATGATGTACTATCTCGAGAGACAGAAGTCACTATCCTACAATGGACCTAATCACCTAATAAGGACTCGAGGACAATGGGTCTTGGATGTACCAGATTCTTCCCTACTTTACATGAAAAGTAAATCGAGTTTATTTTAAATCGGTTTGTTAAGTTCCCTATGGAGGCAAGCCCCCATAGTTAATTACATCTTAAGGAATGAGATTCCTTAAGAATATTCTCAATTAAGGTAAATGATCATTATCTCCAAAATATTTCAAAGATACGACTATCAATAAATTAATTATTTTTGAAAGATCAAGTGGCATTGATCAAAAAGAGGGAGTTATTATCGAAACTAAAGGAAGATAAGCAGAGGATGCTCACGATGCTAGGAAACCTAGCGAGCATCCCAAACTATCCTATGGTTGGGATTTATATTTTTGAAATTTGAAGAGAGTTTATTGTTTGAGTTGAGTTTTTATTAGAAATCTAAGGCTTACAATTCCACAACACAAGATCATGAAAATGCCTAAGAGGTGAGGATTTATGCTTGTAGCCCGCAAAGGAAAACAACAACCTCAAAACTTAAATCTAGGGACCTTTGGTGAGGGCCAAGGCATGACTTAAATCTAAGAAGAAAATGGGTATATGGTTTACCTCCTCAAGAGAGGATAAACCACCCGACTGTTGGACTTACAACCGCTTGGGGATGGCTGCCAACTAACTCCTCCTACAATTTTAAATAAATGTAGGCAAGTCTTATGCTTTTGCAAGATAGCTAGGTTATTATTTATTTAGAAAGAGATTAAGTCCTTAAACACACTCCCTAAAATACTAGATCATGTAGGGCATGAATAATGACTTAAATCTAATGCAAATTTTGTTAAATTTTTATTTTAGTTTTTGGACAATTTATTTGACACAGGCTATGTGATTCATATGCCTAATGCATGAGAAATTGGTTATGGGCCAAAATCAGCAAGAAGGAGGTGTATTTCCACCATGATACTCAAGGTTCAAGCCATTTTCTCTGGCAAAGGTGGAATCCCTCCATTAGCAAGAGTGAAGCAAGATGCTTTTTATGCATAATGTGAGAACATACAACATCCAGCGAAGGAGTTGCTAAATCTTTTATTTTTTTATTTATGTCCTAGGTTTTAGGTGAGGTTATGAGTTGTTAAGTTTTAATTTTGAGTTGATTAATTAGATAGAAAATTTATTTTTTCCTAACAACCTAATAGCATCCAGGCCATTCATCAAAGCAAGGAAGAAACTAGGAAAAACATGTAATATTAATGCATAAGCTAAATAAACATCAAATAATTTTATAAAGCTAGCGCAAAAGAATAAAAGGCCGATGTGGTTGGGCTCCACCGCACAAACCCGAAAAGAAATGTAGGTAGCCGAGCTCTACCCTTATACAACCCAGATTACAAATGAATAATTACAATTTAGAAAGAATTCATATTATGGGGGTCTTCATTCTTCATTCTTCATTTCTTCTTTTCTTCATTTCTTCATTTCTTTTTCTTTCTTTCTTCTTTCTACATTTGGACTTGGGATGTAGTTTGCTCCAAGGCTTCACATAGTACATAAGACATAGTCTTATGACTAATGTTCATCCTAATCCCCCCATAACATTCATTCTAAATTTTAATTGCAAAATTATATGAAAAAGGGAAAAGTAAATCTAACAAAACCTGCAAAATAGAGATTTCCTAAACATACCACACAATCCCGAGCAGTTATAGGAATAAATTGGACTTAGCACCCCACACATGGGTAACCAAGTCCACATGTCCTAATTTGGATTATGCTTAGGGGTATAAACAACCTGCACGGCAAAAGTATTTATATTTTTATTGTAGTACCCCTTAAGCACAATCCCTTGCAGAAGACAATGATTAGATTGAGATCATCCTATCATCCAATCTACGCACATACACCCTAACATCAAGTCTAAAATATCACATCACAAAACATAATCAAGCATCAAATCATGCACCACCTTAATATAGAGCTAGAAATGATGACTTATCCTAATGTATGTGTCATTTAAGGCTTGTGTGGCATGTCTTAGCTAGGCTTTAAGGTTAGAATTTTCTAAGTGTGAAGGATTCAACTTAGAAGGTGATTTAATTTAAGTGATTTAGTTCATTTATTAATTTTTTTTTATTAGATTTGGTTTGAATGAGCCTGCACTTAATTACTAAGTGTTGTAAAGAGAAGATAAGAGAAGAGAACTTCTCTTTCATCCCTACCTTAAGTAATTTTTAAGGTAGATTCATTAATGATTTTTCTTTAGTGAATGTTTTATTAAGTATTTTAATTAATCCTAAGTTTATATTTGCTCTAAATAAACCTATTCAATAAGAAAGGAATTTTAAGATTAATTAAGGTGAATTACTATCACAAACACACAAGCATTTATTTCTTTCCAATATGTATACCATGCATATGAAATGATACTAAGCATAGTTATACATGTAAATGCAAATCTTAGCACACCTTAATGATGAATACAAAGAGATGTTATTTAGGAAAATTTTGATATTCCATGAATGCATGATTTTGTTATGTAGAAAGGGATGGATTCTTTTATCCATTAATCAAATGCACATTTACATGTATGAAAGACATAAGTGAGTACAACGCCATTATTTTCTGCACCAGGGGTATAAGGTATAAGACCTTCTTAGGGTTACTTAAATCCTCGCAACCCCGGGATGTCTAGACTAATATACCAATTTTCTTAAATATAAGTGCATGTAGAAAAAGAAAATAAATGGATGAAGAATCATGCAAAAGATTTTTATTTGTTTGTTTGATTTTGGTTCTACCATTTACATGTGCAATGTGAGGATCCTTCTTAAGTCATGACATAGAAGTGAATAAGAATAGATTTAAGCAAGTGTTATGTTCTTTTTAAATGAAATATACACTTTACAAATTCCTATACAAACCCATGTTAAGAAAAGAGAAGAAAATCACATAACACATTTTATGCTATAATCACAAGCAAGCTTATAAGTATTTATAAGTAGCATGACTTCATTTATGATCTTTGATTTATAGGTTTTGAAAATAGTTTTTGATTTAATAGTAATAATAACCACTCATATTCTTACTTTAGCCAAAGCATGCAATTTGACATAAAGGAAACATTTTACTTATTTTTATTTTTCAAAGAATATGAATGCATGATTTTATATGGAATACAACATTTAACATGCTTGGAAAGAGATAAAGTGATGTAAGCATCTAACTTCATTCACCCTAATTAATTCTTAAAGACAATCCTATGAAATAAGAACATTTAAAGTGAATCAGCATTCTTTAAAGAGATTTTTATTTTTGTTTTAAATTTGATTTGAAAGTGATTTGTGAGAAATGGTTTACTGGTCCTAACCTGTTTCCCCATGTGTTAATTGATTTAGTTTAATTTTAAGACAATTAGATTGATTTTATGTTTTGTTTAGTTTAAGATGTGAATTAAATCCATTAATTATCCCTTATCTACACTATTTTAACATAATTAATCTAACAATTATGAGCCAACATATGATATGCAATCACATGGAAATTAAATCAGCAATGCACCTAAGAAAGAAATGAGCCTAATGCAATTAGCTCACAATTATTGATTAATTAAGCTAAAGGATTTTCATTAAGTACTTTCATAACCCTCCTACACATGTGGGTTGAAAATGATTTTCTCAAATTTATCTTACGCTTTTGAACACCTAAGGATTACCCAGTAAGAGATTGATTAAGTTTAGATTGATTTTGAAAGTTTGATTAAACTAATTAAGCAGATGATTAGTGGATTAATCCTTAATTATGTTTGGATTAAGGAAGAAAGGGGGTTTAGGGAATAACTTAGAGAAAATATCCCAAACCCATTCCATAAACCTCCTCTTCACTGAAACAGTATTTAATTATCTCAATTAAGTGATTAAACCAATGTTCACATGCTTAATTACTCTTAATTACATTAAGGGGATGATTAGAGATTCAAAAATTGATTTCCCTAATTAACTCATTAATAAATTCCAAGAAAATTTGGGGAGGTAGAACTCATCCCATTAAATATATCTGAAAAAATTGGAATTAATTAATGAAGTAATTAAGGAGAAATTAAGGTAATTCAATTTTTAATTAAACCTTAATTAAATAAAATTCACTATTCAAAATAGTTTAGAAATAATTTTATATTATTCCTCACTAACTTATCTTTAAAATGAGCCCTCATTTATATTTTTCTAATTTTTTTATATTTAGTTATGAATTTATGAAGTTTCTATGATTAAGGGGTAATTAAATAACCCTAATTAATTAACTAATCAGTTAGGCCGCAGACGCACATGGTATAATGGGATTGGTTATTAAGTTAACATCACGTCGGTCAACCGCGGCCTATGTACTTTCCCCTAAGATATCCAATCAAGAATTCGACGGTCAGGATTAAGCCTGTGGTTATGAAGGATTAAATAAGAGATCTAGCGTGTTTTAATCAGGGTCGTCCATTCACAACATGCGGGATGGATCGCCCATGATTTATCCCTGACTAAGCCTGCAGGAGATGGAGACCATCCGTCCTCCATGGCTTGATCCGAGCTCACTTGAGCTCGAATTAGGCAGAGATTCAACCCACACCATCAAGAAGCATAGAGAAGAAGATCCAATGTTTGAATTTCAATGGGATTATAATTCTCTTCACAAAACACCAAGTAATTTTCAACTTAAGCTTGATTTTGAGTCATACCACATCGGAGGCTATCGTCGATGCTTCCAATGGAGGAGGTAGCTTCATCTAGTGGAGACGAAACTCTATTGAGAGTTTGAATTTTAATTTGGATATTCCAATTGACCAAGCTCCTTCAATGGCTTGTGCTTTGGTCTAGGTCTCCTTTTCATGGCTTGGATGCTTGGAAAACATCTTGGGTAAGCTCGACTTGGTGCCTTGATGGTGCTTGCAAGAGCAATTTAAGTTTGGAGGAGAATTGAGTGAAGTGGAATTCCCTTAGACCTCCCTAATCTTCAGTTAAAGAAAAATTGAGAGAGGGAAATTTGGGAGAGGTTAGAAATGCTTAGGGAACTTTGTGAATGCTTGCTTTCCATCCTCTGAGCTCAATCAAATGCAAGTGTCATGGTTTGAGTCTAAATGAGGGGGAGTATATCTCCCCTTACTTGGATCAGACAGCCAAAGCTTGTTCATCTATTTTTGATCAATTACTCTGATTGAATGGATTATTTAGGCTATTAGGGATCCCATCTACGTTATTTTTGATAGAGGAGTGGAATGGAGGAGATGCACATGTGCTAGGTGAGTGTGGGAGGTGATCCAAGTGGAGAAATTTGATTAGAGGGGTCAGTTTGGCCTTGGGTTGGGTCATGGCTGACCCAAACCCATTGGGTCATGTGCACCACCTCCCTTGGTGTTCAAGTGGTCCACTAGGAGGATGCCAAGTAGCCATGAAAAGGAATTGACCAAACTCCAAGTGGATTTGGACATAGGTCACCCTTTGACATAAGGGTAAAATGATCATTTGGCTTTGATTTTGATTTAGGTAGATTTAAGATGTTTTAGAAATAGGTTGGGCCAAATTTCAATGAATTTGGAGTTGATTTGATATGATTTGGCTCAAGTTGACCCATTTAGGTCAAAATGGGTCAACTTGGGTCAAGTTGACCAATTGGTCAAATTGGGTCAAACCATGGGTTAGGTCAAGTTCATATGACCATTTGGAGCCTATAGATATTATTGGTTTGGTTCAATTCCATTTATATTTAGTTTTGGTTCATTTGAGTTCACTTAGGTCAAATGGCTCAAGTTGACCAATCTAACCCATTTGACCCAATTGGGTTAGGTCATTGGTTGATTTAGGCTTGGTTGATCATTTGAAAAGTTTTGCAAGCTTTGGTTTCAATCAATTTTGGTTTGGTTAAGTTTCAAGTTGATTTGACCTTTTAGGTCAAGTTGGGTTCATAGTCAATTGTGCTAGATTGGGTTTAGTTGGCCAATTGAGGCTTTGGTCAAGTTCAACAAGTGATTTAGAATGAATTTGACTCATTGGTTGGAATCAATTTGGCTTAGATCAAGATTTAACCCATTTTGACTTTTTTGGTCAATTTGGGTCAACTTGGGTCAAGTGGCTAATTGGGCTAGGTTTGGCTCAAATGATGACTCGGTCAAGTCCAATCATTGATCATGAATTAGTTTAGATCAATAGTTTCAATCAATTTGGCCTATGGTGGATTTTGGCTAGTTTAGGTTTCATTTAGGTTAAGTGTTGACATGGTCCAAGGTCAGTTTTTACTTGGCTTGACCCAATTTGAGTGATTGATCATCCTATGATGATTGTTGCTCACAATGTGAGGCTTAGATTGACTTAGTTTAATCCAATTTGGGTAGGATTAGAATTTAGCTCAAAAAAGTGCTTTAGGTCACTTTGGGTCAAGTGAGCCTAAGTGGGCCAATTGACTTGATCAAGGCTTGATTCAAGTTTGGTTGAACTCACATATGGACTTATGATTGAAATATAAATCGAATTGCAAGTGATTTGGAGTCAAATGGGTTTTGATTCTTTTGACAATTTCAAGTTTAAAGGATGAACATGGGTTTGATTTGAGTTTGAGTTTTGAATTTAGTTTTGGTTTGATGATTAAAGTTTATGTTTATATTTAGTTTGTGATTGAAGGATTGATTGTTGAAGAGAAAATCCAAAGGTTTGGATTGATTTAAGAATGATTTGGTTAAGTTTAAGAATTTGACTTGAATGGGTATAGGTTGGATTTAAGTTGGAATTGGATTTGAGTTTTAAATTTGGTTTTGGTTATTTGAATTTAAATTTTATTTAAATTTGTGAATATAAATGAGAATATAAATGGGTTATGAGAAAATATTTTGAGTTTGGAGTGATTTGAATTTGATTTGAGAGAGTTCAAGGATTTGACTTGAAAGAGTTTAGGTTGGATTTTGGTTGAGTTTAGATTTGAGTTTTGAATTTGGTTTTGGATATTTGAATTTATATTTCATTTATATTTGTGAATATAAATGAGAATATAAATGGGTTATGAGAAAAATTTTGAATTTGGAGTGATTTGAGTTTGATTTGAGCTAAGTCCATAAGATGAAATCAAAGGCTTAGGAAAGATTTTGGGTTTGAATTGAGATTTGATTTGGAATTGATCATGAATTTCAATCATTTGGAATTGATTCATGATTTGGATTTTGGATTTGATTTGGAATTTGAGAAAATCAATTGAGTTGAAATTAATTTAAGATTTGATTGAATTGATTTGAACTAAGTCCATAAGATGAAATCAAAATGGCTTAAAAAGGTTTTGGGTTTGAAGTTAATTTGAATTTGAAGTTGATTTGAATTTGAAGTTTGACTTGAAAGGAGGAAGTAAGGATTTGGTTTAAGCTAAAGGGTAAACAAGTTTTTCTAATACCCCTAAGGCATAACTTATTCCTATGGCTAACTCTTCTAAGTCTCTAGGTTTAGGTTAAGTGTTCACCTAATCACTAGAAGTGTCTTAAGACTAAGAAACTCTTAATTTCTAAGAGGAGTCTTATGTTTAAGATGAAGAAGTTGAAAGGTCACTCCAAAAGTGAGGTCAACACAAAGATCATAAATTTTAAAACAAAATGATTCATTTTTGTGTCTCAAAAATCTCACCTAAGTAAATCTAGTGAAATTATCAATAATAACAAATCCATATGACTTTCCCCCAAACTAGTGGTGCTGACAGGTCCAAATAAATTTGTGTGGAGAATTTCTGAAGGTCGTGAACTAATAGTACCTAGTGTAGATTTAAAAGAATATTTGATTTACTTATCGTTTTAACATGCATCACATAAATGGTTATTAGTGAAATCGAATCTAGAAATACCTATAACCAAGTTTTCCCTTGAAGAATTCCTAAATGTGCGTATGTGTGTGTGTGTTAGCATGACATAGTCTTTTATGCCATATTCAAGACTCATCTAGTGTGGTTTCAACCATATAAATATTGTTAATCATAACACCTTCTAAAATAATTTGACCATTTAAATCAAGCAAGCATTTATAATGAAGAAACTTGGCATTAAAGCCCATATCTCATAACTAACTAATGTTATGTAAATTGCATTTAGAACCATCAATAAGGACCTTATATATAGAATAATATTTTTTTTATTCTAATGGTACCTGACCTGAGTATTTTACAAGTTGTGTTGTCTCCAATGGTGAAATTTTCTTCTTTTTTGAGTTCCAATGAGATAAATTTACTTTGGTCTCCCATCAAGCACCCCCACTAAGTACCACATGCCTCCTTCAACTCCTATGTGAAGGCATATCTACAAAATAGATTTGATTTAATTTTTTGGAAACCTAAATTTGCTTGGTTCCATACATTTAGAAATAAGAGAGCTATGAAAAATGTTAAAAGTTTTTGGAATCTATGCATATGTTGGATTTGTATGTGCATAATGTATACATAGATTAGTAATGTGTCCAAACATATCATAAGAAAAGCATCAAACTTTAAGAAAAGAAAGCATGATATTATTAGTTTTAATTTTTTTCTTCCTTTTAATAGGTTTATTATATTTACTTTTCTACTTATTTATTCAAATTTTCATTAGCACGTTCAAGAAAAATATTTTTTTTTTTCAAATAAGTCATATTTTTTGGCTTTTCGAATTTTTATCTCTTTGTAATCATTTTTTTTAATTTTCCATGTTCATATAAAAATTTGTTATGATTATTTTCTAAAGAAGAAAAGTTTTTCTTTAAAATTAAAATTTACTTTTCAAAGATTGAATTCAACATGTAATTCATCAAAAAAAAAAAGTTTAAGAGCTCATCATAACTAAGATTATTTGTTCATCATCAAAACTATGAGATTCAATCTCTTATTGCCATCAAATAGAAGTTTATTGCATCTTTAGATGTGTTTAAATCTAAATGATCAAGAAAGCATGCTGAGTCCATCATTTACGCTTCTTTGCATCACCTCTTTCCTACTATTTGTTCTTCTGATTATTGCTCTTGAGTGAAGGACCCTCTCATTTGATGTGACCTAGTTTCTTACATTCATAATAAATAAAATTGGTAATCTTTGAGAAATTTTTTATTTTACCTTTACTTTTCTGCCAGTTGAATCTTTTCTTTTTATCTTTATGGAAGTTTTTGAAATTTTTTATTATGAGTGGTACACCATCATCATCAAAACTATCTATTTTCTTCCTCATTACAATCAGGAGTATTTGAATTTGAGGTAACAATCTTTTCTTTTTTTTTTCTTTTTAGATGCATTGGTAATCCTTACATAAATTTTTTTGTCATAAATAATAAGAAAACAAAGCAATTAATCAATGGAATAAACAGATAAATTTTTAATTTAAAAATAGTCATAACCTTAGCAACCAAGATTCAGGCTAACAACATAGAACTTTATTCACTTTTTCAACATTTGTAAACTCTCTTCTTAATGCATGAAATGAAGTAATGATATTTATAACATGAGTGTATATATCAAAATAAACTCATGAAGTAAAATACAAAAAAATTTGTAATCATATAAAAGCATGTTGATATTATTTAACATTATTAGTTCATTTATAAGTAATGCGTAACTTTTTCAAAATTTCTTTACAAGTGCAAAGGTAGATAAAATCCTCAAATTTTAAAGCATAAAAAGCAATTTAAACATTTAGAAATCAGTTAGCTAATTCTTTATCTTCTAATAACTGCAAATTAAAAGATGTTAAAACATATTTGACATTAATAACTTTATGTGGGAGTGAATATCCTACCTTTATCATATAACACTTCCAAAAACCAATCGATTGAATAAAAGTAGACAAGAAAAATTTTCATAATCAAATGGAACATCATCAAATAGAGGAGATTAAGTAATAGAGTATTGTATACCCAAATGAGTAAAATGAATAAGGCTAGATCACCTGATGAAGTAATACCAAAATGAACCTAAGTCTATGAGAGAATAGTCACCCATTTGTCCTATGTGTGACGAGTTAAGAAGGACACGGAGCATACAACATAAAATCAAGTAATGTACATACTCATCCACAACTGCAAGTGATCAAGAAAAGTGTAGATAGTCATAGCTCGATGACTTGACCTCAACCCATGGGTCAATAGGGACAGATTGGAAGGTGCACGTGACCAATCATCAAGCTCGCACCTGTCTTATGCATACTCACCTCGAGTTAGGGCAAGTTCTAACTTGTACTCAACCTACCTTATATGACCTTCTTTTTAGAATATAAAATGGGGGCACTCATCCTCTAAGAGAACCTTTTTGGGCTCTATTCTCTAGTCTATATACTTAGAATCAGAGAAAAATAAAATTCATATGTTCTATCGCTCTTTTCCCTATTCTTATTTACATTATTTTGGTTAACCTTATTTCTAGGTATCTCAGAAGGCTCTTCCTCAACCCATGGACATATTTGGATTCAACATCCTTTTTGGTGAGGTGAGCATGGATGAGGACAAGAACTAGAAGTCAGATACAAAATGAAGTAGGACCTTTGACATGAGATCGATTATTGGGCATGAATTTGAATGCTCAATAATTCATCATGCAACAAGACTTGAGGGATATGAAAGATTGAATCACTTTCCATCTATAGGAAGCTATGGAGAAAGCACACTATGAGGACCAAAAGGCTAGAAAGAATGAAGGATCCATGAGATTAGTCATTCATTGAGATTGTCGAGAGAGAAGGACATTGTGGACAAGTTTTATGATGTGAGTGAAGATGAAGATGTGTAGAAGAAGTGACCTCAACCAACTAATACTTTCTCCACGAACATCGCTGAAGCTCACCACCCACATAGATTCAGAATCCCACATTTATAATCATGCAAATGTCAAAGAAACTTAACAAATCACATAGCTTACTTTGAGTAAACAACATTGACACTATATTCGGATGACACAATGAAGTGTCTCCTCTTTATCACTTTCAAAGAGTAGACCCTCAGGTGGTTCTCGTGCCTCCTAATAGAGATCATAATCTCATTTGTTGATTTCAACAGAATGATAGCCAAGTACTTCACTAATGCTCAGAAACTATTGAAAAATTCCAAACCTAATGAGTCCTTGATAAACTTCATCACCTACTTCCAATGAGAAGTACTAGAGGTTTTAGATTTAGATCCAATAGTTTCCCATGCTGCACTCACTCAATGTCTAAGAGAAAGTAAAGAGATGATCACTCTTCCCATAACTTGTGGGTAGGCTAAGAAGCAATTCACAACTATGGCTAATTTTATTATAGTGGAGGCTCTGGCTACTTACAATACCATCTTTGATGAACTTTTTCTCAACTCATTCAGAGCCATAGTGTCGACATATCATGTAGCCATCTAATTCCCCATTAGGTGCGAGGAGATCACTGTTAGAGAAAATCTCAACCAGTCCCAAGCCTACTACTTGAGGGCCATTGGTGGGCCTAGTAAAGAAGATGAAGCCTTGTAGTTAGAAGTCACAAGAACTATGATTGAAATTCTTGAAAAAATAGAAGAGATACCCACCATGTAGGACCCAAAGTGATTGTTGAAGGTCAGCTCAGTCTTTTGCCTCGAGTATTCAATGAGCAGAAAGATAAGAATGTGAAATTCTATGTCAATGGCTTATTGATCAAAAGCTCGCCCACTCAATACATCTAGAACATTAAGAAAACATTCTCCACTCTAAAAAAGTACAACATGTCTCAACCCTTTGAAGAGCATTTTTAGTGCAAGGTCAAAAACTTTTTTGGGATTCCTCATTACTCCTGAAAGCATCAAGGTGAACCCCAACAAAATAATAGCTATTCTCAAGATACCATCACCTAGAATAGTATAGGAGGTGCAACAACTCATAGGGCCAATGGTAGAGCTAAATAGATTCATTTTCATTGCTAAAGAGCGTTGTTCGCCATTCTTCAAAGTTCTTAGAGAAGCAAAAAAAGATTCGACTGGACCCAGAAATATGAAAGACCTTTTTGTTACTAAATTACTCTACTCGCATCACCACCTCTAGTATAGAGCTTGAAAGAATGAGAGACCCTGATATTGTATAAAGGACTGAGAGAAGACTCAGTTAATTCTATCTTCATCAGAGAAGAAGGTGGTAAGTAGGGGCCCATCTACTATATTAGCAAATCACTATAAAGTATCAAGTTAAACTATCCACTCATGGAGAAACTCACACTCATGTTGATTATCTCTACTCAATTACTACAACCATACTTCCAAGTATACTAAATCTAAGTCGTCATTGATAACCTATCAAATTTGTACTAAGCCTGATCATTCTAGGAAGTTACTAAAATGATCAGTAGAATTGAGCAAGTTTTATATATCTTGCTCACCCATAATGGCGATTAAAGCCTGAACATTAGCAGATTTTCTTGTTGGCTTCAATAGCTCACACGACATCTAAGTGAACCCAAAATCTTTATGGCGACTATACGTTGATGATTCATCAGCCGAGTAGGCTACATGCATTGGTATTATTTTGAAAAGTTTGATATGGATCACCATCATATAATCAATCAAATTTAAATTGAAAGTAATAAATAATCAATCTAAATATGCTCAACTATCTGAATTGAAATTCGCTAGAGGACTCAAGGCTTCACATGTTATAGCCTATTTTGACTCATAACTAATAGTGAGACAAGTCAATGAAGATTACGAAGTTAGAGATGAGTCATTATGGATACTTAACAAAGGTGAAAATAAAGATTGTGCAATTGGAGTACTTCAACATTGAGCAGATACCAGAGAGCAAAATTAGTTTGTTGGCCTGCTATCTTGAGCTAGTGGATTCTGGGAGCATGCATTCATATAACTTACCCAACCAAACACAGACAAGGAAGAACTCATGCAAGTAGAGTGCGTATACTCACCAAGCTAGATCAACTCTATCAAAAAATACTAATAGATGGGAGAAGTTAAAACAATTACTAAAAACTTAAAAAGACTCAAAATCTAATTAGCTCGATACTTGCTAATTTGGAGTGAGTTCTCTAGAAGGTCAGCAACTTCACTTAACTTTAGATGTGTAATATAGTCAAGAAAAAAAAGTCTTTAAGGATATACACTCCAACAAATGTCTTAGTCACTCGGGAAGAAGGACACTCACCCAGAAAATCCTAAGATAGAGATACTTCTAGCCCACACAGAAAAAAGAAAATAGGATTTTGCAATGTGTGTATAATGTGTGTGGTTAGTGACTATAGTATAAAACCAACACCCCGTGAGATTGGCAACTAAACTTAAGAAAAACCAACAATTCATGTGGTTGGTGACTATAGTATATGACCAACATCCCGTAAGGTTGGTAATTAAACATAAGAAAAACCAACACTCCGTGCAATTAGCGACAAAACATTAGAAAAGCCAACAATCTGTGCATCTGATGACCATAGTGTAAGACCGACACCCCATGAGGTCAGTAACTCAGTTTAAAATAGACTAATACTCTGTGCGGTTGGCGACTATAGTATATGATCCACACCCCATAAGATAGGAACTAAGCTTAAGAAATACCAACATTCTGTGTGGTTGGCGACTATAGTGTAAAACTGACACCTCATGAGGTTGGAAACTAAACCTAAAGAAGACTAACACTCTATACGATTGGCAACTATAATGTAAAATCGATGCCCCATAAGAAAGGAAACTCTCTAAAAAATCAACTGATAAGTGCTCTTAAGTGTTTTTCCACTAAGTGGTGCGACCAACAAAAAAATTTCTTTTAACTTGCACAAGTTATATTAGTACCTAAGGATGACACATTAGTGGTCAACATATCTCTCAAGCCCTGAATAGAGTACTAATACAACAAGTAGAACATCTTAGAGAGGAGCAGCCTTCATTGTCACTCAGATAGAAACATTTACAATTATACTGAACAAAAGAAAGAAAAGTTATATTTTCTTATTTTTAAAATTTGTACAAAAAAGTGAGCAAAGAATATGTGTTTGCTTTTACTTTCCATAAAAAATAATTAATAAATATTTCAAACTATTGCTACCCTCATCATCATTTTTATTAGAGTCCAAATGTGTGAGTACATTGGAGAAGCCCAAAAACATGACATCCAACTAGCAGTACCTCACCAGCTTGGTGATAATGAAGTCAGCGCTAGCCTTGAACTTCTACTAAAGTAGTTTATGGTACTCATCAAAATCTAGAAACACAATAAGCTTGGCTTTCTTGTTCTTAAAATCTTTGGTGCAATGAGAGAGCTCTTGCTCTAACTCTCTATTTGACTTAACCTAGCAAGTAAGCTCCAAGGTCACCTTATTCTTCTTATTCTCTTGTTGACCCACCTCAACCAGAAGATCCCTATGCTTGTCCTCCAGAGATAAAAGATCTTTCTTCATAATTGTCAATTAGAAGTTTGCAAAAAAGGCATCTTTTCTCTTAACAAAAAAACTTCTAGCAGGCTTCCTAGGTCAACTTCCATGCCATTGCATAGGTAGACATCACAGCGTAAGATAATCACTTATTCAGAATCTCCCATAGAAGCTTGTCGAAATCCTTGGAATGAATTGCCTACCTGAGTTCATAGGCTTCATTAATCGGCTCGGCTAACTTCAGAGTATAGTTGTCCTCCGCATACTTCCTCTATTCCTCTTCCTCCTCGAGTTTGTTCTTTTGTTGATGACCCTAAAGATTTGAGTTGCAAACCTATTCTTAGGCTTCTAAAGAGTTATACTCAGCCAGACCTCATCAGTGATTATAGTTGGGGCCCCACTCATCCCCTCCTCTTTCTCCTCCCCTTTGACAAACTCAATGAGAGCAGACTCACTACCTCCAAGCTCGCCAACCTGCATGCCCCCCTCCTCGAGGAATTTAAGCATATCGCTCGATTTAAGGGACATCAAGACTGCCTCTTCTATGAACAAGGAAGAAAAATTGATTAAAAGAAGAGAGTTGGAAAGACGAATAAAAAATTACAAGTATGCAAAATTACTCACCGCAAAGGACACTAGTGATGTTGTGAAAATGGAGATAATGTACCATTCAAGTTTCGACCCATCAGTTTCTCCAATACCTCCCTTGTTCGGCTAACCCAAGGTCCACACTGTGATGGATAGGATGGGAAGACCAAGAGTCGACATTATCCATGGAGATGAGCTCTTGATAAATAAGAGCTTTGAGCACCATACTTTTCTCCAGGCCATGAATCTTTAACAGAGTTGCCAAAAATTGCACAATCCCGTCTTAGTGGCCCGTCAACATGATGACTCACTGGGAAAGACTACTACTCTATGGATGATTTTCTTCTTCCAAGTAGAGGATAAAAGTGGCAATGCTTGCCACCGAGTTGGGGAGAACTTAGGTAGGTACCAACCTTTAGAGGTTCAAGATGTCAACCCACTCATGGGAAAGAAGAAGCTAGAATCTATTTCTAAAGTGGAAAAGGGGGATGCATAACTCACCCACATGAGTCATGTTAAACCACTCTTGACGACCTGCATTGTAAAGTTAAGATTTCCACAACACTAGTCATAGAAAATAGAGGTCGTATGAGACTTATCCAAGTATGGCACCTCTTTAAGCTGAGCTTGGTGGAATGATGAAGCTATCTTCTTTAAAAGTTGCATCATGAGGAAGATAGCATAGACAAGAGTGGGAGCAAGTTCTACTCAATAGAGGAGGAGCTCTACTCAGTTGAAGTTGAAAGAATAATAAAGACTCAACCACTCATGATAAGAATGAATTTATAGAAGCGGTAAGTAAGGCATGGTAACGTGGACTTCACATCAAGCATTACATGGAAAAATGATTGCTTGATCTCATGGATGCCTTATGCATTACAAATTATGAGAAATATCAATAATAATTTCCACTCGTATCATAAAGTGGACTAAAAAAACAAGAATAGCAAGTAGGAAAGAAGTAATATTTTTATTACAAAGCACAAAAACAAAGATACAACACAATCACTATAACCTCTATATATTATTTTTTTTGATTTGTTCTATAAAGGTCTGAGTGAATTTTTTCACTTAGTCTGCCCTTCTCACACATATAATCAAATAAGATGTTAATGCTAGAAAAGAGGATGGAAGTCCTCTCTGACTTTATAGAGTTATGAAGCAAGGTTAGTTTAGCTCTCATGGTCATAAAATCTTGCAGGCGCTCCACCTCCACACACTGCCATCACTGCAAATCCAAATATAGTTATGACTACAACTCATTACCTCCCACTTAGAGAAGTCCAAGACCTTCTTTAAGATGGTGACCTCTCTTCACAAAATTGAGAGCTTCGATGAGTTGGCAAGTATACATGACTCCTTCTCCAAATCATCCTATGAAAATTGAGTAGACTCTCCCTTTGCAGACTAGCTACTATCCTAGCTAGTAGAAGAAAAACTTGCCAACATCTACCTGATTTCTATAAAAATGAAGTTGGTCACTATAGCCGAAGATAGAACAAGTGTGTCTTGTGGATGTAAGCCTCTTTTGAGACCATACTTGTCATTGCCAAGTTCTCCAGAGGTAAATTCAGAGTCACCATTGAACAATGAGAAAGGAAATCAAAAATTGAATAGGGAATTTCAATGAGGGGATTCACTAAAAGCCATACCCTTTGAAATGGAAGCCATCACTTAAATGAATGGAATTGTTCATCATTCTGATCATGACCTAGCAAATCACTTATAATCAGATGAATCAATTTTATAAAACTACTTGGACTATCATAAGATATAATTTAAGAGGCTTGTGAGTGCTTTTCATCAACCTCAGCTGGCACTTGTATGTTGATCACACTTAGCTATGGACAACAAAGTAAAACTTATAAATGCAAAGGAACCCAAAGTATAAGATAAAGGAAAGTCCACCTCAGCCAGCAAGTCCTCTATAATGAACCTCATAATGTCCCCATTAGCCAACTAACCATAATCTTCCTACTCTGAATCAAAGGAACCTCATCTTCTTCTTCTCCCCGAGCACTCACAGGGCATGCGAAGATAGGTATTGTAGACACTCCCTTAATTGGATGAGTGTTTGCTCCCCTTGAAAATCCTAGGTGGTATCCTAAACTGAGGTGAAAATGGTCTCACCAATTAATACAGCTAGCACACTCATCTTTGATGTGAAAGAAGTAGCAATCTTCTCAAAGTTCCTAGCCTTCTCTACCTTTTTTTAAGGTTGACCTAAAGTGTAGCAAAGTCGATGTTATCACGTGGTTTTTGACATCCATGGTGGTTAAGTATAATTTTTTCACAAACTCGATAGTAAGAGAGAGAAGATCTATTTGGGCGAGTAACTCAATAGATTGTGGAGTGCTGGAAGAGGAGATAGGCGTTCTATTTATAGCCACTAAAAGCTCGGATGCATCAGAAAAAGAAACTCAGTCAAAAGGTGATGTGACTCTTCATAATTATATAAAAAAATTTCTCTTCCAATTTTTAAAATGCTTACAGCTCACTATCTTTTTATTCCTTTGTTCTTTTGCAAGTTGGCTTATAAGGGGTAACAGAATCAGGGAGCTAAATGTATACCCAATGAACAAAATGATTGAGGTTGGACCACCCGATGAGGTAATACCAGAACAAACCCAAGTCTATAGTATAATAGCTGCCCAGTCATCCCAAGCTTGATGAGTTAAGAAGAACACAGAGCATACAACATAGAATCAAGCTCCGAACATACTTAGCCATGGCTAGCAAGTGATTAAGGAAAGTGCGAATAGTCATAACTTTCCAACTCAACCTTAACCCACGAGTCAACAGGGATATCAAGTTGCCCGTAACTAGCCATTAAGCTCACCACTCACTTAAGCATACTTTCCTAGAGTTAGGGTGAGCTCTAACTTGTACTCAACCTACCTTTTCTATACTTACCATATGTAATAATTCTCTCATTTGAAAATATAAAAGAAGGGCACTCCTTGTCTACTGGGGCCTTTTTTGGACTCTCTTCTCTAGCCCCTAGTCTTTGTGCTCAGATTCAAAGGAAAATATAATTCATTTTTTCTCCTACTCTTTTCTTTGTTCCTAATTTTACTAGTTTGCTTAACCTTATTTCAAGGTCTCTTAGAAGGCTCTTCCTTAAACCACAAACAATTTTGGATTCAATAAGAACTATTCCAAGGTGTTTTGGTTCTCTAGATATGCCATTGATTAATCTACTTGCAATTGTTAGACCATAAAATAAGTAACATGCTCTGATACCATTTGTAAGAATGGCAACTTAAGAAGGGGTGAACTAGTGTGCTTTAAAAATGTTAAAAAGAAGAAAAACCAAATCCAATCTTTAGAGTTTAATGAAAGATAAGACTTAAATTCAAATCCAACAAAATAACATAAAATAAAAGAACAACGGTAAAAAAAAATAGATGCACAATGATTTACAGTAGTTCAACAAAAATCTCACTCAAGTTCTTTATAAGAATAATCTCTCAAGTTAAAGTTGAACTCTTAAAAGCAAGGTAGATGAAAAAGAACCAAAAATAAAGTACAACCTCACCATAGAAAGGATCTCTTAAGGGAAAAGAGGAGGAGAGAGCTATCCCTACTTTTCTCTAGGAGAACACTAGGTGAGGCTCCTTAAAGGTTATAAAGGATGCCGAGTAAAAAAAATTAGAAAAATTAATTTTTTAATAAATTATTCAAATTATTTATACAATTTGGAATCACACTATATAATCATGTTTTATGATCAATTTACCAAAATTGGATGATAAGACCATCCTAACTTTCATTATAATCAAACCAATTGATTGAGGGTCATATTATACAATTAATACAAACTAAAAATTTAGCACTTTGTTTGTTTGGCCTATACAGTATCATCATACATTATAAATATATTAAGGAAAAAATATCGAATCCCACAAATTCTAGATTTAAAATCAAGAATTACCATATAAATTTATACTCTGTGAAATATATCATATAGTAGGATTTATCAAATTAGGCAAAATAATTGTATAATATGATCTAAACCCTACAACTTCAATTTTTGATAATTTTCTAATTAATCATCTTAATTATGGTGGTTAAATTTATTTAATAAACATGAATAATCATCTAGTATAATAGAAATCATATAGTATAATTTTAAAAAAAAATTAATTTTTTAAGGAAATTTTTATTTTGTATTATGCCCATTCATCCCAAGCTTGATTATTTTTTCATCATTCACATGCCAATTAAATTATGATGAAATAAAATACAAATACAAAAAAAATGCCATGACTTTACACTCAATTGACTCTTCTTGCATTAATTGTTCTTCATTTGTAGTCATCATATACTTTTCTTAATCTAGCCCTTAAAAACAACCACTGTTTGTGCTCTATTAGTCAATCTTCATTAAGCTACTTATTTTGTAGTGTCTGCATTGAAAACATATCACAATTGTTTAGTAGAAACAGCTAATTATTTAAAAATATTTGTGATCATTAAAACTTTTGAATTCATGTAAAGGCTCAAGTGGTTAACAAAATTAAGTGACTATGTAGTGAATGTAGGCCAATGAAGTAGTTAATAGACCATAGTCAGTGCAATGATGGTTTGATGACTATAGAAGCGTGATAGTGATCAAGAGAACATAGTTGGGCAATGGTGGTTAGAAGATGATTGTCAACCAATAGTGATCAATAGATCATAGTCAAGTGATAATAGTGACCATAATTGAGCAACAATGGTCCCAGATAGTATTTAAGTATCATTGTTTGGTGATTGTAGCCAAGTGATGGAAATTTGATAACTTTAATCAAGTGATAATTAATGGTCAAAAGATTACATTAATTTAATGATGGTTAGGATATGGCAGTCTAGTGATAAATATATACCCAAAGTAGCAGACATATCCAACAACCTGATGAGTATAAGTACCAAGACAAGCATACTCGCCACAAAGGATACTCGACAACAAAACATGCTATCTGGATAAGCATACTTGTTAGGTGTGTCTGATGAAAGAAAAGCAATCTAAATAAGCAAGTCAAGGGCTTAAAAAATAATTACTCAAAAATGAAGCATGAATCAACTTTCCATCAGCAGGTGAATACTCAAAGTAACATAGCAGCTACTCGCATACTCGCACAATGAGGAGCAAATCAAATCTATACTTGCTCACATGTATCATCTTGGATAGGAATCCACTTATACTTGATTTACTTTATATATGCTTTCTATGTATAACCACCCTTTAATATTATAAAAGGGAAAATCCTCTTTCATGTGGGAATCTTCTCTCTCTCTCTCTCTCTAGGCCCCTAGTTTTTGTACTTTAATCTTAAGAAATAAAGATTATAATTTCTTTGACATTGCATTACTCTCTTGTGTTCCTGCACATAATATTTTTGTTTAATCCTATTTCCCAAGTTTCTCATAAGGTTCCTTCTTCATCCATGAATAGATTTGGATACAACATCTTTATAGGTTTTATAAGTGTGGATAAGGATAAGAACCAGAATCCAAAAACAAAGCAAAGACCCCTCGACACATGATCACTCAGTAAACACATAGTAGAATGTCCAGTAATTTGTAATACAATAAGATTTACAAAACATGGAAGACAGAATCACCAGCCTAGTGCAGGTGGCCACAGGAAAAATGCACCATGAACAACCCAGAGCAAAGGAGAATAAGAGATCCACCAAATTGGCTAATCACTAAGCATGACGAGAAAGAAGAAACCTATCAAGGAACCTAGCTTTTATCCATCAATCTTTGATGATGATTCTTATGACATAAGCGAAGAAGAGGTTGTGTCAAGAAGAAGTCACAACCAATAAATGCTTTCGATGCTTTCTTTGTAAAGATTGGTGAAGCTCGCATTCCTCACAAGTTTAAGATCTTGCATCTTTAATGATACCAAGGTTGGACATATCCCACTGACCATATAGCATATTTCGAGTCAACTATATCGCTACTAGACTTGGATGATGTGATGAAGTGCTGACTTTTCTTTACTTAAAGAGTCTGCTGTCAGGTGATTCTCACACTTTTCTTTACTTAAAGAGTCAACATTATTTGTTGACTTCAAAAGAATGATCTCTATACAATTCGTTAGCACACAAAAACCACTGAAGAGTTTTTATGCTCTCTTACAGATACTAGAAGTTTTAAGGCCTAAAACCCGCAATTGCCAAAGTGCACTCTCTCAAGATTTGGAGGGTCCCTTCAAATATATGTTGGGGCTCCAACAATCTAAAACACTCGCTGAGTTACTAGAGCCAGTAAATAATCATATCAATGTTGTAGAATACAATGAAGTGGTTTAACTATCATCGCTAGCTAGAGCTAAAGACTAGTTGAAGAGGCCTTAAGAGTGATTACCTAGGGAAGGGTATCAAAGATGAAGAATTGATAAAAAGTACTAGAGCGAGGCTTCAAAAATCCAACAACTCATTATCAAAGAGTAAACTATGTGCAACTTGCTCTTGCAAGTCCTCTCAGAGTGTCAATGGTCGAGCTTGTGGAGGCAATTTAGAACAAAGATTATTTCAAGCTCACATGACCTATGAAAGCTGGCAGAGTGTGCGATCAGTTAAGATATTATGCTTATCATCATGGTTCTAGCCACAACACTGAGGAGTTTCACCATTTGAAGAGTTTACTAGATGAGTTATTAAAGGTGGGAAAGCTCAAAGGGTTCATTAGAAGGAAAAAAAATAAGTCATCGAAGGTGGTAGTGGGTTTGCACCCGTGCACACTATTCATATCACTGGATTTGTACCCACCATCTTTGGAGGTGATGGAGAATCCTTCAAAAGGCAAGTATGAAAAGATTATGGTCTAGAGAACTTAGCCATGATGATGCGCACAATGCACCCTCTATGACCGTCGTGCTAGTGAGTTTTTAAGAAAGGGATAAACTTGCTATTGGGAATCCTTATAACGATGTGATATTAGTGTCAGCCTTGATCGCCAACTACCAGACAGGAAGTATTTTGATTGAGACAAAGGAGGCTCAGTCAATATGATTTTTAAATTAGTCTTCAACAAGTTGGGCCTAGCAAATTCAAAAGTAACTGAAGGAAACTGTTGAGGTGATTACTCTTCATATTCAGAGTAGTTAAGAAAAAATTCATAGCTCATTGGAGGACTATTGTACGATTTCTTAGGAGAACAAAGAGAAACTGAAGAAATGATTACTCTTCTTATCATCTGGAGAGAAGCTAAGAAAATAGATAGTAAGAAACAATATAATTTTGAGAGCAAAGAGACAATGCTCACTAGAGGACTATTGTATGGTTTCTTAGGAGAACAAAGAGAAAGTGAAGAAATGATTACTCTTCTCATCACTAGGAGAGAAGGTAAGAAACAATTCATAGCCATGGTTGACTTCATCATATTAGAGGGCCCTACTACTTGCAATATAATTTTGACTAACTTCTACTCAACATATTCAGGGTAGTGTTATCGATGTATCATATAGCCATCAAATTCCCCTTTAGAGAAGAATAGATTATGTTAGAAGAAACCTATATCAATCACACATGTGCTATTTGAAAGTTGTTGAGGTGTTATAACTGTATATTGTGCTGACAAGAATTGAAGTTCTTGAAGAGATTGAGGAATTTCCCAACCACGCAAGGCAATGGTCAAGTACTAAGAATTAGCTCAGCTTTCTATCCCGAGCATAAAGAGCTCATCTGAACTCTCATGGACAATTTAGATGTATTTGCTTGGCCAGCAGTGGAAATGTCAGGTATCAACATTGCTTGAATGTTCATGAGGACATTCAACCCATCAAGCAAAAAATGAGAAAAGTAGCTGCTATACTTGTAGATTCTATTGAGGAGCTCACCAAGCTGCTTGAAGCTAGCTTCATTAGAGAGATTTAATACCCAAAATGGGTGTCTAATGTCATAATGGCATAGAAGTCAAGTCACAAATGGAGAATGCGTGTCTACTTCAATAATCTTAATTCAGTGTGTCCAGAGGATGAGTGTCCTCTCTTACAATTAGACTAGCTTGGGGACTCAGTGGTGGATTCTCGATGATGAGTTTCTTAAATGCATTCTTAGTATACCATCAAATTCAAATGCACACTACAAACACTGAGAAAATGACTTTCATTATTGTTGAGAGATTATACTACTACAAAGTTATACCCTTTAGGCTAAAAAATGTAAGGACAATCTACCAAAGACTAGTGGGCCAAGTATTCAAAGAGCATAATGAGAGAAATATGAACATCTATGTGGATGACTTGCTAGTCAAATGCAATTTTCCAATGCAGCCCATCCAAGACCTCGAAAAGACATATGCTACACTTAAACGGATAATATGTGCTTAAACCCTTCTAAAATTCATTTTTGGTGCAAGAGCAAGGAAGTTTCTAGGGTTTTTCATTACCCCTGAAGGCATAAAGGTAAATCTAAATAAAGTGAAGGCTATACTTGATATGCCCTCAACTAGAAATGTGAAAGAGATACAACGGCTTACTAAGTGAGCAGTATAATTAAATAAGTTCATATCAAAGGCAATAAAATAAATATGAACCTTTACTTGCTGGGCTAAGATTCAGTAAGGGGCATGGAGCCATGCATGCAGCAACTTATTCAAACTCACAACTTATGGTGAGACAAGTAAATGGGGAAGCTTATATTTGGGATGAGCCCTTGATAAAACACCTTCTTAAGTAAAAGTAGAGATTAGGTAATTAAAATGTTTTAAGATCAAGCAAATTCTCAGAGAAGAAAACAACTTATTCATCTATTATCCTTAGCCAATGGACTCAGGGAGCATGCAATCATTCAACTCACTTAGCTAAATACAAAAGAGGAATAGCTAATGCAAGTTGATCATTAATACTGGCCAAGCTGAGTCAACCCCATCAAGAATTACTTACAGACTGGTGAAATGAAAGAAATGATAAAGGATTTTAAAATATTTAAATTTAGATCAGCTTAATACTTGCTGATAGGAGGAGAGTTATTACGAAGGTTGCAACCTCATTCAACCTCAGATGTGTGAGAGAGTCAGAACAAAGAAAAGTCCTAGAGGAAATACATTTTGATGAGTGCGACATCCATTCAGGAGGAATAATGCTTGTCCACATAATCATAAGGCAAGGGTATTTCTAGCCCACACTTAGAAAGAATGTAGAAGAGTTCACAAAGAGATACTTATCATGCCAAATTTTCCAACACTCCAACGACAATCATTATACCCTTTGCAACCTATCACCGAACCTTAAACATTCACTATTTGGGGGATAGACTTGATAAGTCCCTTACTTATCTCTAGTGAGCAGTGAAAGTTCATCTTAGTTATGAGTGATTATTTCAGTAAATGGATAAAGATAAAGCCACTCACAAAGACCACTGCTCAGGTAATAAGAAATTTTATTTGGACTGACATTATATGTAGGTATGGGTTCCCAATGGTGATCATCCTTGATAATGGGCCTCAATTCACAAGAAGAGGTCTAAGGGAGTTCTGTGAGACTTAAAACAATAAGCTAAACTTCACATCAGTATACCATCTGCAGTGCAATGGACAAGTGGAGACCGTGAATAAAAAGACTCTCAATTTTCTCAAGAATAATGTTGAAGACACCAAGCTAAATGGGTAGACATATTACTCATGATACATTGAGTGTTCAAAATGACTCCCACTAATGCAACATGATAATTCACATTATCGCATGACATAAAATCCATCTTACTAGTCAAGTATGAAGTTTAAAGTCAAAGAGTCCTAATAATTGGGAGAATGGGAAGTGAAGATAATGAGTGAAGTAAAGTGAACTCAGAGGTTATTGAAGACAAGCTTGATATGCTTGAAGAGATCATAATTGAAGCATCACTAAGACAAGAGGAGATGAAAAGGCCAATGGCCAAATACAACGATTGTTATGTGAAGGAGAAGCATATTAAAAGCAATGACTTGGTTCTAACGAAAGTAGATACCACTGCTCAGCAAAATGCTCTAGGAAAACTCACCCACACTTGTGATGGGCCTTTCATAATCAAGGAACAAGTTGGTCTTGGGGCGTACTTACTACAATCTCACTTAAGCTAGGATAGACTATAAACATGGAATTCTAAAAACTTGAAGAAGTTTTACCCTTAAGAGAAAGTTTCTATAATTTGTACTTACTTTATTAGTTTCAAATACATTAGGTATCTTCCTATAATAAAAATTTTATATGTTGCTTCTCAAATGAGTTAACTCATAGGATAATGGTAAATGAGCATACTCAAATGCTAAATGGAATAATCTACACTCAAGGGTGCTGCATGGAAACACATGAACACTCGATGTGCCATTTTTTGGTGAAGGAAAGGTCCACTCGGTGAGTGATAAAAGTCAGAGTAGGACATCCAAATAATTGGCATGTCACTCTTGGCCTGAGAGATACTAATATCAAACAAAGCAAATCCTTGATGAAAAAAGCACCTAGAGAGCTGTGTGATGATGCAGAATACTTGGTGCACCATTTTGACCAAAGAAAAGGTCCTACTCTATGAGTAGTGGAAGCCTAAGTAGAAGATCCAAATACTTGGCGCGTCACTCTTGACCCGAGAAATACTAAAGCTAGACATGCAATCCTCGAGTTGAATTTACTCGGGAAAATCAAAGGTGTGAAACCTACACCCCATGAGATCGATGAATAAACTCAAAAAAACCAACTCTCCAAGTTAGAAACCAAAATGCCACTACTTCATGCTGTTGGTGACAATAGTGCAAGACCAACACCTCGTGAGGTCAGTAACTTCACTCAAAAAGACCAATTCTCCCAGTTGGCAACCAAATGACCAACACTTTGTGTGATTGGCGGTTATAGTGTGACATTGACACCTTGTGAAATCAATAACCAAACTTAAAAAAGACCAACACTCCATGATGTTGGCAATTATAATGTAAGATCAACACCTTGTGAATTCGACAACTAAACTCCAAAAAGACCAACTCTCTTAGTTTGCAACTTAAAGACCAACACTCTATGTGGTTTGTGAATATAATATAAGATTGACACCCCATGAGATTGGCAATTAAAACTCTAAAAAGGACTAACTCTCTTAATTTGTAGTAAAAGAACAATTGACAACTCATAGTTCAGTCTTTTATATGGTGACTAAAGGCATGATGTGATCTCTCATGAAGTCACACAATGATGTATCAAATGTGATCGCTCAGGGACAATTCTCCCCATTAAGCAGTGACCTAAGAATATTATAAGTCATGAGTCGAGTGATTTAAACATTAATAAGTGAATACCACTAAAAAGAGTATACAAAAGCTCACAATACTTACACAACTATCCAGGGAAGTCCTCTCTATTGATCGAGACTAAAAATTTTCTTAAGTCATGAGCCGTCTGATTCGAACATCAATAAGAAAATGCTATTAAAGTGAGTACAGAAAAACTTGTATTACTTATGCGACTATCCAAGGAAGTTCTGTCAATTAATCAAGATTAAAAGTATTTTAAGTCATGAGTAGAGTCATCCGTATATCAATAAGCGAGTATCAAGTAACAAGCAACACAATTATATTCAACCATAATCTTCATTTCATAAAATAGAATTTTTACATTAAAGAAAGTATTACATATACATTATACTCATCAAAAGAAATTTACTTAAATAAAAATGAAAGAAGAAAAGATATATCAACTCATACTACCCTCATCGTCGTCATCAGAATTCGAGAGTGCGAATACATTATAGAAGTATAAAAACTTGGCATCTAAGTGGTGCTTCACTAGCTTGGCGATAAAGAAGTGGAGACCAACTTTGGACTTCTACTATAGAAGCTCATGGTACTCATCAAAGTCAAGAAACCCAACAAACTTGGTTTCCTTCCTCTGAAACTTCTCAGTACGACAAGAGAGTTCTTCCTCCAACTCTCTTTTCACCTCCACAAGGCAAGTAGTCCTTCTCCTCCTCTTTGCAAGTCGCCTCAATCTGTACATCCTTATTCTTGGTTTCAAAAGATGTTAGATTTTTCTTCATGCTCATTAGCTTAGACTTGTTGATATAGGCCCTATTCCTCTTCTCAAAGAACTTTTATGAGACTCCCAAAGTCGGCTGCCATGCTATGACCTAGGCAATCATAATAGAATGTGGCAAGAGAGCATTGGGAATGCCACCCAAATGGTTGTTGAACTCCTTTGAAAGATGGACAGGTTGAGCTCATCAGCTTTACGGACAAGCTCGTGAAGGTTTGTAATGAAGTTTCTCTTCGAGCCTTCACTATGCTCTTTCTCTTCCACAAACTCGTTGCTCTATTGGTGACTATGAAGAATTGAGCTCTCGGCTCTCTTTTTGAACTTCTTTAGAGTGGTAGTCAGCTCTGGTTCATTGATGTCCTCAATGGGAGCTGCACTCGGCTCCCGTTCCTCTTCTTTCTCTTCATCGACTTGAGAGGTTGAGTCCCAGTTGGCCACTCAGCCTATTATGCTCACCTTATTGAGGTGAAGCACATCAAGGCTAAGCTAAAGGGATGTTGGAGTCACCTCTCTTGTGAGAAAACAAATAAAAGAAAAATCAAAAGAAGACATCTCGCGAAAGTAAAGAGAAATAGTGCATATTCAAAGGAAACCTCACTGAGGGCAACCATAATCTTGTCAAAGCAAAGGCAGAGAGAAATATTAAGGGTGCAACCCTACAATCTCACCATGAATTTCTCCTTTTGCATACTCAGCTTACCAAGCTTGGTCTCATTACTTGCTAGGTAGGAAGAGGAACAATCGAAACTAGCCATTATGACTCGCTCTTCATAAAAGAAGTTACGATCGCCACTTCTGTACTTTACTTTATAAACCATGAAATTTCAATAAAGTTGCTGAGAATTACACGATCCCATCTTGGTAACCTTTCACTATGAATGCTCATTGAAAGTGTTCGACGCTCCATGGAATTCCCTCTTCTCGCAAGCACAAGATGAAGGTGGTAATACTCGCTATTGAGTTAGGAAGGATTTGGATTGACACCACTTTGACAAAATTAAGGTCTACCCTCTCACAAGGGTGAGGAAGCCTAAACCCATTCCTAAAGTGAGTGAGTGGAATATATAGCTCATGCATCCTGAAAAAAGTGAGGCTCTAGCCCTTATCAGTCATCCACACAATGAAGTTGGGTGTTGCAAAGCCGTAGAGTGTGGAGGTCACAACGGAAGAGCCTAACTCTAGGACCTCTTTGATATGGGCTTGATAGAAAGTCAAAGCAGCCTTCTTCAAAAAAGTCATACTTACATGCGACAAGAATGAGGTCAAGGTCTACTTGCTTGTCTTAGGAGAGCAATAAAGTCTCAACTACTCCTGATTAAAAATAATTTATAGACGTGATACAAAAGGCATGGTAACATGAATGTCACATTAAGCTTTAAGTGAAGAAATGATTATTGAATCTCACAAATATCTCAAACGATAGGGGCTACAGAAATATAATTAATGCATGATAATAGTAAAAAAAATCAAAGAGTGCCTGCGAATAGAGAAAATATAAAATATTTATTATTTTTATTTATAAGTAAAAAAGCTATAACCCTTATACATCATTTTTTTAAGCAATTTGATTATAGAGTCTGAGTATCAGTCCTTGACAAGTCTACCTTTCTTACACATATAATCAAATAATAAATTCAAGCTGGAAAGGAGGAGGAAGATCTCTATGACTTGATTGAGTTTTGAAGTAATGCGATTTTAGCCCTCATGGTCTTGAAGTTGTGCTGATACTCTATCTCTAATGATTGTTATCATTGCAATTCTAGCTCCAATTGTGTTCACAGCTTGCCTATGTCCCTCTTGGATGAGTTTAGGGCTTCTTTTAAGAGGGCAACCTCCTCTAGTAGACTGGCAACCTCAGAGGAGTCAGTGAATGCTCACTGCTCTTTCTCTGTGTCACCTTGACTGCCAAGTAGACTTGTCAATCGTAGACTCACTACTATCTATGCAAATAGAATAGGGAAAACTTACCAAAATTTCTTTGATGTTAGTAATCCGAGGAGCCTTAATGGTCACTACTTGCTAATGTGAACTCTCTACCAAGTCCACACACAGTACTACCTACTTTGTCTATGACAAAGTTGGAGTCATCGCTAGTTGGCAAGAAATAAACTCTTTAAAAACTAGAAATGGAATTTCAATAAACGAATTTCGTATAGATTCGACCCTTTGAAAGGGAAGCCACCTATCAAGTAAGTGAAATTCCTCTTTACTTAGGAAGCGGCATAGGAAATCACCCATGGAAAGGTTGAATGCTTTTATGAGGCTACATGGACTATCGGAGGAAATAACTTGAAGAGCTGGTGAGTGCCCTCACCATCTTCTATCGAGGCTTGAACGTTAGTCATGCTCAATTGTGATCAAAGAAAAAAGTAAGAGATGTAGATAAAAAATACTCACAGTATGCAATAACATGCAAGTCTCATGTCAGTGAGGCAATCCTCTACAATCTCCTTCCCAATAGTCGGTCCAACCATTTAGCTCATAGCACTTTCCTACACTCAATTAAGGGTATATGTTTTCCTATTTTCTCTTCTCTAGAACTACTCACAGGTTGCACACGATACAGGCTCGCCATAGAAATTGGTTCTTCAGTTGGGTGAGTGCTAGATTTTCCTTCCAAGTTTGAGGAAGTGGTTGGAGCTATAGTTGCTATAGTTGGAGGAGCTGAGATGTTTTCCTCGACAACATGAATGGCAGTGACATCTTCTAATTTCTTCGCTTTCTTAGCCTTCTTGCAAAGACTTTCCCACAGAGTCATAGGGTCAATATCGCTGCGAGGCCTTTTGGCATCCATAGTTGTACGTGCTAAAGATAGAGAATTTAGTTAAGCAAGAAGTTGAAAAATTTTTGAACGTGCTAAGGATAAGGGATCCATTTATAGCCTCTAATGTGTTGAAAGACTAGATTTAGTCAAAAGGTGGTGTGACATTTCAATAATTATGTAGATTTTTTGAGATCATTAAATGTTTATAACTAATCATTCAACTCATTCTTCTATCCTTTTTTGTGAGGTACCCAAAGTAGTGAGCAGATCAAATCAACCTAACAATTCTAAGTACCAAGACAAGCATTCACCATAAAGGATACTCAACAACGAAGGCAATCACAATAAGCATACTCACTAAAAGGTGTGTGCAACTAGGGACGATTAACCTGAACTAGCAAGTTAATGGCTTAGAAAATAATGACCTAAAAAATGAAGCATGAATCAACTCGCTGGCAGTAGACAAATACTTAAAGAAACATAGTGGCTACTAGCATACTCACATAATAAAGGGCTACTAGCCCCTACTACCTGACAGATCTATACTTGCTTACATGTATATCCACCATCAACTTGGGCAAGAATCTACTTATACTCGATTTATCTTATATGTACTTTCTATATATTTCCATCCTCTTTTACGAGAATATTGAAGAGATATATAAAAATACTCCCTTATCTAATGAAGAAGTAGATCCAAACATAGATAATCTAATATTAGTTATGAGGTGTTTCACTGCTTTTAGAGAAGAAGAAGATTAGAGAATGAGAAATATTTTCCTCGATGTATATAAAGAGAAGAGGTGTAAACTAGTAATAGATGGTGGTAGCGTTATGAATGTCATATCAATTAATGCTATCACTTGAGCTAATCTTATAATGAAACATCATCTAAAACTATTCCAAGTTAGATGGGTAAATTACACATCCATACCTATAACTAACATATGTCTTGTTCCAATTAAAATAGGTAGATATAGTGATCAAATATGGTGTGATATTCTTCCAATAGAAATAACTCATATCTTATTAGGAATATTTTAACTTTATGACTTAAATGTGATCCATTACAAGCATCAAAATACTTACATCTTATACCCCTTCATAAAATCTTCTGCACCTCTTCACAATTCAAATTCTAAACTTCATCCCAAGCAAGGGAGTAATGCAAAACCCTAATTGATAACTATATCACCATCCAATAATTGGAAAGATACTTCTGATATACATCCCCATATATGTGAATCTCCTCGAATTAAAATCACAACCATAGGGTTTAAATGCTTAGCTAGAGAGTTCAATGACCCTACTTCATTATTTATCTTGCACCTTCAGAAATCTCCGTTGATACTAAGGATCACAACATACCTATTATGGTTTTAAATCTATTATTTGAATTCACTAATTTAATTCCCAATAATTTACCTAATGAGATACCGCCATTAAGCGATATGCAACATACCATAGATCTAATATCTAGTTCTCAAATACCTAATTTACCACATTATAGAATGAATCCAATAGTATGCAAAGTTAAAATGATAAGTAGATGAACTCCTAAAGAAGGTAAAGTCTTAGTCCTTGTGCTATTCCTACTCTTTTAACTCCTAAAAAGATGAAATTTGGAGGATGTGTTTTGATAGTAGAGTAGTAAAGAAGATCGTAATAAAATATAAGTTTCTTATACCTAAATTTGTTGACATGTTAGATCTTATTTAAGGTTCATAATTATTCTCTACAATTGATCTAAGAAGTGGATACCACCATATAAGGATTAGACCAAGCGATGAATGGAAGACAACATTCAAAACTCTCGTCTTTATGAATGGTTGTCATGCCATTTGGCCTTTCAAACTCCCCTAAAATATTCATGAGACTAATGAATACTATTTTGAAACTTTTTATTAGTCAATTCCTTATAATTTATTTTGATGATATTTCTATCTATAGTCTTGATGAGAAGTCACATCTACATCATTTAAAAATAGCCTTAAAAAGTTAAGATTAACAAAATTATATGTAAACCTTAAGAAATATTTTTTCTATCAATAAGAAGTCATTTTCTTAGGCTTCATTGATTCTGCTGATGAATTAAAGGCTGACATATAAATAATCAAATCTATTTTGGAGTGGCCAACTCCAAAATCTTTTACGAATGTTTGAATTTTTTATGGATTAACAACTTTCTATAGGAGATTTATAAAAAACTTTAGTACTGTTGTAGCCCCTATCATGAATATTCTACGAAAAATAAATTTATGTAGACCATAAAAGCCGAAAAGAGCCATGCAACGAATTAAAATTCTTATGACTTCCTCAACTATCTTAAGACATCCTGACTTTAATAAAGTCTTTGAAGTAACTTGTGATGCATCAGGTATTGGAATATGTGAAATACTACATCAAGAAAATCATTTCATGGCTTTCTTTAGTGAGAAATTAAATGATGCTAAGCAAAAATATTTCACTTATGATCAAGAATTTTATGTGATAATTCAAACTCTTAAGCATTGGAGACATTATTTATCAAACTCTTAAGCATTGGAGACATTATCTATTACATAAAGAGTTTATTGTTCACACTAAATGGGTCAACTAACTTCTAGAAATTTCCTTTATGCTTAAACATAAACCTAGATTAGTGATTAAACTAGTAGATATTTTATCTAGAGTATCTTTAATGATTTCATCCTTTGAGTTTCAAATTCATTGATTAACCACCTTGAATGAAGATTACAAAATTTGTATTGATTTTCATATGATATACTTAGAGCATGAATATAAACCCTTAACTTTTGATAGCTCTTTTGTTATTCTAGATGCATATCTTTATTAAGGAAAACAATTACGTATTCCTAAAGCCTCTCTCAAGGAAATCATTATCTCTAAATTACATTCATGATGTATATCAAGACATTTTGGTAAATTAAACCAAATATTATTTGAGCAAAGGTTTTATTAGCCGTCTTTAAGAAAAGATGTCAAGCTAAAATTGTCAAACAAAGGATGAGTCATTAAGCTAAAATTGTCAAACAAAGGACAAGTCGTTAAGCTAAAATTGTCAAACAAAGGACAAGTCGTTACACATCATTGCCTATTTCTTCTAGACCTTGGGAAGACCTATCCATATATTTCACAATAAGTTTACCTAGGACATCTCATGGGCATGACAATATCTTCATCGTAGTAGATCAATTTTCTGAGATGGCATATTTTATATCCTGTTCGAAATCAAATGATGCGTCTCACATAATAAGATTGTTCTTTAGAGAAATTGTCAGGTGGCATGGAGTACCATGCACTATAGTTTTCGATTGGGACATTAAATTTATATCTTATTTTTGAAAAACTTTATGAAAACTAATGTGAATACAATTAAAATTCTCCTCTATATTTCATTCTCAAACAGATAGACGGACGAAAGTACTCAATAGGACATTAAGAAATCTTCTAATATATTTAGTTGGAATTTTTTTTGAAATTGGGACTTAACATTACTTGCATTTGAATTTACATACAATAATTTTGTTTCTAAAATAACCCATAAATCATTTTTTGAGATAGTTTATGTATATAACCTTAAAATGCTTATTGACCTAGCTAATACACTTACCCATACATTTTCTAATTCAAAATGCTAAGTATGTTGAACAAAAAAATAAAGATAATTTTTAAGGAATATATGGTAGGTGATTATATATTAGTTTGTATTCGTCCTGAGAGGTTTATTTCCACCAAATATAAAAAAATATAAGTGAGAGCATATGAGCTATTCAAATTTATTAAGAAACTTGATACTAATGCTTATGTTCTTGAATTGCCCCCTCACATGTTTATTAGCCCTATTTTCAATATGGAAGATTTAATATCTTTTTAAAAAGTTACCCAACCTCCAAATGTGCAGATGATGCTTTTGTAGGAGGAGATATAAGTTATTTTATAGATACTTATCCAACTAATATTATTTGAGATGGAGAATATCATCATAGTTGAGGCATTTATAGATAAAAGTAATAGTCAGAGATTCTTAATCAAGTGGAAAGACAAGCCACCAAGTGGGGATACCTAGATGACTTTAGAAGAACTACATGACTTCGCTCTTACACTTTTTGAAGACTTTTAAACTTTATAACTTTTTGGAGAAGAGTTCTTTGAGGGGAGTTGATGTAGGACATCAAAAGAGAAAATGACCTGTCATAAAGTCTCAAACCAAAGATAGTGCTCAAAAAGACTTTTAGTAGACTTCTATGTGTTTTGGATTTTTGTTTTGTATGGCATATTATGTAGTAATGAGTGTATTTGATAATGTCTAAGTGTTGTATAAGGATTCCTGTTGAAACATGTGAGTTCATGTGTTAAATTTCATAGGTATGGGTCTAGCCTCTTAGTGCTGCCTTTCTAATGCCTCAACACTGGTCTTTGTAGATTTTAGTGTGTGAGACAGAGAAGTTGGTTCCTTGGCTCTAGGTTTATGGCACCTCGGCTAGTTTGTAAGGCCATGATGCTATGAAATGATAGTTCCAACTTTTTTTTCTTTCATTTTTTGGTGATTTTCTCTCCAAGGGATGCATCTCTTGAAGTATTGTACCTATTTAAACTCTATTTCGGACCTAATGAAGAACTTTTGATTTTTGTGTGCGAAATTGAAGTGAAAATACTCTTGGTTGGAGCTTGGTCTACCTATTTGAGGGATTCAATGATCCTTTGCTACAGCTCTACTTTGGTGAGTGGAAGCATCTCTTTGTTTTCCACAAATGCTGTGGCATCCTACTAAAACTCTGTGATCAACCTTTCATCAGGTGGTTGTTAGGAGATGGCAGTGGGATAACAAGGGAGTAGTGGTGTCCTCCAAAAATGATTGTTATGTTATGACAATCTAATAAGAAAAATTGGGGATGATGATTGGACAACAACACTTTAATAGTGGTAGTCAAGTGACGTACTCCAGTAATGATGATCAAGCTGGGAGGTTTGAGATTAAAGATGGGTGGAGCTCTAAGATTCTTAATAAACTTGTGCTCTCTATAATCTCTTCTCCTCCCTCTCACTTAGTGAATGGGGATTTAAATTTTTGAAGAGGCATTTGATGTAAATATAGCCAAAATTTGAAACACTCCATTAGGTGCCCTAAAAGTGATTCTATTAATTAGAAGTATTTTTTGAATGTTTGAGTGCCTTAATTATATATAATAATTAAGGTATCTTATTAGATTCATTCTAGTGAGATGTTAATTTGACTTTAAGAATGAAAATTTTTAGTGATGATTTAATCATCTAATTAATAATTTGAAGTACTTGATTTGGACTTATTTGGCGTCAGATTGGATAACCACTGGTGTCTATATGTGTTCGTCTCATCGATACATTTAATTTGATCATAATTTAGAAATGTTTAATTTTAAAATTAATTTAAAATCTTAGCTTTTGAATTAAATTGCGTTTGGTTTTAAAGTAAAATTTATTTATATTTCAAATACACACCGAAGGTCGTTACGTGTATTTGGTGATTGGCGAATTCCAAATACACCAATCTAAAGTGAGAGAGAGAGAGGACAGCCGAGACAGCCGGCCGGCCGTCAGCGACGTGCGGTCTGTCATGCGGTCGTCGGTTGCCATATACCTTAGGGCCCGGCCGCCGCTTCCCCAGTCTCAAAATCTTGATTCTTTTACATTATATTTTATCAACCAAACAAAAAAAATAAAGTTTGAATTTATAAAGTTTAAAATATAAAGTAATCATTTTTCTATTTTAAATACAACAAACAATTATCTTATTGAAATCAAATTTCAAATAATCTTGAATTTAATTTTAAAAATTTAATTTAAATATTTCTTAGAGATTTTTATCTGATTAAATTAAATTTAGATCACATATTACTTATATTTTAAACACAAGTTATATTTTAAATATATAGAAGTTTTAAATACTTGGAAACGTTGCCTATGTTAATGTCACAAAATCATAAAAATCGGCTTGCCGATTTTGCTTGAACCCGAATAAGGGTAAAGACTAGGGCAATATATGAACAATAGAGAGAGAGAGAGAGAGAGAGAGAGAGAGAGACCGGTAATCAGCCGAGACGGGCAAGGAGCGACGCAAGTTGTAAGAAGGTGCTATTGTCAAATTGCGAGGCTGATGGGGTTTGCCCGTTGTGATACCGGAACTATAGAGGCCTTGTATGCTTAAGCGCCGACCTCTTCATCGTTTTCTTTCCCGCAAGGCTTGAGGTCCAGGTAAACCCTAACCTGAATGAGAAGTTTTTCTATTTGGGAAAGAATATTGGTCCATACCATAAGATAAATGTATTAAGTAACTCAGTTTGAACCTTGATGACTAGGGATTAGCATGAGGGGTAGGAAAGGATATTGCGAGCTCTTGTTATCAGCTTTAACCTGATATGGAGTTCCAATATGGAGTTCCAGTTATTATGTGTGTAAGAATTAATTGTTTTGAATTAAATTAAACTCTAATTTTTGTAAGATGCTTGTTATGGGAGAAAATTCTCACACACACGCAGATTTTAGGACTAATGTGGAAGTTATATTAGGTTATTCCTCATGCCCATAAGAGTTTAAGTTTCCTTTTTTTGCATAGCAATAGTAGTTTGGAGGTTGACCAAGTAGATTTTCCCATAAGAGTATTTGACTTAGTTATTTCTTTTATTTTATTTTTATTGAAGTGATTCAAGGATGAGTTTGAAAAGGACTATCATCAAACTATTTGGGATTTGTAATTCTAGGATTAATAGTAACCTTGATAGGTAGTACTATGACACATGTATTTTGTAGACTTCATTGAATGCTCGAATCGAGTCATCATCACATCGTTGAAAGGAGAGATGATTGACATCCCTCCAAACAGGGACAGGAACAGCCTTCTGGCTTTTTTATTATCGAGCACATGCAGTTAAGGCTACCCACTTCGGTGGATCTTTACCCAATTTTAACATTGCCTTTGCCAGGTCTCAAGTCTCGGATGTGAAAAGTGGAGGGTTGCGTTAGATAGTCAAAAGCCAATATAAAACTTGTTGAAAAAAAATCATGATATGAATTCTTTAATATATTATATTAATGCTAGGGCGTTCTCTGGAAGCGACATGTTGTATGACTTGAATATAGTGAAAAATGTGCAAAGGCTGCTGCATCGATGCCCTGGTACAATGTTAAATAAACAAGGGTTCCCACATTATGGATGGATACGGGCAAAGAAGTTAGTCTATGGAACTAGTATTAGGTTAGGAACTTGAAATATATGTACTCTTATAAGTAGTTTAATGGAATCTTATGGTGTATAGGAAGATAAATATTTTATGTATTTAAGAAATTAAATAGGTTGGGGAGAAAACCAAGGAGATTGATATTTTAAGGTTTAAATTTTAATATTCAAGTAGGAGTCAAACTAGAAATGATGTAGATGTGATTATAGATAAAAAAATTGATGGATAATAATGTATATATTAATAGAATTAGAGATAGAATTATAGTTTTAAAGATTATTATTGATACTGAGATTATGAATATTATAAGTGTTTATGCTCCTCAAGTAGGTTTGGATGTAGGCTCAAAAGAAAAATTTTAGAATAACTTAGCGGGATTAATACAAAGGATACCTCTTGTAGAAAAAATGTATTTATTGGAGGAGATTTAAATGGACATGTTGGTAGAGTGGTGGAAAATTTTAAAAGTATTCATGGTGGGTATGGATTTGGAATGACTAATGAAAAAGTTAAGATTATATTAAATTTTGTTTTAGCTTATGATTTTGTAGTTGCTAATATTTTATTTAAGAAAAGATATGAGCACATTATTACTTATAAGAATAGATCTAGTAAAATATAGATTGATTATTTTCTGATAAGAAAAATTGATCGTTTAGATTGTAAAGATTTTAAGGTCATTCCGAGTGAAAGTTTAAATAACCAACATCGACTTTTAATTTTAGATTTTAAGAAGAAAGATTACAACAACAACAAGAAGCCTTAATCCTACTAGGTGGGGTATTTACATGAATCCTTCGTCTCCATTGTGTTATTATGTGTCAAATTCTCATTTAATTCAAGTATACTAAGATCATTGTTTATACATCTTAGTCTTTTATTCAAACAGGTAAATCTATCTCTCTCTGTCATGGGACGCTTTATGTGGAAACCATCTACTCTACCACTTTTGTTACTTTCTAAGAGTAAAGTTCCTACAGTTTATCAAAATATCTATCTCTTTTCTTTAAATCATAAAATTTTATCTTATAAAATTTTATAGGGTTCAAATGTATATATCAAAAATCTACTTAACATCTCCATCTATTTCACCATCATTTTGAACAAGAACCTAAATATGAGATCTCACTTTGACTTCAAAAGTCACAACTATCACTAAAACTTCTACTAAAATTACACTTCATATATTGTTTTAGATCTACTTAAACGAAAACCTTTAGACTCTAAAGTTGACCTCCATAATTCAAGTTTTTTGTTGGACTCCTCTCTAGTCTTATCAACAAGAAGAATGTCATCAGAATACACCAAGGTAAAAAAGATTGAAAGATGAAAAATAAATCAATTATTTTCTTAGACTTAGGTGAGGAATGACTTAGAAACTAATAAAATATTTTAAAAGCAGTTATAAGATCATAGAATGGGATGCTTTGAGGAAGTTAATATTATGTGAAAAATATGAGTGAAATTAAGCAAATTGCAAAAAATATGTTTGGAAAATCAAATGGAAAAACTTCTTTAGTAAAAGTAGTTGGCCGTGGAGTCCAAATGTATAAGAAAAGATAATAAATAAAACGATTTATTATAAAATTTGATTTAGATGTAAAAATTCGGAGAATTTAAAAAGATATAAAGTGACCGTAGAGATTCTAAGAAAGCAATATGTGATGCAAAAAATTTAGCATTTAGTGATTTATGCAATAGATTGGATAACAAAGAAGATGAAAGATGTATGTATAAGTTAGCGAAGTAAAGAGATAGGAGAAGTAAATATTTAGTTTATGTGAGGTATATTAAAGATGAAAATCATAAAGTGTTTTTCTTAGAAAAGAATATTAAACATAGGTGGATGAGTTTATTGGATAGACTTTTCAATGAAGGATATGAAAATATGATTGATTTTAACAATTTTAGTACCCTAAATAAAATAGAGAATTTTATTTTTATTGTCGTATTAGTAAATTTAAAGTTGGAGAAGTTTTAAAGAAAATGAAGTGTGGAAAAACAGTTGAACCTGATGATATTCCAATAAAAGTGTGGAAATGCTTAGGAGATCAAGAAATTTCTTGGCTTATAAATCTTTTTAATGTTATTTTAAAGACTAAAAAGATACCAAATGAGTGGAGAAAGAATTTCTTGGTTTCTATATTTAAGAATAAAGGTGATGCACAAGAGTGCAAATTGTAGAGGAATTAAGTTAATGCGTCATATGTTAAAATTATGGGGGAGAGTAATTGAGCATAGGTTACGATGTGATAAAAGTTTGTCAAACTCAGTTTGGTTTCATGCCTGGTAGATCTACTATGGATGCTATACATTTGTTGAGAGGTTTGATGGAGAAGTATAGAGAAAGCATATGATAAAGTTCTAAGAGAAGTGCTTTGGAGAGTTTTAGAAAGAAAGGAGCTAATATTGGTTATATTTAGCTCATTAAGGATATGTATACTAGAGCTGTTACTTGTGTCCAAACACAAGGAGGATTGATAAAATATTTTATATCAACAATCGACTTTAAGCCCATATCTTTTTGTTTTAGTTATGGATGTTCTTGCTAGGCATTTATAGGAGGATGTACCTTGGTGTATTCTTTTTGTTGATAAGACTAGAGAGGGAGTCCAAGAGAAACTTGAATTATAGAGGTCAACCTTAGAGTCTAAAGGTTTTTGTTTGTGTAGATCTAAAATTGAATATACGGAATGTAATTTTAGTTGTAGAAGTTCTTGTAGTGGTATTGTGATATTGGGTGATCAAGTCATTAAAAAGAGTGAACGTTTCAGATATCTCTGGTATAGTGTTCAAAATGATGGTAAAATAGGTGGGGATGCTATTAGTAGAATTCACATTGGATGGTTGAAGTGGAGGAATGCATCTGGTCTGTTGTGGGATAGAAAAATACCTCTTAGACTTAAGGAAAAATTTTATGAGATACTGATAAGACCTGTAATGACTTATGGTGCAGAATGTTGGCTAGTAAAAGAGAAGCATAAAACTAAATTAAGTTTTGTAGAGATAAGGATGAGTAGGTGGATGAGTGGCTTTACTTTAGAGATAAAATGTGAAATGATGTTCGTGAAAAGATTGACCGTCTGATGGTTTGGACACATAAAATGTCGGCCGTCTGATGACCCTGTTAGGAGAGTAAATGTATTAGATTTGTTGTATGTTAAGAAAGGTAGAGGTAGACCTAAAAAGATTTGGTTAGGGTGTATAAAAAGTGATCTTAGTTTATTAGAATTAAATGAGAAATTGATACTTAATATGACACAATGGAGAAGAAGGATTCATATAGTCGATACCACATAGTGGGATGAAGGCTTTTTGTTGTTTGTTGTTGTTTATTGAATGTGCATTGGTGTCATCATTGCCATCGCTGTCATCGCAATTGTATTAGTATGTTGTTTGTGGTATTCTACTCATGTTTGTCTGAAGTTTTCATTGTTTACACAACCCTTAGAAACATTGAGCCTCTATTGAGCAACTTATAAGCATAAATCATCCATATTATTATGAAATTGTTGCTTCTTGATAACTATTACATGGAGATATTATTCAAGTATAAGATGATTCTTCTTGTGATTTTACCTTTACCAATATTTACGGTTAGTATTCTGTTATTTTCACTCATGAGCATGGCCCAATGTGTCCATCCATGATCTGCTAAGGCTCAGGACACTTGTGAAACTAAATGGTTTCAACTATTGGTGATGACCTCACGACGGCTTTGGCTGCACATTCCTAATGATTGTTATTATATTGATTTATGTAGATTGATTATGATATTATTATATTGATGCATCCTTAACACTAATTGGGTTGAATTAATTATGATAGTGTATATTGATGATTCATTCTCAGATTGTTTTTTTATAAAATCATTAATTCCATCTATTATCCCTCATGTCATATATGTGTCGTGTAGTGGTTTATACTATTATTAGTTCCATAGAAATGATTTACTTCAGTATTATTTATTATATTTATAAATAACATGTACTAATCCTTTTCAAGTTGAAGTTTTAGATAGGGAATCTATTGTGCTACTATAAAGGTGTTACAAGTTGTTCACTTGTGTTTTGGAGAATTGCATATAATAAAGTTTGAAGAGAAGTGCTTTGGACAATTCTAGAAAATAAGGGAATTAGTAGTGCTTATATAAGTCATTAAGGATATGTAAGCTGGAGCCGTCACTTGTGTTCAAACACAAGGATGATTGACCAAGTATTTTCCTATTTCAGTTGGATTACATTAAGGATTGGCAGCCCTTATCTTTTTTGCTTTAGTTATGGTTGTTCTTACTGGACATTTACAAGAGGACATACATTGGTGTATGCATTTTGCTAATGATATTCTTTTTACTGATAAGACTAGAGAGGGAGTTCAAGAAAAAAATTTAATTATTGAGGTCAACCTTAAAGTCTAAAGGATTTTGCTGGAGTAGATTTAAGACCGAATACATAGAGTGTAATTTTAGTTATAGAAGCTCTAATGGGGCAGATGTTTTAGAATCTTGGATCTATTGTTCAAAGTGATGGTGATATAGATGGGGGTATTTTTAGTAGAATTCAAGTTGGATGGTTGAAGTGGAGGAATGTACCGGGCCTGTTGCGTGATAGGAAAGTACTGCTTAGATTAAAAAATCTTATAAGATTGTGGTAAGAGCTACAATGATTTATAGCACAAAATGTTAGCCTAAAAAAAAGATAATCATAAAATTAAGTGTTGTAGAGATGAGGTTGATCAGGCGGATGAGTGGTTCTACTCTTAGAGATAAAATGCGAAACGAATATATACGTGAAAATGTTGTAGTAACTCCAATGGTTAATAAGATTAGAGTTAGTTGCCTTAGATGGTTTGGTCACATAAAATGACATGATTAGGTAGACCTAAAAGATTTTGTTAGGTAGTATAAAAAATGATCTTATTTTATTAGAATTAAATGAGAATTTGACATATAATAGCATGCAATGGAGAAGAATGATTTATATAGCTGACCCCACATGGTGGGTTAAAGGATTGTTGTTGTTGTTGTAGCTTAGGATTTTGTAGGTGGATCTCTTCCAAATAAAATTACTTGTGCAATCCCTACATAGTTCTTGTCTTCTCTAACCATCATTTGCCTATTTTTGCTTGTGCTCATCCCCTCATACCATACCATCACGGTCAACCTCCAACCTCCACTATGCCTTTACTCTTTATCATCCCTGGCTAGGAGATGCGGGATTGATATTAACCATTTTTGACATGGCTTGTTAGGGATTTTTTTCTCCATTTGAGTTGATAACAATTTTCAAAACTTTAACAAGTCTATCTTTAGTTGAGATGTGACCTAATCAATTTATTTTTGAGTCCAGCCATGAACCAATGGTCTTTATTTGAGCTATTTGGACCTATGGGGGATTCTTTAGAAGTAATTGAGCCAACTTTGCATTTACATTTTTCTGTGCACACAGAAACGCCCTCTTAAGTCCAAATGTGGTTTTGCTGGTTTCAGTCTGGCAAAATGATCGTATAACTCAAAAGAAATATTGCTGGTTGGAAATTTATGATTTTCTTTTTAAAGTTCAGCCGGCTTTAGATGATTTTATATTTTGATAATGTAAAATATTTGTGATAAGGCTAATGATGTGGATGATGATCCCTGTGTTAGGGCTGGCTCTAGTGAGCTAGAATTTTTACCCTTAATCTCTACGTAGGACTTCTTAGTTGATCTCAAATTATTGTTGTGTAGTTTTTGGCTAGTTTGTCATTTTTAATTTTTAATGATTGCCTGATTGGTTATGTGAAAATATCTGCAATTATTGGAAAATAACCTAATATTTATGCTTGCTCAGCGGAAGATATGATATGTGTAACAACTTTTTTGTTTCACATGGTAAGTTTAGGTTATGATTGAACCTTTTATACATTGACATGTTTACTTTCATGTGGTAACTCAGGGTGTGTAATTCTCTCTTGAAATTTTTGTTTTAATCTAGTGTAGAGACATAATTTCTTTCTGCTTCAAATTTCTGAGGATCTTTTTTTTTTCAGTTTTTTACAGTTTTATTTTCCATGAACAAGAGACATAACCTTGGGATGATATATGTATCATGTTGTATTGAAATGCAGATGGCTAGGTGGGATGAAATTTTGAGTCTTCCCGTGCAGAGTCCACCTAACTTAGAATTCTGTGCTGCTGACATTGTGTGGTCTAGAGTGGAAGGGTGGCGAGAGACCATGGACAGACTGGCATTAATTCCATTCTCTAGAGTGAATGACTTTGTAAGAGGTGAATCAAACAACAAGGGTTGTCCTACCAGATTTCATGTTGAAGCAAGGAGAAGACGTTCACCTGAGGCGGCCAGCAAACTAAAGGTTGATGGCATTCTCGAGTATATTCTGTAAGGGTCTTCCAAAAAATTTCTTTGCATGGTTCCTTGAACTACTTGGAATTAATATGAATGCAGTTATTTGCTCTATATAATGTTTTTGAACTAGCGCACATTCAGTCTGGCTAGTTTTTGACCAAATAGCATAATTTAACTCACAGATATGTGGGGTTGTGGCTTTAGTTTGTGTCCAACTAAAACAGTGATGTCATGTTAATGAATTTTAAGGAAGTGACTATTTTTTTAATGAATAGGATTTATTTTTTATTTATTTATTTATTTATTTTTTTGTGATTGGCTTGATTGGATGCAGGTATTGGTGTTCTTTTGGTCCAGATGATCATAGGAAGGGAGGTGTTGTTCGGCCCAGCAGGACCTATTGCATGAAGAGAAAGACTCCTGCTGGCAGGCCAAACACAAAAAGGGGATGTGTCTGCCATTCATTGTGAAGCGTCTAATAGCCGAACCATCAGTTGCACTTATAATATACAATCAAGATAAACATGTAGACAAGAATGGTTTACCTTGTCATGGTCTCCAGGATACAAAAGCTGTGGGAACCTCGGCAATGTTTGCACCTTGCATCTCAGATGAGCTTCGTCTTCAAATTATGTCCTTGTTGTATGTTGGAGTTCCTGTGGAAACTATCATGCAGAGACATACTGAAGCAGTTGAGAAGCAGGGGGGACCAAGCAATAGGGATGATCTTCTCACGCACAGGTACGTACGCAGGCTGGAAAGGAAGATTAGGCGTTCCACATATGAATTAGACTCTGATGATGGAGTCAGCATAAACATGTGGATTGAAATGCACCGGGATCATGTGTTCTTTATGAGGACTTCTCTAACTCTGGACCTTTTGTTTTGGGGATTCAAACGGATTGGCAGCTTCAACAAATGATTCATTTTGGCAACTGCAGTGTCATAGCTTCTGATTCAAGGTTTGGCACAAATAAATTAAAGGTTTGTTGAGCTTGCTGTTGTATTTAGCTGCCTGTTTGTTGATATCTGATCATCTATGTACTATTTTCTAGTATCCCATTTATAGTCTCCTGGTCTTCGACTCAAAAAAGAATGCAATCCCTGTAGCATGGATTATAACACCAAGATTTGCTAGCTTGGAGATACACCGATGGATGCAGGCTCTTTATATCAGGATTCGTTCGAAAGATCCAACATGGAAATTGGGTGGTTTCATTATTGATGATCCTTTAGCTGATTTGAATTTCATTAGGTTGACTTTTTGTAAATCTTTAATTTTTTATTTGTTTAATGTTTGCAACAATTATGCTCAATAATTGTGAACACTTTTTTATATATCATGCAGGGAGGTCTTTAAATGTTCTGTTTTGGTAAGTTTTTGGCGTGTACGCCATTCCTGGCACAAAAATTTGATGAACAAGTGCTCGGACACAGGAATGCAAGTGGAGTTGTCAAAGAGACTTGGAGAATTAGTTTCAAACATTTGCAGAGGTCGGGCTTCCTTGCATTCCTTTCATGATTTCATAGAAGACTTTGTTGATTGCTTGGACTTCTTGGATTATTTTAGGGGAGTTTGGTTTCCAAAATTAGGTAATTTCTTGTCTATCTCAACCATTATGCCCGTTCTCTCTTTCTCTACTGCTGATCTATGCGGTAAATTATTGCTGGATCCTCACTAATACCATGGTAATTGCATGGTGCAATTACCTATTACCCACTTTCCCGTCATGCAATTCTCTTTGGTCGATGGGGGCAATTCTTCCATCTTTCTCAAAGCCAGTCTGTATTTTTGAATCTATTCCAAACCACCCTAATTGTGGAGGATCGGACTTTGCAATTACAGTAGCAGTTATCAGAGTATGGAAATCTGTTGTTCATCTATTTCATTTTCCTTAACCTCATCTTACCTATTTTCTTTTTGGTGCAGGAGCTTGGACTAACATCTTGAAGGCACTTCCAGTTGCTAGCACAGAGGTTTCTTCTGCTATTGAGTGTTACCATAATCAGCTCAAACTTCGATTGTTGAACGAGAAAGATTCAAATATTTACCAACGTGCTGATTGGCTGGTTGATAAATTAGGAACCAAGGTGCATTCTTACTACTGGTTGGATGAATATAGTGGTAAGGTTAACTTTGCCAGATACTGGAAAGATGAGTGGAAATGTGGTTTGACAGCTTGGCGCAAGGCTTTGGAGGTTCCTGATTCAGATGTTTTTTTTATGGCAACTCTGCTAGAGTTGTTCATCGTGGAAATCCTGGACATGTGCATGTTATCCTGAATCCAGGTTCTGAATTTGCAATATGTGACTGCAGTTGGTCAAAGATGGGGAACCTCTGTGAGCATGTGATCAAATCGAGTAAGATTTATCAAGACAATAGATCTATTTTATTCTCAACAAGCATGTTTGAATACAAGAGGACTTTGATGAATGTCCTTCGCTGCCCCCCACACAATTCTCTGATGCGGGATCATGCTATTTCTTTGGCTGCATCTGTTCAGGCTCAGTTGAATACACTGTTTGTTCAGGAATTTTGTGGTCCCAACGCTGCTAAATCAGTTCTCATGGAAGAGCATCTGATGGACCCACTTTTATTTTCAACAAAGCACCGAATAATGCTAATGAAGTTTCGAATGACAATCAGAGCGCCTCTATATCTGACGTTTTGCAAATTGTTAACCATCCTCCAGAGGATTTCAACACTGCAGCTGATACGAGAGATGCAAATAGCATTGCTGGAACCTTAGTGCAGCCTACTGACAAATCTTCAGGTGGCTTACTAGCTACTGAGGAACAAATCTGTGTTGGTCAGACTAGCCAAAGTTTGTCGAGGGAGGGACCGAGTTTGGATTCTCGTGTGTTCCATCAGTTACTTGCAAGAGGTGTATCTAGAGATGGCATGTTAATAGATGACATTAATGAAATTGCACTCGGCACTTCATTTAACGATGATGTTATTGATGTCAATGAAAATACTATTACTGAGAAAATCAAGGAAGCTGATCAAAGTTCTATGGAATTCTTGGGCATATGCGGCAGGAACTTATCTGACGTTCATCAAAGAAAAATAGATGTTTCAAACGCAGGAGCTTTCCATTCTTTGCTTAACAAAAACATTGAAGTTCATAATGTGGATGTTAGTTGTGCACAAAGGGAGCAATCAACGTTTATTGTAGCCACAGAAAACTGCAGCATTGGTGAGAATATGAATGGGATATCTTCAACCATGGATAGTAATAGTTTTTGTGATGCTAATGGATTAAGTGCTTCTGTTATGTCAAGTCGAGATTCTCCGTATCATGATAACGGTGTTGCTTATTGTGCAAGAATCATGCAGGAACCTTCTGATATTTCTCAAGCTAGTGTTGTAATATTTGATGGTTCTGATGTAAAGGTTTGCATGGACATTGATGTTATCAGATCCGAAGAAAAGGTCTGTGATAATGGTGATAATGTGGAAGTGTTTTAGTCGAAAATTTTTTACTTGCATCTCATAGCTTTTTTTTTTTAACTATATGAATAAACAATAGTACAGAGGGACATTAAATAGTATTCATATATCTATATGTTTGAGTTATTTAATATTAAAAAGAATTAAATAACGTAACATTGTATTATATTAAATAGCTTAGCATAAATTTTTTTTTTAAAATCACACTCGATTCTTATAGAAGATTAAAATATTATGAGTCTTTGTATAAAAGGTAAAAGAATTTGTAGCGGTCAAAATTAGATAAGATTATTTGTAATATAGTAATGCCAGTTCATATTTATAATAGCCTTTTACGTATAATTTGTGTAGGATCTGCATATGGGTTTGACTAAGATCTTGTAAAATTTGCTTAGAAGTGTGGGGCTGTGGAGTGAGGGGATATAAATAGTCATTTATATGAAAATGGTAACGACAAGTGTATAACTTTTAAGCTGAAAAAAAAAAGTGGATGTCGTCAAATCTTCTATTTATAAGATGGCAGGGTTTTATAAAAAAAGTTTATAGAAATTCATAAATAATAAAAGAAAATTTATAGAGGATGAATTTAGTCACTTGATTCAAAATATGGAGTGAGTTTGCTGTTTGAACCTCTTTCAAGTTGTGGTGACTATGTAGATCGAGTTTCTATGTAGAGGTTGTTTGTCTTGTATGTTTGGAGTCCATCAATCAAGTAGGCTTGCTTGCTTGAGTGGATGGAGAGTTTATTATTGAGTGTGAGAAAATTTGGAGAAAATCTATTAAAGTTGAAATTAAATATTATTTGAATGATCAAATAAGACATTGAGAAAAATATAATATTTTAAAAGATATAAATACTATTTTACAATAGGTTCAAATATTAAAATAAAGAGGATTTTAAATTATTGTATTAAACATGATAGAAAATAATATATTATCTTGAGAGATAAAAGTATAATTTTATTAATGATTTGGGTACAATTGTAAGGATGGCACACTTAAGGGGGAGGTGAATTGATATGCGCTTTCAAAATAAGCAAGTACAATATCCATTAATAAAAAAAAAGTTAAAATCAATAATCCAACACAAAAGATAAGAGTGGCAGAAAACTAGATGAAAAGGAAGAAAGAAGAGCACATATTTATTTATAGTGGTTCAGCCTAACATATCTTTGTCCACTCTTTAAATCTTCTAAACAAATCACTCTCTCCTTTGGCACAAGAATCTAAGGTGGATCTCCTCAATAGGTAATGGAAAATCTTTCATTGCTATCCTTCTCTTAAAGGCAATAAGGATGCCACTTCCTATACAAGGTAAAAAAGACTTCTTTCAACAATAAAATTCAAATAAGTTTTCTTAATAATAACAAATTTTGAAGTTAATGCACAACTCATAATAGCTAGACGGATATAAAAGAATAACTAAAATAAAGTACAATCTCTCTTTTCTCACGATGAATCTCTAAGGAAAAGAAGAAAAGAAAATTGTCCCCACTTTCTTTTTTTTTTTAAGAGAACTCACTTTCCTAAGCCATCATATTGTTGGCAGGTTAAGCTCTCGAAGGCATTTACAAAGAGGCAATATATATATATATATATATAGATATATATATATATATATATATATCATATATATATATATATATATATATACATATATATATATATATATATATATATACATATATATATATATATATATATATATATATATATATATATATATATATATATATATATATATATATATATATATATATATATATATATATATATATATATATATATAATAAAATTAGTCTAATCGTACTATATTGTCAGCCATCGTAATGTACGATCAGTACAAGTACAAAGGTATATTTTTTATTTATTTGGATTGGATGGTATGATCATCCCTACAACCATCATAATCATATTGTATACAAACTGAAAATTCAAGTCTCTCTTTGTAGTTCTTGTATAATTATATCGTATAGTACCAACTACATTAGAAAAAAAATTTAAGTGATCTCATAAAATTGGGGCTTAAATTAGGTATTTACCAAATTAAAATTTGATACAAATCTTACTGTATGATTAATTTAGATTTCATAATTTGTAATTAACTTACTTAATTATGATGGTTGTAATTAATTAACAAAAAAAGATAATTGTACATAGTGATTTCTATGAAAATCCAAGCACACACGATTTATTTCAAGGTCGTGTGCTTGGTTAGTTTTCAACATTAACATGCCAATTACATAAAGATAAAATAAAATATAAATACCAAAATAATGATGCACCTTTTAGGCTTAACTTGGTTCTTTTGGCATCAATCATTCTTTATCATAGTCTTTTTAAGCTCTTGATTAAACTGCCATTATTTGTGCTTCTTAGAAAACCTTCATCATTCTACTCATTTGTAATACTTTCATTGATATCTTACAATAACCAAAAGACATAACAGATTAGTATAAACAAGCTTAATTAAGAATATTTATAATCATGGGGTTAACAATCTCCTCCTTTTGATAATAATAAATAATTTTGGTTATATTTGAGAGTTTAATAAGTGAAAGAAAATGAGATAATCCTCACCACCTCCCCCTCAATTTATGTCTCACAAAAAAATGCCTTAAGTGAAGTGACGTTTGTGCAAAATTGTAAAAATATGAAAAATTCAAGTCTCTCTTTGTAGTTCCTGTATAATTATATCATATAGTACCAACTGCATTAGAAAAAAAAAATTAAGTGATCTCATAAAATTGGGGCTTAAATTAGGTATTTACTAAATTAAAATTTGATACAAATCTTACTGTATGATTAGTTTAGATTTCATAATTTGTAATTAACTTACTTAATTATGGTGGTTGTAATTAATTAACAAAAAAGATAATTGTACATAGTGATTTCTATGAAAATTTTAACAAGCACACGATTTATTTCAAGGTCGTTGGTTAGTTTTTTCAACATTCACATGCCAATTACATAAATATAAAATAAAATATAAATACCAAAATAATGACACACCTTTTAGGCTTGACTTGGTTCTTTTGGCATCAATCATTCTTTATCATAGTCTTTTTAAGCTCTTGATTAAACTGCCATTATTTGTGCTTCTTAGAAAACCTTCATCATTCTACTCATTTGTAATACCTTCATTGATATCTTACAATAACCAAAAGACATAACTGATTAGTATAAACAAACAGTTAATTTAGAATATTTGTAATCATGGGGTTAACAATCTCCTCCTTTTTTATAATAATAAATAATTTTGGTTATATTTGAGAGTTTAATAAGTGAAAGAAAATGAGATAATCCCTCACCACCTCCCCCCTCAATTTATGCCCCACAAAAAAATGCCTTAAGTGAAGTGACGTTTGTGCAAAATTGTAAAAATATGCAATATACAAAATCTCAAACAAATCAAAATACTAATTAACTCTCTAATTTGACATATCAAAAAGGGTTGAAGTGAAAAGACAAACAAGAGTGTATAGAAAGAAATTATGTAAACACTAGAGGTGCAATCATTATTAATATACATGCTTATTAAACAACTATATTACTTATCTTTATATAGTTAAATCATGCAAGCGAGGTCAACTAACTTTATCTTACAAATCCTCCAATAGTCTACTTATATGGAACACTGCTATAGCCATACTTCATTACTTATGCAAATGACATCTATCAAATTACTGAATTTTCTAAACAAGTTTGTAACAAAATAAACTTTTACTTAAATTTTATTTGGATAATTAGAGATGCTACTAAATGATTCAAGCAAATAATTGTTATGAAGTGCCACTTAATGATAGACTAGGAAGGCAAAATTTTTTGGAAAATTTTGTCTCTTCTCTTTTTTGGGGGTTTTTTTTCAATTCAACTTTTATTCCACTCTGTGCATCTTAATCCCATTGTTGTCATTATTCAATACATTTTGTAATTAGCATTGTTGTATTCATCTGCACTAATATTTATTCATAAGTTAATTTATTACAAATGTAAAGAGGATAAAGTAAGAAAAATAGATATGTTTTACCTAAGAAAATTCATACTATATAGTTATGTGCATCATCATAGACTAATTTTAGCATGTTTAGTTTAGTTAGTGATTAATATTCTTCTACACAAATTTTGTATTTTAATGTATACTCCAATAATAGATATGTAATATAAGAAAGTAGGATTAACTTTAATTCATAGAATATAATAGAAAGAACACCATTTAGAACACTCATTCCAAATGCGACAAATGCAAATAATGCAATTAATATAGTATTAGGTACAAAATAAAATTACCAAAAAAGTAAAGGCAAATAGACTACAACAAAAAGCAAAAAAAAAATAATAATAAATTCTAAAACATAGAGGGTCCTCATCTTGTAGTGGTTGGAAAATGTTGTGAAGTGAGTCAAACTGATTTTAAAACCAAACTATCTTCTACACACTGTCGCTAGCACTCCTCCCAATGGGCTCCTTGCTCCACTATGTGTTTGTCGACTTTCAGCTCAACTCATTCAAAGTGTTGAGTTCAGGTATCTTATGGGTAGTGATAATGTGTTAAAGGCTCCCCCTCTTTGGTTGCTTCCTTTTCTTCTTTTGCATCATCTATGGCTTGAGTTGGCTACGCTTCACTATATATGATGTGGAAAGGAGTGCAATTTAGTGCCTCTAAAAGGTGAGGATGTACTTGACATCTAAAAGATATGAAATCTTATGACCCAAGACTAAATTATATCATTTTTTATTTAGAGTTTTTTTTATGGTCATGGGGTTTTTAATATAATGAATCAAAGGGAACTAAATTTGAGTCATGCAAAACCAAGTTACAATGAGCAAATGATCACCAACTTTAGGAATGACACAAGCATTCAACATAAGTTCACTAATTGGAGGTTGAAGCTGGTGAAGGTGTGACTCTTTTAATGTTCATACTTATGGATAACTAATTACTAGTGGTATCGCTAGAGATTTTATGGGCAAAAAAATATTTGACACATTGATGTAGCATGTCAAAGAAGAAAATAATATTTCATAAGGTAATAAATCAAAACTTTAAAATTATGAGGAATTTTATTATACTTTATGTATTGTGTATTATGTAGTAGTGGATGTATTTGATCATGTTTAAGTATTATATGAGAGTTGTGATTAAAATCATTAAGTATTTTAGTGTCAAAAGTATATCACCAGATAGAGCCAAGGTAGCTTTCTAGGGCCTAGGCACTAGCTTGTGGTACCTTGGTATTACGAAATGGAATGTTCCATTTTATTAATTTTTCAATGATTTGTTTGAATGGACACATCCCTTGGGTTGTTGTAACTTATATAAACATCTTATTTTGTGTAATGAAGAAAATTATATTATTTTTATGTGAAAAGCTTGAGTGAAGACTCTGGTTGGAGCTTGGTGGTTGATCGTTTGAAGGATTTGGTGACCTCTCACTACAGTTCTACTTGGGTGAGTGAAAAATTAGAAGAACACTCTCTTCCTTCATCTATTGTGATGTTCTCTTAATAATATCTCCATAAATTTTTGGTTTCAGAGCTCAAGATTTATAGGTTGGAGAAAGTTCTCATAAATAATTCACATCAAATCTAACCAATGTTAGTTTTATATTTTGGATTTAGTATAATTTTCTTTATAGATTTAGTGATTTCACTTGGAAACTCATGTAAAATTCATGTGGTAGGCAATGTTTGAACATTTAGTTTGCTACCAACTAGTTGTCTCCATTCATGGAGCCTACCTTTCCTTACTTAACCTACAAGCCATAATACTTGAGTGACAACTTGAGTAAGGGAGAGTTCACTAAAATAACTAAATCTAGTATACAAACCTTACATAAAAATTGAACTCATATCCTTAAAGATGTTATGTTTGTTTCTTTGTATGTTTACTTAATGTTTTGTAGTATCCTCAAGTTACTTTGTGTCTATTGAAAGCTAATCATTTTTAAAAATGATGTATCTCATATAATAAGATTATTTTTTAAGAAAATTATTAGGTTACATGGAGTCCTCCAATATAGTTTTTGATAGAGATGTCAAATTTATATCTTATTTTTAGAAACTTTTAAGTAAAATAATAGAAATACAACTAAAGTTATCTTTTGCCTTTCATCTACAAACTGATAGACAAATATAGGTCATCTAAGATGTTTAACAATACCTACTTCTGAATTGCATATAATAGTTCAATTTTTAAATTAATTCATAAATCACCTTTTGAGATAGTTTATGGATATAACCCTATAATGTCTATTGATCTGGCTAATACACCTATTCATATATTTTTGATTCAAAGCATATACATTTACATGTGATTTTCATAGCCTTCATAAAGACATAAAAATAATTAAAAATATAAAATGCTAAGTATGCTAAATAAAAGAATAAAGATAAAATTTATAAAGAATATGAAATATGTGATTTTGTATTTGTTTGTATCCATCCTGAGGGATTTCTTTCCACAAAATATAAAAAATTACAAGTGAGAGTATCTGGGCCATTTAAAATTATTGGAAAACTTGATACTGACACTTATGTTTTGAATTTCCCCCTCACTTGTTTATTAGCCATATTTTTAATGTGTAAGATCTAATATCTTTTAATGAGGGGTTACCTAACTTCCAAATTTGTAGATGAGGTAAAAAATATTTGTAGGTACCTATGTAGCTAATATTCTTTGAAGTGGAGAAAATCATCACAATTGAAACACAAATAGATGATAATGCCATTAAGATATTCCTAATTAGGTGGAAAGACAAGCTACCAAGTGAGGATTTTGGATGACCTTAGAAGAACTATAGAGCCCATGAACCTCTTGAAGACATTCAGAATCTTAACTTTTCAGAGAAGAGTTCTTTGGGGTTCAAGAGAGTTGATGTAGCACATCAAAGGAGGAAATTACCTATTATAATGTCTTAAACTAAAAGCTTAAACTTATGAGGACTTTTTATTATACTTTATGTGTTGTGGTATTTTATATTTATGTCCCAAGTATTGTATTATATAGTAGTGAAAGTATTTGAGCATGTTTAAGTGTTGTATGAGAGTTATGATTGAAATTATTTAGTATTTTAGTGCCAAAAGTACATCGAGTATAACGCCTAGACACTATGGTCAATTACTTATAAGGTATCTCGGATAGCTAGCAGCGCTTGGTGCCTTAATGATGTGAAACAACAGGTTCTGATTTATCTTAGTTTTTAGTGGTTATTCTAAAGGGACGCATCCCTTGGATTATTGTAACTTATATAAATATCTTATTTTGTGTGATTGAGAAGATTATACTATTTTTTTTGTGAAAAACTTGAGTGATGACTTTGGTTGGAGCTTGGTGATCTATCATTTGAGAGATTTAGTGATCACTCGCTACGATTCTACTTGGGTGAGTAGGACTTTTGCATCTCTTCCTCTTTGGTGAGTGGAAGATTAGAAGTACACTCTATTGCTTTATCCGTTGTGACATTCTCTCCATGACATCTCCTTATAGGTAGGTATTCATAAAGATCTATGTCAAAAAAAATTAAAATTTCCTTACCATAAACTTGAGATTATAGAAAGGTATGATTGGTTTATAACAACTTTTACAAACATAAAAATAAAAATTCAAAATGAAGAATAGAATGATCGTGGGAGTCTAGTGAAATTAAAAAAGAGAAGAATCATGTTCTCAAAACAATAAAGAATAGATTAAGACATTTTATCTTGTAACATATGTCTTGAATCGATACACACTCTTCATACTTCAAGTAAGCTACTTCTTCATCATCATATCTAAAGCGATTATCATGCCTGTCTCACAATTTTTTGCTTGCCATGGAAAGAAGTTTGCACACCACCAAAAATTAAAGAAAGTATAAGAAGAAAGGGTGAGCATTTATGAGTGAGAATGGGAAAATGATGGGTTATTTATATAGTTTTGATTTGATGAGATTGTATAATATGAGTTGAGTTCATACAATATGATTTAAATTGTCCCCATGATCGCCTTGATTAATCAATTTTATTGAATCAATCATACAGTATGATCAAACATTATACAATATGGTTAAGTAACATTAATCATCCTAATGTTTCATCCAATTATTCATTCCAACCTCCATGATGATCTAAATATATCAATTGTTTGGTATGATTATGCATCATATAATATGATGTAAGCAATTTAATTTTAGTCTACAATGAAAATAAATGAGATTAGGAGATCAATTTATATATAACACATAAGGAAAAGAAAAAATGGGTGAATTAACTTAAATGAAAGGTATACAAAAATTGACTACAAAATAAAATGAAATAAAGATGCTATAAGTACAAAATTCTATCACTCTATGCATGATCTTAGAGTGCTAAACTTATCAAAATCTAAGGATTTTGTAAAATTGTTCGCTATCTGATTTTTTGTATTAATGATTTGAATATTAACATCTCCATTCAAAAAATGATCTCAAATAAAGATCCAATCATCCCACAATATTTTTTAGCTATAAATTTACCTATAGGATCCTTATTTATCTGCATATTAGGGCTATTAAGGGTTTTGATGCTCGTCTCAAATTCTTTCCTCATTAGCCTTAAAAAATCATTACACATCAATATGAATTAGTGGATCCGAATAATATGTCATCTACATAAATCTACATAAGAAGAATATTAGAAATTTTCTTTTAATAAATAATGTAGTATCAACAAATATTATATTAAAATAACTTTGTAATAAGAAAGTACTAAGCCTATCATACTAAGCACTAGGTCTTTGCTTCAAACATATAAGACTTTCTTCAATTTATATACATAATGAAGGTATAATGAGCTTTCAAACTGAATTACTATTTTTCATACACATATTTTTCTATTACACTATTCATAAAGGCACTATTAACATCCATTTGGAAAAGGTTAAAACTTTAAAATATGCAAATGCAACAATTGTATGTCTTCCAAACGGCAACTAGTGTGGATATTTTCTATTTGATTAAAATATTCAACCACAAGCTTTGCTTTGTTCCTTATAGCAACTCCCATATCATTTAATTTAATTTTGAATACCCACTTATTCCAATGACACTTTGAGTTGAGGTTCAAGGTGTAAATTCCAAACATCATTTTTAATAAATTGATTAAATTCTTCTTGCATTGCCTCAATATAGAACTCATCAATGCTTCTTTTATTTTAGTGGGTATCATAGATATGAAGGTTGAATGGATACCTCTTCTTTAAGACTAATTCTAGTTCTAACTCCTATAGACGAGTCTCTAATAATCGACTCATAATGATAAGATGATGGAAAATCCCCACTCTCTAGGCAATCTTACATTATAATTCTTATTAATTTCCAAACATAAGGCCTCACTTTTGGTCATTAAGGAATCTTCTCTCATCTTTAGGATCTCTATAATTGAAAGGGACATCCCATTCAACAAGAACAATGTGCATTAACTATTCCACCACTAAGGTCCTCTTATTGAAAATTTTATAAGTTGTTTCTAAACTGGAGTAGCCTAGAAAAATTGTCTCATTACTTTTAAATCAAACTACTCTAAGTTATTTTTTTTATTATTCAACACAAAATTTTTACACCCAAAAACATACAAATGATCTATATGTTGTCTTGCCATTAAAACTCATATGGAATGTTATTTAATTTTGGTCTAATGTTTACTCAATTTAGAACATAATAAGCTATGTTAACTAGCTTAGCTTAAAAAAATGTCAAGACTTTATGCTCAATCGAGCATGGTTCTAACATTATCTATAGGTGTCCTATTCTTCTGCTTTTGCTACTCCATTTTGATGAGGTGTCCTAGGGGTAAAACTTGTTATTTATACCTATTTCATTATAAAACTTCAAATTTCTTATTTTCAAATTCTCCACCATGATAGTTTTCTTAAATCCAAATAGGAAAGAGCTTAAATTCAGTAAAAGATTCACTTTTGTGCCTAAGAAACCTTTAAAAATTCACTTAAGTAAACCTAATGAAAGCATCAATAATAACAAATCCATATGAGTTATCACCTAGCTGGTGGTGTTAACAAGTTCAAATAAATCCATGTAAAGAATATTTAAAGGTTTTGTGATGATAATGTATTTTGTACATATAAATGTTGGCTTAGTTTATTTTCAAAGTTAGTATACATCATACAAATGGTTAGCAATGAAACCAAGTCTAGGTATCATTCCAACCATGTTCTAGGTATCATTCTAAGTGTGTTCATGTTAGTGTGACACAATCTCCTATGCTATAACAAGGACTCATCTAGTATGGATTTAAGAAATATAATTAAAGAATAATGTATATTATCAAGATTATTCATATAAATATTGTTAATCTTATTACCTTTTAAAATAATTTTGCTATTCAAATCAAGTATATATTTATTGCTAAGAAACATTAAATTCAATCCCTTTTCACTTAATTGACTGATGTTAATATAATTGTATTTTAGACCATCAATAAGAATAACATTTTCTATTGATAAATTTTTTTATACCAATGGATCCTAACCTGAGTATTATAAGTTGTGTGCTCTCATGGTGAGTTTTTCTTCACTCTTGATTTATAATGAGATGAATTTAGTTTTGTCTCTCATCATATGTCTTGAGCACCCTTTGTCTAAGTACCACATGCCACCATTAAGAAACATTATGCACAAAATACCAAAGTGATAGTCATAAGTTAAAGATAACTATAGTGAAGTCATGTAGTATTTTTTAATATCCAAAAAGCTTTAATAGTTCTTTTCAATGAATTTATCACAAGATGGTTAGGTTGTGTAGGAAAATTAAGGACCCTAGGATTTCGAAGAGAAAGGTAGTGGCCACTTTGAATGGACTTTGGTAAAAAAAGCAACTCCTGAATTTATTAAAATCTTATATGAAAAACAACATTAATGCAACCAAATCCATAGTCTTAATCATATTGAGATCATCCTCAATAATTTTTTTCTATTGTTAGTTAGTTAGCCATTTTGGTAGACTTACAAGTAGTTTGTAGTTTTGTCTTCACACCCTATTGTCATCCATGTGATAAGCAATCAACCTAATTGTAGGACTTAACATGCAATCATTATGGGAATGGTACCCTAGTAATATTTTATTAGTTGACTTAATTATATATTGCATGTTTGATTTATCCAACACCATCTCCTATTTTGATGTCATTTCGGGATTGCAACACCAATATGTTAACATTATTGATTTCTATTAATTTAAACACTTTATTTTTTTTTTACTATATTTTATTTTCTTTCTTTTCTCTCTTGTTCTATTAATGGATCATTACGTATGGACCAATATAGTGGTGGGCATTTACAACATAAGCATCATGAAATTGAAAGAACATTTGCTAAGGAGACTCAGGGATAGAAGACAAATAATCTAAATAAGAGTAGAATAAATGGCCAATTTGGAAGATAGAGAAAGTAGAGATGAAGGCACTATAAGACTTTGCACTACACACTATGCATGGCATTCTTTAGGCCATCATTAACCTAAGTGTGTAGGCAAATAACTTTGAGATCAAGTTACAGATGATTTAGTACTCCCAATATGTGGCCCTAACCACTTAAGATCTCAATGCTCATAATAAAAATTTTTAGGAGATATCTGACACCTTTAATTATAGTAGTGTTAGATGATGACATCATATTAAGTCTATTTTTATTTTTCACTGAGGGATTGAGCCAATAATTATTCATTTTACTATCCAGTGACCTGATCACTAGCATGTATGATCTAGCCAAGAAGTTCTTGTCTAAGAGCATTAAATAGAATAGAGATCTCAATATTTATGCTTATAGATTGTAAGATCTATGATGCATGGGAGAGGTTCAAGGGCCTTATGTAGATACCCACCCCATGGTTTTTCCAAATGGATGTAAGTGCAAACCTTCTATAATTGTTTAGTAGAGTCGATGAGAACATTGATCAACATCACATCTGATGGCACCATTTTGAGCAAGACATAACAGGTTGGTTATGACTTGTTAAAGGAGATGGCCATGAACAACTACCAATGTACAATTAAAACACTCATTAAAAAAACCGATGGCTATAATACAAGAGATTGATTGTATTGTAGCCCATACCTATGCAAGTTGCTTCATTAGTGAGGCAACTTTGTTTTCTCCTAACACTTGCACCACATACTTAGGTCTCATATTGTAATCACTATAGAGAGGGCCACAACAGCATAATTTTTTGGACAAATAACTCCTTTATGCAACCTTATTATTTAGACTATGTAACTTTTGGTAGAAATCAACAACCAAAATCCTTACTACAATATATTAAATCTAATTTTCTCTGAGGAGAGATTCGAGACCTTTTTTTAGGTACTAGAGAAGCAGAGCTAGATCATGCGGGATAAAATAAATATGAAAATAAAGTAAAAAAATGTAGGGAGATACCAAAAATACCGTTGTGTTAGAATAATAATATAAATAGGAGTTCAAAGTACAATAATCTTTCTCTATCTCTTAAGAATACCACAAAATTGAAGCCAAAATTTATAAATACAAGTTTCCTGCCTCCTAAAAAATCCCAACTTTTAAAAGATAAGGAGGTGACTACATAAATAATTCACATCACCTATATTAATTACATAGGAAGGGACTCACCAATAATCTAGAGAATTGGTAAGTGATGTATACCAATTGATGAGTCCATGACTATGGCCATCAGTATTAATGGGTAAGCTATATGATGCGAGTGTCTAGCATGTAGTCGCCCATGTATGGGTGAATCTCCATACATTGAATGAGTTGCTTGATTAAGATAGTCTTTCATCGTGTTATCCCACTTAGATAAAATCATCATGGATGAGTGAGTTACCTGTCAAAATTCTACATCATTGCTATACATTCCTGCATCAATAAACACTAGTTGGATCCATGTGCACTCTTATGGAGGTACATTTAGCTCTCTAATTTTTTTGCTCATAGAGGTAACTCACAAGTAGGAGAATGAAAGTAGATATTAATTATTAGAATTTAATGTAAGAAATTTTGACTAAAAGTTTTTTATCACATCACCTTTGACTTGACCTTTTTGGATTCTTCTATCGTGCTATAAAGGGATCCTAGCTCTAGAGCCAATTTTTTGGACACTATTTGTTTTATAGAATATGTATGATCTTTTTCTTGCTTGATTCTTTTTTTGATGAAATTATACACTCTCCATGGACTCCAAAAAACCCTGAGGTGATCTAGTTCTTATCGAGCTTTGGTTGTGTTTGTAGAAGAAGAAAAAAGATTAAGAAGGTGATTGGAGAAACTGTTGTAGTGCCTTCGGATGAGGTGAGTTTTCTAGTGTTGGTGACACCAGTTGTGAGTGAAACTACTCCCCTAGCTAAGTACTCATGAGTGGAGATGAGTGTTCAAATGTACCTGTACAGTTGGTGGTTTCTTATGTTATGAGGATGGTGCTTAGTGAGTGTTCATAGTGGAGTTGGTGAGGAGTCCATTCTTATTCGTCTAAGGAAGGTCTTAGTTAGAAAGTTGGCAAAAACCTCATCTTAGCAAAGAGTTTCCAAAGAATGTCTCTCCATGGTAATAATTCCAACTTTTTCCACTTGATTATTTATGCATAACTTTTCTTGGTCCTTTAATTATTGCTGCTTAGTGAGTGTTCATAGTGGAGTTGGTGAGGAGTCCATTCTTATTCGTCTAAGGAAGGTGTCAGTTAGAAAGTTGGCAAAAACCTCATCTTAGCAAAGAGTTTCCAAAGAATGTCTCTCCATGGTAATAATTCCAACTTTTGCCACTTTATTATTTATGTATAACTTTTCTTGGTCCTTTAATTATTGCAGCTTAGCATGTCGAGCTTTAGCAAGTATTTAGAGAAACATGATGGTTAGTCGCCAGCTCCTATGGACATTCTTATGAATCATTTAGGCAGATTTGGGGTGATCATGTATCTCATAGTAGTGAGTTGTTTGAGCATCGTCAGAGTGATGAAGAACATTTGCTACTATAGTGTTTGCCTTTCCCAAGGATGATGTCCTTAACCAATCTTATAGGAATTCCCTTAAATTTTGTTGATGCTACTGCTTCTCATCATGTAGGCTAGATCTTGATCAAAGAGATCCTTGCTACCCCGATCTTCAAGTAGCTCTACTAAGTGGAGATTTGGAAATTTCAAGTTTTTCTTTTGATGGATCTTCCACAAGAGAAAGGTTTATCAGCCCCAACTTCTTCAACCACTAGAGTGACTAATTTTACTTTGATGGAAATTCATGTGATGATGACAAGCTTCCCTTCATCAATGTATCTTGATAGTGGCAAGTCATAGAAGAATGAGCCCTTCCTATCAAGAGATGGTGATATTATAAGAGAATCTCAACCATCTCTTTTCCGAGTTTGTTGTTACTTTTCAAGGGGGGTAACTCTCTTTGAGGAAGGTTCAAACTCGGTAGGGCAGGTTCTTATTAAGTTGCAAAGAAAGCTAGCGACCATGGAAGTTGAGCTATAGAAGAAGATAGTGCTCATGGAAGCCAAGTTGACATCACTTCATCATTGAGATGAGTTGAGTGGTTGTTCTCTCCCATTATGAGTGCCAAGTTTATATTTGAATACTTATCTAATAAGGGAACACTCACCACTGAGTGGTATTCAAATCCAATAGATAGGCAATTCAAAAAATAATAAAAGAATATAAGAGAGTGTATGCAAATCATTTATTAGAATAATAAAAGAATATTTGATAAAAAATTTTTTAAAAAATTTTTATTGGTCTTTTACTTTATACCAAGTTCACTTAATTTTATCTCATGGTAAGTGAACTCATTTAGAATTTTTTCATGATATGAACCAATTAAGATTTTTGTAGGATTTGGTAATACTTTTTCATTAAAGGTTTTACATGAAACTTTCATTTACAAAAACTTTTTACCACATTTATAACTTCCTTTGACTATGGTAAGGTGAGAATTTATTATGCTACTCCTTTAGTTTCGATCGAGTTTTTTTTTTGTGCAAGTTCATTTCTTCTTTCTTGTCAATCTTTATGCCTTTTAATGAGTTTTTTTTATCAAGATCATGGTGGCTCTAAAGAATGTATCTACTAATTTTGTGGCTATCATGATGAATGAGTCTTCTATCCTTAGCTTGGAGATAGAGCCCTTCAAAATTTAAATGCTTTTGTACCATCATTTTTTTGAAGAAATGAAACTTGGTCATGATGTATCTTTATATTGACCTTCTCATAAATATGTATACACACATATCTAATGTGAGAATGTACTTGCTGAATTAGAACTCATATTGTTCATTGTAGGAGATTTGATCATTATGTCTTATCATTTATTGATATTATTGTATTCTCTCCTCAATATCATTCAACATGAGTATGCATATCGAGAGGAGTGGATTACTATAATCTTATCTTTTGAGCAATATTTAACACTTTCCAACTTAGTATTTCTTGAAAATTAACCTATTTTAGATGACATGTAGATTTAGTGACTTGTCCTCCACCATTTGTATTTTTTTTATGAGCATGATGTCTTTTGGATGAACTACATATGAGTTTATGCCTAAATGGAATGACATCTATCACATTGGTGTAAATTAGATTTGATTTTTTTCTCTCATACTCGTGCTTCATCCTTAGGAGATTTTTGCTTCCGCCTAAAAGTTTTCCTTACTTATTTGTAGAGTACTCACCCAAATCACACAGATTTTATTGGCACTTTAGCAAAGCCTTATCTCCATGGAGAGATTCACAATTTCTAATTATATATCATCCCTTTGTGAGAGCTTCATTTATTCACCAACTTAGCTCTCATTTAGTGGTCACTTGCCACCCATCTATAGGCTTATGCCACCTCTTCATGAAGGTATGAACAATAAGTCTTGGTTTGACTTGAGACACTCTCTATTTAGTTCAAAAGTGTTTCTATTATGGACAAACCATCTATGAAAGGGTGAGATATTTATTGTCTTCATTAGTTTGATTGCTTTGTGAATGTACATACTCAAGCATGAATACATAAGTGTCAATACCACATGGATCTTATTTTCATGATTAGTTTAGCATTTTTATTATTGAATAAAACATATGTATATGATAATTTATTTATTCATTTTCTTAAGTTATGTGTCAAGGCTCCATACTAGAGAAAATTCATGGGTACAAATATTTACTCTCTGCCATTTGGTCCATCACTACAATAATATTGGATGAACTTTTGTATGTAACTCTAAGCTAAGTAGCTCATCTCTTTAATTATGAGTGATCACCTCAATAATTACCTTTTAATTATGAATAAATTTCTCACTATACACCTTCTCAATAATTTCACTCATGGAGAAACTCGAGCATGAGTCTTTACACTTTGTAACCATTGTAGAATCTAGTATGCTTGTGATCTTTTTCAATTATTTTGGCTTGATGTTTCTTATAAGGTAGAATTGGTTAATATACTCATATATGACTATTTTTTGGCTTTATTATCACATCATTTATTTAGGACCCCTTTTTAGAGTCAAACCATAGATATGAACATTAACCATCTATTATGTGGTTTGATCACCTCATTGACATGAGATTAGCCATCAAACATGATGTTAATTTATGAAGTCTATCACCCTTATAAGATGACGAGTTTTCTTTAAATATATATTTTTTTGTAACAAAGAGATTGTCTTCAAACATTTAATGTTGTGAGCAAGTTTTCTTTTCTTGGCTATCATATATTAAATTTTCATATAATTTATGAGTGTTTTATCCGGGTGTGTGTCATTCTTTCCTTTGACATTTTACATGTGTCATGCAACTCAAGTCACTTGATCGTATGATGGTTTAAAGAGTACTCCATTTATCATATTCTTTGGCTCCTCACCTTGTTGTTACAAATATGGTCAAGAGAATGTTGAGTCATCACTCTTTTCTATTTGATCTAGTCAAGTAGAGAATTGACATCCTTTTACCTTTGACTTTTTTTTATTTAGTCAAATAAACATTAGTATATATATCATTTTTAATTTTCATTTCACTATTTGTATCAAATCTAGTGAATTATGAACTATCCTTCAACCCTATTTTGATTTGCTCTGGTGATAACTGCACTCTCTTTTGTCTTGTTATTTCAATTTAGTGAGGTGGATGTTACAGTCTCTAAGCAGCAATTTGATATACAACTTGACATATACATCACCCAATTAGCTCCTCTTCTCATTGTTGTCAATATGGTTAGGTAAATGTTGATTCATCTTCGATTACTATTTTGATGTAGTCCAGTAGAGAGTGGACTTATCCTTTCGCTTTTTTTCTTGTTCGATCTAGTTAGGAAAAAAAACTACATTTATCATCTTTCATTCTTTTTTTTCAACTATTTTAATCTGGACAAGAAAATTTGGAACTTTCTATCTACATTATTTTAATCAATTGATCATAGACTTGTCTGACTATTTCAATTTGGTCATTTAGATAATTATGTTTTTGGTTTATTATTAGGTTTGCACATGTCAGATATGTCCTCCATCATTTTCCTCATCTAATTGTTTTGAATATGGTTAGGAAAATGTTGAGTCATCCTCTTTTCTATGTAGATTTGGTTCTAAAGTGGGTGGACTTGTCCTTTTACCATTGCTTTACTATTTTGATTTGGACAAGCATACATTAGTATATATCATCTTTCTTTTTTTATTTGATAATTACAATTAGGTCAAGTAAATGTTGAACCATCTTATTTCATTTTTAAATTTTGGTAGATGAAGATTAGACTATTTATTATCTTGCTACTTTGATTTAATCAGCTAGACATTAGATATTTTAGTTGGTTATTCAACATGTGACCTAATGAATAACCCATTTGGCACCACATCTCATTATTACAAATATGGTTTGGTGATTGTAAAGTCATCTCTTTTTACTAATTTGATCTAGTAAGGTAAAGAGTGGACATATTCTTTTACCTTGGTCTTGATGTTACAATCTAGATGTACATACATTGCTATATATCATCTTTTGTTTGTCACTTTATTTTTCTACATGGTCGTGGAATGTTAAACTATCCTCTTCACTATTTTAATCTAGTCTAGTGATAACTAGGCTCTCTTTTGTCTTACTATTTTACTTTGGTTAGCGAGACATTAATTTCTCTAGTCGATTATTCAGTGTGCAATCTTATGAATATTATTCTCATTTGGCATGTCATCTCGCTATTGCAAAAATGGTAAAGACTATGTTGAGTCACCCTCTCCAACATTTTTATCCAATCAAGTAGAGTGGAATTATTCTTTCACCCTTATCTTATTGTATCTATTTGGTCAAGCATATATTAATACATATTATATTTTGTTCTTCATTTCACTATGTTGATTTGATATGATAGACATTGAATTCTATTTTATCACTATTTTGTTTTGATCAAGTGAAGATGGTCTTTATTATTTCACACAATTTTGATCTAGTAAGATGGACAACTTATCTTAATTTCTCATGTGAATGTGATGTGACTAACATTTCATATATTTCTTTTGAAGTCATTTTAAAGTCTTTTATACTATAGCAAGGTCAATGCCAACATGTGTGGTTCTCATATTGTTCACTAGACATGGTGAGGTTCATTTGTTGATCTTATTTTCATTACAAACTTTTCTAGAGTTCATCTACATGCTTCATAATATACTCTCCTACTAATCACGATCATCGTTGGCCTAGATTCTCATCTACTTTGACTTATCCATGCATTATTTATTTTATTATTTGTGATTGTAGGTCTAGTCACCCATGATAACCCTATTTGTTATCATTTTTGGAAATATTATGGAGTTTTAATTTGGATCACCATGTAGATTTTGGGAGTTCTTATTTAAGTAATCAAGTACATCATTAAGGGATAAATATTTTATCTCAAGAGATAAAAATATAACCCCATTAATGGTTTTTATTACTAATAAATGAAGGTTAATGGAGAAGAATAGAGTTCTCCTAAGAATACTTTCAATTAAGAAAATTGACTTTCATCTCTTTGGATTTCAAAGTTTATATTCAAAGGAAGGTTATTTTAAAAATCTAATAGAAATGTTGCAAAATAAAGGAATTTTTGTTTTCAAAGGTCAATTGGTAATAAGTAGGAAATACTTAAGATACTAGAAACCAAATAAGCATTTCATTAAAATGAAGTTATTTAAATTTTGAGTTTGATATTTTATTAGAAAGCGAGAACTTAAATTCTAACCCAAGACTATAGAAATGCCTAAAAGGTTAAGACTTATTCTATTAGGAATCTTTAGACTCTAAGTCTAAATAGTGCTTTTGACATAAGTTAAGTTCATCTTAATCTAATCACAAGAATTTGAGAATTATTAGTTCTTTCTCATTTGAGAAGAAGAATCTATCTTGATTCTTCTAGACTTGCTTCCTACGTGGAAGGACTGCCAGCTAACACCTCCTAATGATTTTAAAACCATGATGCCAGTCTTATAAATGCAATATTGTTTGGTTGTTGTATTTAGGAATGAAAGCTAAGAGCTTACTAGCAATGAAAGTTTGGCTTTTATCTAATACAACAATTAGTGAAGGATCTGCCTTGATACTAAAATTGATGAAATAAGATCACAAAGGGAAGGATGTCAAGTAGATGTTCGAGAAAGAGATGCTCCAATATTCTTCCACACATCAAATTGAAAGAGAGATAAAGATCTTCCACTCACCAAAGTGAAATAAGTATGAAATTCTACTCACCCAAGTAGAATGGTACCAAGCGATCATCAATCTCCTGGATAGTCGACCACCAAACTCCAACCAAAGAGTTTTCACTCCAAGTTTCACACAAAAAAATGTCCCTTCCAATAGATAGAATAGATGTTTAAATAGTACAATATTCCAAGAAATGCTTCCATTGGGAGAAAACTAAAAACAAAATAAATTGAAATAGTCATTTCACAGCATTGTAATGCCACAAACTAGTGTCACAACACTATAGTCCAACGTTAAAGCATAGTAGACCAGTGTTGAGGTGCCATAGACCACCAAGGCTTCTCTATCCCCAATACTAATACTATGAAATGCAACACCAATGTGATAGAAAGATTGTTACGTAATGCTAGAACCACAACTATAAGATTTAATACAAGAACCACAACTTTAATATAATACTTACACATGATTAAATACAATCATGAGTACATAATACAACATATGAAAAATAAATCCACAACACATAAAATCTACTAAAAGTCCTTCAGAGTTTAAGCTTTGGTTTTGGACCTCGTATCAGGTTCTTTTCTCCTTTGATGTGCTACATCAACTCTCTCAGCCATCAAAGAACTCTTCTCCAAAGAGTTAAGATTCTGAAGATCTTCTAGAAGTTCAAGGGTGAAGTTATGTAGTTCTTCTAATGTCATCCATATATCCTCACTATGTGGCTTGGCTTTTTGCCTTACTAAGAATCTTTGACTGATACTATTATCTGTGGGTGCCTAATCTGTGATGATGTTCTTCGCCTTAAAGAATATTGGCTGGATAGACACTCGTAAATAATCTCTATCTCCTCCTACAGAAGTATAATGTTGTAAATTTGGAGGTTGGGTAACTCCTTTAGAGGATATTAAATCTTTTACATTAAAAATAGAACTAATAAACATGTGAGAAGGAAATTCAAGAGCATATGCATTAGTACCAAGTTTTTAAATAATTTTGAATGGCCCATATGCTCTCATTTGTAACCTTATATATTAGGTGAAAGGAAATCTCTGTGATAGATACGACCAATAAATAATCACTTAAACTCATATTCCATAAATTTTTATCTTTATTCTTTTGTTCAACATTCTTAGCATTTTTTATTTTAAATTGTTTCTTTATGTCTTCATGTTAGTAATGTTAAATCTCAATTTCCTAATTTTTTCTCAACTAAACACCTTAGTAAATCTCCTAATGTTCTATTAACTAGTTCGTCATTCATCTATTTATAGATGAAGTGTAGAGGATAATTTTAATTATGTTTTTATTAGTTTCCATTATTTTTTCAAAAAATAGGATATAAATTTGACGTATCTATTAAAACCTATAGTAAAAAGGACTCCGTGTAACCTAACAATTTCTCTAAACAATAATATTGCTATTTGAGATGCATCATTTGATTTTGAAGTTTATTACATAATTTAAAATTAATATTAATTTAAATTAAATCAAAAGCACAAAATCATTGTATAAATATAAATAAACTCAAAAATCTAGATGGGGTACCAAGTGGTTAATAATGTCTTTTAGTTTAGATTGACCAATGTGGGCTCCACTGAGCTAAAAGGTAACATATCAAAATTTGGTCAAATTAAGTCATTCCAAGGGCTCAAAATTATCTTGTGAACTTGATTTTTTTAACATAAATTTGAATAAAACTAAATCCAATGAGAGCTCAAATGGGATAATTTGGCCACTTAATCCAAATGGATCTAAAATGAAATTAAATCAAATTAAACACATTGAATCATATCAAAATCACATTTGAATATAGTTTAATTCCTTCTTAGGTCTAATTTGACCAATTTGATCATTTAACCCAAGTGAACTAAATATAGCCCATTTAAGCTCAATTTAAGCCAACATAGGTCAAACTAAAAATCAATTCCCAAATAAGTAAAATCAATTGAACCAAATCACTTCAAACATTTAATTAATCATAATTAAAATCCAAACACACTTTGATTTGAGTCAAATTGGTCATCTCATTCAAATAAATTCACCTTAACCCGTTTGAGTCAAAATAGGTGAAAGTGAGTTCTAATCAAAATTTAACTTGAAATAATAGAAAATCATTGAAACTCATCTCACATAATTAAATCAAAACATAGTCACTAAAATGGCTATTTTGGCTAAATAATCCAATTTAAACCATTTGAGTCAAATGGGTCAAAATAATTATAACCATGCTTAATTATTAAGAACTTGGATTAACTAACCCATAAATCATCTAAAGAGCAATCATCATAGTTGCAAACATGAACCTAAAGGGAATTGGATGAATTTGAGTTAGCCTAAGTTACACTAATCCCAACATGAATTGAAAACAAACTCTAAAATTAACCCATTTGAACTTGAGTTCACCTTAGCATAACTAAAGGTCACAGCCGAAAGCCATAGAGAGGGTGAGGTGGCCATGGAAGGTGAGATGCAAGCCATGAAGGGAGAGATGCTTGAACCTCCTCATCTCCTTCAAACTCTACCCATGCTCATTCTCTCACCTCCTAATCTATTCAAATTGCTTCTCCGACCTTCCCACTATTTCCCATGACTGACCCAAGCCCAATTCCCTAAGGTTAACCACTTCCCACCTCCTCTAAGGAGGAGAGGTCGACCAACTATGAAGGGGAGGAGAGAAACAAAATTACCCAGTTTGGATCATTCCTACGCCATCCCCATAGAAAAAGAAACCCTAATGAAACTCTTCCCAACTCTCCTGACCTCTCCGACCCTTGTATACACCAAACTCTAGTGAGCAGCACCCACAGTTGGTCTCCATAATGATCCCGAGGGAGGCATTGGACTGACCTTCTCCCAAGGGATCATCCTAGCACAATGAAGCTCCTTCAATCAATCTCAAACACCAAGGATCAATGCATGTGGGTATTCCATAACTCTTATCACCCTTCCATTTCAATTTGATCTTTGTGAAGTGGGATTGATCTCCATCAAGATCAATCCATATAGATTAATTGTAAATGGCCATCAGCCTAAAGGTGAACTGTTCTCCATCTCCATTGATGATGCGGGAGATAATCTTACCATCGCCCGCTCATTTTATTTGGAATGGATATTCGTGACTTAGATGTATCACATGATTTAAATCATTTAAGAAATTGCGGATCATTTTGGTCTATCTGATCTTTGATAAGACTGTCCTTATAAAAATTGCATGATTCGTTACCTTTTAAGATGGATCCTCCATGGACAAATAACACACTGACACATAATATAGCATGTCAATTCAACGTTGCATCAACATTGACTAGTTTAAGTAGGGTACTAAATTTTTTTGGATTTATTAAATTTATTAAATATCTTGAAACTTTTAATAAAATCATAGAATTTCAAACATTCAACCAGAAAATGCAAATTAAGTCCTACGAGCACAATTTAGAGAATCCATTAGACTAGAAAGCTTTACATTTTATTAGAAGATTTTTGGTTTAATTTAACTTTAATTAAAAATACTAAACCCTAATTAAATCTAAAATATTAATCTAATTGATTTGAAATTTTCATAAGATGACATTAAGGTTAGGGTACACCTAGCATAAATATTTGAAGAATTACTGATGGCTAAAATACAAGTTATGGATTATTCAATCTATAAACCCAAATTTAACGAAATAATAATAATAATAATAATAAAAATTTAAAAAAGAATTTAAATCAATTATTAATCAAATTAATTATGAAATTATTAAAATCTTAAAATTAAATTAAAAATAATTTAATTTAATTAATTAAAGGAACTTTAATAACATAACAAATCAACCCTGAAAATATACAAATGAACCCTTCATATTCAAGAGAGGAATCAAAGAAAAAATTCCAATTACCCACATGTAATTTTTTATCTAATTTAATGAATGAAAATAATTAAATTAAATTAAACTAAAATAAGTATCCAATCGAGATTTTCATAGAATAAATTTAATGATAAGATGAACCTTGTATAAAAAAATTCAAGAATTAATTTCATATGTAACCCAAGTTGCATAATTTTTAAGCATAAAATACTAATTTAAAGAATTTAATCTATTTTAAAATTAAAAATTAAAGAAATATTAGAAAATGTTTAAAAATCATTATTCCCCTTAGAAACCTTAAGAAAATATTAAAGTTCAATGCAAATCAACAACATCTTAAAATCACATAAATAAAATTGAATTGAATTTATTTATTTATTTAATAAAGCTAAAAAATATAATAAATCAAATAAAATTCTAAAAAATTCTAAATCAATCCTCTAAAGATGCACTTTTAGAGAAGAATCTTACAAAATTAAAAGCTCTAATTAGTTCTGAGTATTATAGAATTAAATTGAGTTTAATTGAAAAAAAATAATTAAGCCTAAAATACACCTCTCATGAAAATGAAACTTTAGAAAAGTTAAACTAACAAAGAACTCCACTTATCATAAAAATAATAAATTGAAATGACTTTTCAATAAAAAGTTATGAATTTTTGAAATTTCTAATAATTTAAATTAAATAATAAATTGAAAATCATAAAAATTCTCAAACTTAATTTAAAGTAGTACTAATAATATCAAAAGGACTTAATGAAAATTTCTTAGCCCTCTAAAGTTAATTAATTCTAAAGATAACATATTTGAAGATTAATAAATAATTAAGAGAATTAAAATGATTAAAATTGTAAGAGTGAAATTGGAAAGTTCACAATAAAATTGATAATGGATTTAGAATAATGAATAGTCACTCTCTAAATTTAGCTTTTAAATAGTAATCTATTAAAATTAAAATCATTAAAATTCACCAAATATTTTAAGGATAAGTGAATTAACCAAAATGGTTAATCAAATAAATTTACCACAATATTGAGGAGTTTAGAATGGCTTAAGTCTAGATTTGGCACCGTAATTATCTCATCTCCATAAATTTGCTATGTTAAAATTCAATACTAAATAAAAAAATGAAGAAACTTTAAACTTAATTAAGTAGTAAATCCAAATTTACAAAAATGCTTTAATTAACTTAAGCAAGTTGAATAATCACATGAATTAAGTTTTGAAAAGCTTTAAGGTTTAAATAATTATAAAATGAACATAAAAAATCATTTGAATAATGAAAATATAATAATTTTAATAAAACTTCAAATCAAATTCGATAATAGGAATAAATATGAATTGAGCTTTAAATAAATAAATGAAATTAATGAAACTAACATCTAATAATCAATCTAAATAAAATACCAACAATCAAAATATATGAAATTGAATAATCATAACAAATTAATATAAACTGCAAATAATATTATGAAATAATTAAATCATACTAACCTACTATTAGTTACTTACATACGTTTAATATAAACTCAAATAAATAATCAAACTCTATAAACTTAATAAATTATGAAATAATTAATTTGAATTTAAATAAAAGAGACTAAATTAAATATTAATGAAATCATGATAAGATTACTGTGATTTTCTTATGAGCTCATTGAGAACATATACTGCGAAGAATATCAAAGTGTATTTTGATGTAAAATTAATAATTTATGATTTTGATGTAAAAAATAGCTCCACACATAATTTAAAATAATTAATCATAATGTGTGTGTGGTAAAAAGTATTTTTCTTAATTTATAAGCTATTCTTAGTTAATTTCTGATTTATTATTTATTATTTTTATTTATTTTGATTTAAAAACTAAAATTTTAATATATTTTAATTATTTTTATTTCACCACCCCTCTCTTTGAGTTCTAGTCCATCACTGATGTTAGGGAAGAGTTTCTTCTTATTGATTGAGGAGGTCTTGGTGAGTAGGTTAGCAACCCCTTCTAAGTAAAGGGTGAAGGAAGATTATGTGGCCAAATTATGAATTCTACTTTTTACGATTTTATTATTTTAATACTATTTTACATTATCCTTTTATTATTACAGCATATCATATCAATCATTCATGAGTCTATAGAGGGTGATGATGATGCCCATGGGCACTCCTTTGGAACCTCTAAGTAGATCTAAGGTGATCATTCATCTCATAATAGGCAAGTTATTTGGACATCATCCAAGTGACAAGAAAGTATTTGCTTCAATAATGGCTTCCTTTTCTAAGGTTGACACCCTTGGCTGAGCACTTTGTAGGGATTTCTTTATCTATAATTGATTATATTACTTCTAGTCATGCACGGGCGACATTGGTTGAAGCGATTTCTACTGTTATCTATCTTTAAGTAGCTCCACCAAGTGGTGATTTGATAGTTTTGAGCTTTTTTAGAAGTGGATGTTCCTTTGTTGGAGAAGGATTATGTTGAACTCATTTTTGTATAAGGTTGAAATCATTCAATCATAATAATTAAGATTTTAATCTTAGATTAAGAGTTTCCTAATTAGGCATTTAGGATGCTAAATTTAATGGCTAGGTGCATCATTAAACTAAAAATAAAATAATAAATTAAATGAAATCAAAATTAAATTTGAAACTAAAATTAAATCAAGCTCAACATTTTAAGGTAAAAGCATAGGTCATTATAATAATTCCTTCTAAGACTTGACCTAACCCAATTAGATTAGGTAAACCCAATAAAACCCTAAAAATGTAATAGAAATCTAAATCAAATACAATTGAATTAAAATCTAAATTTAATTGAGCCTAGATCAAGGTAGTTGGGGTGGTTGACCCAATGGACCCATTTTAGTTCCAAATCACCCAGGTCAAAGAAAAATCAAATAAAATTAAAGAAAAAAAATATAAAATCAATGCACACATATAAATGAATCTAAAATTAAATTCAATAGAGGTTTAAAATGGTCAATCTAGGTCATTTTGACTTAGAATTGACCCATGTGGGTCCACCAAGCAAAAAGTCAACTAATCAAAATTTGGTCAAATTGAGTTATCCCAAAAAATGCAAAATTATCAAATGAACATTTTAAAATATAAAACTAAACAAATCTAAAATCAATGAGGATTCAAGTGGGTTGATTTGGTCACTAAACTTAAATCGACGTAATGGATCATATTAGATCTAAATTCAAATTAACTTAAAATTAATTCAATTAAACAAATCATAATCATTTGAAAATCATAATAAAATATAATCCAAACTCTTTACCCTTTAATTTGGGTTCAAATGGAACCAAAACATCAATTAAAATAATTGCTAAATCAATTCAATCACTTGAACCAACATGATTGAACCCAAATGATTTAAACCAAATTGAGCGTTAAATGGCCAAATAAGCTAAGAGACCCAACTTGATCCCATTTAGGTCAAATAAGACTAATTAGCTTAAACCAAATTGAAAATCTATATGGAATGAGTTAATTGTGCTCTAAATCATTTAAGGAACAATTAACAATAATTTAAATCACCATCTCATGCCAATTAATCAAGTGAATCTAACATAATTCAATCCAAAATAACTTAAGGTAATTAAATGAAAGTCACTTAACACAAACTAATCTCAATCATTGCTAAATTTACATGAAAATTGGATCAATTGGTCCATAAATTATTCAATAGATAATTAAAAAATGATTGTAACCTAATTAAAAGTTTAATGAATCAATTAGAATGCAATCAACCCAACTTAATTTATCTTAAACCCAAATGTATCTAACCTAATTAATTGAGCCTAAATCTACTTTAAATAAGATTAAGCTTAACCATGGCTCACCCTAGGCTCAACCCAAAGAACTGCTAGCAAGATTAGGAGGAACTAAGGTGATTAAGGTGTGAGGTTAAGGCCATGGAGGGTCTAAGCCAACCTCTTTAAACATGAATAAAAAATGACCCATACTCCCCTCATCATTCTAATTAGTGAGCTAAGAAAGATCCTTTAATCTTCTAATTATCTTTAGCACCTTCAGAGGAGCTTTATTTCTTATGGTTGGCCACCTCCCACAGTCTCCAAAGGGGTAAGGTTCAACTAATTATAAATAGTGGGAGAGAAGCTTCAATGCCACCTTTGGATCACTCCTACACCTTCCCCAAGTCCAAATGAACTAAAACAAACTCTCCCCAACCACCCTAATATCTCCGATCACTCCCCATACCAAGCTCGTGAGTGGCATCCATGCATGGTCTCCACATCAAACCTGTGGGAGGCAAAGCACCAATTCATCCATGAAGTTTCATCTCAATCCCTAAAAGCCTTTCAAAATGATATAGCCACCGAGAATCAATGCTAGCAAGGTATTCCATCTCATTGACCTCCCATTTAATATTATTTGATCCTTTATGAAACAAACATGATCTTTTTTAGATCAAGCTATGTAGATCCCTTCTATCTCATATGCTTAAAAATAATCGAGATCATAAAGGTGATATGTTTTTCCTCTATTATTGAATTCTAAAGTATCGATGTAACATTCCACTTGATTAAGAATTAAATCCTCAAAAATTTTAGTCATCACTCTTTGATTGGTAGGTCCAACATTTTTAAGACCAAATGACATGACCGTATAACGGAATATCCTAATTAGTGTTCTGAATGCGTGTATTTCCCATTTTTAGATGTCATATTAATTTGGTTATATCCAAATGATTCATCTATAAATGTGAAAATTTTATGCGATGAGGCTATATCCACTATAAATTTCAGTTTTGGCAATGAAAATTCATTTTTAAGATAAGTCTTGTCTAAGTCTCTAAAATAAATGCATACACTTATTTGACCATTCTTTTTCTTTACTATTATAATAGTTGCTAACCAGGAAATATATTTTTCTTCACCTCATTAATTGCTTATTGTTCAATTTTAAATGCATGCATCTTGGAGTTTGCTTTACTCTAGTGTTATCTAGTTTAATTTCTAATCTATCGACTGCTATATATGAAGATAAACTAGGCATTTCATCATAGTTCAAGGCAAAGTGATATTCATTCAATAAGTAAATTAATCAAGTTATAGGAATCTTCAGGACCCGAGAGAACTTATAAAAATTTGGTCTTGGGTTTTCTTCCATTCCTAAATTGATTTCCTCAATTCTTCAAATATGAATTTCATTTCTACTTCAAATTTTGGAGGTTCATTTTTAATTAAATAATCATTAAGATTATGCAACGTTTCAAATCAAAATTCTTCCATTAAATTGGATGAACTCACAAAAAATGATAAAATTGCATATGATTACTTATGATTAAACAATATTCATCATCATTTAGTGGTCCAATGGTACCAATAATATTCATCAGCATTAAATGATGTGCTTGAATTGATGATGTAAACTTTTACTTCTATTTTTAGTCCATCTTTTTATAATATAGAGTGACTGAACTCAAAGTCTTTCTCTTATTCCGTTAAACCCCTGCAATAACATCTTATCAAAATTGAGCCTTCATGTGTCAATCCTTAAATAGGATGGTGTTCTGACATTTATAACATTAATTGATGCACCCAAATTGATGAAGACTCTAGATAATTTGAAGTTCTTTGCTTTGATTGAAATATAGAGGGGTTGATTATTAAATAAAGATGCTCTAGAAAACTCTTTAAAATAGCAAGCCTTATCAACAGAAGTTGCTGTAGTTGTGCTAGACATATCTCTGGGTCAAGAAATTCCTTGATTAATAATTTTGTCATTTCTTTAGATAGAATAACGATATCATAGATACTTAACCTAACGGACAACTTTCTAAGATGGGTTAACACATTGTAGTCAACTTTAGGAATAGTGGTTTCAAATACGGGCTCACTTTATTGAGGATTAAAGGATTGATCAATATCAATGCTTTATTTGCCTTTATCCTTGGAAGGAGGTAAATGAGGTGGTAGGACACTATGGAGATTGACTTCAATAATTTCTCCTATGTTGGAAATAGGGGCCATGTCCCTATTATCTTCTTCCATGGATTAATCAGAAATTGGGAACTCTATTTCTATGTTAATAGGAACTCCCTGCAAACCATCTATAGAAATACTTTTTTTCTTATGATCTTGATTCATAAAGTAAACTAAGTTCATTAATATTATGAGAATGATTATCTTCATTCTCTTTATTTTCAAGTTTATTTGTAGCAATCTCATCATAAATAATAATAGCATATGAAATGCCATCTTCAAGAACTTTTATTCAAAGCTTTGAAATAAGTACAAAGAGATAAAAGAACATAATGTCTAGCCTTTCCATCTTTGTCATACATAACAAGTTTATTCATTTTACTCTCTCACCATTCTTTTCAGGCTTATGAGTGTTTTTCTTTGTTGAATTGGGTTGAGGAGAAACTATCTCTAACTCTTTTCCTAACACTAGTGGATCAATATAGATGATCGTGTTTTAGGACTTTTGATGGTCTGAGAATTTTTAAACTTTTCATTATATAATTTTTCAAAAAATGGGATAAAGGTATGTCATAATCATCAAAAATAAAGGATCTTCTAAAGAGATGGAAGATTCATTTGTAATTACATTCGCAGAGCCCCTTCCCATGGTCCATAAGATACTCCTTGGGAATTACCACCATCCCTTTCTTGAAATTTCTTTCAAGCCCCATTAAGGGTGAAGCAATCCTCAATAGTATGACCTAACAACTGATGATATGTAAAATAGCTTGGATTATTGAATTTGTTGACTTTTTCAAGCCAGAGGATTTGGAAGCTTAAAATCTAGCTTTTTCTCAAAATTTTAATAGTTTTAATAGACTCTTTCTTGACGTAATAAGTTTGATTTATCCTTTCATTTAAAGTTCTTGTAAAATACTTCTTAGTAGATGCAAGCTATTGTTGTTGTGACTTTTATGGAGGCCCCCTACTTGGACTTTGATTGGTGCTTTCTTTTGTCTATTATAGAGATAGTGGCCACTTTCCTTTCTAGCAGCCTTAAAGGACTCCATGACGATCCTTTAAGAATGATAGTCTAGGGTCATCTTAATGTAGTCTAGAAGCTTTATTCAATAATTTCTCAAAAGTCTTAATGGTAAAACCTTTCAATAGAAAGGATATAGAGAGGAATATTCCTCAAGAAAAGATTTCTATAGCATGTTTTTCTTGCAACTGAGGTTCACACTTAAGACTAAGATTTCTTCATCTCATAATGTAATCAATAAGAGATTCATCAAACATTTTCTTTTCGACAACCAAATCCCCTCTTGTGACATGGTGTTGAGTAAACATTTAACAAATAATTTTTCAAGTTTTGTGAATGTATAGATTGAATCATTTGGTAGCTCCACATATCAGTCAAAAGCTACTCTAGAAAGATATCTAACAAACTATCTAAACAACAAAGCATCACTACCTTCAGTGTTACAACAACTTGCTTGTAAATGTCTAAGTGTTGTTTTGGACTTCCATGTTCCATTGAACACCTTGAAAGTAGTGGGCAAAAATCTCTTTGGATAAGATACAACATTATATTTCTCATGGTATGGTATACCATTTGGAATTAACATTGTACCCTAATATTGGGCTGCCTCTTTCACTTGTTATTCAATCATGGATTTTAAATCATTTTTAGGTAGAGCATCTTTTATAATTTCTTTTCTTAATGAAGCTCTCTTGGACCAAATTTCCTATCTTCTACTGAGTGGGATTTTTTGGCTCTGATAATGGGTGAAGCTGGGAAGTAATAGGAATTTGTCTTTGAAGTGATAGTATTATGGATATCATCTCTTCCATCCATTTTTCCATCTTCAAGATCTAGTATCCTTCTTTTATAATTGAAGGATTAGTTGTTGGGTTGAGTCAGATGAAGGGCTCTCTTTTATAATAGTGTCTTGAACTTCCTCTTGCTCTTTCTTAGATGATCTTGTTTCTACCATGATGACATGAGCTTCAACTAGTCTAGAGTCATCATAAAAAATATCATCCTAATTAGTGCTAAAACCCTCTTGAGCTTCTCTTATTCTCTCTTCCTCTTCACCCTCTCTCATAATGGTTTCCATTTCTTTCTTAGTTAAGTTGATCAGGTTAGCATTATTATTGAGGATTATTCCAAAATTTTCATTATCCTTAATCTCCATGGGTTTAGATTTAGGTATGTCTACCTTAACATTTTCTTGAACTATAGGTTATTCCTCCTAAACCAAGTCGCTTGTCATCTAAAATATCTCTAGGGAAGGAAGATGGATTAAGAGAATCTACTCTCCCTTTAGCATTATGAGATGACAATGGCCCCTTAGTTTTGGGCCTAGTAATAGTTGACTCTACTATGCACAGTAGTGGTGCTTGCAATAGTGATCTAATCCTAGGTTTCTCAAGATGATAATGCATACCAGACACTACAAGAATCGTAGGCTCTCATCTAGTGATGTCCCAAACTCTCTTAACTTTGGCTAGTTCTATCCTATGTTGTATCTAATCTTATGTCTCTTTAGATGATAATGCCTACTAGACACTACAAGCATAGGTCTATAAGGTCATTTTCTATTATAAAAAATACCTTTTCTTTGCCCTTATCTCGGTCTGCTATAACTTTTCTGATAATCTACTTCTTAGTTCTTTGGAAACTTTTCCTTTCATAACCCCGAGTATTTATTCTTTACTATAACTTGAAGACTCAATCATTCTTTAGAAAACTTGTTTTAGTTTGTCACATGTCTCTCTATTAATTTTTTTAAAGATCTTCCTAGTGTCATATAGGAAGGGGCGAGGTGGGGAACTCACAATTCTAATTACATCCTCTTCTTCCTGAGCAATAGAAAGAGGGTGAAACCTATTTCTTCTCAGAAGTAGAGAAGTATATAGAAGGGTAAACCCCAGTCACCCTAACTTACTCCAATAAGTAGGATTCATTTTGTTTTTTTATCTTTAAGAACCCTCTTTTGAAGCCTCCTACTCCTATTCTTTTTTGGATTTTAGTCATTAGAGGAGGTTCAAAAGTGAAGCTCAAGAGGAAGTTTCATCCTCTTTGGATTAGGTCCCATCTTAGTCCCATCTTAGCTCTTCTATTGGCTTCGATAGTTACCTTCCCATTAACTGAGGAACTACCCTCACCTTGGAAAACTCTAAGATGGGTTGCCTACCCTTGATTGAAATGTTGTTGACATGAGCTAAAGTAACTCTATCAATAGTAATGTTCAGATCTTCAAATCTAGTTCCAAATTTGATTAAGGAACCATCCGATAACTTCTCATTATTGATGGAGAAGTTAATTCCAAAATTGGCTATGAAAATAAGTTGTCCAACCATTTTCTATTTTAAAGAAGAATTTCATAAGCATATTTAAACAAAGTGAAAATAACAAATAAACATTTTTTATAAATTAATCTATTTTCATTTCATCATAAATGATAAAATGAAGAATTTATTTTACCAAACCCATCCTGACCTTCTTTTGCTCTTATCTAAGCCAAGGAAATTCAAGGATAAGAAGGAATTCAAAATTAGATTTTCAAAAATTTTTAAAACCTTTTTTTATTTTTAATCTTAAAAAGATATCAATATCCATTTTGGCCAGAATTGAGTCTAACATATATGACTATTAAAAATTTTTGAATTTTAAAATATTAGAATTTTGTTGAAATTTTAAAAAGAGGTTCTTCGACCCACTCATTTGATTGTGATAAATGAGTTCTAAACCTAAATTAAGAATGTTGGGTGGGCACTACCAAGTATGAAATAAAGAGGCATCCAATAGAAAGAAAGATATTTCTGACCCATGAGGCACAAGTACACCTCCTATCTATAGAGATAATAGTTAATTTCTAAAGATGGAGAGATGAACTATTCCCTAGTAGAGTCAGAAGAAAAACATGTTAAGTTTTTATTTTGAATATCATGCAGATATTAAGGGTACTTATTTGGATAATCAAATACATCATTAAGAGATAAATGTACTAGCTCACGTGATAGAAATATTACCTTATAATGGATTCATTGCTTAATAAGAACTTCTAAGGCTGATAGGTCTGCAATGTACTAGAGATTTTTCACTTGAACTACATGGAGAGTTATAAAAGAGTTTATTTTAATGCTAGATTCATAGTTCTTTATAAGAGCAAGCACCTATAGTTAATTATATCTGAAGAAAGGAAACTCTTCTAAAATATTCTTTTGATACTATCTTTCATCTCTATGGATTTCAGAGTTTATTTCAAGGGATGATTATTTGGAAATCAATTGGGATTGTTTAAAAAAGAAAGGAATTCTTTTTAGACGCTAATAGGAATAAGTAGGAAATACTTTAGATATTGGGAAGCTTAGTAAGCATTTCAAATTATTTTGCTGTTGGGCTTTATAGTTTTGAAAATAAATTTATTTAGATTCAGCGTTTAACATTTTATTAGAAAATTTGGACTTAGATTCTAACATTTCAAGACTACATAAATGCCTAGAAGGTGAAGGTTTATTCCAATAGGATGCTTCAAACCCTAAGTCTAATCAGTGCTTTCTAACATGAGTTTGAAACTCACCTTAATCTAATCATAAAAATTGAGGAATTATTAGTTCTTTGTCATTTGAAAAGAAGAACCTATCCTGACTCTTCTCGACTTGCTGCATGGAATGGTAGCTAGCTAACACCTCCTAATAATTTTAGCACCATAAGATTTGTCTTATGAATGTAAGATTGTTTGGCTGTTATATTTAGGAATGTAAGCTAAGAGCCTAAATTCACTCCCTAATCCTAAAATCATGACTAGCGTGTTATACATCTAGCTAATGAAATAATTATTTTTTATTTTTTTATAATTTTAACACATAATTTTATTTAAAGGTTTTTGATATGCAAATCATTCCTAAAATGAGATGGAACTAAAAATGAGTTATGGACCAAATCAAAAGAGAAGGTAGACTTCTCCTAAAAGGATTGTCATCTTCACATGTCAGATATCCCTTTATGTGTAATGAATGATGGGCCCTGTATACTCAAAGTGGAGAACCGACTGAAGAAACTAGATGAGTCTATCAAGATAATTGCACTTCCATAAAGCATACTCAACAATCAAGCATGTATACTCACAAGATATGTGTGATAAAGTGAAGATCAACTTGATCCAGTAACCCAAAGACTTAGAGAATATGACCCAAGGAATAAGGCATGAATCAACTAATTGATAGCAGACAATGAATGAGACAACCACTCTCCTCAGCCTCATCCTTACTCGTTCATATGGATACCCTCCTCAGCCTAGGTGGGAATTCACTTGTACTAGATTTGCCTTATATGTACTTTCTATGTATGGTCACCCCTTGGTATGAGGAACTCCTTTCTTATAGGAAGATCAATTTTTCTCTCTAGGTAGTTAGTCTTTGTACTTTGATCCCAAGGAATAAAGATTACTGTTCTTTTATATTTTAACACTCTCCCATCTTCCTACTTGTAATATTTTTGTCTAACCCTATTTTCATAGAATTCTAGAAGGTTTCTCCTACATCCATGAATAGATTTGGATTCAACATTCTTGTAGGTGTGGTGAGTATGGATGAAGATAAGAACTAGAAGCCAAATACAAAGTGAAGTAGGACCCTCGACATAAGATCACTCAGTGGACATGGAGTAGAATGCAAGAAATTTGCAACAGAATAAGATTTGGGAGACATAGAAGAAGAATCACCCACCTTGTGTAGGAAGCCATTGGAAAAACACATCATGAGAAACCCAAGGCAAAAGAGAAAAAAGGATCCACTGGATTGGCTACTCGCTGAGCTTGGTGAAAATGAAGAAACGCATTCAACTTAGATGATGACACCTATGGCACAAGTGAAAAAGAGGATGTGTCAAAGAAGCAGCCATAACCAACAAATGTTTTATCCTTGAAAATTGCAGAACCTCACCCTCCTCATAAGTTCAAGATCCTTCATCTTAAAATGTACAAGGGTTGGACATATCCCATTGACCATATCCTATATTTTGAATCGACCACATCATTATTGGACTTGGACGACATGATGAAGTGCCAACTTTTCTTCACCACAGGTGGTTCTCGCGCATTCCTTTGGGAGTCATAACATCATTTGTTGACTTCAAAAGGATATTCACTACGTAATTCTCTAGTGTGTAGAAGCTGCTGAAGAATTCTCAAGTTCTCTTATAGATGAGGTAGAAACCTGGTGAGTCCCTAAGAATGTTCATTATTCACTTCAAATTAGAGATGTTGGAAGTTAAAGACCTAAAATTTGTAGTCACCTAAGCAACACTAGCACAAGGTCTAGAAGAGGGGCCCTTCAGACACGTCTTGGGGTTCCAACAACCAAAGACACTTGCAAACTTATTGGAGCTAGCAAATAATGCTGAAGAATACAATGAAGTGGTCCAACCATCATCATTGGCTATAACTAAAAACTCACTAAAGAAACCTTCTGGTCAATTACCTAAGGAAGAGTATGAAAGGAAAAGATTGGAAAAGAGAAGATGACCAAAGGTACTAGGGTAAGGCTTCAAAAACCCAACAACTCGTTATTAAAGATCCAAATATGCAGTGATATTTTCATCTCTTGACATGATATATTATCCTTTAATGATGCATTTGATCACCTAAATTAGAAAATCTTAAAATTTGCACACTGTCATAAAATTTGATTCATATTGGCATTTTAGTTGATGACTTAATCACCAATTATCAAATTTGAAGTATATTGAAGGACACTAAGAGCTTAGTCAATATCATTATTAAATCTTTTTTTTGATAAGTAAGCTGAGATTGGCAAGTTCTAAATTCATTGCTTCTAGAGGACTGTTATACATCTTTCTCAAGACATAGAAAAGAAACAAAAGGAATGATCACTCTTCTTGTGACTTGGGAGTAAGATAAGAAGCAATTGACAATAATGGCCTATTTTATCATAATTGAAGCTCCCACCAACTATAATGTCATCTTTAGTTGATGACTGCTCAGGACGTTCAAGGAAGTGATATCAACCTACCATGTAGCCATCAAATTTTTTGTAGGAGGTCAATAAATCACTATTGAAAAAAATTTGAATTAATCTAAAACTTGCTACTTGAGAGCCTTAGGCAGGTCGGGTAAAGAAAATGAAGTTTTGAAATTAGATGTCGTATGGACCATAGTCAAAGTTTTTATGGATATAGAAGAGTTCGTACTACACAAGACTATGGGCGAGTACTCAAAGTTAGCTCAACTTTCTACTCTGATCATAAGGAAGCTCTTATCCAAACTCACTTGAAAGATATAGATGTATTTTGTTAGACTGAAGTGAAAACTATCGGTATTGATATCATTATTACCTGTCATCACCTCAAATATCCACAAAGTTGCACAACCAATAAAACAAAAATGAGGAAGAACATAATAATATGCTTTGAACTCATTAAAGAGGAAGTTGTCAAGATTCTTGAAAGGCAACTTTATTAGAGAGTTCTACCTAGTATGGGTGTCAAACAAGATAATGAAGTAGAAGTCAAATAGATGTGGAGAATGTGCATCAACTTGACTAATTTGAATCTGACATGTTTGAAGGGTGGCTATCCTCTTCCTCAAATATATGCACTTGTTGACTCAATAGTTGGTTACTTGGAAATGAGTTTTCTAAACATATTTAAATATACAATTAAAAAGAAATGCATTTTTGTGACATAGAAAGACAATTTTTTTTACTAGAGAATGACTTTATTATGCCTTTAGGCTCATGAATGCAGGGGCAACCTATTAGATATTCCACTCAAACCTATACTCACACTCACTACCTCAGCTTGACAACTTTGATCATACTTTTAAGTGCATTCAATCTAAGATGCCATAGATTATCCACTCAAACCTATACTCACCAAACGAGATCATTCCTAGTGGTTATTAAAATGGTATATAATAGAAATTTGTTAGTTGATATATCTTACTTTCCTTGGATGTTGATCAAGGCTTAAGCACTTGCCTATTGAATCAAATTTTGTTCATGGATAAAGAAAGAACCATGTAAAATACCTAACAAATAGAGTTAGGCAGAAGGATTTCTAGTAGGAAGATAGGAAAGTAGAAAAGTGTATGGAAAATAATAATGTTTATTTCTCAGAATGCGAGTACAAAATAGTAGGGTCTAGAGTGAGAGCCCAAAAGGTCCCCTCATAAAAAAGACTCTCTTTATAATATCAAGGGGTGACCATACATATAAATATCATATAAGGTAAATTCAATATAAGTGAATTCTCACTAAAGCTAATGGTGATGAGTGAGTATAGGTCCATCGACTGATGATGGCTAGTAATCCATTGTTAAATGAATATGTGAGCAAGGATGAAGCAGAGAAGAGTTGTTGCATGGTTCCTCTGCATAGTTGCTAGATGAAGGTGAGTTGGATTGTGCTTTGCCTTTGGGTTATTATTGTTTAAGTGCTTTAGCTCGTTGGGTCAGGTCTATCTTCATTTGTTAGACACACCTTCCAACGATTATACTTATTCTAGGTTATCAAGTACTCTTATGCAAGTTCACTTATCTTGATATATAGGCTTGCTTAGGCCTGCCCGCTGCTTTGGGTATACATATAGCTCCCCAATTCTTCTACTCCTTATAGAGATACTTGCAAAAATCATAGAAGAATAATTAGCTGCAAACCTTTAATGATCTAAGAAAATTTATGCAATTATCAAGAGGTTACATCACCTTTGGACTGATTTGATTTTCCAACATTGACATTTCTTCAGCTACTCGCTCGGATAAATCTTCTAACTCCTAAGCGTTCACTCTACAAAACTTATTAAAACATAATCACCATGAACATAAAGAGACCTCATGATGAAAATGATCTTATGATTCTATGGTCAGGCCTTCACAAAAAGGCCAAAAAAGTGAAGAAGTTAGAAAAGGACACTATTATTCCCGTATCTATATGTGAGCATCTTAGCAACTCCAACTATAGCAACCATAACCCTGACTACTTCCTCAAACCCATCAAGAGAATCTAGTACTTGCCTATCTAATGAGATGGTTTCTATGGTGAGTGTACGAGTTACGAGTATTCTTGAAGAAGAGAAAAAGAGAGAAAGATGCAACCTTCATTGGGTCAGTTACCACGAAGACAGTTGTAAGGAAATATTTCATTGAGGTGAGAGTTGCTTATTATTCCATATTTTGAGTGTTTTTTATCTGAGTCTCTCACTTTATTCTTTGGTCACAATTGAGCTTGCCTAGCATTCAATGTTCACCAAAGGATCGTGAGAGACATGGGTCGGCCCCCAAGTGATTTCCTTTGACAGTCTAGGAAACTTCTTAGAGTTGCTTCACCTTTTCATGGGTAATTTTCTAAGCCATTTTCTAAGTAGACAGGAATTCTATTTACTCAATAGGTTGCTTCACATCCTAAGGGTTATACCCATAACAAATCCTCTTATTAAAGTTCCTCCCTCAATTTTTGATGAATTTTTTCTCGTCAACTAGTGGTGACTCAAGCTTTGTTGTTGACTATATCGGTGCCACACATGGACTTAACAAAGAGTTCTCCTCAACTCGAGGCAACTATTGATGCTCCTGTCACCACGACTAGCCTCAATTTTACAGACATCAATGAAATGATGGTCAATTTTCCCTCTCCTACTCACAAAGATAGAAATGAGTCTGCAAAGGGTGAGTATATTTTTGACCAAGGAATGGATGAAGAACACCAAACATTCACAGACTCCTCTGAGGTCATCATTTTGTGAGGGGAGGTCACCCTCTTGAGGTAAGCCATAGACTCATCCCAACGAGACATAGGCAAGTTGTGAGCATAGTTGTAGTTAGAGTTGAGTGATAGTAGCCTTTGGAGGTGGAGGAGTACTAATGTAACTTCATGACCATAAGGGTTAACATAAAATTACTTCAAAACTCATTCAAGTTTCAAAATACTTCCCTTGTCCTTTATGGGATGAATTTTCTATTCGATTATATGTGTCAGAATGGTGGAGTAGTCGAGGACTGCTGTTGAATTCAAATATGTCTGTAGATCGAGGAAGAACTTTTGAAGATACTTGAGAAATAGGGTTAACCTGAAAGGTCGCTAGCAAGAAGATTTGAAAATAAGAAAGTGGAGCAGAAAAATCTAATCTTTATTGCTCAAATATGAGTACAAAATATAGGGGGTTGGACTTAGAGCCAAAAGGTCTCCTCGTAAGAAGGAAGTATCCCTTTTATAATATCAAGGTATGGTCATATATAGAAAGATCATATATGGTAAGTACAAAGAATTCCCATCTAAGCTGATGGTGGTGAGTAAGATTCATCGGGTATGCAAGTAATCGAGGAAAGTTTGTCAGGCCAGTTTATCAATGATTGATTTAAAAATAATATTAATTGAGCTCCCTGTGTCGATCAAGATGAGCGATCAAGTCATCACCACAACTGTGTCATTGTTGGGATTTTCAATAGTTGGTCTATCCTTTTCTGAAAAATTCATTAGGATGATGATAGTAGAGGGTATCACATCATAATTGTTGAGTTCACTTCTCCAGATTGTCTTTTTATGCTCGCCTTCTTAGAAGATTTTCCATTTTCCCCAAAGATAGCTAGAATGACTCCTAAAATATGGATTGTGTTCATAGGTTCAAGTTTATTACTAATTTTGACAACCACTTTATTTTTCCTTCTGATGAACTCCTTGAGCTTTCCTACTTTTATCAACTCATCAAATAGACTTTTCAAATAATAACACTCTTCGATGTCATGGCCATGATCGTGGTGATAAGCATAATACCTTGAGCGATCACATACTCAACCATGGGCTCTATCATGGATTGCCTCTATGGGCACTATCATGGACACTCTCTGAGGAGTTGCTAGAGCTAGTTGTGCATTTACATGGATAGTGAGTAGCTAGGGTTCTGATACCTCACCTCAGTATTTATGGTCCCCTCCTTTTATCAACTCTCTATCTTCAATATCTTTTCTTAGATAGTCACTTCAAAGGCCTCTTTAATGAGTTCTTTACCCTAGTATACGATATAATTGGACCACTTCATTATACTCTTCAACATCAACATGGTTGTTTGCCAAGTCGAGTAGTTTAGGGAGCATTGTTTTCTAGAAATAGAATTGGTATTCTGGTCATTATCATTATTGTTATAAATTATCTCACATTTGGATCTTCTTAAATGAATCTGATAATATTCTTCCCCCAATTCTTCTTCATTTTCTTCTTCCTCTTCTCCCAAATTCTTGATTAATTTGTATGACCATCCCTCCTTTAGACATAGGTGAATATTGCTTGTGTGATTGTGGGCTCTAAATCTTTGACTTCTAACATTTCTCACTAGAAATGAGTAATCAACTTCCTTAGGGACTCACCAGGCTTTAGCCTAATTTATGGGAGAACTTGAGAATTCTTCAGTGGCTTCTAAGCACTATTGCATGGTGAACATCCTCTAGAAGTCAGTGAATGATGTAATGTCTCCTTGAGGAAGGCATGATAACCACCTGAGAGCCAACTCTTTGAAAGTGGTGAAGAAGAAGTGGCATGTCATCATGTTATCTAAGTCTAGTAACGATGTGGTCAACTTAAAGTAGGTTATGATATAAGTTGGGTATGTCTGACCTTTGTATGATTTAAGATGTGAGATCTTGAACCTATGAGGGTGAGCTTGTGTAATATTCACCAAGAAAACATTACTAGGCTGCATCTATTTCTTAGACACACTTTCTTCTTAGAATGTGTATGAGGCATCCTTAGAATCAAAGAATTTTGGTGTAGGGACCCAGAGTGTCTTCTTTCTCACCAAGCTCCATTAGTAGAAAATCTTATGGATCCTTCATTCTTCTTTTATTTGGTCTCTTAAAATGTGATTTTCGATGGCTTGCCTATACAAGGCGAGTGGTCCTGTCTCCCAACTCATGTAAATCCTATTGAGATGTAAATTGCTAGATATTTTGCTCCATGTTCACCTAGCAATTGGCATGATCGCTCAAACAATAGAAGTCAGTCAACTTGGGAAGCTACCATAATTATTTTGAGAAGAGGAAGGAGGCCTTTACAATTAAGTCTCTGCTAGCTAGTACATAAAAGAAGGCGATAACTCTCAACAAAGCATAGGGACCTTCAAGCTAAGGGTGCTTGCCAAAAGAGAAGAAGTAGGGTGACCATGGAGCTTGCCTTGTAGAGGTGAAGAGAGAATTGGAGGAGGAACTCTCATGTTTAACTGAAGAGTTTAAAAAGAGAAAAGCCAAATTTATAGGGTTTCTTGATTCTAATGAGTTCTAAGGGTTTTTATAGTGGAATTCAAGGATAGTTCCCACTTTGTTATGTATCACCTAGTTGGTGAAACATGGCCATCTTGACACCAAGTTTTTGTACTTTTTAAATGCACATAAACTTGTGGATTGAATAATGACAAGAGATGTTCAAGTTGACCTATCTTTTCTCCTTCATTTTCTATAAATTATTCTTTTGGCATGTAGGATGCTTGTATCTTACTTTCTTAATTGTAAAATATTTAGTATGAATGAAAATTACAAGTACATTTCTAAAATAGTGGTGATTTATTTCTTTGCTAATTATTTACGAATATTATTATATTGAGCTACCCTATTTATAACTTAGAATATCAATGATCTATAAAAACTTCCCTTAGTGGTTGCTTTAGCATTGTGAGATTATGTATACTTGTTAGATTGATATTCATTCATTGATACACAAAAAAATCCACTTATGATGACTATTTGATAGAATTCTTTTTTTGTAGTCATATAATTTGTGTATACTATTTGGGATGATGCTAATTTGTTTGAATGAATTTCCATGAATTAAAATATTTTATCCATTAAACAATAGAAAGAACCTCCTTGAATGGTAGTTTATTATCATGAGTTTATGCATACTCATCCAATTAATACTCATTCATTGATGCATGAGTAACTCACGATGACTTGGATGGTAATCACGGATCACATGAGAGCTCATTCCTTAAGTAGTCATATTCTATGTTGGTCACCTTTTTGTGAGTTAGCCTTGACTTTCAAATTAGGACAATTTATCTTATCTAAACCATCGACCTGACAATGTGTCGGTCCTATACTATATACATCAACCGCATAAAGTGTTGATCTTTTTAATTGCCAACTAAGAGAGTTGGCTTTTTTTGAATTTAGTCTCTGACCTCATGAAGTGTAAGTTAATTGCCAACTAGGAGGCTGGTCTTTTTTGAATTTAGTCGCCAACCTCACGAGGTGTCAGTCTTACATTGAGACTGTTGGTCTTTTATGAGTTGCCAGCTATGAAAGTTACTCTTTTTTAGTTGTTGGCCTCATGGGTTGTCGATTGTACACTATAATCACTAAGACAAAGTGTTGGTCTTTTAGTTGTCAACTAGAAAAGTTGGTCTACCAACTTCACGGTGTCGGTCTTATACTATAAGTCTCAAGGATAGATTATCGACTAGTCTTCTCAGTCAAGAATGACAAACCAAGTATTGGTCTCCTTCTTGGGCATTCACTACTTAAGCAAGATTTTTCCATTGACTAATGGTGGCACACTTAGTATCCAATTCATCATGCACTCATCGAGTATTCTTATGTTAGGTTAGCTTTGCTTGACATCAATATTTCTTAGGCCAAGTGTGGTTGTATACATCTCTTATTTGAGCTTTCATTGCTCATCGAGAGGGACCTTTCCTTTGGTCAATAATGGAAAACAAAGTATTTTGATTCATCACGCAGCTCCCCCAATATAAGTTTTACTTTTTATCATTCAAGTATGCTTCTTTGAAAATGATCATTATCTTGACAGTTAATTCATTTATGGAGCAAAATATATAAAATTTAATTATTTAAAATAGAAAGATACATGATACTAAAAATTAGTAAATAAGTACAAATGATAGAAAATTTTCCTTCAAGAACTTCTTTAGATCTCTACAATTTCATAACCTTGTTATGTCTTCTATAAAATGAGATTATAGTCTATTTGCACTAGGACCAACTTACTCTTTAATTATGAAAGGACTATCCAAATTGTAGAAGAGTATACTTAGAATATTATGTCAAGCAATGGTGTCTACTTTCTTTAGCATGAGATAACTGCTTTTGAAATACAATTCCTTCACATAGTGGTTGTAATACTCGACCATTCACTTTTTTATTGCCACTTTCCTTAGTGATGCCTCAATTCTGAGTTCTTTCAGCATATCAAGTGTATCCTCTATAACCTCTAAGATTGATTTAACCCACTCACCATCTCCCATTTTTTCCATTGTTAGGTATTTTTGACTTTGGACTTCATACTCGACTATTAGGATAGCTTCTATTTCATATGATAATGTAAAGGGAAAGTGCTCAGTTGCATTAATGGAATTATCTTGAGTGCCCAAAATCAGCAATGTTTCAACCTACTTAGGGCACCTTTGACCTTTTCTTGAGCAAGTTAAGTATTTTCTTGTTATAGCGTCATATCCATTGATTAGCGGTGATGCAAGATGTGAATTTTTTCCTGATTTCTTGATACTCCTAGAATTTTTTTTAGGCCTCTCTTGGCAAATTAAGGCTCATTATAAGTGATGATATCGACAACCCATACTTGCAAATAATATCGGTCAAATAGAGTTTTTATTACATTAGAGGTCATTTTTGAGTGGATTTTCTTCGATCCACTTGTTGAAATAGTCGATCGTGATAAAGATGATCTTTCTTTGTCCACTGGTGACTGGTAATAGACCTATTCAATTCATTCCAAAAAATAGCAAATGTCCAAGGACTGGAGATGGGTTGTAAAGGTTGTGACATTCCGAGTGCTATAAATTTGTAGCATTGTATGCATCTTCTCATGAACTCTTCAGCATTCTTTCTTAATGTGTCGGAATATCCTTTCCTCAAAATTTTGTTGGCTAGTATCCTTCCTCTATTAGCAAACTTGCCGAATAGATTTCCTTAAAGACTTTCTTTTGTTCAGCCTCTTTCACACATTAAGGTTGAGTGAGGTCATTGACATTTAGAATAGCTTTCCTCTTATCGCCGTATTGGACTCGATGTAGAATATCATGAGGATCCAAAATTAGAGCTCAAGGTCCATTTACAAGATCTCAAGCTAAAGCCTAAGAAAATTCATGAAAGAAGAAGACTTAGCCCATTAACCTGCTAAGGCCCATTTTATGATTTCATCTTTTTTATTTATGTAATTTTAATTTTTTCTAGAAACTCCATGTTTGAAATTTTGCATTTAAAAATTCAAAGCATGACATGTGAGGTGGTTGAATCCACATAAAATAATAACATGTGAAATGGGTGGATGGCATAAAATAATGAGGCAATTTAATGATTTACATTAATGTGGCCACCCTCCTTTCCCTCCATATTTTGAATTCTTTTCTTTTGAAAGATGCTTATAATATCTATAAATAGCCCCTCTTACTAGAATGAAGGAGATCTTTTGGCAATTATAAATTATTGAGTTATTCTTGTGATTCGAGAGCTTGGTGGCCAAACCTTGGCAATCCTTGGTGGGAGCCCTAGTTATCCAATAGATCTTCTTCCATCACCTCTAATACCCACGTTCTCTCAATCTCATCAAAAGAAAGAATGCCCAACTCCATCAAATTTGGTATCAGAGCAAAGCCTGGAAGGAGAAAATTTTATCAAATGTTTGCTTCAACAAAGGGAGCATCTCAAGTGCTGGACTTGTCTTCAAACTTGTGAGGTTAATTAATTTCTTTTATATGATAGTTTAAATACATAATTAATTTCTTCAATAAATGTAAACTCTTATAGCGCATCTATAAAATAATAGAGTACCAACTCCTCCTCTAATACCTACTAAGACAGTGCCAATAGGGATAGATGAAGAAGATTCATATCCAAACCATAGAGAAAATCAACCACTTAGAAGACCATCAATTGCTAGAAATGGTGGAAGGAGAGAAAATTATTTTAAGACTATAGAAGACTCTAATGATCCATCTCAAAGAGTTAGAGTAGAAGCCCCAAATTATGATGGTATACATGACAAGGAACAAAGATTAGGAAGGACAAACCTCACTTGGATAGAAATGAAAGAAATATTAAGAGCAAAGTACTGTCCTAAGCATCATGATAAGAAGCTACATACTCAATTATTAACTTTGAGATAAGGTAATTATCTTGTAACTGAATACTTGAGTACTTTTGAAGATCTAGTTTCTAGAGCTGATTGTGCTGATAATGATTATCAATTAGCCTATAAATTTATTATTGGACTTAGGACTGACATTAGAAATGAAGTTGAATTATTTGACCCACAATTTTTAGAGGAAGCATTTCATTATGCATTATTGGTTGACAACAAAAGAAATCTGCCACCCTCTCTAAAACTAAAAGTCAAGTACCTTCCATTTCATTCCATAAATTTATTATTAGACCCACCCATCCAAATGGCCCGACCCCTTTGCCTAAAACTTCAATTGAAGGGAGCTCTAAGAACACTAGGGAAGTAATATTTTGTAAATGCCATAAAAAGGTTCATATGCAAATTCAGTGTAAAGCTCAAATATTATTTATAGAAGAAGTTGAAAATCTAATAGATGATAATCTAGAAGAAGTTTATGATGACCCCCCATTATCTGATTAAGAATTAGAATTAATTGATGACCCTCATGTTAATGTGATGAGATGTCTTAGTAAAAATGAGGAAGAAGATTGGAGGAGAAAAACATTTTAGCATGCATGTTTTATGTAATGAAAAGAGATGTAGGTTAGTTATAGATGGAGGGAGTGCTATGAATGTCATTTCAACACATACCTTAATTTGAGCTAACCTAAAATCTGAACCTCACCCTGAACCATTTCATGTTAGCTGGGAAAATTATACATCTTTTCCCATTACCAATCAATGTTTAGTTCCTATTAAAATAGATAGCTATGAGGATCAAATTTGGTGTGATGTTCTCCCTATGGACATTGCTCATATTCTCTTAGGACGACCTTGGCTATATGATATGAATGTTATTCACTATGGTAGGAAAAATACTTATGTTTTTAATAATAATATTAAGACTATAAACTCTTACCAATAAAGCTAGTAGAAAAAAATACCCTCCATAACACCACACAAAATAACTTCTGGCTTGCAACCTAAGCCTTTATTGAAGAAAAATGTCAAACTTCAATTAATTATCATAGAAAATCTTACTATTAGGCCTAATACTAACATTTCTGATTCTTACTTTAAAACATTTACTCTTCCTCCTTTGACCCCAAAGATAGAAATAATAGGTTTTGGAGCTTTACGAAAAGAATTTTCTGATCCAATTCTTCTTCACATATTATATGTAAAAGAAGTCATACTAAACTCTAATGAGACTTACATACCTGCTGTGGTCTCTTCTCTTCTTTCTGATTTTAAAGATATTGCACTCGATGAGCTTCCTGATGAGCTACCTCCTTTAAGAGACTTCAACATTCTATTGAGTTCTTACCTAGTTCTCAACTTCTTAATCTTCCACATTATAGGATGAACCCTACCGAGCATGTTGAGATTAAAAGATAAGTTGAGGAATTATTAAAAAATGGTTTCATTCAAGAGAGTCTTAGCCCTTGTGCAGTCCCAACATTATTAACTCCAAAGAAAGATAGAACATGGCAAATGTGTGTTGATAGTCGAGCAATAAATTAAATTACTATCAAATATAGGTTTCTTATTCCTTGATTAGATGATATGTTAGATTTAATCTCAAGAACAATTTTTTTTTTCAAAGATTGATCTAAAAAGTGGATTTCATCAAATTCGGATTAGATCATGAGATGATTGGAAGACGGCTTTTAAGACCGCTGATGGACTTTATGAGTGGCTTGTCATGCCCTTTGGACTTTCAATGCTCCTAGCACATTTATGAGATTAATGAATACTATTCTTAAACTATATATAGGTAAATTTTTGGTGGTATATTTTAATGATATTCTGATTTTTAGTCTAAGTGAAAATGAACATCTACAACACCTACAAAAAGTCTTTGAACTACTTAGACAAGAGAAATTATACATTAATTTAAAAAGTGTTTCTTTTTGCAAGGTGAGATAATCATTTTAGGTTTTATTATATCCACTACTAGACTTAAACCTAATCCTTCTAAATTGAAAGCAATCTTAGATTGGCCATCACCTATAGGTTTTACTGAAGTTAGAAGCTTCCATGGTTTAGCCATTTTTTATTAGAGATTTATCAAGAATTTTAGCATCATTGTTGCTCCAATAACTAATATACTAAAATTAGATAAATTTTGTTGGACTCCTAATGCACAAAAGTCCTTAGAGCAAATTAAAGTTCTTATCACTTATGCACCAATCCTTAGGTTTGATTTTCTAAAGCCTTTGAAGTGACATGTGATGCTTTAGAAATTGGGATAGGTGGAATTTTAAGTCAAGAGAATCATCCTATAACATTCTTTAGTGAAAAGTTAAATGAAGCCAAACAATGATATTCTATTTATGATAGAGAGTTTTATGCTATAATTCAATCCTTCAAGGCATGGCATATCTATCTTATAGAGAATTTATACTTAATTATGATCATCATGCCTTAAAATTCATTAATACTCAACAAAATTAAGTCATAGGCATGCAAAATGGGTTGAATTTTTACAAGACTACTCTTTTGCTCTAAAGCATAAGACTAGAATTAAGAATAAACCTGCTGATGCTCTATCCAGGGTAAACCTAATGATTTCCTCTTTAGAATTGAGAATCCCAGGATTTGATAGAATTAAAGATGATTATATTGTGTGCCCTGACTTTCACCTAATTTATCTTGAACTCCTAGATAAACCAATAGCTTTACAAGGAACATTCTTGATAATAAATAGATATTTATATAAAAGAAAACAATTATGCATTCCTCAATCTTCTCTTAGAGAATTTCTTATCACTGAGCTACATGTTGGGGGTGTAGCTGGTCATTTTGGAAAGGATAAGACCATATGCTTATTAGAAAATAGATTTTATTGGCCTTCATTAAAATGAGATTTCAAAAATTAGTAGCTCAATGCTTAATTTGTAAACAAGCTAAAACTATCAAATAAAGGTCTAGGCAATACACTGCCTTACATGTTCCTTATAGGCCTTGGGAAGACCTATCAATGGATTTTATTCTAGGATTACCTAGGACAGCTTGATGACATGATAGCATTTTTGTTGTAGTCGATATGTTCACAAAAATGGCTCATTTCTTACTTGTTCAAAAACAAATGATGCTTCTTATATAGCCAAATTATTTTTTAAGGAGAAAGTGTGACTCCATGGTCTCCCTTTAACCATTATTTCTAATAGAGATGTTTAGTTTGTCTCATATTTTTGAAAAATATTATGAAAATTATTAGGTACCAAATTAAAATTTTCTTTTGCTTTTCACCCACAAACTGATGGACAAACTGAAGTAGTTAATTATTCCTTAGGAATTTCTCTTAGATGCTTGGTAGATAAAAGTTTAGGAAATTGGGATTTACACTTACCAACCTCAAAATTTGCCTATAATAGTACTATATCTAGAACTACAAAAAAATCACCATTTGAGATAGTCTATGGTCAAAACCCATGACAACCAATAGATATAGCAAACCTACCATCTCATGTATTTTATGATGCAGCATTCTCATTTGCTAAAGATTTTCAAAGCCTCCATAAAGATATAAGAAAGCAAATTACTATAAGTAATGAAAATTATGCTTCTAAGGAAAATCATAATCGTTCAATGAAAGAATATAAAGAAGGTGATTATGTATTGATTCGCATTCAGCCTGAGTGTTATCAAACCATTATATATAATAAATTACATGCACAAGCTTGTGCTCTGTTTAAAATTCTCAAGAAAATTGAAACTAATGCTTATCACCTTGATTTGCTTGTTGATATGCTCATTCATCCAGTTATTAATATTGAAGATATTCTATCATATGAAGGAATTAACAAACATCGACTTATTCAGTCTAATTCTTTAGCAGAAGATATAGCACTGTACTTGCAAAAGCCCTCTTCCTTTGTAGTTGATTATATTATTAGTGATAAAATACCCATTAATCTAGCTTCTAAACATCATTTTTTAGTTCGTTGGAAGAATAAGCCATCAGCTGAAGACACATGGTTGACCCGTACTGATTTGGAGACTTTAGCCCCACAATTGGTAGAAGACTTCTTAGATTTTAATTCTATGGAGTAGAGTTCAATTGAGCCCAGGGGAGCTGATGTAGAACATCATGAGGATCCAAAAATTAGAGCTCAAAGTCCATTTACAAGATCTCAAGCTAAAGCCCAAGAAAATTCAAGAAAGAAGACGGCTTAGCCCATTAGCCTGCCAAGGCCCATTTTATGATTTCATCCTTTTTATTGATGTAATTTTTAATTTTCTTCTAGAAACTCCATGTTTAAAATTTTGCATTTAAAAATGCAAAGCATGACATGTGAGGTGGTTGAATCCACATAAGATAATAGCATGTGAAATGAGTGGATGGTATAAAATAATGAGGCAATTTAATAGTTCACATTAATGTGGCCACCCTCCTTTCCCTCCATATTTTGAATTAATTTTCTTTTGAAAGATTATTGTAATGGCTATAAATATCCCCTCTTACTAGAATGAAGGAGATCTTTTGGCAATTACAAATTATTGAGTTATTCTTGTGATTCAAGAGCTTGGTGGCCAAACCTTGGCAATCCTTGGTGGGAGCACTAATTATCCAACATATCTTCTTCCTTCACACCCAATACCCACATTCTCTCAATCTTATCAAAAGAAAGAACACCCACCTCCATCAACTACTCTGATGTTGAACCTGCTTAAGTACTTAGTCATTTCTCCAATTTCACTAGTCTGTAAGTAGTTTTTGATGGGGTCAACTTAGCTTAGCGGGCATTCATAATCTATCTACATTAGCTCTTTATTTTCATTACTTGATTGGGTGAGTTGAATGCTTGTGTGCTCCCAGAGTCCAGTTGCCTTGTCTAACTAGTAAGCAAGTTTATTTTCTTCTCTAGAAATTTTCTCGATCTTGAAATATTCTAGTTTCCCAATAACAACTTTTATTTTAAGCAAATATTTTATCAAAGACTCATCTTAAACATTGTATTCTTCATTCACTTGTCTTGCAACAATCTGTGAGTTTGAATAAGCCACCACAAGTGTGGCTCAAAGTCCCATAATAAATCATAACCTAGCAAGTAAAGCTTCATGTTCGACTTGATTATTTTCCACATTGAAGCCAAATTTAACTGATTGTGTTACGGTGATCCCTGTTGGGCTCTTTAGTACTATACTTGCCACTCCCATAGTTGTTTCACTAGAAGATCCATTAGTATATAGACGAATAAGGGCTCCGGGCTGATGAGAAAATACTGTGAGCTGATGAAGTCTGCAAAATAAAATTCATGAGTGCTTGGGCTTTGATCGCGATTAAAGGACAGAATGATATTTCAAACTTGCTCACTTCTATAGACCACTTGAGCTTTCTGCCATAGTGATCAGGCTTAGTGAACATAGATTTAAGTGGGTTATCAATGCTAATTTGTATGGAGTGTGCCCAGAAATAAGGTCATAGCCTCCTGCCCGAGGTGATTAATGTGAGTGTGAGTTTATCCATGAGTGGATAGTTCAACTTGGCACCTCATAGAGATTTGTTGACATAATAGATATGTAATTATTTCCCACCTTCTTATCTAATGAGGACTAATCTAATTGAGACTTCTCCCACTCTTTAGTATAACAACAGGACTTCCTCCTCCTTTGAGATCTGCATTAAAAGAGAAGATGTGAATAAAGTCTTCAAATCATTAGACTTTTTCACATTCTAAGGTGCACTCAAACTTTTTGCTCTCCTTTTAACCTTGAAAAATGGTGAGCATCATTCTCTAACTTTCGAGATGAACCTATTCAGTCCTGCTATTCATATAGTGAGTCATTATACTTCTTTCATATTTTCAGGTGAGGGCAGGTCAAGTATAACTTTCCCTTTTTGGATTTGCATTTATTTCTTCAGGGGTAATGTGAATCCCCAAAAACTTTGTTTCTACTACATTAAAAACACATTTTAGAAAGTAAAGACACATGTTGTACTTTTTAAGTGTAGCGAATGTCTTCTTGACGTCTCAGATATATTGGACTAGCGACTTATTTTTGAATAGTAGTTTGTTAACATAGACTTCTATATTTTTTCCCTTCTGCTCTATGAACACTCGACCTCTCTAGTAGGTCACTCTTGCATTTTTTAGTCCAAAGGAATAACTCTAAAGCAGTATAATCCTTTATTAATAATGAAAGTTTTTTTCTTAGAGCCCATAGGGTGCATTTGAATTTGATGAATTCCTAAAAATGTGTCTATGAAATTCATGACCAAGAATCTAGTCATCGAATCCACAAGCTTGTCTATTCATGGGATAGGATACCCATCCTTCAAAAATGCCATGTTTACATTGGTGAAGTTGACACACATCTCCTATATCCCACTTGACTTTTGCACCATCAATACATTGGATACCGATTTGAGGTATTGAACTTCTCTAATAAAATTATCTTCGAGCAGTTTAGTGACCTCCTCCTTAGTAGACTTAATAAGTATGACTACTTATTTCTTCTTTATTTTCTTGATAGGTTGCATATCTGTGCAAACATTCAAGTGATTGCAAGTGGCGTTGATGTCAATGCATGGCATCTCCGCTACTATCTAGGCGAACATGTCTAAATTATCCATCAGGAATGGAACAAGGACTTCTTTATGCTCAAGAATAAAACCCGAGCTTACTCTTATTGCTTTTTCATGGCCTTGCATGATAAAACTTTCTTCGATCTCTTCAAGGACTTTGATTCATATTGGACTTATATTTAGTTGCAACACTTCATCTTCCCTACTCAACTCACAAATGACTTTCAACTAGCACAAGCGGGATTGGTTGAGGTTCCCTCTGATGGTATTCTCTTCTCTTATAGTGGGCAATTTGGTGACTACATGATACATCAACACCACTACTCTAAATATGTTGAGTAGAGTCAACCAAATAAGACATTGTAAGTTGCGAGGGCCTTTACTATAATGAAACCAAATATAATCATGAACTACTTCTTTCTTCACCCCCCCCCCCCCAAGTGATGAGGAGAGTAATCATCCCCTATGTTTCTCTATGTTCTCCTGAGAAACCATACAATGATCTTCTAGTGGGCACGAGTTTGGAATTTGATTAGCCATTGAAGAATGATTTAAATATGATATTGATCAAACTCCCCATGTTAATCAAAATGCTTTTACTTGATGGTTGGTAATCATGGCCATCACAATAATTATGTCATAAGAATTTATGATAATGGGTCTATCCTTTTATAAAAATCTCATTGAAATGATGGTAGTATAGGATTGTGTTCACTTCTCTAGATTGTATTCTTTTCATACTCACCTTCTTAGATGACTCACCATCGCCCCAAAAGATAGTGAGTATGACTCCAACAATGTGTACAATATGCTCGGGTATAAGTTCATTACTAGCTTTGATGGCTTCTTTATCTTACAACCTCATGAATTCCTTGAGCTTTTCTACTTTTATTAGCTCATCCACTAAACTTTACAAATGGAGACACTCTTTAGTGTTGTGGCCATGATCACGATGATAAGCACAATACCTCAACGGATCACACACTCTATCAGCCTTCATGGGTGACCATCTCTTAAAGTAATCTTTACTCTAGATTTCCTCTACAAGCTCTGCCATTGAGACTCTTAGAGGAGTGACAAGTGTGAGTTGTGCATAGTCGGCTCCTGCATAGCTAGTAGCTGGGTTTCTAAAATCCCACCCTAGCACTTTTGGTCGCTTCCTCTAATCCATCCTCCACCTTTAATACTCTACCATAGGTGGTAGCTCTAAAGGCATATTCAATGTGTCCATTGATAGACCAGTGATATTTTTTGGACCACTTCATTACACTCTTCAATATTAACATGATTGTTCTCAAGCTTCAGTAGTTCAATGAGTGTCATAAGTTGTTGGAGCCACAAGGTGTATTTAAATGGCCCCTTCTTTAAACCCTGAGCGAGTGCTACTTCAGTGACTATGGGCTCTAGATCTTTGACTTCCAGCATTTCTCACCAATAATGAGTGACGAACTTCCTTTAGGGACTCGTGACTCATTTGTAGGAGAGCTTCATAACTCCTCTTTTGCTTCTAAGCACTAGCAAATTGCATGATGAATATCCGCTTGAAGTCAATGAATGATGTAATGACTTATGAAGGAAGGCATTAGAATCACCTAAGGGTAGACTCTTTGAAAGTGGTGAAGAAGAGTCAGCACTTCATTGTATTGTATAAGCTTAGTAGAAGATGTGGTCGACTCGAAGTATGCTACATGGTCAGTGGAATTTTTCCAACCTTTATATGATTCATGATGTGGGATCTTGAACCTATGTGGAGGTTGAGCTTTCGCAATCTTTACAGAGAGAGCATTAGTAGGCTGCAACTGCTTCTTTGACACACCCTCTTCTTTACTAGTGTAATAGTGTTCATCCTCAGAATCAAAGGCTTCAGATAAATAAGAGTTGGAGATCTTAGGTGGGTGTCTTCCATCAAGCTAGCTCAATTCGTAGCTGATCTCATGGATCCTTCATTCTCCTTTAGCTTGGGCTCTTTATAGTGTGGTTTCTCGATGGCTGACTGCACAAGGTAAATGATCCTGTCCTCCTTTTCATACAAATCTTGTTGAGTTGTAAAGTACTGGATGTTCTATTCCATCTCTATCGAGCGATCTCATGTTAAAGGTGTTGCTTTGCTTGATATATATCTTCAAGTTCTAACCCTCATCCATGCTCACCGTACTTGAAAGGATGAATTTAATTTTGTCCATGGATGGAAAAAGAACCTTTTGAGATGCTTGAGAAATAGAGTTAGGCAAAATGATTACTAGGAAGACATGAAAGTAGAAAATTACAAGGAAAATAATATTCAATTGCCCAAAATGTTAGTACATAATTCTAGCGGTCTAGACTCAGAGACCAAAAGGTCCCCCTGCCACCCGCAAGAAAGAAGTCTCTTTTTTATAATATCAAAAGGTGACCATACATAGAAAGATCATATATGATAAATTCAATATAAGTGCATTCCCGCTTGAGCTGATGGTAGTGAGCGAATATAGGTATGCCTACTGATGGCATATTTTCTAACAAGTATGCGAGTAAGGATGGGGTAGCATAGAGTAGTTGCATGGTTCCTATGCCTAGATGTCAGTGAGTTAGATTATGCTTTGCCTTTGGATTATTATTCTCTAAGCTCTTTGGCTCACTGGGTCAGATTTATCTTCCCGTGTTAGATTCACCTTATGATAAGACAAGTATACTTAATCTAGATTGTCAAGTACCCTTTATTCAAGTTCATTTGTCTTGATGTATAGGCTTGCTTAGGCCTGTCCATTACTTTGGGTATACATCACCAATTTCCTTCCTTACTTTTATAGTTCAGATAATTTACCAGGTAACCCAAAAACTTTATGGTGATTATTCATGGATGGATCATTAGGCGAGGAAGCCATAGGTTCCGATATAGTATTAAAATGCTCGTCAGGATCACTACAACATAGTTGGTTAAGTTCGGTTTTAAATTGAAGAATAATGAATCCAAAAATGAAGCTATACTCATTGAACTGAGGTTTGCGCAAGGATACAAAGCTTCACATACTGTGGCATAACGTGCACTAGTGGTAAGAATAGTTAATGGGGACTATGAGTTCAAAGATGAGTCATTACAAAAATAATTAAGGTGAAAATAGAAATTGTGGTTGGAATAGTTCATGATGGAGTATATACCCACGAAAGAAAACCAACTTGCTGATTTGCTATCCAGTGAGAGTGAACTTTGGGTGGCACTTAGTCATACAACTCGCCCAACCAAGCACACTAGAAATATTGATGCAATAGAATTTGAGCACATACCAAGCTGGATTGATCCTATTAAAAGGAATTTGCATAGTAGGGCTACAAAAGAGTTGACTATATTTAGGATAAGGGTATTCTTGTACTTTGCTGATTAGAGGCAAGTTATTTCAAAAATTAGTGGCTTTGCTTAACCTTAATTGTGTATAAGAGATCAAACAAAAAGGGTTCTTGGGGAAATACACTCAGGAGAATGTGGTAGCTATTTGGGAGGAAGAGGACTAGTCCATACAATCTTAAAGCAATGATACTTCTAGCCCACACTTACAAAAAATATAGAGGTATGCACCAAAATGTGTGTGCATTATAAAAAATTTGTCCCACTCCTATAACAACAATTGCAATCTCCATAGGCTATTTAAAACCCTTGGCCCTTTACCATTTGGGGAATGGACCTAATCGACCCCTTGCTAATAGCCACTTGGTAGAAGAAATTTATTCTCATCATGATCAACTATAGTAGCAGTAGCAAATGGATTAAAGAAAAACCACACACCAAGATATCTACTTAAGTAGTTAGAAATTTTATTTTGATTGATATTATTTTGTTGGTACAGGCCACCCATGTTCAATCATCACAGATAATGGGTAATAGTTCATCGATAAGGGAATAAGAGACTTTTGTAAATCTCAAGATGTACGATTATAGTTCACCTCATTACATCACCTAAAAGCAATGGCCTAGTGGAAGCGGCTAATAAGAAGATTCTCAATTTTCCCTGAAAGAAGGTTGAAGGTGCTAAAAGCCAAATGAGTTAATGCATTACCTGCCATACTTTGGGGCCTAAGAACCACTACCACCAATGCAACAAGGCACTTTCCATTCATGTTGTCACATGGAACAAAAGCTATCTCATCAGTTAAGTACAAGCTTTACATCTAAATTGTCTTACAATGGAAGGACTAAGAGATAATATTAGTGACTGCAAAAGGTGAACTTTCTAGCAATGGTGGACACACTCGAAGTGCTCAACAAACTTAGGATTGAAGCATCACTAAGGAAAGAGAAAATAAAGAGGTGAATAGCAAGGTACAATAATAACTATGTAAAGGAGTGGTGGCTTAGTACTGAAGAATGTTGATGCCACAACTCAATAGAACACCTTAAGTAAACTCACCCACACATGGGATGACCTTTATATTATTAAAAAGTAAGTCAAACCTATGACAATTCCTGACTCACGAATGATAACATGTACCGCATTCCTAGAATGCTTGAGATCTTAAGAAATTTTATCTTTGAACTGAGTAGTATCTTTTATATTTTAGATTTTCCCATTATTTTAATTATTATTATAAAGTTGTCCTACAAATTTGTACTTCTTTTCACTTGGATAATTACTTTACTAAATGACCAAAAATGACTTAGAAAATATAAGGAATGATACTCGAGGAGTTGCATGACAACTTAAGATACTCGGTGTGCTACTTTTGGCTCAAAAGAAAGGTTTGACTTAACGAGCTCCAAAGAACCTACATGAGAAATCAAATAACTTGGTGCACCATTCTTGGCCCAAGATTATTACAATCGAGTAGGCAATCAAAAAGTCAAAATTATGAACACTCATCAAAATTATATATAACTAAAGCAATTATTAACTAAAAAACTAACTCTCCATTGTTGGCAATAAAAAAAAACAACACTCCATGCATTTGGTGACTCATGTGTAAGACTGATGCTTTGAGAGGTCAAAGACTATTAACCAAAAGACTAACTCTTCATGATTGGCAATAAAAAAAATTAACATCTTGTGATGTTGGTGGCTCATGTGTAAGATCGACACCTTGAAAGGTCAATGATTTTTAACTAAAAGACCAACTCTCTAGTGTTTATAATCAAAATGGACCAACACTCTATGCGATTGATGACTCATGTGTAAGACTGACACTCCTAAAGATCGAAGACTATTAACCAAAAGATAAACTCTTCATAGTTGGCAACCCAAAAAATCTAACATCCAATGCAGTTGGCTACTCACGTGTAGGACTAACACTCTAAGAGGTCTGCAATTATAAACTGAAAAATTGACTTGCCATAATTAGTAAAACAAGAAGCTACCCCATATTTGAGACAAATAAATAATCAAACTCTCATTGATAGGTGACTACAAAGAGATGACTTCCTACGATCAACTATCTTGCACATATTGTAGTTAACATTTATAATCTCACTAAGTTCTAAATAAAGCAGTCATAAAATGGTGAGTGTGATGTAAATAGTATGAGCAAATTTTTGCACAAGAAAATCTAGCGAGTCTCCACAAAGAATTAATTTTCATATTTTTTCAAGTATAATTATTTATAATTATAAATGCACTTAGGGAAGAAAGTAAAAATAGTTATTTTCATTCACAAGAAATATTTCTACAAAAGTGTGAGCATGAGATACACATTTACTGCATTTCTCATGACTTGCTAAAAAAAGTTAACTTGTGATGCCATTATCACTATCCACACCACAATTTGAAAGGCCGAGTACATTAAAGAAATCTAAAAATGTGGTGACCAACTAAACAACTTATACTAACTTAGCAATAATGAAGTGAGTTCCTACCTTCAATTTATATTACAGCATGTATTGACACTTGTCAGAATCAAGGAAGCCTGTGAGCTCAACTTCCTTTTTCTAAAATTTCTTAATATGATGAGAGAGCTCTCCTTCTAATTCCTTTTTTACCTTAGCAAGGAGAGTCTGCTTTAGGACCGCTTTGTTCTTCTCCTCCTCTTTCCGAGTCACCTCCATTAGGAGCTGAGAGAATTTAGCCTTGTAGAATTTGAGCTCATCTTTTTCAATCACCAATTTAACCCTCACCACAGACAAGCCCTTCCTACTGATGAAGAACTTCTTGTGGATCTCCTAAGTTAACTATCATGCCATCGCTTGAGTAGTGATAATGGCTAAGGGTAGTCAACTATTGAGAGTTTTTCAAGAAGCTTTTCAAGATCTTGAGTAAATTGTGCCTTGAGCTCAAAAGCTTAACAAGTTGGCCTAGATACATGTAGAGTATAGTTGTTGACGACTTACTCTTACATCCTACTCTTTAAGCTAACTTTATTATAATTTTGGATACTTTGAGTAGTCGAACTCCCAGCCCTCTTCCTAGATTTCTTAGGAGTTGTACTCGTCCCAACCTTATCAGTGGCTTAGTAGAAGCAAATTCATTCTCACCCTTCTCAACGGGATTGAACTATAGAAGGATCGATGGGAGGGGGTGTGGAAGTCTCATATCTTATAAATGAGCAAATAAAATAATTATAATGGATAAGTGAAAAGGGTGACATAAAGGCTATAAAGGATGATGAAATATATACCATGGGTGACATTAGAGACTTAGATGTAATGGAGATAGTGATGGATATTCAGAGTCTTATCCATCTCTTTCTCCAACACCTTTTTCACTCAAGCATTGACCTCAAGAACAATCACCTTACTCTGTAAAAAGGGAAGGGGAATGGTCGGTACTGACTACGACAATGAGCTTATGAAAAATAAGAGTGTCGAGAGCCACGTTCTCACATTATTTTCTAGGCTATAGTTCTTCATCAAGATGGGGGAATCCTTCATCAAGAGGATGTGGCAAAAGAGGCTTAGTCTCCACAGCAACTCCTATTCCCACATATATAAGATGAAGGCGGGGATTCTTGCCACCGAATTCAACATGAATTGTGTTGGAATGACCTCATAAAAATCTAGAATCTCCACCCTCTCATGGGGAAGAGGGAGCCAAAGGCCACATCTAAAGTGGTCTAGTGGAGATAGCTCATGAGACCAAGTCATGTAGCCAAAGACGTGAGTTGCTACTAATAGATCAAAGTTAGGCACCTATATGGCCTCAAGTTGTTTGAACACAAGTGCTAATTTCTTTAGAGTTGCCATCTGCATTGATAAAAAGAAAATCATTTCAGCATCTACAATGGTTGTAATTCACTTGGCAAGATAGACTGTTTGCTCACTCAAAATTGAAGGCGTAATAAAAAATAAACCACTCACAATAAGAATGAATCTGCATATGTAAAAGGTAAGGCTTGGTAATGTGGACATCATATCAAGCATTAAATGGAGAAAACATTACTCAATCCCATACAAATCTTAAGTGGTGCAAATCATGATAAAACTAGTTAAGAATTTCTACTTGCATCATAAACAGAAAAGAAACTCAATAAGAGAAATGGTGAATATAAGATAATTATAGCTTTTTTATTAAAAAATAGAGAGAATAATTGCAACACACTTGTTATACCTCTTATCCTCATTCAAAAGAGTTACCCTCTTCCGTAAATCAATGAGCTCAGATGGGCCAGCCAACACTTATAGCTCCCTCCTAGCATCTCCCCTCCTCCTAATAAGAAAATGTGTCCCTCGCAGACTCGGTGTTGTCTCAATGAGTAGGATGAAAACTCACCAATGTATCCTAAATGTCACATGAAGTAAAGCTTATCATCGTGGAAGACGAAAGGCCGAGAGCCGTGGTGATGTGGATGCAAACTCTCTCTGAAGGCTAAACTTGGCATCGCCAATGCCTACAATGAAGCTAGAGTCACCCTTAAATGATGAGAAATAGATTAGTCAAAAAAATGAATCGGATTTCGATAAAATAATTAGCTAAGGGCCTGATCCTTTGAAAAGGAAGCCACTACTCGAGTGAATAGGCTTCCTCGCCACTCAAAAGATAACCTAACAGCTCATCCATAATAAGGTGAATCATTTTATCAGGACTACCTAGGGTGTTAAGAGAGATCATTTGGGGGGCAGGTGAGTGCCCATCATCACCTTTAGTTGATGCCTACACACTTATCATGCTTAACAACAATAATAATAAAAATTTAGATGTGCTAACGTGCAGAATCTATGAAACAAAATAGGAACAAGCCCTACCTCAGTGAGACACTCATTTACAATCATTTTTATGATGGATGTTCCTGCTTACCTGCTTACCATGACATGTTTACATCAAATCATGGGAATATGATTTTTTTCCACTTGAGCACTCTGAGTTGGAGGCAAGTGCTTGGCTCTACCTACGAGTTCTTTATACTGTCTAAGGTACTCATTTTGGCCATAGGGGTGGCTATGGATTCCACTAGCTTCTGCTGAAAGCCCACTCAGAGTTCAGAATAATCGATATCACTATGAGACCTCTTAGCATCCATGACAAATAAATGTACCCCACTCACAAATGATGACTCAATAATTAGGAGAAATTTTCAATTTAGCAGTCGGGTGTGTACCCAAAATAAGTAAGCTATCTAAATACTAAAGGCTCGCCATCTGCATGGCATGCATAAGATAAAATAACATGGGAGTTAACCACATGGACACTGATTCGCTCATAGAAGGTTTGTATTCAAGGAAGAATAACTAACTTAAAATGACTCTAGTTTGGTATCCCCTTAAATAAGGAGAATTTCCACACTTAAATTAAGACATAAGTTACTAACCATGGCGTTCATCACTCTAATGAACGCTCATCTCGCATCAAGGTGAGTTTCTTTTCTATACTCAACCATTATTACTTTTACTCATCTTAGGTCAAGGTGATCTGGGATTGGTCAGATTTTTAGTAGTAAAAAAATAAATGAGAATTTTCAACCCAAAACTCTCTCTTCTCTTAAGATTGGTTCTCTTATTCTCTCTAAAATAAGTGAATTCTTCCATCTTGTATTAAAACTACTTAAAAGAAATGAAATTGGATCTTCCCTCATTTTCTCTATTCCCGATATTCCTCTCTTCATTAAGCCTACTTCCTAGATGTCTCCTAAGATTTTGCTTCAGCCACAGACAAATTTAGATCCAACAGTGGGCAAAGGTTCTTTTTATAGATAAAGAAGCCTAAGTACATCAAAGATGATGTGACTATTCAAAAATATGTAGTACATTTTTTTTAGAATTTATTAAATGCTTAAAGCTAATTATCATTTTCATTCTTCTATCCTTCTTGTGAGTCGCCTCTATAAAGATCATAAGAGTTAGAAAGCTAAACATATCTAAAAGAATATGAGCACACCAGTTATCCTTCATAGCAAACCATCATTGAAATAAAACTAAGGGGTTGTTCGGTTGCCTGAAAAAGGAATATAGTGTAAAAGCAATGCAATGTATATTTGGATTACTTTAGGATTGTTTGGTTGAAAACTCTACAAATACATGAGTTTATTTTTTTTGTTTGGTAAAATAAATGTAATGTAAAGTATTTTTGAGGTTGTGGCGTCGATGGAAGGCGGTTGGTGGCGGTGGCGACATGTGATCATCGGTGATCATCGACTAGCGACGATGGTAGTGTGGCGCATGGTGACCAACAGGTGATGGGTGATGGGTGGCGCAGTAAACCATTCAAATGCATTTCAAATACACTACAAATGCATTATAATTTTACTTTGCATCATACCAAACACTTAAAAAATTAAATTCCCAACATTTGGTTTATTTTACACTCTAAATGCAAGCAACCAAACATCCCCTAAGTTAGTTACTCAATAATAAAGTCACCCATATGATATGTAAAAGATGGAAGCTCAAAGAATGAAGTATGGGAATTGGCAACATATATAAACTTGTCCATGGGCTGAAAACAATAATGACCATAACTTCATATGTTAATTTTCTATTAAGGGCAATCACACATCTAAGTAAGCAATAAGTTGCTTGCACTAATGGCAATATAACCTGTCAGAAGAACGACTCATGTCGGTCGAGTTCCACCCCACCAAACTCACAATTTAAAAAGGACCATTTTTCTAAGGGGTTGGGACTTTTTTTCTTCTTTTCTTCACTCAAGTGTGCCATAGACTTTACTATTTGTACTAAAATCTTTATGGAATAATAAAATATAAGATACATAGTTCTTTCACTTTCCACTACACAATTTTTTCTCACCATTATCCCCATATATCTCAAAAAGACTTTGGACAAATTCCGATTCAACAATAGTGAGTAGAAAAGCATTAGTCATTTTAATTTTGTATAACTTGTATGTCATGTTTATTTGTTTATATGTAAGAATTATGTTATTTTGTTTCATGTTAAGTAAGGGAAGTGAATTATTTGAATTATAACTAATTAATTATAATTACTATTAAATTTAGGAATATGTTGTAGCTTATGGAGGGAGGTTAGAAGAGAATTATTCCATCTTCTCTCTTATAATCTCTCCTCTCTTTTCTAAGCTTGATTATGTTCTATAGTATAAAATTTTTTTTCTATAGAATGAAGATTTTCGTAACTATATGGAAAGAATTTAGAGTAAATACTAAGTTGGAAGAATGGTACATCTTGAATTGATTTGATGATCCTTTTGTTTATGTTACTTTGGTGAGTGACCTAAATTTTATGTTGTATTTTTTGTTAGTAATTTCTTTGGTGATTTTTTTTCTTTTTCTCCTATATATCAAAATACTATTTTTCATAGAAATCTCCCACTTGAAAACATCTAATGATCTTTTTAAAGCTAGGAGTAATCTAACCTAATCAAATTAAACTTAGTGTTTTGTTTAATTAAACTAAATAAAATTTTTTTTTAAAATCTTTAAAATTGTAGTACACATCATGATTTTCTATTTAAAGGTGCTAATATAGGTTTATCTACTAATGTTGAGTTTAACAACACCAAGGAAATTATTAGCCAGTCAACTAAAGAGAATTTCATTTGACCAATCTTGAAAGAAAATTTAAGATAAATATCTATACTTCATTAATATTGTGAAACTTTCAAATAAGAACGAGAATCAAATACTAATAATTTTATTTTTATACATTTGATAGTATAAAACCTATTGGAATTATGAACTCCATCAAATGTAGAGTTATTAACCTTAACCATCTTAGTAGGCATAATCAAAACCTTAGGGTTTCTATGGCAATCATTACTAAATGGATTCCTAAATGAAGTCTCCTAGGTTGTATGTGTTCCCTATATTTCTTTATAATCTCTTCTCATAAAGGACCAACTTTAATAGGATTGTGAACTATAGGTATGGTTTGCACCCAAATCCTCAAGTTTTAGACTTAGGTTACTAAGTTCATAACTAAAATTTGAATTTATTAAACTTCTCAATTCATAAAGCTATTATTTTTGCCCTTATATTCAAGTTATATAATCGATATTGGTTGGCAAATTTAGGTGGCATGATGTCGAAAATGAAGATGCAATATGAAACTTAATTTTAATTTTAAATTTTAAATTATGTAGTGAAAACTTACTAAATTTATGATAAAGTAAATGTAAATGTCAAAAAATTGATTTGTAAAAGCTTTCACTAAAATTCAAACATGATGGGAAGTGAACTAGTATAAATTAAGTAAACTAAAACTCAAATAAAACATTAGGTTTTCAAATGTAGGTTCCTTATGTTAATTTGAATTAAAGTAATGATTTAATTGATTTAATTGATCACCCCATCACTCATTCTCAATGATTTGGTGTCTCATAAGTAACTCTCTGATATAATGACCTATATAGTTCAAAATTTTATTTGGATTGGCACTATCTATTGGAATGAATTGCTTATGTCCATCATTATTGATAATGTCACTTAGTCCACTAACAAGTGACTAAAGGGGTTTTACAAATCTTAGAGTATTTTCCTCTAGTTCACTTTGATGCATCACTTGCAAACTAATGGCGGTGGAAATAACCAAAAGAATACTCAATATACTAAACATAAGCATATTGAAGAACTAAGGTAAAGTGAGTTGATGTGCTACCCACCATTCTTTGGTTCCATAAGATGTCTCCATCATGATCGATTAGATAGACCCCATTTTCCTAATTCCATTACACCAAAGCAGTCTTATCGATTGAGTATTAGTTACATAATCAAAATGTCATGGAAAGATCTAATGCAGAAGCTATGGAAATAAATAGGTGAATGTCTATGTATTACAACTACAACATCAAAGAAAAATATTTCATGCCTGCTTACCTAGTACAAATGGAAGTAGAACCATGGGTCGATAGAATGTGCTCGACAAACTAACCCACACTTGGGTTGGGTTTTACATTATCAAAAAGAAGGATGGGTAAGGAGCCTATAAATTACAAACACACTTGAGACTATATATACCTTGAACTTGTAGTGTAATGGATTTAAAAAATTTTACATCTATGAGAAGTCCTAGTCATATATTAAAATTTTCTTTCAATAAGTTATCACTTTTGAAATACCTTGATATTCATGAAATAAAAATAATTGGGGTGTTGGTATCTAACCTTGGAGAGCTAACATTACTAACATCAACTATTTCACTCTCTTTCCATCTGATCAATCTGGACATCTTTCAGTTTGATCTGATGCAAAAGGTGTTGAATTGAGTCCAACACCTCACCTTTCTCAACTACAACTCCTTGTGCCTCAATGCTATAGTGTTACTCTATGGAGAGAAGTTATAGTCGCTACCATATGGACTTTTGATGGGTCATCTAGTAAATCATCCTCCTTAATGTCAAAGTTAATCCTCTCTTCATAACTTTTTTACCTTCTCAATTTGATAGCTACCTTATATTCTACTAGGATCTCTTCAAAAGAGCAGCCATCTATGTTATAAGAATTTATAAGAATGTATCTAGGGTGATGATCCTCTACAGCATGGCGTCCACAAAGGAAGTATACTGAACATCCTAAGTTGACGAAGTGCTAACCATGACTAATTCAATTAACATAGAGACTTCCTTTTCATCTTCCTTCTTTTCCCCTTGTCATTGTTAGGTTATAATGTCATTTCCAAAGGTGTCTTCTAAAGTCAAAAGGTGGATGATGTGCTTAATACATAAGTCTTATCTTCTGAGGTAGATTTCATGTCTATGTAGATAGCATGTGTATTCCTTGATGCTAAGACAAACTTTCTGGTAGGTGGTAACTATGGAGGTCTACCCCCTTTGGGACTTCCTTTCAATTTGCCTCTTCCCCATCCTAGGAGAGGTCAAGACATCTCAACCACTTGTTCAAAAAGAGTGATGAATTGTGTGTGAAAAGTTATTTCGAGCACTACTTCTTCCCTAAAGTCTTCTTCTCGCTCTCTTTTCTTTTTTATTTTCTTTTTCTTTTTCTTTTAATTTATTTTTCTTTTATTTACTTTCCTTTTCGTTTATTTCTTTTTTATTTTGATTCGATTCATGAGAATAAACACTTTAATTCTTGGGGAGATAGTAGGATGTATCTTCATAGATCCCAATCTTATATATTGAGAATGGCTTTAGATTTCATTTGACACAATGCTCAATGCCATCCTTTATGAACTTGATGCACTCATAGAGCAAAGATGGGATCATATTGCTCTCATGAATTGAAGGTCACTCTAGCATTAAAAGATGTATTTAAAACTATTATGTGAAATTTGGCCTTAGTTTTCCAATCATCTATCTCCAAAGGTAGTGTAATCGAGCCTATGGCCCTCTCAGCTTATTCATTGAATCCTTTCAACATCTTTTTTCAGATTGAAGTTTAGTGATGTCAATCCTCAAGAAGGCAAGGGTTCTTAGGCTCATGATATTTGCACGACTTAACAATCACCCTAGATAATCTAAACTTGCCAACATTTATCATGATGTAAAGGGGATGGTTATGCTCTATTATCTTAACTAGTAAGTCTTCATCTAAAAAAGGTAACTTCTAGACTTCTTTCAAAAGATGCTTCTTCTACCACTGAATTGGTAGCGACCAAATAAGCATATCTCGTGGTCAAGTAGTGATTTGATCAATGACTCTCTCATCTCTTTGAACAAAATAAGGTCCTCATATATTCTTAGTTTAGCTGGAAATTTTTTAAGATGTGCTAAAATGTTGTAATCAACCTTAGACTAGTCTTTGACAAGTATATCCAAGGGTGGAGCATCTTGTAGAGGAGTTGTCAGCTCACTAGAACCAATGACCTATTTACCCTTGTCTTGAGGTGCTATTATAAGAGGCAGAACTCTACCACTATAAAGATTAACTTCAATGACTTCTTATGGTGGAGGGTTCATAGTGTATTCTACCTACTCATTAGGCATACCTATAACTTCTCCTAAAGAATCTTCAAAGTCAAATAACTCCAAATATATCTCAAGTGGTGAACCCTGAAGATTCAAAAAGGAAAATCTATTTTTGAAGAGAAAGTGATAAAGTATTTAGATTATTATTTTATAACTTGGAGAGCTATCAATAAGAATGAAATCGAGGTCATCAAAAGTGGAGAAGATATAAGCGACCTTTCTTCTTCATTGATTTAGTTAATTTTGGTGGTACAAAATAGAAATCAAGTAAAGTAAGTAGCTTAAGTGGCTTGGTACCCTCATCTGTAGATACAATGTTCCTAGAGGTAGTAGCAGAGCTAGTAAAACTGGTAACTATAGAAGCAGAAAAGGAAATGCTGGACTTAGATGGTGGTTGTTTTGGTGGACTATCCCGGGTGTGTGGTGGCTGCTACTATTGCTTGGCTTCCACACTCTCTGAGTTGTCCCTCACATCTAGTAGACCTTCCAAGGTGTTGGAGGTTTGAGCTGCAAACACTTGTAAAGAAAGTTTCTTAATTTTAAAAATGATTTTCTTAGAGATATTAGATAGGAGATGTCTCAACCTTCTTTAGTCTTAAGAGGATCAAATGATTCCCTAGAAATTACTTTAATAAAACTAGAGGATTGTTCTTCTAGGCATTCTTTGGGTATCACTATAGCTCCTAACTTATAATTATGTTCAAGAAGTCTTTAAAGGTGAAGAAATCTTATAAGATATGTCCTAACATGCGATGGTAGGGACAGTAGTTAGGATCATCACTTCTGTCTTAAAGATTAAGGCATCGTTACCACCTACATTACGATTGACCCGAAGTGTGTTATATGTTGTCTTGGGTTCCCATCAAATATCATGAAGGATGGTGGTGTAAATCCTTTAGGGTACTAGACTATGTCAAACTCCTCTAGATAAGGTCTACCCTTTGGAACTGATGAGGCCACTTGAAATTGCAACAACGCTTCTTTCACTTACTATTCTACCATCTATTTAATGTCTTTCTCTTGGATGGTAATACTATCAGCCCCTTTTCGATGAAGGCTACAAGTTTCTTCTTCTAACGGAGTGGTGCATTTAGGCCGATCTATCACATGCACCAACTCAGGTATATCTATCTCCATATAAGTGGATTGGGGTGTTGGTATCTAACCTTGGAGAGCTAACATTACTAACATCAACTATTTCACTCTCTTTCCATCTGATCAATCTGGACATCTTTCAGTTTGATCTGATGCAAAAGGTGTTGAATTGAGTCCAACGCCTCACCTTTCTCAACAACAACTCCTTGTGCCTCAATGCTATAGTGTTACTCTGGGAGGAAGTTATAGTACCATATGGACTTTTGATGGGTCATCTAGTAAATCATCCTCCTTAATGTCAAAGTTAATCCTCTCTTCATAACTTTTTACCTTCTCAATGTCTTTGATAGCTACCTTATATTCTACTAGGATCTCTTCAAAAGAGCAGCCATCTATGTTATAAGAATTTATAAGAATGTATCTAGGGTGATGATCCTCTACAGCATGGCGTCCACAAAGGAAGTATACTGAACATCCTAAGTTGATGCCATGACTAATTCAATTAACATAGAGACTTCCTTTTCATCTTCCTTCTTTTCCCCTTTCATTTCCTCCCTCAACAACAACCCCACCGTGAGTGGTGAAGCAATGGCAATGCTCTTGGGCTACTGATGATGTAGGAGGTTGAATAGAAGAGCTTAGCCTCACCTCATTAGTGGGAGAAGATGAAGTATGGCCCTTAGGTTATAATCATATCACCAAGGGTGGAGACTTCTTCCCAGATGCAGACTTATGATATTTTATGGGGACTTCTGATAGTGTGACATGAACAAGTGATGGTGGATAGTGGACTGAGCAGTGTTGAGGTGATGGTAGTGGTATCAGTTGTGCCTCCACCAAGGATTTCCTCGTCTGAATAGAATAAATAATAACTATCTTTCCTAAACAATCACTCTGTCGTTGATCGGGTGATTGTCTATCTAATGGGTCATCACTATCTAGCAAACCTCCAACTATCTCACTTGCCCCGGGGCAACTATCTTGGCTTAGGCCCTCTCTTTGTGAATATGATCCCTAACACTCATAGGGATTAACTATCTAAAGTTATGAATCATAGTAGACTCCAAACGTCTATGTACTCTCAACTCACCTTAGCACGAACCTTAAAGTAGCATAGGGCTTCTTGCTCTCCCTACTTAATGTCTCATACTCAAAAGGTTGTGGGGGTGATAATGCTATCATTCTGACATCTTCCTCTCCCTCTACAACTAAAAAAAGGGTGGACTCTACTATAGCACCAAAAAAGGGGAGAGGTTTCATGGGGAGAACCCCCTTTAGCAACATGGGAAACTGACTCTACTTCTATGGCCATGCGCTTGTGGTACTTCTTTATCTTATGATTCTTGTTATGATGTTGGGTCTTGGTTAGAGGGACATGGTGGGAGCTAGCACCAATCTCGAATGTAGATAGGACAACCTCGAATGCATGAACTTATTTTCCCTTGGAGGTCAGGGTTGCCAAAGAGGCAGTGCTAGTCCTAACTGCTATAGTAGTGGACATAGCTGGAACTCATGGTAGGGAAACCTCTACGGCCTTCCTCTTCAAGGATAGCTAGAACTCATGTCAGGGAAACCTCTACGGCCTTCCTCTTCAAGGATGTGAACTCAATGTTGAACTATATGTCAAACTTTAGGAGTAGCTTTTGTCACCATCTCCTCCTTATTGATAGTGCTGAGGGAGGCCATCACAAGTGATCTTAAAGTGTTCAAAGCCCATGTCAAACTTGATGATGGGCTGGTGTTTCCTCGATGGCCAAATCTACACTAGAAATGAAGAAGAAATTGAGTTTTCTAGAAGATATGTTGTTGTTGTTGCTTAGGGATGAAAAGATTGGGGGTTTATCTCTATTTGAAAAGAGGGAAAAGGGTTAGTGGACTTAATCTTTTTTCTTTGCCTTTGTCTTTGATTGATTAAGTTTGAAATAGAACCCTCATCCAACAAATTTGGTTATGTTAGATAGGGTTCTTAATTTTATCGAGCTTTTTCTATGACAAAGAGATTTTATTTCAAACTTCATTGTAGAATGAGTTCGTTGGACTTAATGTTTTTTCTTTGTCTTTATCTTTGATTGATTGAGTTTGAATTGAAACCCTCATCCAACAAATTTGGTAATGCCATATGAGATTCTTAATTTTGGAGAGATTTTGATTTGAGAGAGAGACTACTATTTCGAACTTCATTGTAAAATGAGTTCAATGGACTTTTGGAATAATCAATAGATCTAATTTTTTCAAATTTGGGTATGATAATAGATTCAACGATTTGATAATTTATTTTGAAGTGGCATGCTTTATGTTTTGTTCTTTTGAATTCAACTCCACCTATTTGAGATTCAATAGAGATTATAGAACGTACTCATTGCCTGATGTTGAACAAGAGGTTGTAGAACCAAGGAGAATGATATTGGCAACACTTGCCCAAGAAAGAAATGGACAAGATATCCAACAGAATGAATGATAGTCTAAGCCTATAAGTGGCATAAGCATACTAATGATATTTGGAGATAATGATTGACTACTAGAGATGGAGAGAGGAACTCCCCCTAATAGAGTCACCATAAAAATTGTGTTATTTTTATTTGGAGTGCTTATAGGGACACCACACATACCTTAGGGGGGTACTTATTGAAATGACCGAGTATGATTGTTGACCTCATTTTTGGATGAGGTTAACATCTTTTCTAAAATTAGTAATTTGGACACCTAATCTTATATTAAGAGCCTCCCAATTAAGCACTTAGAACACTATACTTAGTAACATAGTGCATCCTCTTTGGGTTTGATCTAACCTAATGGGTTTAGGAGACTCAACCTAAATCTCAAACATAAGTTAAATAGGAACACATTTCACTTGAAACTTCAATTCACTTGAGCATAAAGCAAAGTGATTAAGGTGATTAACCTAATTACCCTATCTAAGTTAAAAAAAATTAAATCAAAAAGAAATTCAAAAAAAATTAGAATAAATCCAAATAAACCAAAATAAATTCAAATCAAATTAAATAAAAAAAGTCAAATCTAAAACAAGGTAAAAAATGGCCAACCCTTTTGCCATGGTTTTGACTTATGTGGGTCCCAAGTCAAAGGTCAACCCATAAAAAAATTTGACCAAATAAAATCAATCTAAATATTTTAATGCTAACATAAACATGATTAAACATGAATTTAAAGAACATAAATCCATTAAGGCTTTAATTAAGCTAAATAGATCATTTGACCTAAATGAGCTTAAATGAGCCATATTGGGTTCAAGCTCAAATCAAACCAAAACCAACTCAATCTGATTGCCCAAAATCTTTTGAAAATGGTAATCAAACAAAATTCAATTCATATTAATTCCAATTTGACCAATTTGGTCATTTGACCCAAATAAACTCAAACTTAACCCATTAAGCCCAATTTTGGTCAAATGGGTCAAAATTGAAATCAATTTGAAATTAAATGAAATTGATCACTCCAAATCATTTCACACATGTGATTAAACATGATTGAGTCCAAACATAATTTAATTAAGTCAAAAGTAGTCATTTGACTCAATTAAATTTAACTTAACCCATTTAAGTCAAAATTGGTCAAGTTGACTCAAAATTGAATTAAATTCTCATGTGGCATGGGCTAATTGAATTTCTAATTATCCATTGGAAAATTAATAATGATTTAAAGCCAAACCTAAACCAAATCAATTATGAAAAACATGATTAAAATATTTGAAATTAAATCAAATCCAAATGGCATAATTAAACACCAAATGAACCTTGAATCAAAGTCATCCTAAGATGGGTTAAGGGTGATTGACAGCCAATCTTAAGAAACTTAATCAAGTCTAAGTTAATTCAAGATAAAAGAATATGTCATGGAAAGCCAAAGGTGCATGAAGCTAAATCCAACTCCTTAATCCCATTCTTTTTTTTTCCATCCACCTCAGACATATAACAAAGCCAAACACCCTTGGAGCTAGCCTCCAAAGGTGTCAATCCCCATGGTAGACTAAGAGGAGGAAAAGCATAAAGAAGCTCTCAACCTTTAGTGGAAAAACAAGGGAGAGACTATCTCATGCTAATTTGAGCATTCCATCACCTTCCATGAGTGAAACAAAGTCGAGCGCACCTCTACCTCGATCCTCTCACCACCGGGAGCCTAGAGAATGATCAAGCTCACTAGAATCTATTCGTAACTTGGTCCATAGGCCAATCCATAAGGAGAAAAATATAATTCCTTCTTCCCATAGCCTTGTCGCATCATTCAGAACCTATTCAAATATGTCCCACCACTGAAGATCACAACCGACAAGGAATGCCATTAACCAACCCTTTTAACCTTTTTATTTTGGTCCTATGTGAATGAAACTTGATCTCAAGGGAGATCAAGCTGTATATATGTGATCTACATGAGGTCTTGATGGTTTTGGAAGTGAAATTGAGGGATTTCAACAGTTGAATCATCGAAAATCATCTCAAATTAACAAGCGACTCTCAGCTTTCATGGTCAAAGAAGGAGGTGAATTCTCTGCCATCCATTCCTCTATTAGGAACAGTCGACCAAGATTTAGTCAGTCAAATGGATTAAAACCCTTATAGAAAACCCATGGACACGTCTGAGATGCCTAAATCAAAATCGTGCACCCTTTTAACATGAGATCCATGCATGGATGAATGGCATAACTCCACATGTAAAGTAGCACAACATCGACACCACATGGCACCGACGTGGTTAAAGATGAAAATTATGTTTTTTTATTTTAAAATTGCAGGAAAATGGTAGAAACTTCAAAAAATCATAATAAATTAAATTTTAAGACAAAAATCCAAATAAAATCCCTATGGATTCATCTTAGTGGGAGGAATTCAATACAACTAAAATTCCTAATTAATTTTGGATAATTGTTAGTTAATTTGAATTTAAATGAAAATAATCAAACCTAAATTAATCTTAATAAGTTGAAACTTAGGGGAACTAAATTAAGGTTAAAGTACACTTTACAAAAATCTTTGATGATTTACTTCAAAATAAATTTTCACATAATGAAATTTCAATCCCAAAACCTAATTTTAATGAAATAAATAAATACCGATTAAGAAAATTATGGAAAATCATAAAAATAACTTAAATCATCATAACATACCCTAATAAATATAAATAAATCATTGAAACTCCCTAAAACTTAATAAAACACAAAATCACTAAATTTAATGATTAATTAAATTAAATAATTCAAACAATCAATTTGAACTTAGAAAAATCATATTAAATAAACCAAAATTTCAAAAAATATGTATAAACCCTTTATGGAAGCATCTTCTAGGGAGAAATCTTAGAAAAATAAAACCCCTAAGTGGTTTTCTCCAAATTAAGCTTAATTTAGGTTTTAATTAAAAAAATTAAAAATTTCATTAAACCCAAATTATACATCTCATCATGATGAAATTTTAGAAAAACCAAATCATCAAGGAACCCCATTTTCCATAAAAAATTTCAAGGCTAATTGACCTATGGATTGGGAATTATTGAATTTCCAGGTCTCTAGGTCAATATTAGTGAAATAATAAATTATAAAATTATAAAATTTTTAAAAATCTATAAAATAAGTTTAAAATAGTATAATATATATCAGAACATTTGAAGAAAACTTCTAAATAATCTAAAAGCAAAGAGACTTAATTAAACATAAGCTTGGGTTTAATATGAAGGATAATTACAAAAAATATGAAATTCAATTAAACTTCAAAGTTAATAATTCAATAATTGATTATAAACTCACTAATAAACTAAAATGTAAAATTCATTAATCCCTGAACTTATGAACTATTAAGGCTATTTAAATCAAAAGAACAAAATTAATATGAATTCAAATAAACTTAATAAGGATGAATTCATGAAATCTAAATGACATAAGTATTACAATAAATTAGAATAAGTTAATATACAAGAATATATCTCCTTAGACTTCTTAGATCAAAATAGTAACCACACTAAATCAAATGATAAGATGAACCTTTCTAAAATAATGAAGAAATTACTCCCTTAAAAGATAATTGGAGATAATTGAATCTTTTCACTTAAACTCATAATACATAAATGTTAATAAAATCATAATATGAAATGAACCATTTTAATTTAAACTCACTAATAAATATAAGAATATTAATGAAGCAAATAAATGGAAATAAAAGAAATCAAGATAAAACATAAGCATACCAGTTGAAATAAAAACGTAGAAGAATAATTAATCAATAAATCAAGTTTATCTAAAACCAAAATTAAATGGATAAGAAAATAAACATGAAAACTAAATTAAAGTAAATTACAATAACATAAACATTTATATAATAATAAAACTTGAGTAATTTAAACTAAATGAATAAAATTTAGTCAAGTGAATGAATAAAATCAAATTATAAAACTCAAACTGCAATAATAAATGAATTAGACTTAAAGTAAATAAACTAATTCAAATTAAATTATAATAACATAATAAACCTTAATTGAACTTGATTGAAGAAAAATACTTTAAAGAAACAAAACCAAATTAAAATGTGATCAATAAAAAAAAAATTGAATGAAAGCAGAATTCAAAATAAGCAAAATTAAACTATTCATTCATCTAAAGTCAAACTAAATCCAAAGAATGTTAATTAAGATACTTAAAATCTTAGTTAGTCTTTTATAATGATCCTTCATCTTAGGGTGAAGGCTTTATTTTATTAGGATTTAAGATATTGAATAGAATATATTCCACCTAAAATTGAACTTATCGTATTTTTTATTCTTGAAAAATTAATCTCATATTAACATAAAATGCATCTAAAATGAAAATAAAATTGTGAATAATTAAATCACTTAAATTGAAACCACCTCTGATAAATTAAACTAATTTTATGACTAAAAGAAGTTAAGAGAACAAAAATAATAATTTTCACAATTAGCAACATATGGTATATAGTTTGGATACCTGAGGTTGTAGGGCTACTAGTTAGAATGAGGTCTTGATACCTTGAATCTCTACTATAACAATGACACATACCTATGAAGCGATATTATGAAAATTAAAAAAGACTAAAAATCAAATTAAATCAAATATTGAAAACTTAAATTGAAAGTTGAATCTAAAAAGGCATAGCAAAGTCTAGCAACATACATAAATCCATTTCCTTCAAACACTAGACTATTAGGTTATAGACCCTATACTTAGGTTAGTTAGATGTGATATTCGTGATGTGGTGTGATGTATTTTTCTTGTTTTATGGTGTACTATTTTAGAGTGTCTAGAATTATTTGTCTTTAGGGTGATAAGATGCTCTTTTAGAACTAATGTTGTCTTCTACATTGGGCTATGATAAAAATGACTACCATCATAAATTATATATAAATGTTATTTTCTTGCGGTATGCTTAAGTCCCTAAACATAACCCAATAGATAGGTGAGCTTAGCAAATAACTAATGTTATGCCCATATATTTGTAAATATAACTGGTGTCTTTGTTTGTATTTTCGACATTTATTTTTTGTTCTTAGGATTTATTTTTGAATTGAAAATGTAATTATATGCTTAGAATTATGTTATGATCTATGGGGTTTAGGAATGGTAGGAGCTGACCCTACTAATAGATAGGTGTAGAGGTCCTTGTGAAGTCCAATGGAGGTCCCTGGAAAAAGAGACGATCCTGAATAGAAGACACCTATAGATCTAAACTTGTAATTCTAGATTGGGTTGTATAAGGGAGCTTTTATTTTCTCTTTCTTCTAGGGTATATAATGGTACCCAGCCACACTAGCCTATTTTTAATTTAAATTACCTTGATTTACTTTGGGTGTATAATAGAATTAACCTTTGTTTCTTGGTTTCTTTTAGTGTTGTGCTTTATGTGATGAATGCAATGATTAGGCTCATAAGAAAATTAACTTTTCTACCCAACTTAAATCTTAACAAATGAAACAAAAATTAAGAATCTCAGAACTTTGCATTAATTAAAGCTCTATAAATAACTTAAAATAAATTAGAAACAACTAGCTTTTGCGAACCATGTAGCATATTATTCTAACTCTATGAGTTGGGTACTTCACTCAATGCACATAAGGGGCATATAATCTAAGAGGATGACCAAGTTCTTAGGAAAGTATGTCTTCTCTTTTTGATTTAGCCTATGATCACTTATAATTGCATGTTATTTTAGCATAAAATGCATACCCCAAGATCTTAATGAATCATGAGTCAAAATATCTAAAAACTAGAAAATGTTCATTTATTAAGTGCATATCATACCCTACATGATCTTAGGTATTAGGAAGTGAGTTAGATTCTTTTCAAAAATGCAATAGGCTAACGATATTGAATACGAGACTTGGCATCATGGATTTAAAATTCGCTTAGGTGGTGTTAGTTGGTAGCCATTCCAAGTGGGTTATAAGTCCAAAAGAGTTAGGGATAGGTTTATTCCCTCAAATGAGAAATGACCAATAATTCCCAAAAGAGAAACTAGGTCGAGCCTCTAACTTGTGTTAAAAGAAATTATAGACTTAGGATATGAAGCATCTTATTAGAGTAAATCTTCAATCCTAGGCATTTCTACAATCTTGTGCAACTAAAATATAACGCTAGATTTCTAATAAAATTTTAACTCAAAATTTAAATGCCACTAGTAAGATAGTTAAAATTCTACTTGATATTCTAATATCAATAGGCATTTCCTACTTAATCTGATTGGCTTCCAAAATAACTCCTTCCACTTTATAGTATTCCCCATTGAATTTTTAAATACCATTTTCTTTGGAAACCAACTTAGAAATCTATAAAAATAATAGCTTATTTCTTTTAATCGAGTATTCTTAGGAAGAAATCCTATATTCATAAGATGTAATTAATTATAAGGACTTGCTCTTATAGGAAATCATGAATCGGTTTAAATTTAGTACATTAAATATCCATATGTTTATTCCTTAATGATGCATTTGATCATCCAAATAAGAAATTCATAAATCCCTTGGTGTCACAAATTTTTCTCATAATGACATTAAGGGATGATGTACTATCTAAACATAGAAACATCACCCTACAATGGACTCAATTCCCTAATAAGGAATCCTAAGGCAAATGGGTCTATGTATGTACCAAAGATCTTTCCCCACTTCATATGAATGAAGTAAAAGGATTTATTTTAATGGGTTCTTTAGTTCTTTATGGAAGCAAGCTTTCATAGTTAATGCATCATAAAAAATTAGAATTTCTAAGAATAGTCTCAATTAAAGTAGTCAACTAATGTCTCCAAAGATTTCAAAGCTTGATATCAAGAAATTGGCAATTGTTAGAAAACAAGAAGGCTTAAGTGGGAAGTGTTCTTTATGAATTCGAGGGATGATAAGTAGAATCACATATAGTGCTAGGAGGCCTTATGAATGCTTCAATCTATCTTTGTGCAAGGCTTTACATTTTTGAAAGAGAGAATTTATATTTATTTATGTTGCAATATTTGTTAGAATGTTAAAGCTTAGACTCCAACAACATAAGATTATAGAAATGTCAAAGACGTGATGACTTATACCTATAGAAAAAAAAGAAATAAGTAGTCTAAACCTAAATTTGGGGTGCTCTAGAATAAACTAAGAGCTCAACCAAAATCTACTCAATGAAGGTGTGATATATTAGTCCACTTCCACTAGAGATAATGCACCAATCACGACTCTCCTAGACTTACCACACGGGTACTAGCTAACACCTCCTATGATTTAAAATCATGTAAGCTAGTTATATGTAAATACAAGATAGATAGACTATTGTTTATTTGGAAAGAATCTAAATCCCTAACTCACTCCATAAGGGACTAGATTATAATAAGTGTGCAAATTATGACTAAGGCTAATGCAATAAAATTTACATAATTTTACTTCATTTTGACTCATTATTTTGGGCTCAGGGTTGGAATAATTTATGCTTCAATGCATTATGAAGATAGGATATGGGCTAAATTAGATAAATGGGGTATTCTCCATTACATAGGGTACTCTCATAGCTCAGTTTGCCATTTATTGTTCAAGAATGGAAACTATTTGTAAGAGTGAAACAATATGCATGCATGATATTAAAACATACAATCACACTAAATCTTTTATTTCTTAATTAGGATCCTAGGCTTTATGGTGGGATTATGAGTTGGTTAAATTTTAATTAAAATTATTAAGTTGGAGTAGAAAAAATTAATTTTTCCTAAAGAGCCTATCATATCCAAGCCATGCATTAAACATACACACTTTAAGAAAAGAAAAAGCATATCATTTCTATTGTGTAGTGAATATAAATACAACAATCAAACAAGAATCAATTAAAAGAATAAGAGGCCAATGTGGTAGGCATAGGAAAAAAATGGTAGTTGAGCTCTACCCTTATACAACCCAAATTATAATTAATTTACAAATGAAGAAAAGCTATGGGGGTCTTCAATTCTTCATCTTCACATTCACTTCATGGATTGGAACACTCCAGGCTTCACAGGGTCTCCCAAGTCGATGCTTTCTAACTACTGCTCATCCTAAAGATCATAGCACTAATCCTAATCCTATTACAAAATTATATTTTTATATAAAATAGGAAAATCTAACTACACCTATAAAATATATGTTAGCATAACATTCATTCAAACCAAGCGACTATATTCATACATTTGAACTTAGCACCTTGTCTTGGGTTACCATGCCCACCTATCTTATTGGATCATGCTTAGAGACATAATAACACCTACAAGCAAGAAGTATTCATATTTTTTACTACTATTATTATAGCATTCCTTTAAGTACAATCCTCTACAAAAGACATCATTATTCTAATATCATCCTAACATTGAGACTACACATAATCAATTCTAACATTTAATTTAAAATATCACATCACAAAATAAAATATCACATCATCATAATAATCACTAGCCTAACTAACACTAAGATCAATAACCTAGTATTTTAATATGAGTGCAAGGTTTGGTGTAGTGTCTTTATTGGCCTTTAGGGTTATAAATTCTTCTAATGTTGGATTTTTTTAATCTTTTATTAAAGGTGGTTATAGTTTATGTAGTTATTCTTTAGGATAAATTTTAGATGCAAATTTTATTATATTGATCAAGGATTTTAAAATTATAAAGAAAAGAAAGAAATGGTAGACTTCTTCATCCCAACCCTTAGGTTAGATCTAGAGATAAATTTTGTAACTTTTAATCTTTATGATTTCTTTTATATTTAGACTTAGCTTAGAGAATTGATGTTAAATGATATAAGTCAACTTAATAATAATGAACCCAAGGTGAATCTAATGATGATGTACCATTGCTTTCAGCATATGCATAGTTCCTAGCTATGCACATTATAATTATTGCATGCATGAATGGGTGGGTATTAATTTGGTTATTAATTAATTAGTATAGATTGGAATTACATGAAGCATGAATTTCATTTTTTAGAGAAGATTATATGTATTCTTTTTTTATTCACATATCTTCAATATTTTGTTAACACATGTGTATATGCATATCATGAATATTTGCAAGTATGTGCCATTATTGAACTAGGGATGTGAGGTAATCAAAGACCCCCTTAGGACTACTTAAAATCTCATATTCCCAAGATGTTCAAACTATATACTTGCTAATTCATACAAGCATATACACATGCATGAATATAAAGATGAATCTTAAAAGAATTTTCTCTTAAACTTAATTAATGAAGTTAATTTATATCCACCACATAATTTATCACAAATCTCAAGTTACATGCCATTATTGGTCCAGGAAAGTGAGGAAGTCAAAGACCCCCTTAGGACTACTTAAAGTCCCTTATTCTCGGGATGCCCATATTATATACCCTTTTGACTTATGATTCATATTGTAGGGAATCAAAATCAACATTCTAATTTGCATTTATGTGTATGCAAAGCATTTATTATCATCTAAAATAATTATTTGAAATTTACTAATGATAATAGCCACATTATTTATTTCAAATGCATGCAATTAATATAATTTCTCTACATGACTATTTATTATTTAGAGAAAGTAATTTTGAAATTTATTAATGATAATATCAACACTTTTTAAATCAAATACAAGCAATTCATCCAATTTCCTTACATGATTCCAAAAATATGAATGCATGAACATATGTAAAGTAATTAAGCTAAGCAAAGCGAATAGAACTTCATTAAATATCACCCTTCGATTCATTAATTCTTAAGGATAAAGCGCCCCCACATGAATACCCTAAACTTCATCAAATTAATTAAGATTAAACATAGGATTTTGAATTACTTAAACTTAAAAAAGATGTTAAATGATTTGAATTACCCTTACCCATCTTTATTTATTAATTAGTTTAAAAAGAATCTAATTAGTTTTTATAACTTGATTAATCTTAATCCATTACTTGATCATTTAAACACCCACCAAAGAACTCCTTAATTTGATTGATTATTAATCAAGGGCCCATGAATCATGATGAAATGATGGAAAATAAAATAAGCAATGCCCTAAAGATTCTAATGTAATTGGGCATATGATTAAAAATTAATTAAATTAAGAAAGATAAAATTAATCAATTACTATTAAAATTCTCCACACCAATAGAGAATCTTGATTTCATTAAAAGATCTTTATGTTAGCTAAGAACATAAACAAAAATTAATTAGAAGTTTTGATTGATTAAATTAATTATGAATATTATCCATTCCTCAATTTAAGTAAGTTATTTAGTTAATTAATTAAGCAACTTTAAGAATGAGTTTGGAAAATAAATAAGACTAGAGGACCTAATTTTTTTTATCATTCTTATTATTTTTATAATTAGTCATCTCTAACTAATTTCATTACTTTTTAAATCTTAAAAATTATCAAGTGCTTAAAATGAGTAATTAAGATTTGAAAAATTGATTCTTTTAATCCACGTAGAAAATTAAACCAAAAAAATTATGGGAGGTAGAGGCCATCCCAAGGATTAATCATGCAAAATCTTGAGTTATTTAGCCTACTGATTAGGGCTTAATTAAAGAAATTAGTTAAAACTTCAAATCCTAATTAATCATTGTTCAGTGCACAAAATTTGGGGCTTTTATTTTTCCTATACTTTATTTTATATTTAAGATTTTCAAATTATTTGTATTTTTTTGATTATTCTATAATTAATTATGAGTTTTTGAATTTTTGGTCAATTAAATCACATTTCTAATCCTAATAAATCCATTTACATAGTCGGTGCCATGTGGTTGCTGACGCAGCTGCATTTTCCATATGGCATCGTGGGATTGGTCACTTAAATCATCCGATGCGGTTGTTGATTCAATAGAGGCAGACATTCTTTCATCTCAATTGTATGATCACGAATCGGGTGATGGAGATTAATCTCAAAATTCTGAAGAAAAAATCTAGAAATTCTAACACGATTAATCATAGTAATCCAGTTTAATCATGTGGAATGGACGACTGATGATCTATCATCGACTCGTGATGAGAGAACAATATCGTTCGCCTTTTGTCGCTCAATCTGAGCTCACTGGAGCTCATTCGATGGTGAATTTGACTCCAAAATGATCAGGGGATGACTCTAAGGGGATCTTATAGTGGAATTCACATAAAATTAAAATTCATTTCAATAAAGACAAAAATCTTATAAATTTCTAAAGTTGGCTAGAAATTACCTCGCTGATGTTCAAGTAGGTAATGTCGAGGTAGCTTTACCTTAAAGAGGCGAAGCCCTGCTGAGAAGCTCGCATGTTGCCTCCCTACTATTCATTCTTCACACTGTACATTGAAGTTGATCAAGCTCAATCCTCTAGTGATCAAATTGGTTGTCATTCAATTTTTTTTATTCATCAAAGCTAAGGGAATGTGTGAAAAGATTTAATTTAGTTTTAATGAAGTTTTAATATAGTTGGACGGAGTGGAGGCTTGGGCTTAGAGAGGAGTTGGTCTCGCCAGTGGTTGGGTGCACGGGAGGCTCTGGTGAGGGTTTATGCTGACTTTGAATTAAAGAGGAGGTGTATATCCTCCTCCCCATGTGAACCAACCAAAGAGGTTAGTTCAAGCCATGGCAGCCGACTGGCTAGCAGGGGTAGCCGAAAATGGCATGGGACTAATGAGGTGGAGATCTCCTAGTGGTTGTGTGGGTTTGGTGGCCAGTAGTGAGAGGGACAAGTCCCTTGGACTGAACCAAGGGTTGGCCAAATGAGAGGGACCACACCTTGATCAAAGGTTGAGCCCAACAACTTTGGGTCAGGTCCAGTCAGCATGGGGGAGCCTAAGGCATGTAAAGGTAGTTATCCAAGGAATGATGGGCGGGGGGTGTTTGGATCTTCTCACTTTGGGTTTTGTCCTATTTGGAACCCTTGGGTCACTTGGTTTGGGCTGAATCGGGTTCACCTTGGGTTAGGTCCACTTAGGTTGGCCAATGGGGACCTAAGGATGAGTCATGCCAAGTTTGGTTGGGTTTGGCACAATTTGACCCATATAGTTCAATTTGGATTTAATTGGGTTAAGTTGACCAATTGACCAAATTGGGTCAAGAGGGCACTTGGGTTATGTTCAATTGATAATTTGGAATGCATTGGTGCAATTAATTTAAATCAATTTGAAGTGGATTTGGATTTGGCTCATATGGGTTCATTTAGGCCAAATGGGTCAAGTTGATCAATTTGGTCTAGTTAGTCAAATTATATTAAATGAAGGGTTAGTTTATGTTTGATTGATCATTTGGGAAGGATTGTAGGTGTTGGTTTGAATTGAATTGGATTAAAATGGGCTTTGGTACAATTTGATCCTTTAGGTCAATTTGGGCTAAGTGGGTCAAATAGGTTGGTTTGATCAAATTGGCTTGGAATGGTGATTGAGGAGGGTCCAATAATCAATTTATGATTGATTGAAGGCTTTGATTGTATTCAATTTAAATTGGAATGAGATTTGGTTTGACCCTTTAGGTCAAATTGGGTCAACTTGAGTTGTGGTCAAATTGACTTGGCTAAGTTCAATTGATTGCAATTGGGTCATCAATGATGATCAATAATTATTTTAAAGAAGATTTGATGGTTTGATTTGACCTAATTTTAGTTGAATCAAAGTTTGAACCAAATTGGTCCTTTTAGGCCAAATTGGGCTAAGTCAACCGATTGAGTTGATTTGGTTGAATTAATGGCAATTGGATATTGAGAGATTTTCAATGATGAATTTAGAGTTGATTGAAATCCTTGATTGTAATCAATTTGAGTTAGGTTTGATTTTGACTCATTTGAACCCTTTAGGTCAAAATGGGTCAACTTAGGTCAATTGGCTTAGCCCAAGGAGTCAGGATAAATTGAGAACTTATATTTGAGAACTTAATATATGAATATATTTGAAAACTTAATAGTTAGAACTCAATGTATTGATCAAGGGTAGCAAATAGCTAACAAATTTGTCATTATTTTAAAAGGAGATATTAGAAATGAAGTTGGGCTTTATGATCCCTAGACTGTAGCCTTTCACTATGATTAACTCCTAAAAAAGCCCAAGAAAGCTGCATCCACGTTCAAGATTAAAGCTTTAAGTATCTTTTAAATATTCATCTACATCACAATCTCAAATATCTATTGTTAAACCTAATCCTTCTACATCGAATAACCCTTCCAAAATGAACCCCAATGAAACTACTACTAAAAAAGTGAATGTGATAGTTTGCTTTAAATGTCATAAGGACAATATACAGAATTAATAAAGAGCAAAAATCATGTTCCTAGATGAATTGGAAGATTTAAAAGAAGATGATGTTAAAGAGGTAGATGATGATACACCACTATTTAATGGAAAAGTAGGTCTAAGTATAGTAATCCAATATCAGATATGACATATATAATTACTTCTAGAGAAGAAGAAGGCTGGAGGAGAAGGAATATTTTTTCAATGTATATTCTATGAGACGGAGGTAGTGCTATGAATGTTATATCAACCCATATGCTCACTACTGCCAATCTTACAGTTGGACCTCACCCAAAACCATTTCAAGTTAGTTGGATAAATCACACATCCCTACCAATCTCTAATAAATGTCATTTTTGAATTAAAATAGGTAGCTATAATGATCAAATTTGGAGTAATGTTCTTCTAACGGAAATAACTCATAACCTTATTAAGAAGAACATGGCAATGTGATTTGAATGTGATCCATTATGGACATGAAAACACTTATGCATTCAAACATAATGAGACAATAAATAAATTATTTTTAGTAAAGTTACAAAAAGACATCAACTACACCCTCACATAGAATTCTTCCTACATCTCATTATAAATCTAATTCTGAACTACAACTTAAACCCAATCAAGGGAGGAATGTGAAAATCCAATTAATAGTGAAATCACCATCCAGTGATAAGGAGGATACTTCTAATATACAATCTAATACATGTGAATCACTTAGAATTCAAATTACAACCATAGGGTTTAGACATTTGGTCAGAGTTCAAAGACCCTACTTCTCCATTTATATTGAACCTTCGAGAAATCCCCATTAATATAAAGGATCACCACATACCTTATATTATCTTAGATACATTATATGAATTTACTTAATTTAATCCTTGATGACTTACCATATGAACTACCATCATTAAAAGATATACATCTGATTTTTGGTTCTCAAATAACTAACTTACCTCATTATAAAATGAATCCAATAAAGCATGTAAAATTAAAATGACAAGTAGATGAACTTTAAAGAAGGATTTTATCTAATAAAGTCCTAATCATGTACATGCTCTTTTAACTCCAAAGAAAGATGGAACTTAGAGGATGCACTTTGATAGCAGAGTAGTAAATAAGATCACAATAAAATACAAGTTTCTTATACCTAGGTTGAATGGCATGTTAGATATTATTTTAGATTTATCCTTATTCTATTAAATTAATTTGAATGTGGATACCATCAGATAAAAATTATACTAGGCAATGAATGGATGACAGTGTTCAAAACTCCCAATGGTCTTTATGAATAGTTAGTCGTGTGCCATTTGGTCATTCAAATGCACTTTGTACATTTATGAGACTAATGAACACTATACTAAAATCTTTTATTGGTTAATTCCTTGTAGTTTATATTAACGATATTCTTATCTATAGCCTAGATGAGAAGTTACATCTACATCACTTATGAATGATCTTAAAAAAAATTAAGAGTAACAAAATTATATATAAATTTTAAGAAATATTTTTTAGTCAATGTAAAGTCATTTTCATAAGTTTCATTGTATATTCTAATGGATTAAAGGTTGAACAGTCAAAAATTAAGTGTATTATAAATCTGCCAACTCCAAAATATTTTACAGACATTAGAATTTTTCATGGATTAACAACTTTCTATAGGAGGTTTATAAGAAATTTCATCACTGTTGTAGCTCCTATCACTAACATCCTAAAAAAGATAAATTTACATGGACCACTAATGTTGAAAAGGCTATGCATTAAATTAAGACTCTTATAACTTCCTCATCTATCTTAAGACTTTCAAACTTTAATAAAATATTTGAAGTGACTTGTATTGTAATTGGTGAGAAATTAAGTAAAAAAAACCATCAAATTACTTTCTTTAGTTAAAATTTAAATGATGCGAGACACAAATTTTTTTACATATGATCAAAACTTTTATGCGATTATTCAAACTTTGAAGCATTGGATGTATTATATGTTAAATAAAGAGTCTATTTGGATTACTTATCATCAAGCTCTTAAGTTTATTAACTTTTAAAAGAAACTAAATCATAGCCATGCTAAATGTCTGAAATTCCTTCAAGACTTTTCATTTATATTTAAACATAAAATTGAGATAAAAAATAAACTATTGGATGCTCTATCTAAAATATCTCTTATGATTTCATCCTTTGGATTTCAAATTTTAGGATTTAATATTAAAGGAAGATTATAAGCTTTAACTTAATTTCTATATGATATACTTAGAACACAAATCTAAGCCCTTAATTTTGATAGTTTCTTTATCATTCTAAATGGATATCTTTATAAAGGTAAGCAATTATATATTCTTAACATCACTCAGGAAATTTCTTATCTATGAATTATATTTAGGAGGTATATCAAGACATTTTTGTAAATTAAAGACCCAAACTTAGTTGAGAAAAGGTTTTACAAGCCATCCCTATGAAAGGATGTTGAACATATCTTAGCATAATGTTACACTTATCACCAAACTAAAATTATCAAACAAAGGCCAGGTCAATACAGTTCATTATCTATTTCTTCTAAACTATGGGAAGACCTATCTATAGATTTCATGTTAAGTTTACCTAGAATACCTCATGGACATGATAGTATATTTATCATTGTAGATAAATTTTCTAAAATGGCACATTGCACTCCTTGTTCAAAATTAAATGATGCATCTCACATAGGAAGATTATTCTTTAAAGAAATTATTAGGTGATATGGAGTCCCATCCACTAGAATATTTAATAGAAATGTCAAATTTATGTCCTATTTTGTTTACATGCATGTGTTAACTAAGCTCAACCAAAATGTACATAAGTTTTTAACAATCTAAAGTATTATTCCAAACAGTTGATCAGACAAGTTTTTCAATAAACTATTTTGGAAGAAATTCAAAATCAAAAATATTTGCACCCAATGTAAGTTCAAAAATCATTTAAGATCATAAGTAAATAACTTTATCTACATTTTGGTTCTTATTTCATATGATTTGTACTATAGAGGGTGTACAAGTTGTAAGAAATTGGGCATCTAGATTTTATTCTAATCTTTATTTGGGCCCTAATTATGTGTACTAGTTAAACACTACTCCAAACTAAGCTTTATAAAAGCCTTCCTCACTCTTCTAGGCATCTTATGAGAGCTCTATATACTAATTTGGTCACCCAATGTGACCCATCCATAGCTCACATCAAGTTTGGTATCAACGCCTAGGTTTTGGTGGAATGATTTGCAAAGTGATCACTTATCAAAGTTCATAAAAAGGAAGAATTGACTTCCATAGAGGTTATTATACTTATACTTAATAATTTTTTTATGATATTTTATATTTTATTATAACTTCAAGTGGTAGATTATGCATTTTACGTCAATTCAATTAACTCATGTACTAGTGTCATTAGTTGGCCCCACTTAAATTGACCTAACCATTTTCCCTAATCTTACCCTAATCTAATTTAACTTGAAAGACACAAAATTATATGAGGGAGTGATCCACTAAATTAATTAAACCTTCACCCTGATTCATATTAACAAAGGGGAAAATACATTGGAAAACTTGAGGTTTTATTTACATTCTAGTTTACTTGTTTTCTACTAGTTTGTTTTCAAATATGTTTGAATTAAAATGAAGGAAATTACAACACATTAGTTATTTTTTACATTTAATTTATCATGAAATCATTAAACATCATTACATTTTTAAATTAATAAATTAAACTATGTTTTATATTACATCTTCATTTACGATATCATGCTTCCTAAATATGCCATTAAGATCAAATGGATAACTTAAAAAAGTGATAGAAGAATTGGCCTTACAAATTGAGGAAATATTCATTAAAATTCAAGACTTAGTCATGAACCTAGCCACAAAAGTAAGAAATTTAGATATCAGTGATTAAACCCTATCTATAGTCCAAAATCCTTTTAACACAATAAGTGAAGAGCTTGTATAAAATCATACAAAACACATACATCCTAGGGACATCCTTTGCAGAATCCCCTTAAAAATGACCACCATATAAGCCTAAAGTTTTGAATAACCTAACTAAGATAGTTAAGGCTGATGCACCTACCCATGATTCTTCAAAGCTAGCAAGGGTGTTAAGCAGGGAGACCCTCTTTCCCCATCCCTTTTAATCTTAGCTCTGGACTTTCTCTCAAGAAATTTAAACAAGTTGCATCAAAGAAAGGACTTAGCTTCAACACCAATAGTCACCTTAAAATTACACATTTGGAATTTGCAGACAATCTTTTACTTTTCCATAATGGCAGCAAAAAATCCATTAATACATATATGGAAATCATCCAAGAATTCACATCACTATCAGGTATGGACATCAATGCTAACAAATGTTTTGTAACAGGGAAGGGGGTCTCCAAAAATAAAATTAAATGGATTAAGGATAAGACTAGATTCCAAAATTCCTCCTTTTTTTTAACTACCTTGGCATCCAACTATATACGAATGAAACTTTACATCATCCCTCTTCCATGAGCTCCTTAACAAAATACGAAACCAAACACATTCTTGGGAGAACTCGTTCCTTATGTTTGGAGGAAGAGTCACTTTAGTGAAAAATATTCTCAACTCAATCCCATTATACACCACCCAAGCATAATAGATTCCCAAATTGAAAGGATGATAAATAGGTTCATTTGGTAGCAGCTTGCCTCTAAGCACTCAAGATAGCTTCCATCCAACCACTGAATTAGTATTGGCTTGAATTAGATTCCAAGTCTAAATGATAATAGAAAATAATGATCATAACACAAAAAGCACACATCATTCGATGACTTCAAGAAGATATTTTCCACATAATTTGCCAGTGCTAAGATGCCGCTGAAGAGTTCTTAGGCTCTTCTGTAGATGAGGCATGAACCTGACAAGTCCCTGAAGAAGTTCATTACTTGCTTCTAGTGAGAGATGCTAAAAGTTAAAAATCTAGAACACATTGTCCCTCAAGTGACACTCGCTCAAGGTTTGAACGAGGTGCCCTTGAAGTATGCCTTGGGACTTCAGCAACCTAAGACACTTGATGAACTACTAGAGCTGGTGAATAATCATGTTAATGCTAAAATGTATAATGAAGTGGTTCAACCAGTATTGTTGACCATGATAAAAGACTCACTGAAGAGGCCTTCAAAGTGACTACCTAGAGAGGGATATCAATGGTGGAGAATAGATAAAAGAAGCTAATTGGAAGTACAAGGGTGAGGTTTTAAAAACTCAGTTACTAGCTATCCAAGAGTTGACTAAGCATAATACACTCTAGTGACCACTCAAAGTGTCATTGTAGAGCTTGTAGAGGCAATAAAAAATAAAGATTATCTTAAGTGACTGCCACTTATGAAGGCTAATGGAATGAATGATTGGTCAATGTACTATGCTTATCATCATGATTATGGTCATGAAACTAAGAAATATCACTATTTGAAGAGCTTAATCAATGTGTTGTTAAAAGCGGGAAAGCTTAAGAAGCTTATCAGGAGGAAAGACAAAAATGTCATCAGAGCTGGTAATGAGTCTATACCCACACATACTGTTCACATTATTGGAGTCATACCCAAAATCTTTGAGGGTGATGGTGAGTCCTCTAAGAAGGTGAGTATGAAAAGGCTATGATATGGAAAAGTGAACTTAGTAGCCATGATGCGAGCACCCTCTAGCACAATCATCCCAGTGAGTTTTTTAAATGGAAAAGACCCGCTATTATGAATCCCCACAATAATTCAATTGTGGTGTGGCCCTGATTTCCAACTATCAGATGGAAAGCATTCTGATTGACATGGGGAGCTCGATCAATAAAATTTTTAAATTAGTCTTTGATAAATTGAGCTTAGCGAATTTCAAACTCATGCCCAATGGAGGACAACTAAATGGTTTTTCAGAAGAGCATAGAGAAATTAAAGAGATAATTAGTCTTTCTAACACTTGGGGGGAAGGCAAGAAGCAGTTCATGACCATGGATGACTTCATCATAGTACAAGATCCAACTATATACAATGCTATCTATGGTCGACCTCTACTCAACATATTCAGAGTGGTGGTATTGATGTATCATGTAGCTATGAAATCTTCCACCAGAGGAGAAGATATTACCATTAGGGGGAACCTATGCTTGCTACTTGAAAGCTATTGGTGGGTTGAGTCAGGAAAACAAGTACTACAGCTAGAAATGGAATGAATAGAATCAAGGTCCTTGAAGACATAGAAGAAATTTTGATCATGCAAGGAAATAGGCAAGCATGAAGGGTAAGCTTAGTTTTTTTATTCTGAGCATAAGAAAGCCCTTGTTGAAACTCTAATAGATAATAAAAATGTATTCTCCTAGAAAATAGTGGAGATGCCTGGTATTGACATCCACAACACTTGTCATTGCTTAAATGTTTGCACAAATGCATAGCCCGTCAAGCAAAAAATGAGGAAAATAACAGTTATACTCATTGAGCCTATCAAGTAGGAGGTCGCTAAATGACACGAACATAATTTAATTTGATAAGTTCAATGCCTCAAATGGGTGTCCAACGTATTGATGGTGCAAAAGTTAAGCGAAAATGGAGGAAGTGTGTTGACTTCACCAATGTACTTGACATGTTTGAAGCGAGTGTATCCTCTCCCATGAATAGACAAACTTGTGGACTCGGCAGCTAGATTCTTGATGACGAGTTTCTTGGACACATTTTTAGGATATAACCAAATTCAGATGCACCCTATAGACTTTAAGAAAATGATTTTCATTACTACTGAAAGAGTATACTACTATAGAGTTATGCCTTTCAAACTGAAAAAACAAGAGCGACCTACTAAAGACTCATAAATTGAGTGTTCAAAGAGTAGAAGGGGCGAAATATAGAAGTCTATGTTGATGACCTACTAGTCAAAAAGGAAGTCAATGATGAAACATATTTAAGACTTTGAAAAGACATTCACCATACTTAAAAAATACAACATGCATCTTAATCCTCTAAAATGCATATTCGGTGCAGGTGAATTAAAGTTTTTGGGGTTTCTCATTATCCTTGAAAGAATAAAAACATTTCAAATAAGGTGAAGGTTATACTAAACATGCCCTCACCCAGAAATGTGAAAGAAGTACAACTTCTTATTGGATGAGTAGCAAGACTAAATAGGTTGATCTTTAAAGCTTGGGAAAAATGCTCGCCATTTTTGAAGGTTCTGAGGGGAGTGAATAAGTTCAAGATAGAATGTGAAAAAAACTTTAATGATTTAAAGACTCTACTTGCATCTTTTCCTTCATTACTGAGCCCAAAAAATGAATAAGTCCTATTGTTGTATTTAAAAATGGGAGAAGACTCAATCAGCTTAGTCTTAATCAAAAAAGAAGGTGAAAATAATAGCTTATTTACTATGTCAGGAAATCTCCATGAGGTTCCAAGTTGAACTACGAACTCAAGGAGAAACTCACACATGCATTAATCACCTTGGCCAGGTGACTGCAACCTTATTTTGAAGAAACACCATATAAGTTATCATTAATAACCCTCTTAAATCTATGCTCATTAAGCCTGATCACTCTAGAAGATTGCTCAAGTGGTCTATAGAACTAACCGAGTTTAACATATCATACTCACCTTGAACTGCGATCAAAGCTCAAGCACTCACAGATTTTTTTCATTCAATTCAATAGCTCATTGGATATTCACATTAACTTGGAGCCATTGTGCTGACTATTCATCGATGGATTTGCTAGTGAACCAACTATGGAGTAGGTATAGTACTAAAGAGCCCAGAAAGGATCACCATAATGCAATCAGTTAAATTTGACTTTAAGGTAGAAAACAATTAATCTAATTATGAAGCTTCACTTACTATTTGAGGTTTGTTGTAAGACTTAGAGCTACACATGTGACAACCTATTGAAACTTGCATCTCTTAGTAAGATAGGTGAATGGAGAATATAAAATTTAAGATGACCTTTGATAAAATATTTGCTTAAAGGAAAGGAAGAAATTGGACAACTAGAATACTTCAAGATCGAGCAAATTCACAGGGAAAAAAACCAACTCGCTGACCTATTATTACATAGGGCTAGTGAACTTGGGTAACAAGCAGTCATCCAACTCACTCAGTCCAGTACCAAAGAAGAAGGTCTGATGTAAGTTGACAATTAATACTCATTAAGCTGGGTTCAAAAACTACTTACAGACTAGAAAAATTAAAGAAAGGATGAAGGACTTAAGGAGGTTCAAATTTAGAGTAGTCCAATACCAATTAATAGGAGGTGAGTTATTCCAAAGGTTGGTCACCTCACTCAATCTTAGATGTGTAAAAGGGGGAGAACAAAAGAGAGTCATAGAAGAAATCCTTTATGGTGAGTATGGTAGCAACTCAAGTGGAAGGATACTCGCCAATAGAATTTGAAGCAAGGATATGTTTGGCCCACACTCCAACAGCAGTCATCATAATTTTGCAACCCATCACCATTCCTTGACCATTCGTCATTCAAGGAATGGATCCAACAAGTCCATTGCTAGTTACTAGTAGAGAAAGAAAGTTCATGTTAGTCATGATCGATTATTTCAGTAAGTGCATTGAAGCATAGACATTAGCAAAAATCTCTTCTCACGTAATAAGAATTCTTATTTGAACTAACATTATTTACAAGTATGGGTTGCCACTAAAAATCATCACTGATAATGGACTTCAATTCTCTGAGAGATACTTAAAGGATCATGAGTCGCAAAGACTCAAGCTAAAATTCACATCAATACATCACTTGGAGAGCAATGGACAAGTGGAAGCTACTAGCAAGAAAATACTCAACTTATTTAAGAAAACGGTCGAAGGTGAAAAAGCTAAGTGGGTAGACACACTATGCGTAGTACTCTGCAGGCTCAAGGTAACTTCCACTAATGCAATTAGACACACACCCTTTACATTGTTTCATGGTATAGAGCCATCCGGCCAGTCAAGTATAAAGTCCAAAGTCAAAGAGTCATACTAATGCAAAGAATGGGGGATGGAGTTGGCGAGTAGGTTCAAGCAAACTCAGGGACTATGGAAGACACACTCGATATGCTCAAAGAACTCAAAATTGAGGCTTCACTAATATAAGAGAAAATTAAAAGGCGGATGGCCAAGTATTATAACCGCTATGTGAAAGAGAAGCATTTCAAAGGGGCAACCTCATGTTTTAAAAAGTAGATATTGCTACTCAATAGAATGTTCTGGGTAAACTTGCCAATAATTAAGATGGAACTTTCATAATCAAAGAATAAGTCAGTCCCAGTGCATACCGGCTGTAATCTCATTCTAGTGAAGAGATATCAAGGACATGGAATACTAAAGATCAAAAGAAGTTTTTTTTTTTAATGGGAAAATTCCTATCATTTATACTCATCTTTCTAATTTCAAAGATCATGTATCTCTCTTTTTTCAATGTCATGCAAAGCAAACCCAAACCCTTAATGCAAGAATACTCGGGGAGTAGCATGATGACTTAAGATACTTGATGAGCCATTTTTGGCATTAAAAAAAGTCTCGATTGGTGGGTAGTGGAAGCCCAAGTAAGAGACCTAAATATTTGGCATGCCATTCTTGGCCCAAGAAAATAAGTCTATCAATCTATCGCTGAGAATTAGTGTAAGACTGACCCCTCATAAGGCTGGAAACTAAATGTAAAATAATAAGCACTCCATGCGGTTGGCTACTGTAGTATAAGATAGACACCTCATGATATCATCAACTAAACTTGAAAAAAAAGACCAACATTCCATGAGGACACCCATGAGGTTGACCATTAAACTAAAAAAAATATAACACTCAATAAGGTTAGCAACTATATTGTAAGACTAACACCCTTTTAGGCCAGCTTCTAAAATAAAAAATGGCAAACACTCCATGTTGTTAGTGATTATATTGTAAGATTGGTGGCCTTGTGAGGTCAGAAACAAAACTAAAAAAATCCAACACTCTGTACGGTTGGCAACTATAGTGTAAGACCAACACCCCATAAGGTTAGCAACTAAGAAAAATTAATTCTCCTAATTGACAAGTCAAGGCTATCCCTCAAAAAGGGACAACTAATGCAGAATGCAACTACATAAAGAATGAGCTCTCTTACAATCCATGATAAGCATCCTAAGTTAAGAATAATTATTTACGCATCAATAAATGAGTATCTATTTGATGAGTATGCATAAACTCACGATACTACAATGATCATTCAAGGAGGTGTTTTTAATTAATTAATTAATGGCTCAAAACATTTTAGGTTATGAGTTGATTCATTCAAACATGTGAGCATCATCCTAGCGAGTATACACAAATTAGCTATGATTATGAAGGAAAGATTCTCTCAAATAGTCATCATCATAAGTGGAGTTGTTTGCATGTCAATGAATGAGTATCAATCTAACGAGTATACATAAGCTTGCAATAATAAAGCGACCACTCAGGGATGTTTCTATTAATTAGTAAGCTAGATATTCTAATTTGTAAATAGGGTCATTCACACATCAACCAATGAGTATCATCTTAATAATAGAACATTCTTTCAAAAATACTCAACAAAAAAATAAAACAAATCATTATTCAGATAAGTATACTCGCCTAATAATGTACTTGTGATTTTCATTTCATATACTGAATTTTTACAATTAAGCAAGCAAGATAAAAGCATCATAATTTCCAAATAAAGAAAAATAATAATATAACTTTATAGAGAAATGGAGGAAAGGATATGTGAACTTGAATTGCTCATGTCGTCGTCATTTGAGTCAGCTAGTACCAGTACATGTAAGAAGTCCAAAAACTTAGCATAAAGATAACCATGTTTCACCAACTTAGTGATATCAAAGTTAGCGCCATCTTTGAACTTCTATTTCAAAAGCACTTGGTACTTATCAGAATTGAGAAACCTAGTGAGCTCAACTTTTCCCTTATGAAACTCTTCAGTTCGATGCAAAAGTTCCTCCTCCAGTTCTCTCTTCACCTCGACAAGGTGAGTAAGCTCCATGGTCACTCTCTCCTTCTCCTCTTCTTAGCGACCAACATTGGCCTAAAGGTCCCTATACTTGACTTGAAGAATTGTTAGCTTCTTTTTTATGCTCATTAGCTTGGACTTACTTATAAAGCCCTATCACTCTATTGCTTGAAAAATCATGACATAATGTGGTAGTGAGCATTATGAAGGTCATTTAAAAGATGGTCAAGATTCTACGAGAAGTTGAGCTCATAGGCATCACAAGTGGGCTCGTGTAAGTTTGAATTGTAATTATGCTCCAAGCCTTTCTTTTGGTCTTCCTTCACAAACTTCAAAATTTGATTGAATCAACCTATCCAATATATTATATGATGATTGTTAATCATTCTTGATTGACCAATTGCAATCAATTAGCTCAAACCAAGCCAACTTGATCATTTGATCAAACTGACCCAATTATTCCATATGGACCAAAATGAACCAAACCTCATTCCAACCTCAATTGATTGAAACCAATGACTCCCCTCAATTCTTAATTGATTATTGAACATGACTCAACCAATAATTGAATCAAACCAAGCCAACTTGATCATTTGACCAAGTTGACCCAATTAACCCATATGGACCAAACTAAACTAAATCAAATCCTAAACCCAATTGATTGAAACCAATGCATCTAATCAATTAAAAATTAATTATTGAATATGATTCAACCTTCAATTGAACCCAATTTGATCAAACCAACCCAATTGGCCCACTTAGCCCAAGTTGACCTAATGAGTCAAATTGATCTTAGTCATTTCCTAATCTAAATTAATTCAAACCAACATCTACAATCATTCTCAAATGATAAATTGAACCTAAGCCAACCCTTCACCCAAGCTAATTTCGCTAGTTTGATTAAATTGGTCAACTTAGCTCATTAGACCCAAATGGCCCAAGTGAACCAAATCCAAGTCCACTTTAAGTCTAATCAAACCAATTATACCAATACATTCCAAAGCATCATTTGAACACACCCTTGGTTTGGCCCAATTTGATAAATTGGTCAACCTATCCCAATTGAACCCCATTTGACCCATATGGGTCAAATTGAGCCAAACCCATTCAAACCAAGTCTAAACCCAACCAAACTTGGCATGACTCATCCTTAGGACACCATGGGCCAGCCCAAGTGGACCCAACCCATGATGAACACGATTTGGGCCAAAACCCATGAACCAACCAATCTAAATGGGACACAATCCTCATTTGGATGGTCTCACCTACTCCCCAAGCCATGGCAGCCTCCTTTGGCCATTCTTGGACACTTGGATCACTGACCCAACCTGATCTGAGGATGTTGGGTTCAACCTTGGCTCATGAGAGGGTGAACTCACCTAAGGTAACCCATTGGTTCACTTGGATGAGGAGGTAAACCCCATGCTAGCCCATGCCATATTCTCAGCCTCGGCTCTTATGCTCCTCCACCTCAACAGTCCACTGCCTTCTCCTGCCATCTACCCTGGTCGGACGACTGTTAAAGGTTGAGCTAATCTAAGCCCTTGGTTCACTTGGGGAAGGGAGTATATTCCTCCCCATCCATTCAAACTTCACATAGAGATTCCTTAGGGAATTCTAAGCAGTCCTAGAGCTTTTCTCGATCCCCTCGTGCTCTCCATCATCGGCGAGAACCTCCATTCAAAATTGAGATATCCATTTGTCCAACCTCACCTAAACTCCACAAAACTCAAATTAACTCTTCCCACACCTTTCCCTAGCTTCATCAAGTCAAAATGAATCGATCCTTAATGGATTTGATCAACAGAAACCACTCCAAGACCAACTCTGGTGAGCTTCGCAGCGGTGCTTTATCCATAAAGGCAGTGGCGAGGAGGCTACTCGAGATCTTCTTAATAGGGTTTCATCACTTTAAGACGAAGCTACCTCACTTGACGAACCACCAGTCTGTAGCTCCGACGAGGTAAAACTCTAGAAAACCATAGAATGTCCCCTAGGTGTTGGTCTTTTGTGAAGCAAATTGTGATTGCATCCTATTTCCATCATAGGATTTGCTCAGATCTCTTCCAAGCATAATTTTAGAGTCGATCCTGATGTCCTACGAGCTCTGGAAAGCTTAGATCAAGCGACATAAGGTGGACGATGTCCATCTTTCAATGTTTGAGGGATGATGGATCTTCGACCATCCATTCCGTGCGATTAGAATGGACGTCTATGATTTAATCCACTAGAAATTTTGATTTAATCCAATAGGAATCACAGGATTAATCTCCACCATGTAATCTCATCAGTCAGTGGGGACAAAACTACATCCGCCACCGTCGATTCAGCCGCCACAGGGGATGTTTTAAATAGCTTATCCCGTGACACCACGTGGAAAGTGTTGCCATGTCAGCGCCCATGTGGCACCGACGGGTTAGGGGATTAATTAGGTGATTAAAATATAATTAAATGACCATAACTTCAAAAATTAATAACTTATTGTAGAAAAATCTAAAAAATATAAATAAACCAATTCTAGAGAGGGTAAATAGAGGAAACTTTAATAAAATAAAATTTCTAATGTTTGAAAAGTGAATAGTGCTTAATTAGGGTTTGAAGTTTATTCTAATTATCTTAATTAAGACTTAATTACTTGGTCAATTGATCTCAAACATTGTGGGTTAATCCCATGGGATGTCCTCAGCCTCTCATAATTTTCTTGGGATTTATTGGCCATGTAAGAATTTGAAATTCCAATCCTAATTATCCTCCTTAATCAATTTAATAATCTTAAAAAATGCAAAATAGTAAAAATTTAAGTAATTAACAATGGTTAATCAGTGTAAATAATGGGATTGATGAGAAAAAATAATTAGGACATCTTTTAAAGCTATTTTCTTAAAAATATTTCTTTAGGAGGGTTAATTAATGCATGTATTAATTAAAGATTATTTAAGCAATTTAATTGTTAAATTAAATCAAATTGAAATGACAATTATTTCAAATAATTCAGATTGAATTCATGGGTTCCCCTTTATATGTTTAATAACATAAAGAGTCTTAAGGAAATTGATGGTTAACTCATGGGTGTGGGAAAATCTTAAGAGTACTTAGCTTAGTTCTTTTCTTAATTTAATTAATTCTTAAACATGAGCCTAATTGGATTAGGTCCCTTTAGGAGCATTGTAAATTTTGATTTCTCATTGACATATCATTGGAGGCACATGATTAAGTAGTTAATTAAATTAATGAAGCACGATAAAAGGAAATAAAGTTAATTGCTTAATGATTTGAACCTAATCAATCCATAAAATTCACTTAATTATTATTTTTTAAACATAAGTCACTAATGTGGGATGGGGTGTAACAACAAATGTCTTTATCCTCTTTAAGTTTTAATAATTCAAATCCAAAATTAAACTTCATAAATAACTTTGGTCAATTTTAAAGGATATTATTTGACTTGATTGTCCTTAAGAATTAATGTGATCGAATGTATCATGTGGCAATGTTTAATCATTCCTATTCAATCATTATAAACTTTTGTGTCATTTTTATCATGTGTTCATGTTTTCAAATAAAATAATCAAATGAAAATATTTTTGTATAAGTTTCATGTGTTGAATCAATCCTATTATATGACATGGCTATTATCACTAATAAATCCCAAATTAGTTTAAAAAATTATAAATCAATGGTGAAGATTTTTCCATTTTCTTATAGCTTAAAAATGTTAAAGGATTATTTTATTTTCATAATTCATGTGTACGTTTACATGTGTTTGAATGTTAATAAGTATATAGTCTAGACTTCTCGAGAATACAAGGCTTTAAGTAGCTCCAAGAAGGTCTTAGATTACCTCACTTCCTTGGTTTAACAACAGCATGTACTTAATTTCATTCATATGTAAACATACATTAGAATTTGGATAGAGCTTCACTTTACATGAATAAATAAATTTGCTAACATACAATCTTTTGCATGATTTTTATTCTCATAGTTGTGCATAAATTTATATGTATTTAAGATAGCAAGTATATAGTCTAGACATCCTGGGAATAAGAGGCTTTAAGTAGCCCCAAGGAGGTCTTATATTTCTTCACTTCCCAAGTTTAATAATAACGATTACTTGCTTAAATTTTTAATACATGTGTATGTATACTTAGCTAAGGAATGAAATCTTTCTTTTCTATCAAAATACATGCATTAACAATCATCTAAGTGTGCCAAAAATACACATATGTACATTGCATGTATAGGTATGTTAAGCTATTATATGATTATGCATGCTATTGGAGATGAGAAAGAATGATGCAATATTATACATGTGATAGCGATTATATTTCATTAATCTTAAGATGCCTTTCATGTTTGAATAGGATTGTTTAAGATCAACCCAAATTTAGGATTAATAAAATATTTAATAAATTATTCATTAAAAGAAACTAGTTTATAACAACATGCTTTAAAAAAGAACTTAGGATAGGGATGAATGGAGTTAAACCCCTTTCCTCTCTTTACAATAATTAGATGTTAAGCAAATATCAAATGAAACAAAGGAAAATATTAATTAAAATCCACTAAATCTTTTTAATAACTTGAAGTGAAACCTCTCCTCATGTGTAATTTGAACATTCCAAACCTTAGGCAATTATAATCTTAAAGCTTAGCTAAGACATACCACACTAAGCCTTAGCACACAAATTAGAATACTAAGTCATCACTTCTTGCTCTAAGTTAGGATGGTGTATGTTATGATGTTATGTTTTATTTTGTAATACAATATTTTATACTAGATGTTAGGACTATTCATGTGTAGACTGGATGTTAGGTTGCTATTAGCCTAATGATATTTTATGCAGGGGTTTGTGCTATAGAGGCCTATAAAATAATAAATAAATATAAATGATTTTGCTTGTAGGTTGCTTATGCCACTTTGCATAATCCACATTAGGACAGGTGGACTTGGCTACCCATGTTCAGGGTGCTATGTCCATGTTTATAGAATATAAATGTTAGCTCGTGTGATTGTTTAGCTAATATCTATTTTGCTGGAATAGTTAGATTTTATTTTCCATAAATATATAATTTTGCAATGGAAATTAAACTTAGTGCTATGTGGTTTAGGATGAGTAGTGTCTTGAAAGCAAAGACCTGGGAGGCCTATGAAGCCTTGGAGAAAAACCAAATCAAAGGGAAGAAAGAAAGATGAAGTATGAAGACACCCACAACATTCATTCAATTGTAATTGTAAAATTCTCTTATAATCTGGGTTGTATAAGGGTAGAGCTCGGCTACCCAATTTATTTTACTTTTCGGGATGTATAGTAGTACCTAACCGCACAATCCTCTTATTCTTTCATGAAATTTATAAATGTTTTATTGTTGTGTTTATCTTGTGCAATAGAAGTTGCATGTTCTTCATAGGTTTCTTAAGTTTGATGATTGAATGTGTGGCTTGGATGTGGCAGGCTCTTTAAAATAAAACTAATTTTTCTATCCCCATTAAACAACTCATAATTAAATATAATTCATAACCTCACTTTGAAGCATAGGCTATAATCAAGATAATTAAAAGATTTAGTAGCCCCTTAGCTAAAAGATGTATGTGACAATAATCATGCATATTATCTTATTTCATTCTTGAATAGGGAGGGTCTCCACTCTTGCATGAATTTATGCATAACTGTCCCAAGTCTTTGTCCAAATGAATATGTCAAAATGATATAAAGAATTGCAAGAATTTTGCATTTAGTCTAACTCATGTCTTCATGCTAGTCATGATCTAGTCTCTTAAGGAGTGAGTTTAAGACTCTAGTTTCCTTCCAAATTAAATAACAACTTAACTATCTTGCACTTACATAGGATTAGAGTGCATGGTTTTGAATTGTAAGAGGTGTTAGCTAGCGGCCACTTCAGGCGGTTGTAAGTTCAGAAGAGTCGTGATGGGTTTACCCTCTCTTGTAGAGGTAAACTATTATGTCCCACTTTTTGCTTAGATTTAGGTCATGCTTTTGGCTTGTGCTAAAGCATCCTAGATTTAGGATTTGAGGTTGCTTATTTACTTTGGGATATGAGTATAAGTCCTCACCTCTTAGACATTTTTATAATCTTGTGTTGATGGATTATAAGCCCTAGCATTCTAATAAAAAATTAACTCAAATGAAAATATACTCTTTCTTTCAAACATATAAAGCCTCACTACTACTAGAGGACCTCTGTACAGCTTCTTAGGGGAAAGAAAAGAGACCGAAGAGGCAATTACTATCCATGCGACTTGGAGGAAAGACAAAAAGCAATTCACAAAAATTGTCAACTTTATTATAATGGAAGCTCTTACTACCTATAACACCATCTTCAGCCTACTAGTGCTCAACACATTCAAGGTAGTGATCTCAATGTACCATGTAGTCATTAAATTTCCCATAGTAGGTAAGGAAATCATTATCATAAAAAATTTAATTCAATTTATAGAAGATGGAGTTTTGCAATTAGATGTTGCATGAACTAGAGTCAAAGTTGTTGAAAAAAATAAAAGAGATTTATTCCGTATAAGACCTTGGCCAAGTCCTCAGAGTTAGCTTAGCTTTTTGTCACAAACATAAGGAAGCACTTGTCCAAACTCTCTAAAATGATATAGACATATTTTCCTGGACCATAACAAAAATGTCAGGTATTGATATAGATGTTGCATGTCTTCACCTTAATGTCAAAAAAGGTGCCTACCCACTAAAACAAAAAATGAAAAAGACTACAGCACTACTCATTGAGCTCATTAAATAAGAAGCCACTAAGCTACTTGAAGTCAACTTTATTAAAGAAGTCTAATACCTAGAATGAATATCCAATATAGTAATGATGCAAAAGTCAAGTGAAAAGTGTAGAATGTATATCGACATCACTAATTTGAACTCGACATGTTTGAACAATGGGTACCCTCTAACTTAAATAGATGGACTCATTAATTCGGTAGCTAGTTATTTAATAATAAGCTTCTTGGATGTATTTTTTGGGTACCATCAAATACAGATGCATCCCACCAACTTAGAATAGTCATCCTCTAGTAATTAAAAATGTCTTTCTATGTTAGAAAAATGCATTTCTTTTTAATAGTATCTTTAAAATATGTTCACAAAACTCATTACCGAGTAACCAATAATTGAGTCAACAAGTGCATCTATCTGAGGAAGAGGATACTCATCTTTCAAACATGCCAAATTCAAATTAGTCAAGTTAATGCACATTTTACTTGAATTTTGCTCCATTATCATGTTTGAAACCCATACTATTTTACATCCTACCTAATGAGCCCCTGAGGAAGTTCATTACTCACTTCCAGTAAGAGATGTTGAAAGTTAAAAATCTAGAACCTGATGTTGCTAAAGTGGCACTCAATCAAGGCCTTTCAAGTACAACTTGGGACTTCAGCAACCTAAGACACTCAATAAAGTACTGGAGCTAGCGAAGAATCATGTTAATGCTAAAATGTATAATGAAGTGGTTTAACCAGTATTGCTAACCAAGATAAAAGACTCACAGAAGAGGCCTTCAAAGTGACAACCTAGAGAAGGATATCAATGGTGGAGAATAGATAAAAGATGCTAATTGGAAGTACAAGGGTGAGGTTTCAAAAACTCATTTAATCACTATCTAGAAGTTAACTAAGCACAATCCACTCTAGTGACTTCTTTCAAAGTGTCATGGTAGAGCTTATAGAGGCAATCCAAAATAAAGATTATTTTAAGTGACCACCACTCATTAAGGCTGATGGAGCGCATGATTGGTCAAGCTATTATGCTTATCACTGTGATCATGGCCACGACTCTAAGGAATACCACTATTTGAAGAGTTTAGTCGATGAGTTGTCAAAAGCAGGAAAGCTCAAAGGGTTCATCAAGAAGAAAGACAAAGATTTCTTCAAAGCTAGTAATGAGCTTATACCCACACATATTGTTCACATTGCTGGAGTCGTACCCACAATCTTTGAAGGCGACGGTGAGTCCTCTAAGAATGTGAGTATGAAAAGGTTATGATATGGAAAAATGAACTCAGTATCATGAAGCGAGCACCCTCTACCACCATCATGCCAGTGAGTTTTTTAGAATAAAATAGACCTAATGTTGGGAATCCCCATAACAACACAGTTGTGGTAATGGCCCTGATTGCCAACTATCAAGTGAAAAGCATTTTGGTTGACATGGGGAGCTCAATCAATATAATTTTTTAAATTATTCTTTGATAAACTGAGCATAGCAATTTTTGAACTCACACCCAATGGAGGACCACTGTATGGTTTCTTAGGATAGCATAGAGAAATTAAGGAGATGATTATTCTACCCATCACTTGGGGGGGAAGGAAAGAAGAAGTTCACAACCATAGATGACTTCGTCATAGTAGAGGCTCCCATAACTTACAATGCTATCTTTGGTTGACCTCTACACATTGAGCGGTTGACATATCATGTAGCTATCAAATTCTCCACGGAGGAGAAGAGTTTACCATCATGAGGAACATCAACCAATCCCGCACATGCTACTAGAAATCTATTGGTGGGTCGAGAATGAAAGGCAAAGTTTTGTAGCTAGATATAGTGCAAACAAAAATCGAGGTACTTGAAGAGATTGAAGAAATTTTGATCATGCAAGGTAATAAGCAAGCATTAAGGGTAAGCTTAGCTTTTTTATAGAACACAAGAAAACCCTCCTTTGAACTCTGATGGATAATAAAAATTTGCTCTAATGGACAATAGTGGAGATTCAAGGCATTGACATCCACATCACTTATCATTGCTTGAATGTTCACAAAAATGTGTAGCCTGTTAACCAAATAATAAGGAAAATAATAGTTATACTCATCAATCCTATCAAGGGCGAGGTCGCTAAATGGCTTGAACATAATTTCATTAGATAAGTTCAATGCCCTGAATGGGTGTCCAATGTATTGATGGTGCAAAATTTGAATGAAAAATGAAGAAAGTGTGTTGACTTCACTACTGCATCGAGGGAGGTATCCTCTCCCACAAATAGATGAGCTTGTGGACTCAAAGAATCGGATTCTTGGTGATGAGTTTATTGGACACATTTCAGGATATCATCAAATTCGAGATGCACCCGTAGGCTTTAAGAAAATGATTTTATTACAACCGAAAGAGTATACCGGTATAGAGTTATGCCTTTTAGACTAAAAAAAGCAAGAGCAACCTACTAGAGACCAGTGTTCAAAGAGCAAAGAAATATGGAAGTCTATGTTGACGACCTGCTAGTCATAAAGCAAGTTACCTATGCAGCATTTAGGAGACTTTAAGAAGACATTCACAATACTTAAAAGATACAACATGTGTCTTAACCATCTGAAATGCATCTTCAGTGCAAGTGAATTAAATTTTTTTGGGTATCTTATTACCCTTGAAAGAATAAAAAAAGAGTTCAAATAAAGTGAAGGCTACACTCGACATGCCCTCACCTAGAAATGTGAAAGAAGTACAACAACTTACTGGATGAGTAACAAGATTGTAAATGTTCATCTTGAATGCGATATGATTTTGGCTATCTTTCAAGGTTTGAGGAGCAAAGAAGTTCAAGAGAATGTGAAACAACTTTTAATGATTTAAAGACTCTACTGCATCTCTTTTTCATTATTGAGCCTAAAAGAGGGACAAGTTCTATTACTGTATTTAGAAGTGGAGGAAGACTTAATCAGCTCAGTCCTAATCAAAGAACAAGATGGGAAACAATACCCTATTTATTATGTCAATAAATATCTATGAGGTGCCAAGTTGAACCCGCCGAGGAGAAACTCATACTTGCATTAATCACCCTAGTCAAGTGACTACGACCTTGTTTTAAATCACCTCCATTTAAGTTCTCACTAATAACCTCTTGCTCACTACTGATCACTTAAGAATATTTCTTAAGTGGTTTATAGAACTAATCAAGTTTGATATATCATACTCACCTTGAGCTGATCAAAGCTCAAGCACTCACAGATTTTCTTGTTGACTTCAATAGCTTATTAGATATTTTCATCAACCTGGAGCCCTTGTAGTGACTATTTGTTGATGGCTTTTTCAGTGAACCAATTATGGAGTAGGTATATAACTAAAGAACCCAGAAAGGATCACCATAATGCACTCAATTAAATTTGGTTTTAAGGTAGGAAATAATCAAGCCAAGTATGAAGCTTTACTCATTGGTTGAGATTTCCTAGAGGACTTAGAGCTGCACATGTGATAGTTTATTTAAACTCACATCTCATGGTAAGACAAGCAAATGGAGAATATGAAAGTCAAGATGAGCCTTTGATAAAATATTTTCTTAAAGTAAAGCTTGAAATAGGGCAGCTAGAATACTTCAAGATTGAGCAAATTCATAAAAAAAAAAAAACCAACTCACTAACCTGTTATCCAGGACTGGTGAACTTAGCGAGTAAGCAACCTTCCAACTCACCTAATCGAGTATCAAAGAAGAAGAGCTGATGCAAATAGATCATTAATACTCATTAAGCTGAGATGACCCCTTCAAAAACTACTTACATACTAACAAAATTAGAGAAAGGATGAAGGACTTGAGGAGGTTCAAATTTATAGCAATCTAATACCTCACAATAAGAGGAGCTATCCCAAAGTCAGATGATCTCACTCAACCTTAGATGTGTAAAGATGAAGAATAAAAGAGAGTCCCAGAGAAATCCATTCGACAAGTGTGGTAGGGTAGAAGGATTAACCAACATAATTTGAAGCAAGGGTATTTTTGGCCCACACTGAGAAATAATGCTGAAGAGTTCATGACGAGATGTATACAACACTGCAAATTTGAAGCACTCCAAGAGCAGTCATCATAACTTTTGCAACACATCACCATTCCTTCGCCATTCATTGTTCGAGGAATGGATCTGATAAGTCCATTGTTAGTTACCAATGGAGAAAGAAAGTTCATGTTAGTCCTGATTGATTATTTTAGTAAATGGATTAAAGAAAAGCCACTAGCAAAAATCTCTGCTCATGTAATAAGAATTTTTATTTAAACTAACATTACTAGCAAGTATGGGTGCCATTGGAAATCATCACTAACAATGGACCTCAATTCTCTTAGAAATGCCTAAATGACTATGGGCCTAAAATGCTCAAGCTAAAATTCACATCAATACATCACCCTCAGAGTAATGGACAAGTGAAAGCTACTAACAAGAAGATACTCAACTTACTCAAGAAAAAGTTGAAGGTAAAAAAAAGCTAAGTGGGTTGACACACCACGCACTACTTAGGGGCTCAAGATAACTCCCACTAATGTAATTACACTCACCCTTTACATTGTTGCATGGAATAGAGTCACCTACCAATCAGTATGAAGTCCAAAGTCAAAGAGTCCCAATGCAAAGTAAATATCGCTACTACATAAAATGTTATGGGAAAACTTGCCCATAATTAGAATGGAACTTTCATAATCAAAGAACAAGTTAGTCCCGGTGCATACCAATTATAATCTCATTTATCAAAGATATTTCAATGACATAAAATGTTAGAGATATAGAGAAATTTTATCTTTATGTGAAAATTCCTATCATTTGTACTCATTTTATTAATTTTGAATATCATGTATCTCCCTCTTTTCAATAATAAACTTTATATATTTTTCTCTTTAAATAAGTTAATTGGAAGGATATTGATGATTTCCAAAGGAGCATACTTAAATGTTGAAAGATGAAAACGGATAGTGTAAGACCACTAAACTAAAAAAAATCAACACTCCTTGAGTTTGGCAACTATAGTGTAATACCAACACTCTTTGAGGTCAGCAATTAAACTCAAAATGACCATCTCTCTATGTTGTTGATGATTATATTATAAGACTAAAGGCCTCATCTGGTTGCCAATAAAACTCCAAAAAGACCAACACTCCTTGCGATTGGCAACTATAGTGTAAGACCAACACCGTATGAGGTCAACGACTAAGAAAAATCAACTCTCCTAATTGGCAAGTCAAGGCTAACCCTCAAAAAGAGACAGCTAATATATAATGCAACTACATAAAGAATGAACTCTCTTACGATCCATGATAAGCATCCTAATTTAATCAGAATTATTCGTACATTAATAAATGAGTATCTATTTAATGTGCATACATAAACTCACAACTAAAGAGACCATTCAAGGAGGTATTTTTTTATTAATTAATGGCTCAAAATATTTCAAGTCATGAGCAGAGTCATTCAAACAAGTGAGCATCATCCTAGCGAGTATACATAAATTAGCTATGACTATAAGGGAAGATTCTCTTCAATAGTCATCATCATAAGCAGAGTTGTTCGCATGTCAATGAATGAGTATCAATCTAACGAGTATATATAAGCTCGTAATGCTAAATAAATCACCTGATGTTTCTTAATTAGTGAACAAGATATTCTAATTTATAAATGGGATCATTCACACATCAACTAATGAGTATCATCACAATAATAGAACATTCATTCAGAAATACTCAACAAAGAAATAAATCTAATCATTATTCAGATAAGTGTACTCGTCTAAAAAAGTACTTATAATTTTTATTTCATATAATGAATTTTTACAGTTAAGCGAGTAAGATAAAAGCATTTTACTTGCCAAAAAATAAAAAATAATAATATAACTTTACAGAGAAATGAAGGAGGAGATGATATGTCACCTTGAATTGCTCCTACCATCGTCATCCGAGTTAGCTAGTATGTGTACATGTCCAAAAACTTAGCATAAAGATAACCATGTTTCACCAACTTAGTGATATCAAAGTGAGCGTCATCTTTGAACATCTATTTCAAAAGCACTTTGTACTCATCAGAATTGAGAAACCCAGAGAGCTAAACTTTTCTCTTATGAAACTCTTTAGTTTGACAAGAGTTCCTCCTCTAGTTCTTTCTTCACCTCCATAAAGCGAGTAAGCTCCATGGTCACTCTCTCCTTCTCCTCTTCTTAGCGAACAACCTTAAAGGTCCCTATACTTGACTTCAAGAATTGTTAGCTTCTTTTTTATGCTTTTCATTGAACTTACTTATAAAGCCCTATCCTCTTCTCAAAAGATTATGATAAACCTCCTAGGTTGACATCACTCTATCGCTGAATAGTCATGACATCATGTGGTAGGCAATATGAAGGACTTTAAAAGATGGTCAAGATTTTGTGAGAAGTTGAGCTCATAGGCATCACAAGTGAGCTCTTGCAAGTTCGAATTATGATTATCCTTCAAGCCTATCTTCTGCTCTTCCTTCTCCACAAACTCGCTGCTTAGATAATGGCTATGAGGAGTCAAGCTCGTAGCTGATTTATTGGATTTCTTGGGAGCTATACTCGACCCTACCTCTTTAGCGACCTTTTTGGGAGCTACATCCAACTCCCCATCCTCTTCTTCCTCACTAACCTGGAGAGAGGTTAGTTCCTCGCCGCCAACCACTCGCTCACCAATCTTGTTCACCATCCTCAAGAAATGGCTAAAATTATGGGTAGTTGTGGTGTTTATTTTTGGATGTGGGGGGATACCACACAGATCGTACGAGGTACTTATTGAAGTGATCGGGTATGACATTGAGGTATGATGAACTATCTCGAAAGATAGAGTCATCACCATTCAATTGATCTAATCTCCTAATAAGGACTGCTAAGGCATGATGGGTCTTCGAATATACCAAAAACATTTTCCCTACTTTATATGGATGAATAAACCAATGTTTATATTAAACTAATTTCTAAAGTTCTCTATGAGGGAAAGCCCCTATAGTTAATTAAATCCTAAGGAAGGTGAATTCCTTAAGAATACTCTCGATTAAAATAGACAATTATTATCTCCAAAGATTTCAAAGATAGACTATCAAAAGATTGGATATATATTAGAAAATCAATTGGGAAAGTTCAACAAGAAGACTTATTTTGGAATTTAAAGGGATGGAGAAGGAAATGCTCATGATACTAGGAAGCCTAGTGAGCATTCTAATATATCCTATAGTTTGACTTTATATATTTGAAGTTGAAGAGATTTATTTGTTAGAGTTGAATTTTATTAGATTACTATGGCTTATAATCTATCAACAGTAGGTTGTGGAAAAGCCTAAGAGGTGAGGATTTATGCTTGCTGAAGGAACATCCGCCTCGATTAGGGAGCTTTAATAAGAGCCAAAGTGTGATCTAAATCTAAGCGAAGATGGGTATTAGGTTTACCTCCACAAGAGAGAGTAAATCACCCAACTGCTGGAATTATAAATGTCTGGAGTGGCAACCTGCTAACTCCTCATATGCTTTAAATCCATGTGGTTCGGTCATATGAAATTGCAAGATAGTTGGGCTATTATTAATTTAGAAAGAGATTAAAGTCCTTAAACCCACTCTCTAAGAGACTAGACCATTAGTGTTATGAATAATGACTTAATATAATGCAAAATATTTTCAAATTTTATTTGATTTTTACAAAGGCTTTGGGATTTTTATATGCTTAAATATATGAAGAAATGATTCATGAGCTAAATCAAAGAGAAGAGGGTGAAGCTCATAGGGGTTGCTTTCAGTCGGTCCCTATGCATGTAAGGACGAAGACCCTCATTTTGTAAGAGTGATTCAAGATGCATGTATGATCTGAAACATACAACATTCAGCTAAAAGGTTACAAAATCTTTTAATTATCTTGATTTAATGCCTAGGATTTATTGTAAGGTTATGAGTTACTTAATTTTTAATTATGAGTTATAGTTGGGTAAAAAAATTATTTTTATCCTAAGAGTTTAATCGTATCTAGGCCACACATAAAGCATCAATCATAAGAAACTATGAAAAGCATGTTATTTCTAAGGAACAAACTAAACATAACATCAAACAATTTTATAGCTACCATAAAAGAATAAGAACACAGTGCGATCAGTACATGCATAACCTTAAAAGAGAAAATAAAGCTCTACCCTTATACAACCCGAAATATGAAATAAAAATTATAATTTATAAATGAATAAGTGTTATGGGGGATCTTCAAGTCTTCATGTCTTCATATCTTCTTTATTTCTTCTTTTCCCTTTGATTTGGTGGATTTCAAGGCATCACACGGAACCCCAGGACAAAACCTTCTAGCCAATGCTTATCCTAATACCCCATAACACTAATCCTAATTAATAATGAAAAATTGCATTAAAGATAGGAAAAATAAATCTAACTACACCTTCAAAACAAGTGCTAGCCAAACACACATACAATCCCAAGTAGTTATGTATATGCGACTTAGCACCGCATTAACCAAGCCACCTGTCCTAACTTGGATCATGCTAAAGTGGTTTAAGAAACTGAAAAGAGAGCATTCATATTTATTTTTAAGCAACCGCTTTAGCATAATCCCCTACAAAAAATATGATAAGCTAATATCAGCCTACCATCCAATCTACGAAACATACACCCTAACATCCAGTCTATAACATTACATCACAAAACAAAATATACACCATACATACACCATCCTAACTTAGAACTAGAAGTGGTGACTTAGCTATAATGTGTGTGTTAAGGCTTGTGTGGTATGTCTAGTAGGTATTAAGGTTATGTTTTCTAAGTGTGAAAGAGATTTAATTTTACCATAAAGGATGATTTTACTTCAAGTTGTTTAATTGATTTGAGAATTTTAAGTTGTGTTTTGTTTGGTTTCATGTGATTTACACTTAGCATCTAAGTGTTATAAAGAGAAGAAAGAGGATTGCTCTCTTTCATCCCTACCTTAAGCCAATTTCTAAAGTATATTAATTTGATTTAGTTCTCTTTAGTGAATGCCTTATTACACATTTTCAAATTAATCCTAAGTTTAGGTTCACTTTAAATAACTCTATTCAATGTGAAAGGCATCTTAAGGTTAATCTAATTAAATTACTATCACATTACACATGTTAAATCATTCCTTTCCATCACATGTAATATGCATAGATTTAATCCTAAGTATACCTACACATATAATATATTTTAGCACACTTAAATGATGGAAGTGAACATGCACATTTAAAGTTTATATTTTTCATTTGATTGAATTATTTAATCATATTGATTTTAAAGCTCTATCAAATTATTATACAAAAAATCATATGGTTAAAATTAAATAGGTGTGTGTCATTATTAACCAGGGAAGTGAGGTAATCAAATGACCTCCTTGGGGCTAGTTAAAGCCTCATATTCCTGGGATGTCCAGACTATATACCCACTTGCATGCAAACATATGTAAATTTGCATACATGAATATAAGAAAGAGAGCTCCCAATCACATGATTAATTAATTCAACAACTTAGATAATTCTGAATGCATGTATTTTTGATAAAAAAAGAGGATTGTCATTCTCTAATTAAACATACACATACATGTACAAAAGATATAAGCAAGTATGTGTCTTTGTTAACCAGGGAAGTGAGGTAATCAAATGACCTCCTTGGGGCTAGCTAAAGCCTCGTATTCCTAGGATGTTGACTATATATCCACTTTTCTTAAATACATGCACATGTATTCATGATTAAGAGGATGAAAATCATGCAAAGGTTGTATTTTCTTTGATTGAATTATTTATGTATATGAATTAAAGCTTTATCTAAATTCTACTATTGAAATACACAAGGATAAAATTAAATAGAGTACGTGTCTTTGCTAACCAGGGAAGTGAGGTAATCAAATGACTTTCTTGGAGCTAGCTAAAGCCTCATATTTTTGGGATGTCTAGACTATATACCCATTAAAATTTATATTTATGTAAATCAACACATAACTAAAGGAAATAAAGCTTCACTTCATACACCTAGGCTATAATCACATACAACTCCTATGTATTTATGACTAGCATTCATAATATATGTCATTATTCATTTCTATGCTTTTTGGAAAGTACATTTGGATTTAATAATGATAATAGCCACACATATATTAAATTAAGTCAACACATGCAAACTTAACATAAAGGAAATTTTATTTGATTTAATTAGTTTTGAAAAGAATGTATGATTTCAAATGACATACAACATTTAACATGATTAGAAAGGAACAAATAAACATAAACACATAATTTCATTCAATTAAATTAATTCCTAAGGACAATCATATCAAATAAAATCATTTTATAAACCAAAGCTTTTTTAATGTCATTTTAATCTCATGTTTTGATTTGATTTAAGGATGTGAGAAGAGATTTGTTGATCCTAACCCATTCTCATATTTATTAATTAAATTGATTTAATGAAATATGATTAGATTGACTTTATGAATTAATTAAGTTGTAATATGCATTAAATAGATTAATTAACCCTTGCCTATGTTGCCTTAAAGTAATTAACTAAATAATTATGAGCTAATATGATATTCAAATGATTGGAAAATAAATTTTTATTGATCCTAAGATATAAAAGGGGCCTAATGCAATTAGATCATAATTAATTGTTAATTAAGTTAAGGAACTAAATTAAGTACTCTTATAATTCTCCCACACATGTGGGCAAATTATAATTTCCTTAGGATTTCCTTAGGTTGTTGAACCCAAGGTCTACCCAAGACTTCATTAATTGAGAGATTCTATGTGATTATAATTTTAATTTGATTAATTAAGCAATTTGATTAATCAATTAAGCATTGATTAATTTAATTAATGAAATAAACTTAGAGAAATAAATTATGAAGGAGGACCTAATCTAATCCCATGGGCTTATTCACTATTAAGCAATAATTAACCACTTAATTAATTAATTTATTACTGTTCATGAGATTAATTTATTATTAATTCCTTAATTAATTAAGCAATAAATCCTAATAAATTTATGGGAGGTAGAGGTCATCCCAATGAATTAACACACAAAGCTTGGGATTAATTACTTAAGTAATTAAAGAGTAATTAAGTTAATTAATTTTATAATTAAACCTTATTTAAGCCCTAATTATTATTCAAAATTCATTAAGAATATTTTTAATGAATTCCCTCTATAATACCTTCAAATTGAATATTTATTTGCATTTTTATGATTTCTCTATGATTATTTATAATGTTTCAAAGTTTCAGTAGATTTAAATAATTTTTCATAATTTTTATAAAGTCTATTAATTTATTCTACTAAAATAGACTATTTTAGCTTCAAAATTCAATATCTTCCAATCTAGAATTCATTTTGACTTGAAATTCTTATGGTAAGTATATTTTACCCCAGTTTTAATCCCTAGAAATTTTAGATCAATCCGATGTCTACTTTTGGCTTAATTAATGAAATTTAATTTTCACTAAAACCTAAATTAAGTTCAAAATATAAAAATTAGGGATTTTGGGTTTGTTGGATTTCTCTCAAAAAATGAATCCAATGAGCTCTTATTTGCATTTTTTTGTTAAGTATTTTATTTTCTATGAATTTTTTAAAGTTTGAGGTGATTTTATTAATTTTTAAAAGTCAATGCACGAATGTCCTAACCCAACCAAAGGTGGTGATGTCGACTAGATCATGTGGTTCCATGCATCACCATGTGATTGGGTCACACAATTCCACATTGCACGTGGTATCGTGGCAGAGGATTGAGATGCACAATTTTTTAGCAGAAAATGATGGGAATGCATAGACCTCCTGATCACAGATCGGATGATCATGATTAAAGGCTCGATCTAAAGGCTGAAATCAATGAAATTTTCCTCTAATCGCAACCATTCGTTCCAATTGAAGGGAGATAAGATAGCTTGCTTTTATCCCCGAAAATAGACAGAAATAATGCCTGAACGGGTGAATTGAGTAGGAAATGAGAAATCAAACACTGAGGGTCCATTTTAGGCTCAATTTCATGTTGATTCTCACCGAAAAACTTTTATTTTTGCATTGGGATCAAGTGAAATGAAGAATGAAAAGGTTTTCTAATAGATTCCTAAATTGAGCAAACATCATCACAAACAAGAGATCTTACTACCGGCTAAAGAATTTAAAAATTACCTCACCGGGAATAATTTTCAGTGTTGTGTTGATCAGAGCACACTTCTAGATGTGAGATGAAGCCTTGGGATGAACCTAGACCCTTGCCTCCCCTTGGAATGTTGTATCCACCAATGGTCGCAGCCTCTTTACTGGAATCTGCTATATTTTGGTGTTCTTCTAGCCAAAAGGAAGTGGGGAAAGGGGTCTTATTGCTTGGAAGAGCTCTTGGAGTGTGTGCAATGGCAAAATAACTTTTGGAGGCCCTTCTTTCTTGTGCTTGGTGGTGGCGAAAATCACCACTAATTGTGATTTTGGCTCCCGTGGATGTTCTATCGGGGTGGTTGGGAATGGGAATCAACCTAAGTGGCTTGCTTTGCTGGCCAAGGCTTGTGAGGCCGCCAAGAGGGATTAGTGGGTGTCCTATGGGTTTTAAATGCTCTAATGGGAGAGGTGAGGTGAATTCACCTCCCCAAGAGTCATGGGCAACCCAACCACCTCTATGGTCAGGTTAGGCAATGCCCTTGATGCCTAGGTGGACCATTGGGAGGGTGCCAAGTGGCCAAGGAATGGAAATAACCACTTACATAGGTGATTTATCTCATGTGATACCCATGTCCCAAGGGTAGAATGATCATTTAGCATTAGATTTAATCTGGGCATATTTAAAATGAGTCAAAAGTGAGTTGGGCTAAATTTCATGTCATTTGGAGTTCATTTGGTTCAATTTGACTCAATTTGACCCATTTAGGTCAAATTAAAAGTTAGGTTGACCAATTGGTCAAATTGGGTCAAACTAAGGGTTGGGTCAAGTTCATATAATCATTTAAGATGTGTTGGTGTCATTGGTTTGGTTTAATTTGGTTTAGATTTGGTTTTGGTTTTGAGTTCATTTGGGTCAACTGGGTCAAGTTGACCAAATTGGCCTGGGTCATGACTTGGCTTGGGTTTGGTTGATCATTTGGAATGTGTTATGAGCTTTGGTTGAGTTCAATTTGGATTTGATTGAGTTTTAGGTTAGTTTGACCCTTTAGGTCAATTTGGGTTCAATAGGTCATTTGGATCTAGTAAGTCAATTGGGCTCACTTGATGCTTTGATCAAGTTCAATTGTCAATTTGGAATGAACTTGAACCATTGGTTGCAATCAATTTGGATTGTATTTTGATTTAATGATTTAGGTCAAATTGGGTCAACTTGGATCAGGAGGGCCAATTGGGTCAGGTTTGGGTCAACTGAAGGTGAAGTCATGTTCAAGTGTTGATTTTGGGTTGGTATGAATCATTGATTTCAAGAGATTTGGCTTAAGTTGCAATTTGGCTAGTTTAGGTTCATATAAGTTAAATGGTTGACTTGGTCAAAGGGCTAGGTTGACTTGGTTTGACCCAATTTATGATAATTGATCAACCTATGATGATCAACAATCATGTTATAAAGTTTGGATTGGCTTAAATCACTTTGATTTAGATTGAATTAGATTTTGGGTTCATGTAGGTCAAATTGACCACTTTGGGTCAAGTGAATCAGTTGGATTTAGTTGGCTTGATTTTGGGTTGTGTTTTATTTAGTTGAGTTTATATATGGATTTGGGATTGATATATAAAACCAATTGCAATTGTTTTGGGTTCAAATGAGTTTTTGGTTCATTTGAATATTTCAAGTCAAATGGGCTAAGTTGGGTTTGACTTGAGTTGATTTTGGTTTGGCTTGATGATTATAGATTTCATTTATATTTATGAATATGATTGAAGGTATAATTGATTTATGAGAAAATCAATTGAACTTGGGTTTTTGAATGAAGGAATTTAGCTAAGTCCATGAAGTTGGGTCATGTGGCTTAAGTTTAGATTTTGATTTAATTTGGTTTAGTTTTGATCATTTGAATATAAATTTGATTTATATTCAGAAAGATAATTGAAGATATAAATTGATTATAAGGAAATCAATTAATTTTGGATTTGGATGGGACATTGGCTAAGTTTATGAACATTCACATGACTTAGGAAAGATTTCAAGTTTGGATTTGGTCATAGGCTTCAATCATTTGGCTTGGGATTTGAATTTGAATTTGGATTTGGATTTGAAATTGAGTTTGATTGTAGGTTTGATAGGGTGAATCTGGATTAGATTTGAGTTGTGGGGTAGGAGGGTTATCTTAATCCCTAAGGCATAGCCTAATCCTATGATTAACCCTAATAAGTCTCTAAGTTTAGATTAAGTGTTCACCTAATCACTAGAAGTGTCTTATGACTACGGAAGTCTTAGTGTCTAGAAGACTCCTAAGTCTAAAATGAGGAGATTGAGAACTCACTCTAAAAGTGAGGTCAACAACAACGAAAGTCACCACTCCTATGAGTAAATAAAAAAATTAGAAGAATTAGTTACCAAAAATATAAAAGGTAGTAAGTAGAAAGGAAAAAAGATTCTATTGAGGACAACAAAAATCTTACCAAAGCCAAGGTAGAGAGAGACACTCAGGCTGCAACCTTGTAACCTCTCCATTATCTCCTCATCCTGTACACTTGGCTTATCAAGCTTGGTGGCCTTGTTGGGTTGGTATGGAAGAGGGATGGTTGGCACTGGCCACTGAGACATGCTTTCATGAATTGAAGCTGTGAGCACTACTTTTGCACTTTATTCGTAAAACCATGAATTTTCAACTAAGTCACTAAAATTGCATGTTATCATTCTGGTGGTCGTTCATCATGAAATATTGGTGGAAGAGGTACATGGTCCATGGAATTCCCTCTTCTCGTAGGCACAAATTGAAAGTCATGATGCTCACCATCAAGTTGGGAAGGGGTGAGCACCACTCTGAAGAAGTCAAAGATGTAGATCTACTCATGGGGAAGGGGAAGCTGGAACCCATTCCTAAAAGTGAGTGGAATGTACAGCTCATGCATTCTCATCAATTTGAGGTGCTCTCTCTTCTCGGCTACTCTCATAATAAAATTTGGATTGGCACCACAATATCCATAAAACACAGAAGTCATGATAGAAGAGTCTAGCTTAGGAACTTCCTTGATTTGGGCATGACTGGAAGAAGAGGTAGCCTTTTAGCAAGGCCATACTTGCTGGCAATGAAATGACAATCAAGATCTATTTGCAAAGAATATCTACTTGCATGACTCAAGCAAAGCAATAAAGTCCCAACTACTCGAGTCAGGAAGAATTTATAGACATTGTATGAAAAGTGTGGAAACATGAATATCATATCAAGTATTAAGTCAAGAAATGATTACCTAAATTTTGTGAATATTTCAAGCGATAAGGGCTAAAGAGAAATAACTAATGCACAATAGTAAAAAATCAAATAATATTCATAAGAAGAGAGAAATATAAATATAATTTTCTTTATTTATGAGTAGAAAGTACAACATATTCTCTATAACCCTAATACATTATCTTTTTAGCAATTTTATAGCAAGATTCATGTGTGAGACCTTGATGAGTCCACCTTTCGCATATATAATCAAATAGGAAATTCACGCTAGAAAGATGAAGGGAAGTACTTCATGACTTGACCAAGTTCTGGAGTAATGCTATCACAGCCCTTGTGGTCACAAGTTGTGTTGGTACTCCACCACCAAGGATTGTAGCTCCAACTATGATCGTAGTCGCTTATGTCTTGCTTGGATGAGTCTAAAGCTTCCCTCAAGAGAGTGACCTCCCCTCATAGAGTGATGACCTCAGAGGAGTCTAAGATGGTTGAGTCTATGATGGGCGAGTCTACTAGACCTTTATTTCCTTGATATTGGAACTAAAGCTGGTCGTGATGGCAAGAGCATCAATAGTTAACTCGAGCTAAAGAGAATTCTTTGCTAAATCTACATGTGGTGTTAATACAGTCGACAACAAAGCTAAGGTCACCGCTAGTGGGTGAGAAAATAGTTCATCACAAACTATGAGAGGAATTTCAATAAGAGGATTTGCTATGGGTCCAATCATCAGGAAGGGAAGCAACCAATCAAGTAAGCAGAATTCAACTCTACTTAAGAACTAGCCTAACAAAATGCCCATGGAAAGGTGAAGCAACTTTCGAATTTTCTATCGATGAAATGATTTAGATGGCTGGTGAATGTCCAACACCATTCTTTGCTAAAGCTAAAATGCTAGGCATATTCAACTGTGACCAAAGAAGAAAGTGATAAACTCAAATAAAAAGGATTTAAAGTATAGAATAATAAGCGACTCTTACCTAAGCAAGACATTCCTCTATAGCCTCTTTCGTGATAGTCGACCCAACCATTCATCTGACCATCACCTTCCTACACTGAATCAACGTCACATATTTCCTTCTTTTCTCTTCTTAAAGAATACTTGTAGGTCACACACTTGCCACAACAACATGCTCCTCAAACAAGTGAGTGCTAAATTCTTCTTGTGGGTCTAAGGAAGTAGTCATGGTGATAGTTTCTATAGTGGGAATAGTTAAAATGCTCATTGTAGCTACAAGAAGAAAGTTTCCTCATCCGACTTCTTCGCTTTCTTGTCATTTTTGCAAAATCCTGCCCATAAAATCACAGGATTAATGTTGATGCAAGGTCTCTTTGCATACATAGCAATTATGTTTTAATATATTTTGTAGAGCCAACCTTTAAGATGTAAAAGATTTATCCAAGTGAGTAGCTGAAAGAATGTTGTGCAAATAAAAGAAGAAAGAAAAGATTCATTTGCCAAAGGTAATGTGAACTCTATAAGGAGCAAGAGAAATGGAAAGTTAAATGTATACCCAACATTGCTGGCAAGCTCAAGTGATCATATATGTTAAGACAAGTGTATTTGCCAGAAGGTGCGTCCAACAACGGAAGATAGATCTGACTTAGCGAGCCAAAGGACTTAGAGAATACTAACCCAAAGGCAAAGCATAATCCAACACACTGACATTTGGTGATTACACAAAGGAACAACATGACTACTCTCCTCTACCCTAACCTTACTGGCACACTCATTAGATAATGAGCTACTCACCCCCATCAGTCGATGGACTTATACTCACTCACCTCCATTAGCTTAGTCAAGAATTTACTTGTATTAAATTTACTTCATATGATACTTCTATTTATGGCCAGCTCTTCATATTATAAAGCAAGCTTCTTTCTTACGGGATCTTTTCTCACTCACTATAGATCCCAATTTGTACTCACATTTTGAGTAATAAAAAATATTATTCTCCCTATGTTTTTCTACTTTCTCATATTCTTGTTAGCAGTCTTTCAACCTAAACCTATTTTCTAAGTATCTCAGAAGGTTCTTCCTTCGTCTATGGACAATTTTAGATTCAACATAAACATTCACCACTTTGAAGAAATACAATATGCTCCTTAATCTCTTGGAATGCATATTATAAAATTCTTGTAATTCATGATTACCATAGAAAGCATAATTTGAAATCAAAATCAAGTTTAACATCCTAGAGTGAAAGCCTTGGTTAATATAGTTGGCCACTAAGACCTAACTTAACTCAATTGGACTAGAACCTAATCAAATCCAAACTTAATAGAAATTAAAATTAAACAAATTTGAATAAAATCTAAACTCGATTGAACCAAAAATTAAAGCAATTGGGATAATTGAACCAATTGATTCATTTAAGCTCAAAATCTCTAGTCCAAGAAAAATAAAATAAAATCAAGATAAACCAAAATGAAATCAAAACCAAAAGTATAAAATCAATATATAAGCCTAACTGAACATAAAACTAAATTCAAAAAGGGAAGAAAGTAACTGTTTAGGTTATTTGACTTAAGTTGACACATGTAGTTCTCACCAAGTCAAAAGTCAACAAATCAAAATTCAACCATATTGAGCTCTCCCAAATGCTCAAAATCATCAAACGAACTTGTCTAAACACAAACCTAAGGCCTTGTTTGAAATCAATTTTTGTTTTCTATTTTCTATTTTTATTTTTAAAAAATAAAAAATAATAATAATCTTGATTGTTTATCTATTTTTATTATTTTTTGTTTTTAAACAAGTTTATTTTTTATTTTCAAAAATACTAAAAGATGTAAAACTTATTTTTCTTTATTTTTAAAAACATCCTAATCAAACTTTTAGATTCTCATGGATTTGGATTTAGTTTTTTTTTATTTTTAAATTTATATTATATAATAATATTAATCTAATTAATTTAGGCTAACAAAATTTATCTTGAATACAAGATAATAATATATACTAATTATATCATGTGTGTATACATATATGTCTCTCTCTCTCTATATATATCATTTATGTAAATTTGAATTTATATATTAATTTTGGATTGATTCTAATTAAATTTAACTTGATTGTATAATAATAATAATAATTTAACTTAATTAATTAATAATTATTACTTAAAACATATTTATAACTTTTCATAATTTTATCTTTCTGATACATCTTAAATATGTATGTAAGTACTTCAGAACATTCATGCATCAACCCCTACAAATGGGTATCATTTTTCTACATTTTTAATGTTTCAAATGCATCAGCGTAGTTTTTCTTGCAAGCATATATTTTTTTCGTAGCATCCGTGATGGTTAAAATAATATTGGTTTGAATCGCACAACATCGTATTTGTAACTTATTGATTTTATTATCAGCAATTGAATCAACAATAAAAAATTTCTGTTTGATAGATATTTATATTTTTAATCCTTCTAAGTGAATCTTTTTATAAACGAATACCATTTGGATTATTTTGACTATGATTAAGATGATTCAAATCTAATTTACGCACATAACTTCCATCGATCATCGATTACATTGCATTTGATTTTATTCGAGTGATAGAATAGATATGTAGGTCAACATCCATCACCATTATTTGGGTTGCCAAACATATTTTTATTTTATATTAAAATATGAAATACCAAATATATTTTTATTATTTTAAAATTAAAAAAATAATAATAATATAAAATAAAAGATAAAGTGGTTAGCGACCTTAGAATTTAATAATAAATCTCATTATTTTATTTTATTTTCAATTAAATTTTTTGAAAAATAAAAATTAAACTTGTTTTCTTACTTTTATTTTTAAAAATAAAAATTCTTAAACATACCAAACATGTTTTTGTTTTCATATAAAACAAAAAAAACAAAAAAAAACTAAAAAAAATGTGATCCAAATAAATCTCAATCCAATTAGGTTTCAAATGAGTTAATTGAATTGCTTTGCAGTATAGACCCCTAATGGATCCCATTAAATACAATTCCAAATTAAATTAAAATTAGTCCAAGTTAAATACTCTAAAACATTTCAAAATCATAATAGAACATAATTTAATCAATTTTTAGATTTAATTTCACAAATTTGGTCATTTTACCTAAGTGAATCCATCTCGGCCCATTAAGCCCACTTTAGGCCAAAGTGGGTCAAAGTCAAAAATAATCTCAAATCAAATGAAATCAGTAGATCTAAATCATTCTAAATACACAATCAAATATAATTGAAACTTAAATGCACATTGATTTGAGTCAAATTGGTCATTTGACTTAAAAGAACCCAACTTATCCCATTAAAACCAAAATGGGTTAATTTGAATTAAAATCAAAATCAAACCCAAAGTAGTTTGAAATAAATCAATTACAAATCTCACAAATCCTCAAAATGCATGTTGACCTCACTTTTGGGTGGGTTCTCAACTTCCCCATCATAGATCTAGGACTCTTATAGACACTTGCGAGCTCCTTAGTCTTAAGACACTTTAGTGATTAGGTGAACACTTAACCTAAGCCTAGAGACTTAGAAGAGTTAGCTATTAGAATAGGTTGTGCCCTAGAGACTTAGGAAGACTTGCCTACCCTATAGCCTAAACCCAAAGCCTTCTCAAACCAAACCTCAAATTCAACTCAAATACTAAATCTAAATCCAAATTCCAAACCCAATGATTGAAACCCATAATCAAATCCAAAATCACAACCCTTCCTAAGCCCTTTGATTTCATCTTATGGACTTAGCCTTAACCAAACTCAAATCAATCCAAATTCCATTAACTTTCTCCAATATAAATTCAATCCCTCAATCATTTACCAAATACAAAACCAAATTCCAAACTAAATGATTAAAACCCATAATCAAATCCAAAATCAAAATCCCCCCTCAAAGCCTTATGGATGAATTCCAGGAACCTAGACAAATCTCCACCCAATTCAACCCAAATTTGATTGATCTCTTCATGAATCATTTATATTTTCATTTATACTCACAAACATAAATGAGATATAAACTCAAAATGCCAAAACTAAATTAAACTAAATCCAAATCCATTCAATATCCTTTTGAAGCCATATAGACCTACCTCCAATGAATTAGCTAAATCTCATATAAATCAACCCAAAATTAATTGGTTTCTTTATAAACTAATTACTCATTCATTTATATTCATAAATATAAATGAAAACCCACCCCCCAATTGCCATAAATAAATCAAACTAAATCAATTTTCTACTTAAGCCCTTTTGACTTACCTTCATGAGCTTAGTCAAATTTACTTCTAAATAATTCAAAACTCAAGTGATTTTCTCATGGATCTCTTATATATTCATTTATATCTCTAAATATAAATGAAATATAAATTCAAATAGCCAAAACCAAATCTAAAATTAAACCAAGACCCAATTCAAGCCTTTTAAGCCAATTTCTTGGACTTAGCCAAATCCTATCCAAATCAAGCCAAAACCAATGGATTTTCTCATGAATCAATCAGTCCTTCCATCATCTATCTAAATATTAATGAAATCTATAATAATCAAGCCAAATCAAAATCAACTCAAGTCAAACCCAACCTAGCTTATTTTGACTTGAAATATAAAATGAACCAAAACTCATTTGAACCCAAACCAATTGCAATTAAATTTATATGTCAATCTCAAATCCATATATAAACTCAACTAAATCAAACTCAACTCAAAATCAAGGTAACTAAACTCAATTGGCTCACTTGACCTAAAGTGGCCAATTTGACCTACATGAACCAAAATCCAATTCAATTCAATTCAAAGTGAATTAAGCCAATCCTTCATGTCATGATTGTTGATCATCTCGTGTTAATCAAGTATCATGAATTGGGTCAAACTAAGTCAACTCTTTAACCCATATGAACCCAAACTAGCCAAATTATTACCTAAACTAAATTGATTGCAACCAAATGCTCAAGGTCATTCCAAATTGATTATTGAACTTGACCAAAGCCATAATTGATCCCAATTTGACCAATTGGTCAACCTAACTTAGCCCAAATTGATCTAAAGGATCAAATTGGACAAAATCAAATTAAATCAAAATTGATTCAAACCAAAGCCTATAATCATTTTCAATTAATCAATTGAACTTGAACCAACACCCAACCCAACCCAATTTGGCTAATTTGGCTAATTTGGTCAAATTGGTCAACTTGACCCATTTGACCTATATGAATCCAAAAGGGCCAAAATTAAATTCGAAGAAAATTGAACCAAACCAATGACACCAATACACTCCAAATGGTCATGTAAACTTGACCCAATTTTACCAATTGGTCAACCTGACCCTACCTAATCCAATTTGACCTAAATAGGTCAAATTAAGCCAAGTCAAACCAAATGAACTCCAAATCACTTAAAATATGGGCTAACCCACTATTGACTCATCTCAGATTTTCCCAAATCAAATCCATTATTAAATGACCAAGATACCCTTGGGCTAAGGGCATCACATGAGGCAAATCACTTGGGGGAATGTTCATTTCTCTTCTTTGGTCACTTGGCACCCATCCATTAGTCCACTTAAGCACTAAGGACACTGGTTAACCTAACCCAAGGGTGGTTGGGTCAACCATGACTCATGGGGAGGTGAAATCAGCTCCCCATTCCTATTAAAATACTTTGAAAACCATAGGACACCCACTACTCCCATGGCAACCACTCTCACACCCTCCACCTCTCAAGTGAAGCCTCCTAAGGTGATTCCCTGCCCAAATCTTGCTCCCTATGATAGCCATTTGATAAAAAAAATGGCCAAATAAGACTAGCCATTCGATCCAAGGGGTGAGGGGTATACCCCCTGTCATTGTCACTCAAATCCATACATTCACACTCAATTCAACCCGCAGTGAGACTCACATCCCAGAGTAATTTTCAAGTCTTCCCGAGCTCCCCAACTCCTCCTCTATCAGTTTTATGAAAAACCAAAATAGGGGTGCCCCAATCCGATTTCCATTTGCTCAAACCTCCATCAAAGTGCAATTAAATTTGCACACACCATCCTTGGAGCTAGACGAGCCAGAACGAATCATCACCCAAGCCTCCCGATGATCGGAGGGTGGAGTTCAATCGAAGTAGACCACTTCCGTCTTGTGCCTTGGTCTTTCGAGCAATCAACCTCAAATAAAATCTTATGTTGCTCAACAGTGATTCATTTTTACCAAACAAAGCTTCCTCAATTGGAACTAATGGTCCTAACCTCCGGTGAGTTATGCCATTGAAATCGACCTTTAGCTTAAAATGGTTTGGAGATTTTTAAAGAAAAGTTGCATGTCATGAGATTTCCAATGTTATATCTCTTCATTTTGCTTCCCTGATGGTGTGGGATTAATTTGATCTCCATTTGAGCTCGGATCGAGCAACGAATGATGAATAATCTCTGTCTCTTGTCACTCGGGAGAAGACAGATCACGGATCATCCATTTCACGTGATTGGAATAGAAGGTCCTGATCAAATCATGCTAGATCAACTAGATTAATCCTATTCAACTATAGGTTTGATCATGGCTATCCAATCTTAGATTGGATGGCCCACGAGAAAGCATGTTCTGCCGTGGGCTCACTCAACCATGTGATGTGACAACTTAAATAACTAATCCCTTCACACCACATGGAAAGCGATCGCTAGTGTTCCACATGGCGTCGATAAGATTAGGGCTTTAACTAGAGTTAATTAATCCATTTTTAATGCTCAAACTTCCAAACTTCATAACTAATTGTCAAAAAAATTCAAAAAAATGCAAAAAATGGCTCATTTTAAAGGAATTTCAGAGAGGAATCAACTAAAATTATCCTTAATTAATTTTGAATAGTAATTTTATCTTAATTAAGATTTAATTAAAAACATAAATAGCTTAATTACTCCTTAGTTAGTCATCTAATTGATTTCAAACTTTCTAAGGATGTTTAGGGTATGACCTCTGACTTCCTAATTTTCTTAGAATTGATTGCTTAATTAAGAAAATTGATTGATTAAGCTCAAATTACCTTCTTAACTTAATTAAGTGATAATTAAGTACATGAATAATAATTAATTAATTATTTGGACTCCTTAATTACTGTTGAACAAACAATAGGAGGTTAGGGAATTAGATTGAGGCTTATCCATTAATCCTTTCACTAATTTTCCCTCTCTTTTCAACCAAAAATGCTAATTAATAATTAATTAATTAATCAATTACTTAATAAAATTAAAACTCAAGAATTCATGCTTGATAGATAGCTTATGGAATTAGGGACCTCTTTTCTAACCTTTTCCCATAAGTCCATCTCATTTTCAAAAGATAATCAAATTTAATTATTAATAAAGAAAAAAGAATTAATGGATTAATCCTTTGATCAATTAAATTGAAATTTTAATTAAATCTGATTTCCTATTTAATCCTTGGGTAGTTCTTTGGGTGTTCAAAACCCAAAAGAGAGCTAATGAAATTATGGTTAGCTCATATGTGTGAGAAACAATAAAAGTAATTAAGTGAGTGTTTTAAGCTTAACTAATTAATGATTATTAGCTAATTGCATTAAGTTCCTTTCAATTCATAGGAGCATTGTAATTTTCTTTTCAATTTATTTGCATATCATATTAGCTCATAATGGTTTAATTAATTACCTTGAGGTAATATAGGTAAGGGCTTAATTAATTGATTTAATCAATGCTTAACTTAATTAATTCATAAAATCAACCTAATTACTTTTCATTAAATCAAATTAATTCACATATGGGGAATGAGAATAGGATTAGCAAATCTTTCTCACACTTCTTAAATCAAATTATACATAAAATCAAAAGTGACTTTAAGAAACTTTGGTTTATTTTAAATAGGCTTATTTAATGTGATTGTCCTTAAGAATTAATTAGATTGATTGAAATCACATGCTTGTGTTTCTTTATATCTTTCTAATCATATTAAAATATTGTATGCCACTCGTATTCTTGCATTCATTTCTTTTAAAAATCAATTAAAATAAATGATTTTCTTTATGTCAAATTGCATGTGTTACTTAAAAATATGTATGGCTGTTATCACTATTAAATCTCAAATATATTTTCAAAAGCTTATTAATGAATAATAATATATGTTGTGACATTAGCTATACATACATAGGAGGTGCATGTGAATATAAGCTTAGTGTATGAAGTAAAGTTCCTTTCTTTCATTCATATGTTAATTTGCATAATAATGTTAGTGGGTATATTAGTTTGGACATTGCATATATGGTTTTTAAGTAGCCCCAAGGAGTTCCTACCTCACTCCCCTAGTGCAAAATAATGGTGACGTACCCATTTAATTTCATTCTTATGCATCTTGACATTAGAATTTGGATAGAGCTTTAATTCATTCACACAAATAAATCAATTAAATAAAATATAATTTTTGCATGATTTCCATTCTTATAATTGTTTATACATCCATATGTATTTAAGAATAGCGGGTATAACTAGTCTAGACACCCGAGGATGCACAGCATTAAGTAGCCCCAATGAGGTTCCTACCTTGTTCTCCTGGTCAAACAATGGTGTAGTACTTGCTTAGAACTTTCATACATTTGAATGTGTATTTAGCTAATGAATGAGAATCCTCTTTTTCTATAAAAAATCATTCATGTATCCTACATTTAAGCATGCTAAAAACATATTGTATGCATAGATATATTTAGGATTTAACTATATGCATGCTACATATAATTGAAAGAAATGAACAAACATGTGATGTGTGAGAATTAACTCTAATTAATCTTAAGATGCCTTTCTTATTGAATGAGATTCTTTAAAGTGAACCTAAACTTAGGATTAATTAAAATATGTAATAATCCATCCATTAAAGAGAATTCATTTAATTAGCTTTAGATGTGACTTAAGGTAGGGATAAAAGAGACTGATCCTCTCTTTTCTTCCCTTTTATAACACTTAGTTGTTAAGTGGAAGCCAAATGAAATAAAAGGAAATATTAAGGAAAACTCACAAATCAATTAAGCCACTTAAAGTGAAACCATCCTTCAAATTAAATCCTTTCAAACCTAGAAAATTATAACAAAACCTAATTAAGGCATACCACACAAGCTTTAATACACACACCTTAGATTAAGTCACCACGTTTAGCCTTATATTAGGGTGGTGCATGATTTGATGTATGTTTGGTTTTATGATGTATTATTATAGACTGGATGTTATGGAATATGTTTCGTAGACTGGATGTTAGGTCTCTATTAGCCTAATCATATTTTTTATAGGAGATTATTCTTAAGGGGCCACTAAAAAATGAATATAAATGTTCTCTTTACAAGTTGGTTAATCCCCTAAGCATAATGCAAATTAGGATATGTGGGCTTGGTTACCTATGTGGAGGGTGCTAAGTCCAAATTATAAATACAATTGCTTGGGTGGAATGTATGCTTAGCTAACCTCTATTTTACAAGTGTAGTTAGATTTACTCTTTCCATTTAAATGTAATTTTGCAATTAGGAATTAGGATTTGTGCCACGGGGGAATTAGGATGAGCATTGGCTAGAAGTCTATTTCTTATGTGCCATGTGATGCCTTGGAGTGAGCCAAATCAAAGAAGCAAAGAGGAGGAAAGAAGACATGAAAATTTGAAGAAGATGAAGACCCCCATTACATGTATTCATCCTTAATTATAATTAATCTTTTGTAATATGGGTTTTAGAAGGGTAGAGCTCGGCTACTCATTTTTCTTTACTGTTGTGATTGCACCTAATTGTACTATTATTCTTTTTTGATGGACTTATAAAATATTTGATATTATGTTTATCTTGTGCATTTGAAATGGCATTCCTTTTCATAGTTTCTTAATATTTGGTGATTTAATGTGTGGCCTCTAATTAGGGTCTTAGAAAAAATAAATTTTCTACCCCAATTATAACTCATACCTAAATTTTGTAAATAACTCATAACCTCACATAAAGCCTAGGCATTAAACCAAGATAATTAAAAGATTTTAGCAACCCATTAGTTGGATGTTTTGTGCTTAATATCATGCATTCCTTCTTGAATCACTCTTGTAAAATAAGGGCCTCCAGTTTTGCACATATGGGAACCGCTGAGGAGAGCAACTCTTATTGATGGAGCTTTACCCTTTTCTCTCTTGATTTGGCCCATAACTCATTTCAACATGCATTTAGACATACAAATATCATATGGCCTTTGTAAAAATGAAGTGTTAAAAAATAAATAAATAATGAAAAGATTTGCATTAGACTAAGTCATTGTTCATACCACTCATGCTCTAGTCTCTTTAGAGTGTGGGTTTAAGAACTTTAGTTTTCTTTTCTAATAATAACAACCTAACCATGTTGCAAAATATATGACTTGACCACATGGTTTTAAAGTATAGGAAGAGTTAGCTGAATGCTCTAGGCGGATATAAGCCCAATAGTCGGGTGGTTTACCCCCTCTTGTGGTAAATCATATACCCATCTCGATTTAGGTTGTACTTTAGTTTTTCCAAAGCTCCCTAGATTTAGGATCTGAGGTTGTTTTCCCTTGGGCTACAAGCATAAATTCTCACCTCTTAAGAATTTCCATTATCTTGTATTGTGGGATTATAAGTCCTAGCCTTCTAATAAAATTTCAAATTAAATATATAATTCTACTCAATTTCAAACATATAAAGCCCAACCATAAGATAGATTGGAGTGCTCAGTAGGTTTCCTAGTATCATGAGCATTCCCTACTTATCTTCCTTTTAGCTTCAATAATAACTATCTCCTTTTGACCTATCCCGATTGATCTTCCAAATATAGCCAATTTATTGATAGTCCTATCTTTGAAATCTTTAGAGATAAAAATTGCCTACTTTAATCGAGAGTATTCCTAAGGAATTCATCTTTCTTATGATGTAATTAACTATGGGGGCTTGCCCCCATAGGGAACTTTAGAACCTGGTTTAAATGATCCCTGCTTTATTCATCCATGTAAAGTAAGAAAAAAAATCTCTAGTATATTCGAAGACCCATCATATCTTAGGAGTCCTTATTACGTGATTAGGTCCATTGTAGGGTAGAGATTTCTATCTTTCAAGATAGTGCACTATTCCTTAATGTCATATCTGATCACCTCAATAAGTACCCCCTCAGATCTGCATGGTGTCCACCACACACATAAATCAAAAATAAACACCACACTGCATAAATGACTACTTTTGTTAAGTGAACCAAATTGATTCATTTAAATCAAATGGATTGAATTTAGCCTAAACCAATTTAATTCTGTATGAACCTTGGACCAATTTAAATACTTTGCAATATATTATGACCTGCCAAACATTATCTAGATGCTTAGCACATTGGTTGTTGATTTTATTGCAATTTTAGATCATATTTATTCCTTTACATGCTATAGAGGGCCAAGTTGTAGCTGATTTCTTAAAAACACATCCTCTACCCAAAGGTTCTTCTTTAAATGATGATCTTTTGGATGAGGAGATCATGACTTTAAGGGATGAAACTAATGCCACTTGGAAATTATACTTTGATGGTGTAGCATCATCAAAAGGTAAAGAATAAAATTCCTCTATCCCAAGGAAGGGATTGAACCTTATATAAATAATGAAGATGAATATGAAGCTCTTATAATGGGCTAGAGTTAGCAATCCTAATGGATATTAAAAATATTAAAACCTTTGAGATTCCCAACTAGTTATTAACCAAGTGAGCAAAATTTATAAGATTTTGCACCCAAAGGTTTTTAGTTATTACCAATATATAATGAAATTATTTGAAAAGATTCCTTTTATAACCCTATATAGAATATAACACAAAGATAATTCTAAAGCAAATGCTTTGACTAAACTTGCCAAAAAAATTATATGTCTAGTAAAAAGAATCTATATTTATAGAAGTTCAAAATCAATAGATTCTTTCTCCTATAAATTTAGATTATATGAATAGAAAAATAGAAACGCAAATAGTAGTCACCCTTATCAAAGGTTAAGAAAAAATGTTGTTGGAGACAAGAAACATGCCTTATCTTATTCATTAATTAATAATATGTTCCACCATAAGTCATTTGATCAAATGCAGCTACATTGTTTGGATAAACAAGAAGTTCATAGAATTGGTGAGGTACACTCAGTGTGGTGTTAAACAATCTAGATCTAAGATGAAATAAAAAAATAAAAAAGACTTAAATACTTTTGGCCTTTGATGTTATGTGATTGCATGGAAATAGCATGTCATCAATACTAAGTACACGATGTAGTATTACATTAATCACTTAATATACTACATCCGATGATTGCCCCTTATCCCTTTGAAAGTTAGGGTACTGACATCATAGGCCTATTGACCCATGCATCATTTTATATTAGCTGCAACTGATTACTTTTTAAAGTGGACTGAGTTGATTCTACTGAAGGAAGTGAAAGTATACCATGTGCTTAAATTATTTCAGGAAAACATCATATATCATTTTACTAGTCCTCGCTGAATCATATCCAATAATGGTCCATCATTTAAGTCCACCAAAATAAATTACTTTATAACTAGACATAAAATTGATTGGAGATATTTTATTATTTATTACCTTAGGGAAAATGTATTGACTGAAGCATTTAATAAAACTCTTGTATAAATTTTGATAAAATCACTTGATGAAAATAAATGTGAATGGCATGAAAAGTTGGTTGAAGCCTTATAGGCCTATCAGACCACATATAAGACACCAACTCAATCTACACCTTATGATTTGGTTTATAGAACTAAAGCTATTCTTTCATTAGAAGTATAATTACCATTTTTGAGGATAACAGGAAATAATGACATTATAGCTAATAAGAATCATAAACTTCAACTTGAAGAACTAGAAAATCTTGAAGGAAAACATCTGAAAGCTCAATAAGACCTTGAACTATACCAATCATGTATGATTCTTGCTCATGATAGATTTTTCCATCCTAGAACTTTCAAAGTAGGAGATTTGACCTTTTTTATTAGAAGGCCAATTTTAGCTCATTGCAGGATAGGTAGCAAATTTGAGCTAACATGGGAAGGACCATTCATTGTGGAGAAAGTCTACGAAAGAGGTTCCTATCAGCTGATAACTTGTAATGATAAACACCCAATGCTGCTTATTAACAAACATTACTTAAGAAAATATTATGTATAAAATGAGCCTCAATTTAAAGATGATGATAAATAAAAGTATCTTTGTCTTTGTAATCTATTCAAAATGAAATATTATTTCTTTTAAATTTTCATTTTATTTATGGATTTTGTGCAATGTCTTTTAATCTTTTGCAAAATTCCTTAAATCTTTTTTGAACATAATTTTTGCATTCATGTAGGATGTGAGGAAGCCCATTTGTGGCACTCTTCTTATGAATTCCATAGGTTTGGAGCAAGCCCTTTGTGGTACCATTCCTACAATTTATAGGATAGGATTAATTATTAAGATCCCTTTCTGTCAAAGAGATTATTTAAGTTAGAATTAATTCACCAAGACCCCTTTCTTGAAAATGAAAATTTGAGGTTTAGGATTAAGTCATCAAGACCCCTTTCTTCATCCTAGATGATTTAGGTTGGATTAAGTATTTAAAGATACCTTCTTAATAGCTAAATAGATGGAAGTATGTTTTCAATAGAATTCTTTCTAAAGATAAGGACATGATTAAGTCACCAAGACCCCATCCTATCAAATAGCCTAAAAGTTAGAATTAAGCCATCAAAACCCCTTTCCTACTAGTTAAAATTTGAGATTTAGGGTTAAACCATTAAGACCTCTTTTCCTCATTATAGCTATTCAATAATGAATTAAGCCATTGAAGACCCTTTCTTAATAGTTAATCAGATAAGAGTAAGCCTTTTTAACAAGCATCCTTGTAAGAAAATTAGGATAGGATTAAGTCATTATGACCCCTTTCTTTTCAAGTTATTCCTTGGAATTAAGCTATTTAAGGCCCCTTCCTGCTAAACTAAAATTTATTATATTTGGATTTAAGTCCTCAGGACCACTTTTCTATCTCAAAATAAAAAGGAATTGATGAATGGAAATAAGTCATTGAAGGTTCCATTCCTATAGACTACTAAGGTTAGGAATTAAATCCATGTGACCCCTATTTATTAGTTGAAATCGTGAGGTTTAGGAATTAAGTCATTAAATACCCCTTTTCTTCAAGATTAGCTATTTAAGTTGGAATTAAGTCATTAACAACCCCGTCCTAATGTATAACTAGATAAAAGTAAATCCCCAAGTGGTATATCTTTCTAGTTAAATTTCATATAGTTTAGTTAGGAGCAAGTATCCATATTAGCATCCTCTCCAACTATTATCTTTAAATAGGAGTAAGTACCCATAGTGACATCCTTTCTAAAAAGAAAAAACTTTACGGTCTACTTATAGGTCCTTCCCTTTAGAATTAATTAGTCATTTAGACTATCTTCTGGATTATTTCACTTGGAAATATATCAATCTTAATGCCTTTTTCTAAGTTGACAATTGAAAATCTATTATAGTGGTGAAAATAAATCCCTTAAAGGCATCTTCTCTGACTACCATGATTGCGTTATGATTAGATTACTCATTGCATCTTTTCTTAATAACATCTTTATTCTTCTTGGAAATTAGTGTGTCTCTAAGAATAAATTATTTTAAATTGAAACAAATTCAGTGCATGTTTATGCTTATCTTTCATAATCAAATTCAAAATAAAATCTAGAATCAAAATCAAAATTCAAATTCTAAATTTTATAACCAAATTGAAATTCCTTCAGGCTTATGCTTATAATCTTATGGGATCTATTGATTACTTCAGTCAACTCCAATATGTGGTGTACTCAAGTTAGTCCACCACACATATTGGCGATCCATTTGTTGACCTCATTTTTGGTGAGGTTTAACATCATCTTCAATCTTATTGATTAGGTTACTGTGATGTTTTAATTTGGAGTCGTGTGGACACCATGCAGATCTTAGGGGGTAGTTATTGAAGTGATTAGGTATGATATTGAGGTGTGATGTACTATCTTGAAAGATAGAAACATCACCCTACAATGGACATAATCACCTAATAAAGACTCTTAAGGTAGATGAGTCTTCAAATATACCAAAGATCTTTCCCCTACTTGACATGAAAAAGTAAAGCAAGGTTTATTTTATGACGGGTTCTTTAGTTACCTATGGAAGTAAGCTTCCAATAGTTAATTACATCCTAGGAAGTTAGAATTTTCTAAGAAAATTAGAAATTAAAGTTGTCAAAATCATCTCTAAAGATTCCAAGGTTGACTATCAAAGAATTAAGTATTTTGAAAAATCAAGTGGGAAGGCTCAATTTGGAAAGACTTATTTTGGATTCCAAAGGAAGATAAATAGGGAACACTCATGATACTAGGAAGCCTAGAGAGCACTCCAATCTACCCTATGGTGATGCTTTATATGTTTGAAAGTGAGAGTTTAGTTTAGTTTGAGTTGGAATTTTATTAGAATGCTATGGCTTATAATCCATCAACACAAGATTGTGGAAATGCCTAAGAGGTGAGAATTCATGCTCATAGCCCAAAGGAAACAAGTGACCTCGCATCATAAATCTAGGAAGCTTTAGCACAAGCTAGAAGCATGACCTAAATCTAAATAGAAAATGGGACATAGTGGTTTAGCTCTACAAGAGAGGGTAAACCCATTCCAACTCTTCTAGACTTACAACCGCCTGGAGTGGCCATCAGTTAACACCTCATATGATTTAAAACCATGTAAGGTGGTCTCATGTAATTGCAAGATAGCTAGACTATTATTTAGTTAAGAAAAGAGACTAGAGTCCTAACTCACTCCCTAAGAGACTAGATCATGACTGGCATGAAGACATGATTTAGACTAAATGTAAAATCCTACAAATTTTTATATCATTTTGACACATTTATTTGGACAAAGACTTGGGATAATTATGCCTAAATGCATGATGAAATTAGGTTATTGGCTAAATCTATGGGAAAAGGTATTCTTCACTATAAGGGATGCCCTCACAGGTTAAGCATTCCCCTATCGAGACTGGAGACCCTCCCTATTCAAGAATGAAACAATATTTCATGCATGATAATAGAATATACATCATTCAACTAAGGAGTTGCTAAATATTTTAATTATCTTGATTTATAGCCTAAGCTTTAGAGTGAGGTTATGAATTATTTAAAATTTAAATTATGAGTTGTTAATGAGGGTAGAAAATTTAATTTTGTCCTAAAGAGCCTACAACATCCAAGCCACACATTCAAACATCAAGCTTAAGAAACCTATAAAAATCATGCCATTTCTATTGCATAATATGAACACAACAATCAAGCATTTATAGATTTCATAAAATAATAAGAGATAATGCCGGACCGTACACCAGAAAGAGAAAATTTTGGGTAAAGTTCTTATACAACCCAAATTATAAAAGAATGCAATTGAAATTAAATGTTATAGAGATCTTCATTCTTCAACTTTTCTTCTTTCTTTAGAATTGATTGTACTCTAAGGCTTCACAAGGCCTACCAGGACTTTGCCTTCTAGCTACAATTCATCCTAAACCCCATAGCACTAATTCTAATTTCTATTGCAAAATTACATATTTATGAAAAGTAAAATCTAACTACACCTACAAAACAAATCTTAGCTAAACATACATATAAACCACAAGCAGTTATATTCCATAATTTAGACTTAGCACCCTACATATGAGTAACCAATCCCACCTGTCTTAATATGGATCATGCAAAGGGGTATAATCAACTTGCAGGTAAAAGCATTTATGTTTATTTTATTTTTAGCAACCCCTTTAGTATAATCCCCTGCATAAAACATCTTTAGGCTGATAACGGCCTAACATCCTGTCTACGCATAATAGTCTTAACATCTAGTCTAAAAAATTACATCATAAAATAAAATACAACATCATATCTTACACCATCATAACTTAGAGCTAGAAGTTGTGACTTAGCATTATAATGTGTGTGCTTAGGCTTAGTGTGGTATGTCTTAGCTAGGCGTCAGAATTATAATTATCTAAGTTTGGAATTGTTTAATTTAAACATGAAGGGTGGTTTCACTTTAAAATATTTAGAGGATTGTTGAATTTTAATTTTTATTTTATTTTGCTCAATTTGATATTTACTTAGCATATAAATATTATAAAGAGTAGAAAGAGGCTTAACCCCCTTCATCCCTATCCTAAATTATTTTTTAAAGGCATATTATTATGGCTTGATTTCCTTCATTCAATTTTTTTTAAATGTTTTATTAATCCTATGTTTGGGTTAATCTTAAAGAGTTCTATTCAACATGGAATGCATCTTAAGATTAATGAAATCTAATTACCATCACATTGACAATGTTGCATCATTCCTTTTCATCGTTAGTAACATGCATATGAATTTGAACTTAGAATACCTATACATGTAATATATTTTGGCACACTTAAATGATTATGAATGCATATATTTTTGGTAGAAAAGAGGGATTTCCATTCTTTAGCTAAGTACACATACACATGTATTAAAGATTTAAGCAAGTACGTGTCATTGCTTAAACTAGGGAAAGTGATATAATCTAAGACCTTTTGTGGCTACTTAAAGACTCGTATTCTCAAGATGTCCAGACTATATACTTGTTATCTTAGATATATAAGAATGTATACACAACCATGAGAATGAAATCGTGCAAAAGGTTGTATGTTAACAAATTTATTTATTCATGTAAAGTAAAGCTTTTATCCAAATTCTAATGTACATAAATATATCAATAAAATTAAGTAAGTATGTGCCATTATTAACTATGAAAGTGAGGTAATCTAAGACCTCTACTTAAAGCCTCGTATTCTTGGGATGTTCAAACTATATACTTACTAATATTCAAATATATGTAATCATACACATGAATCATAAGGATAAAATAACACTTTAGCATATTAAGGCTATAAGCACAAGTAGATCATATAGAAAATTTACAACTAATAACAATTCAAATCTTCATTTATAATTTAAAAAAAAAATAGTTTTGAAATTTATTAGTGATAATATACACATATAATAAGACTAATCCATCACATGAAGCTTACACATAATTAAATTCAGTTGATTCTTTTATTTGAAACACATGAATGGATGATATCAAATGGACATACAAAATTTATAATGATTGAAAAGGAATAATCAAACACACTTGCACATAATCCATTCAACTACATTCATTCCCAAGAAAAATCATGTTAGATAAAATCATTTAAAATTAACCAAAGCTTCTTATGGAATTTGATATTTATGTTTGAATTATTAAACTAAAAGAGGAGAAATAACATTTGCTATTTTTCCCATCCCATATGAGTGATTTAATGTGTTTAAGGAAAATTAAATTTTTATAGGTTGATTAAGTTGAATCCATTAAAGCGATTTAATTTTCCCTTTCATATGCTTCTTAATTTGATCAACCCTTCAACTATGAGCCTCCAATGATATGCAAATGATAAATTAAAATTGCAATGCGCTTAGGGACCTGATGCAATGAGGCTCATGATTAAGGATTAATTAAATTAAAGAATAATATTATTAAGTACTTACATGGTTTCTCCACACTCATGGGTTAACCATATGTTTCTTAAAAGTCTTTACATAAAGAGGAACACAAATTAAAAAACTAAATTACCTGATCTAATATCATTCAATTTGATTTAATTTTATCACTTAATTAATCCTTAATTAAACCCTAAGCATTAATTAATCCTCTTAAATAAAATATATTTAAGAAAGCAATTGAGAAAGAGGTCCTAATCATTCTCCCCATAATTTCACTATTAATCAATGATTAAACATCATTAATGATTGCAATTTGATTGGTTTACATTTTTAATATTTATTAAATTGATTAAAGAGGGTGATTAAGATTAAAATTCTAAATTCTCTTAATTACCTAGTCAATAAATCTCAAAATAATTATGGGAGGTAAGGACATTTCAATGAATCAACAATCCAATTTGAGATCACTTGGTCAAGTAAGGATTAATTAAGGTAATTAAGAAAAATTCATACTCTGAAGCACATCACTATTCAAACATTATGAGTTTTATTTTATTAAATTCCTCTCTATTTACCTTTTCCAAAATTAGTTTAGTTTTCAAATTTCTAAGTGATTAATCATATTTGTAATCCCTAATTAATCTCTTAAACCATCGGTGCCATATGAGAGGACGTCACTTTCCACGGTGCCAAGGGATAGCCACTTAAGTCATCCCCATGGTGGTGGATGCACTTTCATTAGGGATTAATCTTGTATGATATCAAATAGATTAAAAAAAATAACTAGCACATTAAATCATGGTCATTCATTCTAATCATGCATAACGGACAATGAATGATCCTTTGTCTCCCCAGTGCGAGATGGACACCGCCCTCCTCCTGTCGAGCTCCACGGAGCTCTTGAGGTGTCAGGATCAAGCGCAAAATGTTTGGAGAAGATATCTAAGGAGATCCTATGGTAGGGAATTGCACTTCCCCAAAAGACCAACTCCTAGTTTGCCTCACTCAGCTCAAGACCTGGAGGTCCAAGCTTTGTCTTAAATAGATGAATCCATATTGAAAAGCTAGCAAGTTACCTCCTTGTCGGTGGCTCTGTGGACCAAACAGCACCACAATAGTCACCGGAGTTGGTGGTTGATTCGATCGAGAATTGATTCATTTTGACTCACCCAAGCTTGTGGAAGGTGTGAGAGAAGTTAATTGAAGTTTTGTGAGGTTTGAGTTAGATTAGATGGATAGAGGGCTCAGTTTCGCTCAAGTTTGGTGTCACCGGCGATGGGGAGCACAAGAGGGCTTGGGGATGCTCTAGGGATGCTCGCAAACTGTCAAGGAAGATCTTTCTGTGCTTTGAATTGTATGTGGAGGAGTATACCATCCTCCCCAATTGATCAATTCTACTTTTGCAGTCATCCCCCGACTGACTAGGCTGGAGGTGTCGTGATGGGGAGGTGGAGGAGTGGTTGAAGGAATGGCAGGGGCTGAGGTGGTGTATACCTCCTCCCCCAAGTGTGCCAATGGGAAGCCATGGGTTAGCTCAACCTTTCTTAACCCATGGTTGAACCCAATTGACTTTGGGTCAAGTTAGGCAATAGTCCATGTGTCCAAAATGGGTTGATGGGTAGGTGAGACCATCCAAATGGGGATTTTATCTCATTTGGATGGGTTTTCTCAATGGGTTTTGGCCTAAATCGGGTCAACCATGGGTGGGCTTTATTTGGGCTGACCCATGGTGACCCAAGGATGGGTCATGCCAAGTTTTGGGCTTGGTTTGAATGAGTTTGGCTCAATTTGACCCATATGGGTCCAATTGGATTCAATTGGGTTAGGTTGACCAATTGGTCAAATTGGGTCAAATTAGTTGTTTGGGAAAGTTTATTTGATCATTTGGAGTTTATTAGTGCCATTGGTTTGGTTTGATTTGAAGTGGATTTGGTTTTGACTCGTATGGGTTCATATGGGTCAAATGGGCTAAGTTGATCAATTTGGTCAAATTGGCTAAATTGGGTTGGGTGGAATGTTGATTTAGGATCAATGATGATTTGAGAATGTAGATGTTGATTTGAATTGATTTGGATTTAGGAATGATTTAGCTAAAGAGTTGGGCTAAATGAGTAAATAGTAATTGTTTGTTTGATCAAATTAGGTTCAATTGAGGATTGAATCATATTCAATCAATTTGTGATAGATTTGGATCATTGGTTTCAATCAATTTGATTTAGGATTTTATTTAGCCCTTTAGGTAAATTCAGTCAACTTGGGTCAATTGGCCAATTTGGTTCAATTGGTGGTTGATTTATATTTAAGGATCAAGTATGGTTGGTAGGAATCATTGGTTTCAATTGATTTGAATTGAAGTGAGATTTATTTGGTCCATGGGTCCAATTTGGGTCAACTTGATCAAATGATCAAATTGGCTTGGTTTGACCTATTGATTATAATTGGTTAATGTCGAGGATGATCAACAATCATTGTAGAAGGTATTGAATGGTTCAATCCAATTTGGGTTGGATTGGAATTTAGATCAATTGGGTCTCTTAGGTCACTTTGGGTCAAGTGAACCAAATGGGTCAATTGTGTTGAATGGGGTTGAATTAAGATATATTGAGTTTGATGATTGATTTAGGATTGATTGATGGCTTTGATTGTAATTTATTTTGAATTAGATTTTTCCCATCAAATGGGCCAACTAGGTTGATTGATTCAATTGGTTTGATTGGCTTGATTGTGGGTCTTGGGAGGTTTGAAGTGGAGTATTGAATAGTAAGAGTGCTTTTGTGAGAATTTATTGGACTTGGTTTTAATTGAATAGGCTTGAGTCATAAGATGATGATTAATTTGAAATTAATTTGGAGTTAATTTGGCTTGTAGCTTGATATGAAATGAAATTCAATGGTTGATTGTATTGGCTTGAGATGAGTTTTGGATAAGTGGATGAGCAAAGGTTATGGTTTAGGCCATAGGTGGTAGGACCTATTTTCCTAGACATATCCTAAGTTTGAAAGACCTTCCTAAGTCTTGTTCCTTAATCACTAAAAATGTCATATGACTAAAGGAAGTCTTAGTGTCTAGAAGATTCCTAAGTCTAAGAAAAGGGTCTATCCTCACTCCAAAAGTGGGGTCAACAATTACCTAATCTTAGATTAAAGATTTCTTACTCAGGCACTTAGGACACTGCACTTGGTGACTAAGTATAAAAACAAAAAACAAAACCAAAGTTAAAAGAAAATCTCAATACCCTAAGACTTAAGTTGTCCTGGTGAATCTCTCTGAGATTTGACCAAACCAAAATGAATTAAAATGAACCCAAACCAAACTTGAATTTAAACTAATGAATAAATTAAATACATTTTAATTGAAATCTAAATTCAACTAAGCTTAGACCAAGATAATTGAGGTGGTCATCCTAATTAACCCATCTCAACTCAAAATCACCTAAATTTAAAGAAATTCAAATAAAATTAAAATAAATAGAAATTGAATCAACTAAAAAGCATAAAATCACTACATGAACATGAATGAACCTAAAACTAAATCTAAATAAAGGTAAAAATGATCAACTATTTGACAAGGAGTTAACTTATGAGTCCCACCAGGTCAAAGGTCAACCCATCAAAATTTGACCAAATTAAATCATTCCAAAGACCCAAAATCATCAAATGAACTTATTTAAACATGAATCTAAACAAATCTAAATCCAATAAGGTTTTACTTATGTTAATTAGATCACTTAATCTAAATAGGCCTAAATGGATCTTATTGAACTTAAATTCAAATTAAGTTAAAATCAAAACAAATTAAATATCCAAATTCATTTGAAAATAACATTAAATATAATTTAGCCAATTATTGGGTTTAATTTGATCAATTTGGTCATTTGACCCATGTTAACCTAATTTGAGTCAAAATGGTTTTAAATCCAAAATTAACCTTAAATGAAATGAAATATATTTTAAAGCTCAAAAATTGTTAACTCAAGCTAAATTTCTATGAAATGAATCCCATTTAATGGCAATGGATTAAAATCTATTATCAATCAATTAATTAAATTTAATATAATTCAATTTAGATTAAATTTAATAAAGAAATTTCATCAACCTAAAGGCTAAACCCAAATCAAATGAGCTTGTTTGACTCATGGCCCATTTTAAGTTTGAGTTAGGCACTCAACCAACACTATAAGAAGTTTTAAGGTGGTTCCATAAAGCTAAGCATGATTTGACTCTTTTCATTCTATTTAGAATGAACAACTCTGATCTAGACGCACAGTTTGTTTTAAATCCCCCTTAAGAAAAGCAAGATTTAATCAAGTTAGCTTGATCTATCGGAGGGAGATCTGTAGATTATGGATCAGTCAATGTGGGATCAACGATCCTCAATATGAATCACATGTCACCGCATGTAAGTGAGACCACATCAGTCCTACATGGCATTGACTGTTTTTAAAATGAAAATCACAAATTTCTTGGTTTTAAAAATTGCCAGTATCGTTTTCATGCATATTACAACAAAATTCGATATGGATTTATATTAAGTACAGTACTAATCTTTTAAAACTTGACTTTTATCTAATAAAATGTAAAGTGCTTAATTAAAATGACTATCGAGTATTTTATTAGATATTAAAAAGACTATTTTTTATATTTTTTATATTTTATAAAAAATATAAGTGTTATTCTTAAATTTAAAAATAGTACTCTAAATTCATGAAATTTTAGATTATTTATTTTATTAAACTAAGTAGTGAAATTAATATTTATTTAGTACATTCATTTACCTTTTTCTTAATTATTCTTCTTGGACTTTATCAATATCTATAGCTCATACTTAATTTTAACTTTATAATTGGCCATATCATAAGTAAATAAAACTCACAAAAAACTCATTAAATCACATTTATATTAAAACACAAAATATAGTCTAATACAATACAAACATCTCAAAAGTTCACATAAATTATATAGATTAGTGGTTCATAGTAGAGAAGAAGAATAAAATCTCATTTAATATTTTAATACAAGATGTAGGATAACAAGAGAAGAAACGAAAGAGTACAATGAGTAAATCTTCTAAGTCCACCCCTTACAATCCTCTATTGCTTCCATGTAGCAATATCTAGCATCCCCCGCTTAAAATTCTTGATTGTTGATCTCCTTCTCCACCTCTTGCTTAAGAAAAACACTCTTCCACACTACCCTCACAACACTCATATAGCACTTGGAGTGTCACCCTCCAAGTTCTTTACAAAAAACTTGCACACACTCTATAAAGAAAAAACTAAAAAGAAAAAAGAAAAATGTAAAGAAAAGTCCTTTTACCATTGAAATGTCGTCTATTTATAGCCTAGAGACATCCCACATCAATTTTCTTGATGCTCCTATCAAAATTATCACAAAATTGCTAGAAACCATCGTTGAACCATAACCAATCAATTTTATCGATTAGGTAGAATTACGATCTTTAATGATGATGGCACTATGAGTTGTTGATCCAATGTCATGATGTTGTGCTTATTGCCTTTACTTCATTTCTTTTTTTACAACAGGAGGCAAGGCGTTGTTGATGATCTATTGTGCTTGTTGCCTCTACATCATATTTTTTCTCCAAGATAAGCACAATAGTGCCATGTAGCACTTAGGCATTGTTGTAAAATTATCCCAAAATAACTCTTTAGTGTCATGGCATTGCTTATATAGCTGGCCTTATTGTAAAATTGCTATAATTTATGCCATTTTAGCGTTGTGGGATTTTTTTGTAGTGCCAGGCCTAAATTTATTCTTTTTCATTTTTTAAAAAATTTGTTTATTACAATATAAAATATACTTAAAATAAACACATTTTGACATATAAAAATATGGTATAGGCATTATAGTTGCATGCATCAAAGTTTACCAAATTTAGCACTTATCAATCATGTTAACATAAAAATAGACCTCTCAGTTAATCAATACTTAGGAAAGCACATTAGTGACAATGAAGGAGGACATGACATGGCCCTTATTTTCAACTTTAAAGATATTACTGAAGTTAATCTCCACAATGAGAATGTGTCACCTTGCTTACCTTCTTTTAAGGCCAAAGGAAAACAAATTATTGATCAATCTTTTGATCCATTATTGAATGATCCAATAGTTGAAGAAGAAGAAACTACTCTAAATCTACAATATGTTAGCCATCTTAGGAAGTTTCCTACTATGTTAAGCATTTACCATGCCCTTATTTTATATAGAAAAATGAGAGAATCATTATTTAAGGCATTACTCAACCTAGAGACATGCCTAACCCTAGTAGCAATTTTAAAGAATCCCAGAGAACTTCTTTTGATGAAGGCTTACTTTTTTTGGACTATTGATTATAATTAGCCCCTACATTTTTGTCAAAGTGAGAAATTATAGATTATCTAGAGACCTCATTAACCTAGCTCTTCAATCAATATTATGAATTTCAAGACATTATCATTTTGAAGATCGATGTGAAGTTTAAGTTTGATAAGGTGTTATTAGGCGGTTTAATGAAATAGAAGAAAATTCATTGGGTTTAGTCACTCTATTATTATATTGAAAATCAAAGAAAAATTTTATATTATTGATTTAGATACATATTTTTAATGACTCTTTTAGGTATACCTTAGAGATAAATTGGTTCCTTCATAATTATATCAATATATTAAGTACACAAGAGATAGAGTAGAATATACTATAATGAAAATATACAACCATTTTATATTCATGAAATTAAGCTCTATGAGGGTTACTTATTATATGCTTAAAAATAAATGACCTGACTCTTTGAGATATAACATTATTAAGGCATTAAAGCAAATAAAAGAATATATCAAAATAAATGAAATAGAAAAATAGAAAGAAAATGAGGAAAAGAACTTCATATAATTCAAATTGATTTGGAATCTAGCTCGATTAAAATTCAAATCAAAATGATGTCTTAATAAAGTTTAAATTTTGTTAGAATCAAATAGTGATGAAGAAGGTCCAAGCATCTAAACATGAACCTAAATTGTCTACATATGTGAGAATATAATATATGTGGACACTTTGACTCTAACTCCATAATCTCAACATAAGATTGCACATTTAGTGGTCAAAGTGGCCCCTAACCATTCAAGAAAGGTTGAGAAGTTACAAAAAATTTATTACAATCTTTAAGCTCAGAAGTAGATGTAAAGCTTGAGCAATCATCTTCTAATAATATGATAGAACTTTCTTTTGATTTGTATCTTGATTGTGCATGCATATGCATAGATTTTAGAGACTTGAATAAGTCTTATCCTAAAGATGAGTTCCACTACTAAAACTTAGAGTGGATATAGCCTCCTACAAAAAAATTTCTCATATATGGATGGGTCATACAACCTAATCAAAAATGCTCCTAAAGATGAGAAACACATTGTTCAAAACCCCAATCAGAAAATTATATTATACAGTCATGCCATTCGATTTCAAAAAAGTTAAGGCTACCTATTACAAAGCTATGACTATGATTTTTGATGAATAAATTCATAATCAAGTTGAGTGCTACATCGTTAATCTAGTCTAGTCACATGTAAGGAAATAGAGAGTCATTTCTATGATCTTAGAATCATTTTAAATGATTGTGACATTATGACTTTAATGAATTCATTAAGTGTGCCTCGGGTGAATTTAGAAATTTTTTTAAGATTTATATGAGACATTGTGGAATAGAAATTGATCCTTAAAAAATTAAAGCCACTATAAAAATGTTGCTACATATAAATCTTACACAATTAAAATCATTTCAAGCTAAGCTTGCATATCTAAAGGAATAGCTAATCTATTTGAAAGATACAAATCATTTGTGACACTAATCAAAAAGGATTCTAAATTTATTTGACATTAAAAATATCAAAATTCATTTGAATGTATTAGAAAATATTTTTTTGAATCACATCATTTTGGCTGCCCCAATCCTAGGGAAGCCATTGATTTTATACACTATAGCTTTAGATGAATCCCTTGGACATACTACCTCAAGTTAACAAGGAGGGCAAAGAAAATGCCCTCGATTATTTGATTTGCTAACTTATCTCTATGAAAATAAATTATTTGCCTATCAAAAAACATTGTCTAGCTTTAATTTTTGCTATTAAAAAGCTAAGACATCTCATGTTTTTGCATAAAGTAAATCATATTCAAAAATAAATTCTTTACAATATCTCATGACCTGCCTGACATTATCTACACATTTAGCACATTAATCTATAATTTTATTGTAATTTGAAATTATATTCATCCCTCTTTGTGTGATAAAGGTTAGGTCATAGCGATTTCTTAAGGATACAACCACTCCCTGAAGGTTCTCCTTTGAGTGATGATCTCCCTAAGAGAAAATCATGAGTTTAAAGAAGAAATAATGCTACTTGGGAGCTGCATTTTGATCTTGTAGCTTCCTCTTAAAAAGGGTAATGAATTCAATTCTTCCATCCTAGAGAAGGCAAGATTGGGTTGATTTTCATAAATTTAGATAAAGGAATGATATGATATTCCTACCATTTATTTAAGCCTTATACAAACAATGAAGTTGAATATGAAGCTCTTATAAATTTTTTGGAATTATCCTTTCTTATGGACATCAAAGAAATTAAAATCTATGGAGATTTCCAACTAGTTATTAACCAAGTGAGCAGAATCTATCAAGTATTACATCCAAAAAAATTTTAATATCACTAATATATAATGAAATTACTTGAATAAATGTATAGAATATCACGCAAAGATAATTTCATAGTTGATGCCTTAGAAAAGCTTGCAAATGAAATTATATGCCCATAAATAAAATCAATATCTATAGAAATTCAGAACCAACATATTATATTTTCTATAGATTTGGACTACATAAATAAAAAATAAAGATAAAAAAAATAGCCACTCTTATTGAAGGTCAAGGGAAAATGACTATAAATAGTCATTTATTAGCTTTTAAGTGAGGGGAGGCTCCCAAAAGATAAATCATTGGTAAATCAAATAAAAAAATGAGCTTTATCTGATTCATTACCTTTTCAATTTCTCATAGGTGGATAGCTCAAGTTCATTCTTTAATGCTTATATTTGTTCTTCATTGTTATTTCACTCTAAAGAAATTCAAATTTTATTAGGGCATCCATTTGATTGAAATCTTTGCCATAACTTGATTCTAAATCAAGGTGTGCTATTAGAGGTTCTTTTTCTTTCTTTACTTTTCTTTTCATTCTTTTCTTTTCTTTCTTATTTTCATTTGTATAAATTTCTTTTTTTGTTTTCTTAAATGCATTAATAATACATGATTTCATAAAATTAGATACTTGTCTTTTTCATATATACCATCTTCATAAAGCTCAATCTCATAATAGAGAATGGTTGCTTATCACCTTTCATGGTGTAATCTACTCCATCCTACTACATATCGCCTTGATGAAGGATCATTCTATACTCATGTATCCAAGGCATGCCTAAGAGAGCATTAAAGGATGTCTCGAAATATGGAATTTCGCTTAATTCCTTCTATTTCCAACAATATAGTGAATGATCCTAAAGCTTTCTCACTTATTTCATTGAAATCTCTTAATAACATTTTATATGAACTTAACCTTCGTGTATCAATTTTCAAAAATGATAGAGTTTTAGAATTCATGATATTGACCGATGCGACAGGGTCAACTAGAACTCTTGACAATCTAATGTTTTCCACCTTATCAGAGATATAAAGTGGTGATTATGATCAATGGTTCCTAGTAAATCTTCATCGAGAATTTGAGTACTTTGACAAACCTCGGAGAAAGTTGTTGCTAGAAGATTCGAGCATATCTCTTGGTTGAGTAATGCGTGAACTAATGAATCCCTCATTCTTTAGATAAAATGATGGCATCATAAATGCTGAGTCTAGCAAGAAGTTTTTTGTAGATGGGATAAAATTGAACTTAGGAATAAGTGGCTTAATTATTGGATCTTTTTTTTTTGGAGATTCAAGATATTGATCAATAATATGTTTGTTTTTATCTTTAAGAGGTGGTATGTGAGGTGGTAAGACCTTCCCACTATGGAGATTAACTTTAATGATATCTCCAAGGGTCATGTCAACCTATCCCTCATCCTTATTATATTTTCCCAAAGATTGATCAAAATCATATATATATATATATATATATATATATATATATATATATATATATACACTAATAGGGTTGCCTGCAAATCATCCATAGGATTATCACTATCTAATATAATTCATATATATATATATATATATCTTCTTATTTTCTTTATTTTCAGCATGTTCATGAAATGGTAAGAATGTAAGAAACACCTTTAGAGGTGAGATTTTTATTTATATTTACAAAATGAGTACATAGGGATATATATAAGTGAGCCAATATATACCAACCTCTCTCAAATACAATAGATATTCCTCTCTTACCACTCTCCAGGACATTTGGACATAAATGTTGAATGGGGTTGAGTAGGAACAAACTCTAGTGGCACTAATAGATTAATCGATGATCTTCTTTTGGCTTCTCAACTGATCCTATATGAAAGTTTTAAGTTTTTTTATCAAATATTTTTAGGAGAATGGGATAAAGTAATATCTAATATTTAAAGGAGAAGAAGTAGAAGAAGTAGAAGATTCACCTTGATTACCTTAATGGACCCTTGTCTAGGGCCCACTAGGTATTCTTTAAGAATTATCACCAAGCCCTTCTATACTTTCTTTCAAGCCAATCCTTGAAGCTAAATAGTCATCAATTGTATGACCCATCTAATGTTATGAACAATAATTTTGTCACTTTTTGTCAACTTTTCTCTTTTAGGTTTAGGTAACTTGAAATCTTTTCCTTAAAATTTTAAAAATCTTTCTCATTGCCTCTCTCTTGAAAGAATAAGTTTGGTTCACTCTTTCATTGAAAGTGCTAGTGGGAGCTTTTGTTGGGTGGTGGTGATAAGTGCTATTGTGATGGCCTATAAGGCGGTGGATGCTTTGGTTAGACTTAAATTGGAGCTTTTCTTTTGTCTTTTGTAGAGACATTACTTGCCCTCCTTTTTAGTACTTTCCTAGGTTTAGTTGTTTCTATAGTACCACGATCTTAAAGAAATGACATCCTAAGGGCTTCTTCTTGGAGGCTAGAGGCTTTATTTAATAATTTCTCAAAGTCTTAAAGGTAAAGACCTTTACTTAAAAAGTCCACAAGACCATGGATGTTTTGAAGGAGTACTTCAACAATGTGCTACTCTTGTAATTGAGACTCACACTTAAGGCCGAGAATCCTCCATCTCAAGATATAATCAACTAAAGATTCTCCTAACTTTTTCTTTTCAACAACTAAATCAACCACAATGGTGTGTTGTGTGCACAATTCACACATAAATTGCACATTGAACTATTCAATTCAAAATATCAAAGGTAACCTTAGTTAAATTTACAAATTCCATTGCGAACATTGAATAATATTGTTTGGGTTACAAATCCCATCAAAACATTGAATAAATGGTACAAAAACATATTCCTTAGGGTAGGGTCTATCCTTTAGAATTAGAGTTACACCTTGAGACTATACCAATGCTTCATATATCTATTGTTCCATGAGAGATTTTAGGTCAATTTTAAGAGTTACATCATCTATTATTCTTGATGTTCTTTTAAACATAGCCTCTTCTTATCTGCGGGATGGGATTCTTCTAGATGATTTAAAGAATGAGGTTGGAAAGAGCTTGGAATCAAACTCTGGAGTGATTGCATGGTAGCAATCATCTCCTCCATCTTCCTCTCCTTCCTCAACATATGATCATCTTTCTTTTGCAATTAAAGAATCAGTTATTGTTGAGAAGAATCAGATAAATGACTCTTGTGTTTCTTCTTGTTCCATTTTGGATGGTCTTATGTCTACCATAAAAAAGTGTGCATAGTCTCAAATCATCATTTAATAAATCATCCTAAAATAAATCAAAGTGGTCTTGTTGACTTTATAAGCCCGCCTCACTAGAGATTGATTATGATGAAAACAAACATATGTTCAAATGCTACTAATCATTTATTTTTAAGTATTGCAGGAAGATTCTACATAATCAATTTGGAAAGCTAATGAAAGTTGTTGGACTTGAACTGGTTGAAAATTTTCTAGTGATCACATATTAATGCAAATGAAAAGCTCAATAAAACAAAATAAATCACTCATTCATTTCAAAATAATTTATTTTAAAATTATCCATATATTCTACATTTCATATTTACAATTATTCATTAAATTATCCGATTTGGATAATATAAACAAAGTGCATAAGCTTTGTTCCATTTAATGTGCTTCTAAGAAAGAAAAATTAAGCTCATATCTCATTAAATCATTGCCATGCTTAATCATATTTATTATCCATTTATTTTTTTGCATAAAAATTAAATTATCCTAAAATTCTTCAAATTATTATTTTTCTCACTCGTATCATATCTATCATCCTAAACCTATTTTGACCAAATTTTTCATGGTTATTTGCTTAATAAATTATGTGAGAAATATTCAAATTATTTTCATAATAATTTCAACATTTTTAATTTTTAAAAATTCATTCATTTGAATTTTTAAATTTGAATTGTTTTGAATTTAAATTGCATATTCATTTCCATATATGTGCAAATTTCATCTTAGCAATTTATGGCATGATTTGGATGTCGCTATCTTGATTTAATTCAGTTAATTTGAATTAATTTAAATTTACTTTCAAATGAGCTCTGGAATTGTTATCTTTTCTTTTCTTAATAGTTTATTTTTGGAAAGTCCCATGGCCAACAATACATACATTTAAATTCAAATTATTCATGTGATATTTATCAATTTAAAAAGCTTCTTAATCTATTCCATCATCATTCAAATGAAATTAAGTGCATTAAATTAGGTTTAATTTATTTTTGGAAAGTGGCTTGGTCAAAGTTTTATTGGATTCAAATGAAGGTGTTTTAGGTTTATTTCTTTCCCTTTTTCACTCAAACGAAGTTAGTTAATTGAATATCTCATGAAATATTGCTTTAGACCTTAATTGAATTATTATTTGGAATCATTTGACCTAGCCATATCAATTGGTTAATTCAAATGAAAACAAATTTAAATTAATTCCTTTTTCATTTAGCTAATTTAAAGGAGTCAAGCTAAACATGCTAATAGCTCAAAATTTCCTCATATTTCCTCTCTCTTAGTAGACCCAAATGATCTTACATTTTCAACTTAAATTAGAGTTTAAGTCATGTGATCAATTAATTTGAATTGAATTATTTTTCAATTAGATTTCCCTCCATATTGCCTTGGCCGAATTTCCCTCATGGAAATTATAGTTTATATGATTGGTTTAAATTAAATTATTTCCAAATTGGATTTTCCTCCATATTGCCTTGGCTGATTATCCCCTCATGGGATTTAAATTTTATTTGATTTTCTTAAGTTGAATTATTCCATAAAATGTTTTTCCCTCCAATTCTCCTCTATTTGGCCAGCCCCTCTTAGTCTCCATCTTCTATAAATAATGGTCTTAAGTATAGGTTAAATCTTCTTAGCTATTTCTCCTCACTTGGTCGACCTCGTGCAAAATTTTCTTGGAGATTTCTTTCGGTGAATCAAGAATTAACTTCTTCATCATTCTTCCTCTTTCTTCTTACAAGAGATTTCTTTGAAGTTTGCATAAAAAGAGTTGGACAATTGGTGAGAACACCCTTGTCCAAGAGCATCATAAGGTTATTCTAATTTATTTAGTGCTTAACCATTTTATATAACCTTGATCTCTTTCTTGGTCAAAAGTTTCATATAGATTAATTGTTTTTAGCTTAACGTTTCTTTCCACTTTGTTCTGGAGTTGGCCAAAACATTGAATTTATTTGGATTAATATTTATGGCTACAATTCTCTTTCTTATCTTTTCTTCTCATATATCCTTAAGTCCAATTCATCTTGTGTTGTTATTTCAAATATAATACTTGTGAGTAGCAAGTTCTCTTATTTATAAATCATCTTATCATTTCCAAATATCATAGTTATTGTGAAAGAGACATTGAGTTTATGTTTTTTAGTATTTTATATTAATTTGATCTTTACGTAATTCAAGTTTACATATAATAATTATTGTGGTTTATCATTCAAAACATTATTGTTCCATACTTTAAATAATCAACTTAAATCATTTTGATTTCAAGCTCTCATATTCTCATCTAACATCTTAAAGACTTACTTGCATAAAATATTTCTTTCAAGATTATTCATTCAATTTAATCCTTAATATAAACTAAGTGTGCTCTCTTTCTTCTATTTCACTTACTTTAAAATATTATTGTAGTTGGGTTATGACTGCTAAATAATTTTAAATTGAGAGTTAAATTATTATATCTCTTATCTTTTTTTATTTTGGTTTCTTGTTGGGTTGTACTTGCTCATGAAAAAAATTACGGTGTTGGGTTATACTTGTCCGTGAAGGAGAGTTCGGGAAAGTTTTGATTTAGTAGCTTGGTTGGCTAAGCATGGATGTAGGGAAGTCTTTGGAGTTTAGCTGAACCATGTAAAAATCTATGCGTTCTCTTTTACATTTTCTGCAACTTCACTTTTCTTTATATTTGCTAGTTGTTGGTGTGATTCATTAAAGTATAACCATTTATAATTAACTTTTTCATAAAGCATTTATATTAATTTTTAGTTTAAAAATAATTTAAAAAACCTAATTCACCCCACCAACTCCTTTTGGGTGTTCTAATTGATTACAGGTCTTGGACCCTACTTATATTTTCTTTTTCTTCATCCTCTCTATAATCGTCTCTACTTCTTCTTTTATGAGATGAAGTGGAACACCATTACTATCAAGGATAGCTTCTAATTCTTTTTCTACATCCATGGGTTTCATTTTAAATATTTCTTTTTCATAAGTCCTCAGAATGGTGGGAACTTCCTTTATAACTAGAGTGGCAACCAAACTAAGGTGTCCCTCATTTGCAACATCTCTATTGTAAAGAGATAAATGAATGGCTCTATCTCTTTCTTATAAGCATAGGATGAGGATGGCCCTTCAGTTTGAGGCCTAAACACAAATGATCATCGCCTTTCATAAATAGGTCGAGTAATATAATGTACTACTGATTGTGACAACGGGTGAGTCTTTGGCTCAGAGGCTAATGGATCTTTCCTAACGTAAACTATTTTAGTTTCTTTTCTTGAGACAACTTTATCTCTTCTTTAACTAGGCTATTCACCCTTATGCTAGGTTAGTGACCTCCACGGGTGGTGATACCAGTCTACTATAATAGGCATGGGGTGATAAGATCTTCTTCTATCAAGAAAGATCATATTTTCCTTTCCTTTACCGTGAGTAGTCATAGACCTCCCTAAGACTTCTCTCTCTAGCTCTCTAGAGACTTTTCCCTTCATAATCCTAAGTAAATAATCTTTAGTGTAAGAAGAGGACCTAGGAATTTATGAAGGAACTATTGTAATCTAGTATGAGCTTCCATATTTACCATTCTAGAGTCTAGTTTTATATAAAATAGGTGAGATGGAGAACTCACAATTCTACATATATTTTCTCCCTAGGCTGCAGAAAGTGGGATAAATCTACTACCTCTTAGGAGAGGAGAAGTATTCAAAAGGGTAAACCCCTCTCTCACCTTTGCTTATTCAATCTCTATCATTTCTTTTTATTTTCTTTTCTTAAGTGCAGCTTTTTAAGCCTTCTACCTCTATTTTTCTTTCGACTTTTAGTCATCAATGAAGGCTTAGAAGTGGATGTTGACCTCACTTTTGGAATGAGGACTGATCACTCCCATCATAGGTCTAGGATTCTTCTAAACACTTAGGTTTCTTTAGTGATAGGACCCCTCTGGTAGTTAAGAGAACACTATACCCAAGCATAGAGACTTGTAGGGCATGACCCTAGGCCTAGAGCTTACCTTAGGACAAGTGGGCTTCACCTACCCTAGGGCCTAATCCGACACTCATACCCATCAATTCATTTAAACCTAAACCAAATAATTGAAACCTCAACCCCAAGCCAATCAATTGACCATGATTGAATTTTGTTTTCAAGCCAAATTAATTTGAGTCTTAACCTAAGTTAACCCAGTTCAATCCTATAACTCCATTCAAACCAAACTTAATTTAATTTTCTCAATCATTCTAATTATCTAATGGATCATTTCAAACTATTCCAACACTTACAATCAAGCCAATTAAACCAGTTAGACTTACTTAGCCGATGTTAGCCCATTCAACATAAAAAGGTTCATATGAGTCAAAACCCAATCAATCCTAAATCAATTACAGTCAAAGCCACCAATCAACTTCAAATTCATCATTGAATATATTCCAACCATCCAAAGCCTCAATTAGTCTAAATTGACTTGACCAAACTACTTAACTCAAAGTAAGCTAACAGGCCCAATTAGACCAAACTTCAATCAAACTCTCATTAGATCAAATCAAGCTATCAAATCTCTTCATTGTAGGTCAATATTGAACACTCCACTACAATCAATTGGACATAACTAAGCCAATTTGGCCACTTAACCCAAGTTGACCCAAAGTTACATAATGGGCCAAATTGGACCAAATCATGTTCTAAATGAAACTAATTACAACCAATGAATCTCATCAATCATAAATTAAATATTGAACATGACTTGACCACCAATTAAAGCCAATTGAGCCTAACCAAGCCAATTTCGTGTCTGGACCCAAGTTGACCTAATTTGACCAAAAGGGCCAAATTGGGCTAAATCAAATCCTAAACCAAATTGAATGAAACTAATGCTTCTAATCATTCACCAATTGGATGTTGGACATGATCCAACCTTTAATTGGACCTAATTTGGTCAACCCAACCCAATTGACCTACTTAACCAAAGCACTCCCTAATCCAAATCAATTCAATTCAACTCTTCCAATCAATCACTAATGATTAATTGAACATGGACCTAACCCATAACCTAACCCATGCTCAAGTCAACTTGACATTTGGGTATATTGGTCAACATTATCCATTTGACCCAAATTGAATCATATGAACCAAATCTAAATTTAATCCAAAATGAATCAAACCAATAGCACTAACTCATTCCAAATGGCCAATTAAACTTAACCAAACTCCCACATTGACCAAATTTGGCCAAAAAGATCGACTTAGCCCAATTGAACCCATTTGACCTACTGAATCAAATTGAGTCAAAACCAACCAAACTTGGCATGACTCATCCTTGGGCCATAGGCTTTCCAAGTGGGCCCAACCCATGATAACTCAAGTTGGGTCAAACTTGTTGAACTGAGCCCTCCAAATGTGAAAAAATCTCCATTTATAAGGGCTCTCCACCTCCCCACTCTTTGGCAGCCATCTTTGGCCCTTTTGGGACAGAGGAACACTAACCTAACCGAACCCAAGGCTGTTGGATTTAGCCTTTGGTGAAGAGTGGGGAGTTCACCCATGAGCAACCATTGATCCACCTAAGGAGAAGTGTGCATTCCATGGCAGCCCTTTACACTCCCTCAGCCTCTCACACACATCCACCTCAGCAATCCCTTGTCACCTCCATTAACCTACTCCGGCCAGATGACTGCCAAAGGCTCATCCAATCTCAACCTCTGGTTTAGTTGGAGATGAGAGAAAATACTCCTCCCCATTCATTCAAACTTAACAAACATCTTCTCTAGAGCATTCTAAGCATTCCCCAAGTATTCCCTGAGCTCCTTGTGCACCCCATCACTGACGAGACCAAGCTCTACCTAGACCCGAGAGCCCTATCCATCCAACCTCATCAAAATTCCAAGAAATCCAAATTAACTCTTCTCACACGTTCCTCAAGCCTCAAAAAATAAAAATAAATCAATTCCCAATCGATCTGACCACTGGAAGGCATCCCTAGAACAACTCTAGTGAGTTCTGTGACAGTGCTTGGTCCACAGATAGATCAACGGGGAGGCTGCTTAAGATCTTTTTAACAAGGCTTCATCTCTTAAAGATGAAGCTACCTCTGTCGACGGACCGCCAGTCTCTAGCTTTAGTAAGGAAAAAATCAGACAACCATAGATTTGTCCACTAAGTGTTGGTCATTTTCAAAATGAAATATGGTTTCATGCGATTTCCACCATATGATCTCCTTAGATCTATTCCCTGATCATTTTGGATTATATTCTCCCACCATCCAAGCTCCAATGAACTCAAATCAAGCGATAAAAGGTGGACAGTGTCTGTCTTCTTACGCTCGCAGGACAACGGATAACTGACCATCCCTTCTACGTGATTAGTAATCATGCTCAAGATGTCAATTTAATGCTTTCATAATCATGTGATTAATCTCTACCATTCGATTTGAGCTCAGACAGCTGAGACAAAACTATGTCTGTCATCGCTGAGTCAGTAATCGCATCGAACATTTTAAATAACTAATAACATGATGTCATGTGGAAAGCGCTGCCACATCCGCATCCACGTGGTGCCAACAGGTTAAAATGACTTAATTAGGTTTTAAAATGTAATTAAATAGCCAAAACTTCAAAAAAAAATCATAACAAATTATAAAAAAATTTAAAATATATAAATAAACCCATTTTGGAAAGCTTAGATAAAAGAGAATTTAATAAAAATAAAACTCTTAATTAATATTTAATGAATGGTGTTGAATTAAGATTTGACACTTAGGCTAATTACCATAACAATGTCAAATTACTTAGCTAATTAATTCCAAATTTGGCATGTTGATTCTAGGGATGTCCTCCGCCTCCCAGATTTTTCTTGTAATTTTTTATCATGTGGTTTAGGAAATCCCAAAACTTTAATATTAATTAACCTCTTTAAGTAGTTTAATATTTATTAAAATTAATGAACATCAAATTAACCAATTAAGGTTAACTAATTAATGAAAATAGTGGAGGTAACATGGGAATTCATTAGGACCCCCTTCTCCTAATGTTTCCAAATGTATTCTCTTCAAGGGTTTAATTAATATGTTTAATAATTAAGAGTATATTAAGAAAAATAATAATAATAATATATTAATGAAATCAATTTAAGTAACTCAAGTGCAACCTACTAATCCATTTATGTGTTAATAATATAAAGTCGTTAAAAAATTAATGATTTTTCAATTGGTATGGGAAAATCATAAGTGTATTTATCTTAAATATTTTCTTTCTAAAATTTAATTAATTCTTAAATATGAGCCTAATTGCATTAGATCTCTTTAAGTGCACTTCAAATTTTATTTTTTTCAAAGCATATCATTGAAAACTCATGTTTAGGTAGTTTATTAAATTAAAGAAGCTTGGGGAGGGTGATCAAAATGATATAATTAATATTGAACTTAATTAATCCATAAAATATATCTAATTTTCTTCATTTAACATATTAAATAACCAACATGGGATGGACCAAATTCTAAGCAGTGTTTCTCCTCTTTAAGTTTTCAATAACTCAACTATTAAAATTAAGCATTAAAGAAACTTTGATTAGGTTTAAAGGATGTTTATCTAACTTGATTGCCCTTAATTTTAATGAAATAAATTATGTTATGTGGTGGTGTTCAATTACTTCCTTTCAAATTATCATAAATGTGCTTGTCCTGTGCTTCATGTATTCATGTTTCAAAAACTAAAATAATATGATTGTAATTAAATTACATGAGTTGGATAAATGTTATCATATGGTGTGGCTATTATCATTAATAAATCTCAATCTATTTTAGAACTATAAATTAATTATGAATCTTAAATCAATGCTTATTATAAATAATTAATTATGTAAAAATAAAGAAAATATTCATTTACTTGTGATCAAAAGTTAGCAATTGCTGGTTTTATTCCTAAGTTCAAACTTATGTATTCATGTATTTGAATTGACAAGTATATAGTCTGGATATCGTGAGAATATGAGATTTTAGGTAGCCCCAAGAAGGTCTCAGACAACATCACTTCTTAGGTTTAATAATGGCATGTACTTTCTTAATTTCATTTATGTGTGTGCATACATTAGAACAAAAAGTAAAACCCTTTTTCCTTTTTCATTAAGCTAATCATAAGTAAAAGATAGTTATACATAACCTTTTTGTGATTTTATTTCTATGTTTATGTATATGTTTATGTGTATTTGAATTGGCAAGTATATAGTCTGGGCATCCTGAGAACATGAGGCTTTAAGTACCCCCAAGAAGGTCTTAGATAATTTTACTTTTTTGGTTTAACAATGTCACATACTTGCTTAAATTCTTTATACATATTTGCATATGCTTAAATATTTGATGAAATTAGCTTTTTCTATCAAATCCATGAATCAACATTCATTAAGTGTGCAAATATATGAGTACATTACATGTGTGTGTGTGTGTGTGTGTGTGTGTGTGTAAATATATTAAATCAAATATTAATAAAACTAAAAAAGAGAAAGAATGTGGATGTTATTCATAACGAAAGGAAGTAGTGGAGTATTATTCATGTGATGGTGATTCAATTTCATGGGTCTTAAGATGCCTTTCATATGTGGATAAGATTAATTAAGGCTAATCTAAACTTAGGCTAAAATAAAATTCATGAATGATCTCTTAAAAAATTTAAAGCAATAATGATCTACCTATTGAAATCAACTTAGGTTAGGGATGAAGGAGTCAAGTCTCTTTCTTCTCTTCATACTGACTAGATCTTAAGTAAGAAGTGAACAAAATAAAAAAAATGCATAAGTTAAAACTCAATCAAGCTACTAAAAGACTTAACGTAAAACCACCCTTAATGGGTAATTTAAATAATTCTAAACCTTAGAGAATCCTAATCCAAATGCTATATCACTGATCCTAGTATTAGGTTAGGTTGATGTATGTTGTGGTAACATATTTTATTTTATGATGTAATATTTTAGACTAGATGTTAGGATTATTTGTGCATAGACTGGATGTTAGGTCGTTATTAGTTTAATGATATTTTATGTAAGGATTATGCTTGAGGGGCCACTGTAATAAACAAATGAATATAAATTCTCTTGCTTGTAGTTGTTGTTTATGTCCCTAAGCATAAATTAGAATAGGTGTACTTAGTTACTTAAGTGTAGGGTGCTAAATCAGAATATGTGAAATATAACTACTTGGTTTGTATGTTTATTTTAGCTAACATCTATGTATAGTTAGATTTTATTTTTCATAAAGATGTAATTTTTGTAATAGAATTAAAATTAGTGCTATGAGTTTACAATGAGTAATGGCTAGAAGGAAAAGACCCAAGAGGCCCTGTGAAGCCTGGAGCAAGCTAATCTAAAGAACGAAAGAAGAATAGGATTTGAAGATCCCCATAGTATTTATTTCATTTGTAAATTTTAATTATAATTTGGGTTATATAAGGGTAGAGCTCAGCTACCCAATATCTTTTCTTTTCTAGGGTGTATGGCGGTACCCGGCCACACTGACCTTTTATTATTTTATGAAAGCTAAATATTTAATTATTATGTTTAGATTGTGCAATAAGAAATGGCATGCCCTTTATAGGTTTCTTAAAGTATGTATGCTTGACGTGTGGCCTAGATGTGGTAGGCTCTTTAAAATAAAATAAAATTTTTTATTTTCACTAAATAACTCATAACATCACTCTAAAGCCTAAGTATAAAAATAAGATAATAAAATATTTAGAAACTCTTTAGTTGAATGGTTGTATACTATAACAACATGCATGTCATATTGTTCATTCTTCAATATAGAGGATCACCACTCTTATAAGATAAGGGATAAACTTGGCATTTGAGAGCGGTCCCTTGTCATAGAGAACACTTCTTCTAATTGATTTAGCTCACCAATAAATTTCATCATGCATGTGGGCATAATTTTTAAGCCTTGGTCTAAAATAAATGTGTCAAAATGATCCAAAAACTTATAATTTTTTTAACATTAGTCTAAGTCAAGCTTGCACACCAAACATTATCTAGTCTCACATGGAGTGAGTTTAAGATTCTAACTTCCTTCCTAATTATATAACAGTCTAATTATCTTGCACCTTTATATGACCGACCTACATGATTTTAAAATATAAGAGCTGTTAGCTGGCAGCCACTCCGAGCGATTGTAAGTCCAGAAGAGTTGGGATGTGTTCATCCTCTCTTGTGGAGTTGAACCACTATATCACATTCTCCCCCATTAGACTTACGTCATGCTCTTAGCTTGTGCTAAAGCATTTTAGACTTAGGTTCAAAGCTAGCTTGTTTCTCTTTTGCTACAAGTATAAGTCCTCATTTCTTAGGCATCTTCATAATCTTATATTGTTGGGTTATAAGTCATAACAATCTAATAAAATTTTAACTGAAATAAAAATAAATTCTCCTCTTTAAAAATATAAAGCCTCATTATAGGGTAGATTGGAGCACTCACTAAGCTTTCTACTATCTTAGAGACTCCCTACTTATCTTCCTATGTAATATGTAAATAAGCCTTCCTATTTGAACTCTCCCCATTTGATTTCAAATAATGATCAATTCTTTGATAGTCTAGCCTTGAAATATTTAGAGACATTTATTGACCACTTCAATCAAGAGTGTTCTTAAGAAACTCCCTTTTCCTAGGACGTAATTAACTATGTTGGCTTGGTTCCATAGGGAACTAAAGAACCTGGCCTAAAATAAACCCTACTCTAATTTATCCATGTAAAGTGGGTGAAAGATCTCTAGTATATATGAAGACCCATCTACTTTAGGAGTCCTTATTAAGTGACTAAGTCTATTGTAGGGTAATGTTTCTATCTTTTGAGATAGTATATCATACCTCAATGTCACACTCGCTCACTTCAATAAGTACCCCCTAAGATCTGTGTGGTCTACCTATGACTCCAAAATAAAATATCACAAATTTTTCTGGTGATTCCACTAGGGACGTGTTCCTCTCTCCATCTTTAGTAATCAATCATTATCTCCAAGAATCGATAGTGGACTTATGTTTTTGTGTAAGTCCATGACTATCATTTTTTTTATTTGAGATCAAGTTTACTTCATCCTTAAGCAACTCTGACCAACATCCTTTAGGTTTTAAAATCTCACTCTAATAGATTCTAAAACCTCTATTGAAACTCTAATAGGCCAAAAATTTGACTAAAGAAATCGCACAAATAAATTAAACAAATTCAACCCAAAACTTCTAAGAATCTCTTGCCACAAGCATCATAAAATAAGGTTCATCCCCATCTCAAAATCCATTTCAGCCCACTCTTAGTGAATTTCAAATTAAACAAAGCATCTCCCCCTCAAAATTATATATATATACCCCATCTAACATAACCAAGCTTGTTAGATGAGGGTTTCAATTCAAAGTCAAGTCAAAAGAGCAAAGTCTAATCTTGTGCCTTTCCTCTCTAGCAGCAAAAAAAATCTCTGGTCCCATCTTCCTGTCAAGCCATTAGTCATCATGTACTTCAAAAAACTTATATTCTCCTTTTCTTCTGGTGTGGATTTGGCCATGGATTAGACCATACTCACCTCTATCCTTGTCATCAAGCTCAGCCTTAGATTTCAATATTTCAAGATCAATTATGATAGTCTTGCCCTCAGTATAGTGAGTAGGGAGGAGGAGGATGATAAGAAGCCACTCCTGAGTTTGATCTTCAATCAGATACTGAGTTCCCATCATTGAAGAGAAATGCTTTAGAGGTTCCCATGCCATAAATGTCACTTGTGTCTACCATAGTCTTTGTTAGGATTAGTACCACCTCTATCACAGCCTCAGTCTTTAAGGGGAAGTCAGTCTTAGCATTTGAGGTTGTTTTCCTTGCCTTCGAGGTTGGAACTAGCTCTCATCATATGCCCTTGACTAAAACTCAACGTTGTAATATGAGTAGGAAGATTAAAAGATATTATGAAGGCATATCAAAGGAGGTTGAGAAAGTCACATATATAGCTGAAGATGGATCTATTTGTGACACCTCTACCCTTCTTGGTGGTAGCAGGTTTCATCCTCTCAGGGCTACTAAGGGAGAGGAGGATGTCAAGCAGATAGCTGCATCAACCCCACATCCTGCCAAGTATGAGACATCATATAAGGATAGGAGGAGACCCCATGCTGGCCTTAGGTTCATGCTTAGAAAGTTGGGAGAGCACATGGACAATCTGAGTCTGCCACTTTGCATGACTTGAGACAAGTTATCCCTATGAGTCTTAAGAATCAAATTCAGAGAGAGAGGGCCATAAAGACCAAAATTGCTGCCCAAGTGGGAAAGAGGAGGTTCCCTAGGTAGTCGATGGCCTCAACATTGATTGACCACCCTAAAAAGTGAGCTAATAGAGTCAATCATTTAGACTGGATAGTCCTTACTGGTTGTAGCCATAGGAAGAGATCTTTGGCGGAGAGGCAGCTGGTGTCATCACCACCACACCATTCCACTCGCTGACCATCATCACCAGTTTATGTCCCACCATCTGAGGTTCCTACTAAGTACTAGAAACTAGCATCTAGAGAGAAGTCATCCCCCTTGGTCATACAGCTACATCCCAAGGACACTCCATGCACCTTGCCGGTTGAAGCAAGGTCAAACTCTCATGCTTGACCTCCTGCCTCAATGGTGGAGAGGAAGGATTGGCAGCTCAAGAGTGTTGTAGTCGCTCCACCATTCCAACATAAGAAGGAGGAAGAAGGGAGTTCTAATTTGGCCCCTATGGTTGTTAAATCGATCCACGGCACCTCTTCTTCCCAAGATATCCATTGTATCACCTCTTTGGAGTACAGTCTAGCAGCGAGTCACCATCCAGTATATGTTCTAGTAATCCAGGAAGGGTAGATGATCAATCTTTAGATGGCATACTGGAGGACTATCATGCCGCAGTGAGATGGATAGTTAGGGATGACTATTCTGATCAAGAAGATGGCATGATAGATTTTAATACTAATTAGGATGACCTCCTAGATGATGCAGTGGAGGTTCATATGGTTGATACCCGAGGGTCCTTGCATAAAGAACATACTAGCTAAGAAGCTCAAGGCATCAGGCTTAACTCAATGCCTTCTTCAAAAATCAAACTCAAGGATGACCAGATTGATAGAATGGAGAGGAGAGTGGAGGAGTTGATGGCAATAGTGTTAGCATTAAAGAATCAAACACATGTCCCTTAGCCCATGCTTATGGAAGCTGACAGACACGAACTGGTATACATTCTATACCATCCTAAGAACACTACTCTAATGGATAAGGATATCGGTAGCCTACATAGGAAGTGATAACACCTCCATTTATAAGAAGAACATTAAGCAGATGATAGAGAAATAAGTAAAGGAAGCATTGGTGTAAGCCTAAGAGAGCTCATCAGTTCTAAGGAGTAGACCTTACCTGGAAGAATTCGATGTAGTTCAATACCCCAAGGGTTTTGTACCACCATCCTTCAAGGAATTTGATGGCAGTGGAAACCATAGGCAGCACATAGCACACTTCAGGGCTAATTATTGCAACACCGATGGTAGTGATGCCTTACTTTTTAAGTAATTCATTAGGAGCCTTTCTACAGCTACCTTTGATTGGTATGTTGAACTATCCAACAGTTTGGTGAAGTCATTTGTAGAATTAGAATAACTTTTCATCAAGAGATTCGTAGGAGCCTAGTAGAGAGTGACTGTAGGGGACCTTATTATAAAATAAAAAATAAAAACCCAATGAGTCTCTTATTAATTATATTCTTATATGGGAAAACCTAAGTATAAAATGCCAACCATAGCTACAAGAATAACATGCCATTGAAATTCTTCTTAAGAATTATCATGGCCTAGTTGCTCTCATCCTTAAAGGCTTCACTATTAAAACTTGAGAAACTAATAAGCAAGGCAGCTAATCTATAAGAGAAAGCCAAGCAGTTACCCTTCTCAGACCAATCATGCAAGCCCAAGCCTTAGAAGGTATTTGAGAAGAAGCCAGGGGTTGTAGTGGTAGTGGATAAGAGGAAGCAGTTAGTGAGAGTATAGCTTGAGAGGCCCAGTAGCCTCTACTTCTACCTCCTCTTCCACTACCATAACCATCACAAAGGCCACCTCAATAGCCTACACAGGAGTGATACTAGTATCCGCTACAAGGTAGCTACTGTCTACCTACTCTTGTCGTTAAACTCAAAAAGCTATATTCATTCAGGAGGGAGGTAGCTAGAAAAATCTTCAAAAATCTTCTTAATAAGCCTAACTTTCAGCTACCAGAGCCTAGAAATCCAGGGGAAGTGAGTAGGAGTGATGATCCTAACTACCACCCCGAACACCGCATGCTAGGCCTTATCTTAGAGGATTATTTTACATTCAAGGATTGGCTTAAGTTCAGCTACAAGTTATGAGCCATAGGGATACCCAAGGAATACTTAGTGAACAACCTTCTGGTTTCATTAAAGTAATCTCTAGGGAGACATCTAATCCTCTCAAGATAAAAGAAAATTGGGATATCTCCCTATCTTGTACCTCTAAAAAGATCATATCTAAAATTAAGAGAAATTCTCTGCAGGTGCCTAAATCAGCTCAGACCTCCAAAACCAAAGAATGTCTACCAGTTATGAAGGACAACTCGAGGAGGGTAGAGGCCCAACAGCAGCAACAGTCACCACTTGCTCGAGATAGTTCTATAGCACCATCGTCATCCAAGTCTAGCATTCTCTCTTCTACCATTGCAGTCACCACATCTACCAACTCCACCACCACTAACAGGAGCATTATATCCATAGATGAGGGCACTAAGCCACTCAGGCCACTTACTTTGCTTGACTTTTATTATGTACCTCCCAAACTGAAGAAATCAATGAAGAAGCATAACTCCACTCACATCCTATCTACTTTTGAAGATCTCAGTGATTTCATTCATATGGATAACTCTCCAAGTCTTAATAAAAATAATTAAAATAATTTTGATCATTTCCATTCTAATTCAACAATAAATTGCCCTTTTCTGAATCTCCAGGGTTCACCACTTTGATTTGGAGTGGAGTCATCCTTTCATGATCTGGGAGAAATTATAGGTATCAGAAGTGGTGGAGTTCAACCTACAAGCACCTCAATATCATAACAAGTCATTAGTGAGCAGATAACCCCAACACAAGATGCTCCACCCTTATATATGCTTATGGAGGGCCAACCTAAAGTTTACTATAACGTCCTGGCGCATCTTTGAAAGTTTTCAGCTAAGGTAAACATATATGAAGCCTTCATTTTATCCAAAGAAATAAAAAAGATAATAATCAAAGCATTGCTTGATCCTAAGATATGCTTAACTCAGTTAGTTGTTACTAATCCAGCTGGAGAGGAGGCATGTTTTTCAAAAGAAGTCCTACGAGTCACCTTATCAGATAAAGACCTACTACTAGGGACAGTAGAGCATAACCATTCCTTCTACATTACAATGGATGCTGGCAAGTTCAAGCTATCCATAGTGTTGGTTAATCTGGGTGTATTAGTGAATATTATGTGTCTAAGAACCTTGCCTACTTTAGAATTAACATCTCTAAACTTCAATTTGAAAATATGATGTTAAAAGGATTCAATGAACAGGGAGAAAGGGCCTTAGGCTCCAAAATGTTGCCATTGGAGATAGATGATTAGAAGATTGATGCCAAGTTTCATATAATAGACTAGCATACATCTTTCAATGCTTTGCTAGGGCTACCTTAGATTCACGAGAATAAATTGGTTCTATCCTCATTTCATCACTACATAAAGTTCATCGGGCATGGGATTGAATATTATGTCAAAAAGGATCTCAAGCCATTTGTAGTACATGAGATTGAGATTTTTGAGGATGCAACCTATTATCACCCTAAAAAATAAAATATCTTCTCTCATGAACTTAACCAAAATGAAAAAAAAAAAGAAATGATAGAAAAGAGAGAAAAGAAAAAGAAAATAAAAATGAAAAAGAAAAGAAAAAGGAGCGAGAAGAAGATATTACGGAGGAAATAGAGCCTAAGATTATATTCCACCCACAGTTCATCACTCCATTTGAACAAGTTGGTAAGATGACACGACATCCTCCAAGACAAGGAAGAGGCAAGTCCAGAGGGAGTCTTAGAGGTGGTAGACCTCCATACCTGCCACCTACTAGGAGATTCATTCTAGCATCTAGGAGTACTCTTGCCATCTACATAGACTTAAAATCTAGTTCAAAGGATGAGTCCTATCTAGTGAGCACACCAAGTACATCTCTACATCAATAGACCCCATTGGAGCTGACACTACAACCCGACAGTAATGAAGACCAGGTCCCCAAGAAAAGTAGAGTGTATCTGAGCCCTCTTTATGTGAAACTACCAGACAGCATGTGAGCACCTAAGCTCTAACACCACTTTCCTCACAAAAAGTTGAGGATTTGGTAGTTAAAGAAGCTCATAAAATATATACAAATGCTAAGCCTCAGAGGTTTTATCTAAAAAGTAGCATTCTCAAGCCAAGAAGTTGATGTAGCGCTTCAGAATAAAGCGTTTAAAGAATTAATAAAATTATGATTTGATCGGTACTCATCTTGTGTTTTAAATTTAGTAAATAAAGGTTCAATCCCACATGCATGGTCTAAGCATAAGTCAGAGTATTTAGAAAAGCTAAGGAACAACAAATGCAAGAAATCTCAATCAAGATCGAGACTAGGCTTTGGCACAGTAGGTCTAGTAGACAATGATGATTAATGCTTAGTCATCACCAATCATCTAGAATATGATAGGTTCTTCTCAAATCACATTAATTCATATGAAGAGGTGTATTTAAAAACTTTAGATGATCTTCAAGTCAAAGATGTACCCCCAAAATTCAAAGAAGAAATCAAATCAACCATTGACGAGCTCAAAAAAATTAACTTGGGCACACAAAATAATTCACGCCCAACATACATCAATTCTTTGTTGAATGAATCTGAAACTAATGACTTAGTTAGAATACTCATAGAGTTTAAGGATTACTTCACATGGAGCAATGAAGAAATGCTCATATTAACTCCTGAAGTCATAGTTCATAAGCTAGCAATACAACTTGACATTAATCCCATCAAGCATGCTCCTAGACGCATGCAATTGGACATTGAACAACAAGTCATTTCCAAAGTCAAAAAATTAATTGATGTTTGTTTCTTCCGAGAAAAAAATGCCCTACTTGGTTGGCCAGTGTCATCCTAGTTAAAAAATGGCCAAATTTACATATGAGTAAATTTTAGGGATAATAAGGCATATCCAAAAGATGAATTTTTACTACCTACACCAAAACTGATGGGGGGCATTGCCTCATCTCTCATAGTCTTCTCTTTCATGGATGGTTCATCTACATATAACCAAATCAAGATAAAACTAGAAGATGAAATGAATGATGCCCTTATAACCCAATCAGAGTTTATTATTATAAGGTCATGCCTTTCAGTCAAAAATGTTGCCACATACCATCCAGCCATGACTTGAATCTTCAACAAGCTCATTCACCACCAAGTCAAGTGTTATGTCAATGATCTTATACTCAAACGTAAAGAAAAGAAAGACTATCTATTTGACTTAAGAGTAATTTTTGAGTGGTTGAAGTAATATAACCTTAAAATGAACCCTCTGAAGTGTGCATTTGGGGTTTGTTGCCTGACACCACAAGATTGAGACCGAACTATAGAAGATCAAAGTGATATTAGAAATACCACCCCCTAAAAGCCTAACTCAACTCAGACCTTTCTAAGGGAGGTTGGCATATCTATAAAGCTTTATATCCAACATATCAGGCATATGTCAATCATTCTCAGTACTAGTCAAGAAAGATGCCAAATTCAAGTGGGATGATAAATTCCAGCATGCATTTGAAAGTATCAAGCAATACCTTATGATCTGTCAATCCTAGCCGCCCCTATCATGGGCAAACCCTTCATACTCTACACTACTACATTAGACAACTCTCTTGGCATTTTGGTGGCCCAAGCTAGTGACAAATGGAAAGAGAACATGCTCTACTATATTAATCATCGTCTGATACCTATTGAGGTGAACTATACGCCCATTGAGAAGCATTGCCTAACTTTAATCTTCACAGCCTAAAATCTATGGTATTATATGCTTTCTCAAGGTAAACTTAATTTTCAGAATTAATCCACTGCAATATCTCATGACATGGCTGACGCTATCCGTGGTTGGCATGGTAGTCCATGATTTTGTCGTAATTTGACATTACATTCGTACCTTTTCATGAAGTGAAAAAGCAAGCACTTGCAAACTTCCTGGCAGCGCACCTTTTCCTACAAATTCCTCTCAGTGATAATCTTCCTGGTTAATAAATCATGAATTTAAAAGATATTTTTAACCTCACTTTTGGAGTGAAGGTCCAGTCTTCCCATCATAGTTCTAGAGGTCCAAATACTAAGATCTCCTTAGTCATAAGACACTTCTAGTGGCTAAGTGAACACTTAACCTAAGCCTAAACACTTAGGAGGATCAGCCATAAGGTTTAGATCATACTTTAGGGACTAGGATAACCCACCTACCCTATAACCAAACCAAATCCATACCTACCTCCTTAGCCAAAATCCAATCTCAAATCCACCTACCCAATTCTAATTGAATCTCAATTCCAATTCAAATCTCCAAACCCAAAATCAAATCCACCATAATCTTTCCTGAGACCATGACTTGATCATATGGACTTAGCCAAATTTCTTTCAATCCAAGTCAAACATAATTGATTCTCTCATAAATCAATCAATCCTTCAATCATCCCTCCAAATCAAATATGTAATCAAATTAAATTTCTCAAATCAAATTTAAATAACATAATCCTAAGCCTTATGATTTAATCCTATGGACTTAGCCAAATCTCTTCAATCCAAATAAAACTCAATTGATTTTCTCATGAATCAATTCAATCTTTCAATTACCATTACAAACCAAAATCTACAATCACACTCAAGACCAATTGAACCAAAACTAATCCAAATCAAACCAAGTTAACTCACTTAACCAAAAATACCCAAATGGGCTAACCCAAATCAATTGCAACCAAAGCTATAAACCAATTTCAAATCAATATTCAAACTCAACTATATTCAAATCAAACCTCAATCAAGCCAATTGACCCATTTAGGCTCATTTGACCCAAAATGACCTAAAGTATCTATTTGAGCCAATTTTCAATCCTACCCAAATTAGGTTGAACCAAATCATTCAAAACCTTCTACAATGATTATTGATCATTCTTGATTGATCAATTACAATCAATTGCATCAAACCAAATCAATTTGGTCATTTGACCAAGTTGACCCACTTACCTACATGAGCAAAATTATCCAAATTACATTCTAAGCCAAATTAATTAAAACCAATGATTCACGTCAACCTAAGATCAATCCTTGAACATGACTTGATCATCAATTGAGCCAAACTAAATCCAATTGGCCCTTCGACCCAAGTTGACACAATCTGACCTAAAAGACCAAATTGGGTCAAATCAAGATCTAACCCAAATTAATTGTAACCAATTGATCAAGTCCATTTCAAATTGATCATTGAACATAATCAGAGCCTTGATTGAACCCAATTGACCTATTTAGCCTAAATTGACCTAAAGGGTCAAAATGGCCTAAATCAAAACCAAATCTAAATTGATTTAAACCAAAGCCTACAATCATCTTCAATTGATAAATTGAACATGAATCAATGCCTAGCCCAAGCAAATTTGATAAATTTGGTCAAATTGGTCAACTTGACCTATTTGATGCAAATGAACTCAAATGAGCCAAATCCAAATCCAAGCCAAAATTGAACCAATCCAATTTCACCAAAAAATTTCAAATACTCATTTGAACTTGAACAAAGCCTTCGTTTGACCCAATTCGATCAATTGGTCAACTTGACTCATCCTAACCCAATTTGACCTACATGGGTTAAATTGAGTCAAACCCACTCAAACCAAGCCCAAACCCAATAAAATTTGGCATGACCCATCCTTAGCTCACCTTGGGTTAGCCCAAATTAAATCCAACCCACTTTGGACCTGATTTGACCCATTATCCAAAGGGTAAAGCCTCTCATATATGATGAAATCCAAATATAGGGGGCTAACAACCCTCCTTTGCATTTAGCAGCCACCCAAAGCCAAGAATAGACCACTGGCTAAGTGGTTGACCTGACCCAAAAGTGGTTAGATCAGCCCTTGGTCAAGGGGAGGTGAGTTAACCCACCTTCTCTCATTAGCTCAACCCAAAGGAGATGGAGACCACACAGCCAGCCTTCTCAGTCCATTGGTCATTCAAACCAAGCCACATAAGCCCATTCCTACTACCTACGGCGGCCGAATGGTTGCAAACCGCAGAGCTCATCCCATCAGTCCATCTTGAGGGATGAGTGGGTATACTCCCCATCTTTTGAATCAAACCTAGCAATTGAGTCCTCTAAGAGCTCAAGCATCCCGTGATGAACTCCCTGGGTGATTCCCAAGCTTTTGGAGCCTTCCCACCATCGGAGACGATGAAGCACCATCCAAAACAGGACAAGCTTCAACTCCACCAAATCTCAACCAATCTCAAATTAACCTCACGCGTTCACCAAGCTTCAGCGTGCTAAAATGAACCTTCTCCCAAGTGATCCGAGGACCAGAGGCCACTCCAAGCATAACTCTAATGCATTTTTGGTGACATTCAATCCACAGAGCCACCGGTGAGGAGTCAAGGTGCCATCTTCTCAATAGAGCTTCTCCTCATTAAGGTGATGCTACCTCGGTCGATTTTCCATTGGTGATGAGCCCTGGAGAGGTAATTTTTTGACAAACTAAGATTTTCCAATTTTTGTTTGGCCTTTTCGAAATAATTTTGATGCCATACAAATCTAGCCTTTAGATCTCTTAAGATCCTTCTTGTGAAGGCCTGGGATCGATCCTGAGCCAATCGGATCTCCAGTGAGCTCGAATTGGGCAGAAGAAGGCAGACAGTGTCCATCTTCCGTCCCGTAGCAAATGATGGATCATCTGCCATCCATTCCGTGTGATTGGAATGGACGTTCATGATCTCCCATTAGATTTAATTCTATTTTAATCCTTAGGAACCATGAGATTAATCCTCAATCTTAGATCGAAGACAGACAAAAGCGGCGTCAGTACCGTCAACAGACTGGATAAGTTTAAATTACCAATCCCATGGTGTCATGCGAAAAGCGCTCCATATGGTGCCAACGGGAATAGGCTTAATTATGGTTTACTAATTGGATTTAACCACTAAAACTTTGGAAAATCATAATAAATTGTAGAAAAAAATCAAAAAATATAAATAAATATTGATTTTGAAGGTAATTCAGAGGAGAATGAATCAAAATTATTTCCATTTGATTTTGAACATTAATTAAAGCTTAATTAGGGTTTAAGTGGAAATTTAATTAACTTAATTAAGCCATTATTACTTGGGCAAATGATTTCAAATTTTGTATGTTCATTCAATGGGATGACCTCTACCTCCCATGATTTTATTGAAATTTATTGCCTAGTAATTAAGAGAAATTAATGATTCAAACCTTCATCACTATCTTTAATTAATTAAGAAATTAATTAACATTCAAAATAGCAATAATGAATTAATTAAGGTATATTAATCACTATTTAATAGTGAATGGATGAGGGAGAGGGATTGAGACCCCTTTCTTAGTCTCTTTTCCCAAGTTCATTTCATTTTAAAAGGATTAATTAATACGTAAAGTTATTAAGTGCTTAATTAGTTAATTAAATGGAAAAATTAAATCAAATTAAAATGAAGAGCACATCAGATAATTAACAATGAAACTAAGGGTTCCTCTTATGTCTTTAATAACATAAAGACCCTTTAAGGAAGTTATGATTAAGTCATAAGTGTGAAAAAATCATAAAAGTACTTAATTAGATTCTTTAATTTAATTAATCTTTAATCATGAGCCAAGTGCATTAGGTCCTTTAGGATCATTGCAACTTTACTTTCCTCACATGTTCATATCATTTGCGGCTCATGATTAAGTGATTAATCAAATTAAAGAAACATAGAAAGGTAATTAAATGACATAATTAATAATTCAACTTAATTAATTCATGAAATTCATCTAATTAGCTTTCCTTGAATCAATTAAGTTTACCAACATGAGAATGGGATTAAAACAACAAATAATATCCCCTCTTTATAAATCAACTCAAATATAAAACAAAATTAATAACAAGCTTTAGTTTTTCTTAAATAATTTTATTTAATGTGATTGTCCTTAGAGATTAGTTTAGTTGAATGAATCACATGTTTATGTTTGGTTATTCCTTTCTAATTACTTTAAATATTATATGTCATGTGATCTCATGTATTCATTCTTTCAAAATTAAGTGAATCAAATGAAGGTTACTTATGTAAGCTTGCATGTGTTGATTTAACTTAATTATATGTGTGGCTATTATCACTAATAAATCCATATCTATCTTTCAAAGTTTATAAATCAATAATAACATGTGGAGATGATGTTATGAATATGTATAGGATTTGCATGTGCATATAGCTTAGTCATATGAATGTGAAGCTTTCTTTCTTAGATTCATATATAAATTTACATAAGTTTTAATGTTAATAAGTATATATCTGGACATCCAGGAAATACGAGACTTTAAGTAACCCCAAGGAGGTCATTTGATTACCTCACTTCCCTGGATAACAATGACATGTACCTATTTGATTTTATTCCTATGTATTTTAGAATTAGAATTTGGATAGAGCTTTGATCCATATGTATAAATGATTTAACTAAACAAAAATATAATCTTTGCATGATTTTCATCCTTATGATTGTGTATACATTTACATGTATGTAATATAACAAGTGTTTAGTCAAGACATCCCGAGAATATGAGGCTTTAAGTTGCCCCAAGGAGGTCATTTGATCACCTCACTTTCCTAATTAACAATGGCATGTACTTGTTTACATCTTTTATACATGTGTATGTGTGCTTAATTAAAGATAAAAATCCCCTTTTGTTATCAAAAATACATACATCTATAATCATCTAAGTCATCGGCATACATTACATGTGAATTTGAAGATCTCTTCCTTGGGTTCATATATAGATTTACATAAGTTTGAATGTTAATAAGTATATAACCCGGACATCTCAGGAATACAAGGCTTTAAGTAGCCCCAAAGAGGTCATTTGATAACTTCACTTCCTTAGTTAACAATGACACATACTTATTTGATTTCATTTATGTGTATTTTAGTATTAGAATTTGGATAGAGCTTTAATTTACATAAAATAATCTAATTATCAAAATATAAATTCTAAACATATGCATCCATCATCATTTAAGCATGCCAAAGTACATTGTATGTAAAAATATACTAAGGATTGAATCGTATGCATGCTACATGTGAGGGGAAGGAATGGTTCAACATGTGCTATGTGATAGTAGTTCAATCATGTTAATCTTAATATGCCTTTTATATTGAAAAGAATTATTTAAGGTTCACCTAAACTTAAGATTAACAAACATATTTAATAAGCCATATACTAAAGACAACAAAGTCATCAAAATATGCTTTAAAAATGGCTTAAGGTAGGGATGAAAGAGGGTAAGCCTCTTTCTTCTCTTTATAGCACTTAAGTGATAAGTCTAAATCAAATGAAATAAATCAAAATATAAATTAAAATTTACGAATCAACTAAACAACTTAAAATGAAATCAACCTTCATGGTTAACTTAAATAATTTTTAAAATAATGATAAATCACAACTCCAATGCTTAGTGAGACATACTACACAAAGCTTAGCACACACATTAAAATTAAGCCATCACTTCTAGTTTTAAGTTAGGATGGTGTATGTGTGGTGTATATTTTGTTTCGTGATGTAATATTTTAGACTGGATGTTAGGGTGTATTCTTCATAGACTGGATGATAGATCTCTCTTAGCCTAATCATGCTATCTACAGAAGGTTATGCTAATTGGGTTGCTTAAAATAAATATAAATGCTCTCTTTGCAGGTTGCTCAAACCCCTAAGCATAATCTAAGTTAGGATAGGTGGGCTTGGTTACCCATGCACAGGGTACTAAGCCCAAATTATATAAAAAAAATTTCTTGGGATTGTATGAATGTTTAGCTAACCTCTATTTTGCACATATAGTTAGATTTATTTTTTTTCTTATGAAATATAATTTTACAATATGAATTTGGATTAGTGATATAGGGGATTAGGATGAACAGTGGCTAGAAAGCTCAGTCTTGGGATGCCCTGTAATGCCTTTGGAGCACAATCAAATCAAAAGGAAAGAAAATCAAAATATGAAGATGTGAAGAATGAAGACCCCCATAGCATGTATTTATTCTAATTGTAAAATTATTCTTTCATATTCTGGGTTATATAAGGGTAGAGCTTGGCTACCCATCTTTTCTCTTTTCAGGATGTATGATGGTACCTGATCGCACTGACCTTTTATTACAGTAGTCTATAAAATTTTTACCCAACTAATAACTCATAATTAAAGTCTTAAATAACTCACAACTTTATCATAAAGCATAAGATATAATCAAGATAATTAAAAGATTTAGTAACCCTTTAGTTGTATGTTATATATCTCACATCATGCATGTATCTTCTATCACTATTGCTAAAAATGAGGGTCTCCATCCTTACACTATAGGGACTTATTGACCCATGAGAGAAACCCCTCCTAACGGAGCTTCACCCTCTCTCTTTTGATTTAGCCAACAATCAACTTTCATCATACATTTAAGCATAAAAAAATCATAAGCCTTTGTCTAAATGAGTGACTCAAAATGAAATAAGATTTGAAAATATTTTGCACTTGTAGATTAAGTCATATGCTCATACCACTCATGCTCTAGTCTCTTAAGGAGTGAGTTTAGGACATTAATCTTTTTCTAATTAAATAATAAATCCTAGCCATCTTGCAACTACATAAGATCGGAGTACATGGGTTTAAACATAAGAGGTGTAAGTTGGCAACCACTCTAGGCAGTTGTAAGTTTAGAAGTCAGACAAGTTTATCTCTCTTATGGAGATGAACCCTTATATCCATCTGTCGCTTAGATTTAAGTCGTGCTTTAGCTTGTGCTAAAGCTCCCTAGATTTAAGATCTGAGGTAGCTAGTTTTTTTTGGGCTACAAGCGAAATTCTCACCTCTTAGGTATTTTCATAATTTTGTGTTGATGGACTATAAGCCCTAGCAATCAAATAAAAATTCAACTCAAAGAAAAAAAATCGCTTCACTTTAAATATATAAAATCTCAATATAATATGGATTGGAATGCTCACTAGGTTTCCTAGTACCATGAGCATTTCCTACTTCATCCCTTTGAATTTTAAAAATAAGTCTTTCAAATTGAACACTCCCTTTTGATTTTTCAACATAACCAATCCTTTGATAGTCTAATATTGAAATCTTTGGAGATAATAACTATCTACTTTAATTGAGAGTATTCTTAAGGAATCTCATTCCCTAAGATGTAATTAACTATGGAGGCTTGCCTCAATAGGAAACTTAAGAACTTAATGTCATACCTGATCACTTCAATAAGTACCCCCTATGATCTGCATGATGTCCACCCCACATCCAAAAATAAACACCATAGATATAAACACTCATTGATGGGAGATGTATTTTGATAGTGCAGCTTCCTCTCAAATAGGAGAATAACCTTAATCTACTCTTCAAGAAAAGATAGGGGTAGGAATAGTCATCCTAACACTAGACTGTGGCATGATGAGGTTCTCATATCACTTGTCTAAACCTTGCACCAACAATGAAGCCTAATATGAGGCACTAATCACCGGTCTAGAGTTAGCCATCTCCTTAGGCATCCAAAGCATCGATATATTCAGGGATTCATAGCTAGTATTCAACCAAATTGTTGGGTCCTATAAAGTTTTAAAGCCCAAACTCCATCAGTAGTGCCTTAATCTTTGAATGGCAAAAATTAAAGATTTTTTATTAGTTTGGGCTAATAAAGCCCCAAGTGATTCATCTATCAATCTACTAGAGATGTAATTTCCATATTTTCACTCTAAGAAATAAAAATATTACCATTAGAACCTAATATTAAGGTCATGATATTTAAGAATTATTTTAGAATGATTGAAATCTACATTTATTTTTAGGATTTGTCCTTAAAATTAAATAAAATTATCAATGAAATATCAATCATTCAATAGGAGAAGACTCCCATTAAGGAAGTTGATTTAAATTTATAAAGTTTAAATTTTATTCATTTCAACTTTATTAGGAGAATTAAACTTCTCTTTTGCTTCCCTCTCTTTTCTTTTATTGACTATGAGCAAAAGTGAGATTTTATCGTGCCATCTTCTTCTTTTGACTCTCTCTTAAACTCTAAATAATTCAAGATTTTTGGAGGGTTTAAAAGAGGGTTACCACTAAATCACTCCCTAAAATTGGCTAATAAGCTCAAACAACTAATTTTCTAAAATTCTAGTGGGCATATGGAGATGAATTTTAAAATGATTGAGATTAAAGCAAAATTGTATTTATGAAAATTTCCTTCTATAAGGGTAGACGACTCACATTTAATTTCTTAAACGATCTCTGTCGAAGGTCAATAAGGCATGCCTATTGAGATCATTTTTCATACTTATTTTTCTTTTATAATTTTCTTTTGAGTTAATTTTTTTAGGAATGCAATTCAAGCTTCATTCATAATGGTAAGGGGCAATAGATAACACTATGCCCACTTCCTTTAATCTTTTAGATTTTCATAAAATTTGAAAGAACTCCTTCATTTCAATATACATCCTTAAGTGTTTGCTACCTTTGAATGTATTATAGTAAAGGGTATCAATTTAAGGATCATGTCCTAATTCTCTTTAGCTTTAGTACAAGTCAAAAGTAAAATCAAGGACATATTTAACTTTGAGATTTACATTTTTTTTCATTTAAATTTGAAATAATTTTCAAAAAATTTGAATAATATTTCTTTTCTGCATTGGAATGATATTAAATCCATTTTGACCAAAATCAGGGCTAACAAAAATGACATTATTTTTGTTTGTTTCATTTTAAAGGGGGTTAGTTCTAGGATCCAGTCATTTAATAGTGACAAATGAAGAGTTTTAGAACCTCAGTTCAGGATATTGGATGAGCTCAACTAAGAATGAAATGGAGAGACATCCAATGGAAAGAAAGGCAAACTTAACTTGTAAGTAGCACAAGTACACTGCCAATATATAGAAATAAACCTTATTTCTAAAGATAAAAGAGGAACCATTCCCCACTGGAGTTGCCAAACAATATCTCTATGGGAAAAATTTATGACACCACATAGATTTTATAAATTTTTTATTTGGATGATCAAATGCATCATTAAGGAGTAAGCATATTATCTAAAATGATAAACATATTTTCCTATAATGGATTCGATCATTTAATAAAAGATACATAATGCTAATGGGTCTTTAATGTACTAGAGAGTTTTTTAATGAACTACATGAGAAGTAGAATAGAATTTATTTTAAACTGGGTTCATGATTCCCTATAAGGGGCCCTTATAGTTAATTACATCTTAAGAACAAAGGATTACTTCTTAAGAATACTCTCGATTAAAGAAATAAGTTATTATTTTTATAGATTTTTAAGCTAGTTTCTAAAGCAAATGATTTTTTAGAATTTCAATTGGGAATGCTCCAAAGTGAAAAGGCTTACTTTTGGAAGTCAATCGGGATTAAGTAGGAAACGCTTGCTGATATTAGGATGCCTAGTAGACATTTCAACTATCCTATCACAAGGCTTTAAATTTTGAAATTTAAATAGAATTTCAAGTTGACATTTTATTATAAATCTATGACTTAGATTCTAACATCACAAGACTATACAAATGCCTAGGGTTGAAGACTTACTCCAATAGGATACTTCAAAACCTAAGTTTATAAGTATTTATAACATAAGTCGGATGCTCAACCTAGTTTCACTAGTGAGAATTATTGACCCTTTCTCTTACCTGAGAAAGGAAACATATCTCTGACTTTTATGGACTTATAAACTATTTGGAAGGGCTACCAGCTAACACCACCTAAACGCATTTTAAATCCATGATGCCAAGTCTCATATATGTAAAATGGTTAGGCTATTGCATTTTAGGAAAGAATCTAAGAACCTAGACTTACTCCCTAATCCCTAGGATCATGTGGGTATGATATGCATTTAACTAATGCACATTTTTCAACTTTTAAATATTTTGACTCATGATTCATTTAAATTCTTTGGGTGTGTATGATGAGAAAAAATTTTTTTGACACCACATAGAGTTTAGGAATTTCTTATTTGGATGACCAAATGTGTCATCAAGGACTAAACATATTATCTCAGAAGATAAACATATTATCCTATAATGGATTCAATCATTTAATAAAAGACTTCTGAGGCTAATGTGTCTTTCGTGTAACTGAGATTTTTTCCCTGAACTACGTAGAAGGTAGCACAGAGTTTATTTTAAACCAGGTTCATGGTTCTCTATATAAAAGGGTTGACCAATCTTTGACCTTTGGTTTGAATTTGAATTCATTTAATTTTATATCATGGTTTTATGCTTCTAACTTTATTTAATTTGGGTTTGATTTAGATTTAATTTTAATTTTCTTAAATTTATATGGTCATTAACTTAATTAAGGTAATTAGGTTTGATTCTCTAATTAAACCCAAATCTAGGCTTAATTAATTTTTAATTTAAGGTGGTGTATGTTTATATTGAAGATTTTGGTTGAATCTAACTAAACCCATTAAGTTAGATTAGTCTCTAAGGATACTACACTAGATCACTAAGTGTGATGACTTAAGTGCTTAGTTAGGAGACTTTCTAATTTAGGATTAGAAGTCATCAAGATTTTCTTTGGAAGAAATGTTAACCTCGCCCAAAAATGAGGTCAATCGCTACTCAATAATGAAGACTTTCCTAAGCAGAGCAAGCCAAAAATGACTTAGAAAATGGACCAAGGGAACAAACCATGAATCAATTAACACATAGTAAGCTACCAACTAAGGGAGGATGGATGGTGCATTAATTTGAATTCAACAAGTTGACATCTACTCACACATCTACACGAACCAAAGGATGCTCACCTCTCATATCCATGAAGTTGACACTCACCTATTCATACTCACTTCAAGCCAAAGTAAGCACATGTTTATACCCAACTTACCTTATATGTACTTACCAAATGTAAAGATCCTCTGAAAAATGTAAAATGAGGGCACATTTTCTTAAAGGGGACCTTTTTTCTCTTCTCCTTTTTCACACAACCTTTGTACTTAGATTTAAAGGAAAACAAAATTCACTATCTTTTTACACTTTTCATTTTCTTATTTATTATATTTTGTCTAACCCTATTTCCTAAGTATCTCAGAAGGATCTACCTCAATTCATGGACAATTTTAAATTCAACAGTTAGCATATTCCTCCTTCTCTTCTTTCTCTTCCTCAGGCTCGCTTTGCTTCTGCATTTGCCACTTTAGGGAGTCGAACTCCTTGCTCTTTCCATGAACATTTTGGGAGCTATACTTAGTCTAGCCTCATCGATGGACTCAATAAAAGCCGACAACTTCTTACCCTCTTCGTGCTCACCCTCCTATAAAAATTAGACTATAGCGAGACTGAGTGGAGGGGGCTTGGAAATCTAGCAAACAAGTGGGTAAAGTGATTAAAAGAAAGCGAGATAAAGAGATATATAAAATCTATAAAAGATGATGAAATGTGTACCACATAAGACATTGGAGACTCGGCCAAAATGGAGATAAAGAAGGATATTTAAACTTTTATCCACCACTTTCTCAAAAACCTTTTTCACTCGAGCACTCAACTCGAAAGCAACTACCTTACTCCCCATAAATAGGACAGAGATTGTCAATACTGGCCATGGTGATAAGCTTTTAACAAATAAAATCTTCAAGCAACATTTCCTCACCTTATTCACTAGGCCACGAGTTTTCATCAAGATTGTCGAAAATTGGATAATCTCATCTTGGTGGCCCTTCATAGAGGAGACCTTGCAAAATAGGTTGAGACTCCACAATAATTCCTACTCTTACAGATACAGAATGAAGGTTTTTGCCACTGATTTTGGTAGGACTTGGGTTGGGATGACTCCATAAAAATTCAAATTATCAACCCACTTACACGGAAGAGGGAGAGGAAGATCGCATCATAAATGATTAAGGTGAATACATATCTTATTTGGACTAAGTTAAAACACTCATCCTTATCGATCACTCACTTTGTAAAGTCAGGATGACTCTGACAGTAGCCGATGAAGACATAATTTGTAGTCGAAGGCTCTAAGTCAGACACTCTTTGGCTTTGGTCTTCATAAATGAGTTTATTATTTTTTTTAGAGTTGCTATTCATGCTAATCAAAGAAATTCTCTTAAAAGGTTAAGAAGGATGTGACCTACCCACTAAGATAAGATATCCACTCACTCAAAATTGAAAGGATAATAAAGATTCAACCACCCATTGTAAAAATAAATTTATAAACATAGAAAGTAAGGCGTGGTAACACGGATGTCACATAAGTATTAAATGAAGAAATCATTAAATCCCCTAGAAATCTCAAGCAATGTAAGTCACGATAAAAATAATTAAGATATTCTACTCATATCCAAATAACAAAGTAGACTTGGCAAAAAAGTGGCTAGCAGAATATAATCACACATTTTTTTAATAAATTTAAAAAATAGTTACAATGCACTCATTATGACCACTATACATTATTTTTTGAGTTGGTTTATAAGAGGACCCGAGTGCCATTCCTCACCAGACCTGCCATTATCACACACATAATCAAATAAAAAATTAGTGTAATAAATGTAGAGAGTAGTCCTTTGTAACTTGATAGAGTGTTGGAACTGAGTCAACTGGGCCCTTATTGTTGTAAAATTTCTTTTGGACTCAATCTTCATAGCCTGCCTCCGTTGCGACTCCATCTTCAGCAGTGATTAAGCTTGCTTAACTCTTTCTTTGATGAGTGTAAGTATTCCTCCAAAAGAGTGATCCTCCTATACAAAGTACTGAGCGTAGATGGATCAACCGGTGCATGTGGCTCTCTCTCAGCATCTACCACTTTTGGGTGAGAAGACTCATCCTGTGCAAACTCATTGTTATCTCAATGAGTAGTGGGAGGAAAACTTACCAACATCTCTTGGATGTCCATCGAAGTGAAGCTAGTTGCCCTAGTAGAAGAATGGGCGAGTGCTTCGATGATCACTCCCAGAGGATATACACTCCCTTCCAAAAGCCAAACTTGGTGTCGCTAAGTCATCGTACTATGAAACTAGAGTTGTTCTTGAATGGTGAGAAATGAATTAATCAAAAATAAAGAATTGAATATTGATAAGGTGATTAACTAAGGGCTAGATCCCTAGAGAAGAAAGCTATTGCTTGAGTGAATGAACTTCCACAACACTTGAATAATGACCTAGTAGCTCACCCATGGTAAGATAATTCACTCCTTCAAGAATAACTGGAGTGTTAAGAGAGATAACGTGGGGGGCAAGTGAGTGTCCATCATTTCCTTCTATTGACACCAACACACTCATCACACTCAACTACAGTAATAGGAAGAGTTTAGAATGGCTAACAAAAAGAGCATGAAAAATAAAATGAGAATGAATTCTACTTCGATGAGACACTCCTCCATAATTATTTTCTTAAAGGTGGTTTTCACAAACCTACTTACCATGAATTTCCAATATCAAACCAAAGGAATATCCTCTTCCTCCTTCTTGAGCTCTCATGATTTGGAAGGAAGACAGTTTCACCATAGTGAGCACACTCTTTACCTCTAAAGGGTGAGTGCCACCTGTGAATCCTCGTCACTTTTCTTGGCTAGAGCAACAATAGTCTCATGGATGGGAATAGCTAAGATACTCGCTCCGACCATAGGGGTGACTACAGACTCCATAGCTTCTTACTTTTCTTTACCTTCTTTTGAAGACTAGTCTAAAGTTTAGCAAAATCAATATCACGCAAACTCTCTTACCATCCATAGTGAATAAGTGAATGCCTCTCAACAGCGATGAGTCGATAAATAAGGAGACAATCTTAACTCATCAGTGGGTACAATATTAAGAAGGTCTATAGAAGAGATGGGACAAAGGTTCCTCTTATAGTTAAAGAAGCTTGGACACTTTAAAAGGTGATTTGACCATTCCTAAGTTTATGATATTATTTTTTGGAAGTCATTAAATGCTCAAAACAAATTGTTCTTTTCATTCTTCTATCTTTTTTCTAAGTCTCCTCTACAAAGAGTAGATGAATTGAGGAGCTTAATATATGCCCAAATCTATAAGCAAGTCAAAATAGCATCCACAACAACTCGTCACTAGAGCAAGGGAGGGTCAAAGAAGGAAGCTTGAAGAATAATGTATGGACACCAACCATGTAAGCAGACTCACCCGAGCTAGTAAATGACCAAGGAAGATGGTAACCACGAACAACCAAATGTTTGATGACCCTATTAGGACCTACAAACTCACAATATCTGAAGAAGTAATAGGTCACTTGTGCCATTGAGCTATGGAGCTTATCACTCATCGAAGAACACCTAGATCATGTTAAAGTGAGCCCTAATATGTACTCAACTTATCTTACATGTACTTACCCATATGTAATTATCTCTCTAAACTACTATAAAAGGTTCATTTCAAAGGGAGAAGGAGGCCTTGGTGAGTGGGAGGAACTTTTTTTCTTTTCTCTCTTCTTGGGAGGCCATGAATAATAAAATCAAAGTCATTTTTTATTCTTCTTTTACTTTCCATTGCTCTATTTTTTTAATCATTTTTCTTAGGTATCTCTGAGGGTTTTGCCTCACTCCACAGACATATTTGAGTTCAACAAATATTGAGGGTCTATTTGCCAATTAATCTTAGTCTCAATAATTATGATCATTAATCTTATATTAGGAGCTTCTTAATTAGGTACTTAGGATATTGCACTTAGTAATAAGGTGTATAGCTAAACCAGAACTAAAACCAAAAAACTAAAAAAACTAAACCAAACTTAAAATTGAAATCAAAATCAAAGAATCAAAAGTTAACACTAAAGGGTGAGATTTAAATCAACTTAGTCTACCCCACTAAGATCTAACATACTTAATTAGATTAGGTGAGTCTAATCAAATCCAAACTCAATAATTTTTTTATAAAAATTAAGATTAAATTAATCTAAATTAAAATATAAATTAAATTGAGCATTAATTAAGTTAATTGGATTGATTAACTCAATTAACCCATTTAAGCCCAATCTCACCTAAGTCCGAATAAAAATAAATCAAATCAAATAAAATCAAAGTCATTTTTTATTCTTCTTTTACTTTCCATTGCTCTATTTTTTTAATCATTTTTCTTAGGTATCTCTGAGGGTTTTGCCTCACTCCACAGACATATTTGAGTTCAACAAATATTGAGGGTCTATTTGCCAATTAATCTTAGTCTCAATAATTATGATCATTAATCTTATATTAGGAGCTTCTTAATTAGGTACTTAGGATATTGCACTTAATAATAAGGTGTATAGCTAAACCAGAACTAAAACCAAAAAACTAAAAAAACTAAATCAAGCTTAAAATTGAAATCAAAATCAAAGAATTAAAAGTTAACACTAAAGGGTGAGATTTAAATCAACTTAGTGGACCCCACTAAGATCTAACATACTTAATTAGATTAGGTGAGTCTAACCAAATCCAAACTCAATAATTTTTTATAAAAATTAAGATTAAATTAATCTAAATTAAAATATAAATTAAATTGAGCATTAATTAAGTTAATTGGATTGATTAACTCAATTAACCCATTTAAGCCCAATCTCACCTAAGTCCAAATAAAAATAAAATAAAATCAAATAAAATCAAACAAGATGACAGGATTGTTCTACAAGCATAAATAAACATAAAATTGAATCTAAATAAAGTTCAAAATGGCTGGCCAGATTATTTGACTTGAGTTGACCTATGTGGCCCCCACTAAGTTAAAAGTCAACTTATCAAAATTTGATCAAATTGAGTTACTCCAAAGGTTCAAAATCATCAAATAAATATAATTAAATATGAAATTTAATACAACTCAATCTAATGAAAGCTCAAATTTGTTAATTAGGTCACTTAGCCCAAGTGAACCTAAATGGACTCCATTGAGCCCAGATTCAAATTAAATTGAAATTAATTTAAATTAAATATTCCAAAAAACTTCTAAATCATAATTGGACATGATGCAAGTCTTCCTTGGGTATTATTTGAATAATTTGATCATTTAGCTCTAGTGAACCCACTATAACCCATTTAAGCCCAATTTAGGTCAAGACGAGTCAAATTCAAAATTAAATCCAAATTAATAAAAATATTAATCTAAATCATTATAAATATTCAATCAAACATAATTTAAGCTCAAACATAGAATATTTGGGTTAAATTTATTATTTGACTCAAATAAACTCAACTTAATCAATTTAGACCAAAATGAGCAAACTAAACCCAAATCAAATAAAATCAATTAATTAGAAACATTATAAATGATCAATTGAATATAATTAAATTGAAATCCAAATCCTAAAATGGCTATATAAGCTAGAAAAATTAATTTAACCTAATGTAAGTTAAAACTTCATAAGTCTTGGACAAATTGATCCATAATTCATCAAAGAGACCATTAAGAGCAATTAAAACTTAATCCTAAAGGCCAATCAATTAATTGAATGCACTTAACCTAAGCCAACCCAGATCAAATCAATCCAAATGGGTTAACTCAAGCCTTAACATAAAATTAACTCAAGGAAGCTTAAATTGACCCATGGTTCACCTTGAGCTTGATCAAGGCAGGTAGTACCCAACCAATGAGGAGGTGAGATGGAGTCTAGGAGAGGAAAATTGAGCCATATAGCCAATCAAATAAATTCCTCCCATGCCCCCTCATCAATCCAATTAGCCACCTCAAGCCCATGCTTTGATTCTCTCACTTCTTTCAAGAGCAAACCTAAGCTCCAATTCCCTATGGCCGACCACCTCTAAGCTCCTCCAATGGAGAAAGGGTTGGCAAACTATAAAATGAAACCTCAAACCCTTATTTCCACCTTTGATACTTACAAAACATTCCTTAGCACTCAAGCATCCAAACCAACCCTTCTCTTCATTCTTCCACACTTTTTAGCCACAATTTGACCAAACTCCGACAAGCGGTGGCAGTGTTGATTTCTAAAGCAATCTAGAGGGAGGTAAAAGATGAAAATTTTTTCGAAGCTTTGTATCAACTCATTAAAGGTTTTTGAAATTTTGAATCCAATCATCAAAGGCTTGAGTGGGGTGTTTCTTTTTAACTGTAGATAGCCCATAGGCCTTGGTGTTTTGTGAAGAGAGTTCACATGATTTTACTGAAAATTATTAGTAAAAAATTGTACTTTCATTTTTAAAGCTTTCCTATTCATTGAAACATAAAAATTCTAGCAAGAATTGCCAAAATTTTGCACTAGTTCATCCACGGTCCCCATCTCTCATCGGTGAGGTAAGAGACGAAGCCTTAGTTGTTGGTTCAATTTAATTCAAATCAAGAGTTGAGATTAAAGCATGCCACACATTTAATTAATTCCCATAAGACCGTGGGATTAATCATAGCCTTCTGATCTAGATTAATGCATTACCTAAATCACCCATCACTTTATGTGTCAGATTTGCATGGATCTAATGTGGGCCAATGGCCTCCCAAAATGTAGAAAGCATTACGTTAGTTGCTGATGTGGATAAGTAGAAAAATGTGATTTTATGGATATAAAAATGAAAAAAAATAACTGTAACTTTATAAATTTATAGAAATTAAAATACTTAACTAATAATATAAATAAAATCTCTATGCATTTCACTCATAAAGAGAAATTTTTTAAACCCAAAAAACCCTAATTTTATATGGTAAATTTGCTTTAATTTGAGTTTAAGTGAAAATAATAGTACTTTAATTTATCCTTAACTAAAATCCAATTAATCTAAACATTTTAGGGAGTGAAATTTGTGTTAAGATCTACATAACACAAAAAATTTCAAACCTAAATGCCAAACGAATCAAAAGATATGTATTTTCTTACCTTCAAACCCCAATTCAATGAATACAATTTAATGAAATATTCAAAACAACTTAAACCTTAAAATCACTTAATTAAAATTATTTAATATTAATTAATTGATTTAATTAGGTGGAGCAAACCTTAAAAAACCTTCAATAATTTATAATAAATTAACCAATAATCCAAAAAATATAAATAACCCCTCTTTGGATGTATATTTCAGAGGAGAATAAAAGGAAAACTAAAAGCCCAAATGATACTTAATATTTTAAGGCTAATTAAAATTTTAATGAAAATAATAAATCTCTAATTACTTTTAAGATTTTAATCAGATCAAGGTGAAAAAATCTCAGGGAATGAAATTAACATAGAAACCTACTAATCATACAAAGTTCAAGTCAAAATAAGCCCTAAATCAAAGTTATGATTTTTGAAGCCATTTTAGGTATTTTTGGAATAATAAATGATATAAAATAATCAAAATTATGAAAATATCCAAAATTGATTTAGAACATCTTGATTAACATTAGAAGACTTAGGAAAGTTTCCTAAGTCCTCCAAAATCAATGGAATACAAAAGTCACATATTTAATGCTTAATAATTAGGTTTAATCCAAATTTAATTAAACCCCTAAGTCTAAAAAAGTTTTCCATAATAAATTAAACAATAGATTGAAAATCATAAGTGACCATCCTTCTAACTTAACATTTAATTAGAAATTAATTAAAATTGAAAAAAAAATTAGTATTTTAGGAATAATTTAATTTATGTTTAAAAAATGAAAATGATTAATTGATTACTTTTACATACACATTTAAAAGTGTGTTTTTAAGACTTAGGATTTAGGTATAGGATTAAGACCTCCACAAAGCCTTCTCCATAAAATATTGAAGTTAAAATAAATGATTAAATTAAAAGACATTAATCATAATCATTATTTAATTATTTAATTAAATAATAAACTCACAAATCACAAAATAGCCTTAATTAACCTAAAACATGTAGATCAGACTATTAAATCAATTGAAACTAATTAAAACATATCATTATAAACTTTAAGCAACAAACTAAATTAATAACATTAACCACACAAATAATGCAATTTAATAATAAAGGATCAAATTAATTATTAAGTAAAATGAAAAAAGTTAAATCAAATTAAAAGATAATAAATCATTAATCAAACTTTAACTAAATCAATCATACATTAATCAGTTTTAATTTAGAGTTAATGATTTAACCTTAATCAAAATTCTCACTTGATCAAATCAAATCATAATAAAATTAAAATAAAATTTAGTCAAAATCAATAAAATATTTAAACAAATTAAATAATTATCTATCTGAATCAAAGGAATTAAATTAACCATAATAAAATTTTAGATACATAAGTTGAATAATAAAATTAAACTTGAACTTTCAATCAAAAGCAGTAATTAAATCCTAGTTAGCCGAACAAATAAATTGATTTAAATAAAATTTAAATTACATAAATCAATTAAACATAATTAAATCTAATTGAATTTTAGTCAAAGTAAGCATTTACTCTACCTAATCCAAATGAACAGGTCAAATTCAATTAATTAAACCAAAATTAAAATAAACATAAAAGATAAAAATATTAAGAAAATCAATCATTTTAAATTAAATAGCAAAAACATAATTGAACCATATTTAATCTTCAAACTCTCATTAAAATTTAAAATAATTTAAAATGTGCAACCATAAGGTATATAGTCTGAAAACCCAAGATCGTAGGGCTAACAGTCCGAAGAAGGCATTAAGCCTCATATTGCTAGTCAAACAATGACATGTGCTTATGATTGTATAATTTTGAAGATAAATTTAAATCAAAAGAAATAACTTCTAAAAAAATAATTGAAAAGAGTAATTATTGCCATTAAAATAGATTATTAGGTTAGACCTTTAGGGTGAGTCCTTATCCTTTGATGAAGATTATACTCTATTAACAATAGAGTGTTGATTTAAATGAGTTCCACCTCAAGCAAAACTTATTTTCTTTTTCACTATTTAAAATCTTAAATTCAACTTTAATATAAATAATATGAAAACTTTAAAACATATTTAAAAAATTTCTAAAAACTTAAATTGAAATCACATAATGGTAAACTAAATTAAACTTTAAATTCAAATCAAAATTTAAACCTAAAGAAGCCTAAAACGACCTTACCACACTAGCCTTTTTTAAAACATTATATTACTAGGCCATGAACTCTAGAATTAAGTTAGGCCGATGATATATTTGTAATGTTATGATTTTCTAAATTTGTGGTATGCTATTTTAATCTAGATGGATAAAATTATATTGCTCGCTAGTTTGGATATTAGGATGTCATTTATTAGATTAACACTATTCTCTATAGGGGATATATTTAAAAGGACTATTGTAATAAAAATTAGAAATGCTATTTTGCTTGTAGGTGCTATACTTAAGTCCCTAAATATAGCCTATTAGGACATCTGAGCTTGATAACTATTAGTGCTAAGCTTGTATGTTTAATATATAAATTACTTGTGTGTATGTATATGTGTATTTTATTAACCTTTATTTTGAAGGATTATTTTTTAAAAAATTTAAAAATATAATTTGATCATAGAATAAAAATCAAGAAGAAGCAAAATGACATATTTTAAAAAAATCTATGGGGTTTAGGATTAGCAAGAGGACTACATCAGTTGGTGGTCCCCAATGGAGCATAAAGACGACCTTGAAGAAGGCGATGATCAAGAAGAAGAAAAATAAAGATCCCCATAGATTAAAACTTTAGTTTTAGGCTAGGTTGTATTATGACAGAGCTCAACTATTTATTTTTATTTTTCTTTTGGGGTGTACAATGATACCTAACTGCAATAGCCTTTTAATTTTAATTTATTTTCCCTTAGTTTGTTTTTACTTTGGGTGCACACTAGAATGACATAATTTTTCATAAGTTTCTTTCTATGATTTGTTGTGATGTTATGAAAAGTTTGAATGCATTAGGCTCATAGGGTAAAATTAAATTTTCTGCCCCATTAAATTAAATCAATTTAAACAAAATAAATGCAATTCATAACCTCACCTGAAGCCATTTTCTTCCATTTCTTATTTGCATTAAAGATATACAAGTTCATAATGAGACCAAGGTTAGCTTTGGAAGGCGACTACCTCTCCATTTCTGTGTGTCCTTTTGAAATTTTTTTATACCTCATTCCCTAAGGCAACCTAGTATAATTTTGTGTGACATAAGCACTATGACCATAGATATTTTATTTTCTCATGACTTGCTGCAAATTAGTAAATGTTCTTACAACGAAGGCATTCACAATGATGTTATCTGTTATTTATGCTATAATGGAAGAGAAACTCTTAAGCATCTATTATTTGAATGTCAATTCTCTAGTGCCAACTAAAAGGTTGGTTGCCTTGTATAACTACGTTTCTTCTTAGTCCTTCATTGTTCCAAAAATTTGTAACATATCCACAATATTGAAAATATATCATCTACCTTTAAGAATTTTTATTTTCCTCTATTTACTTCATTATTTATCATTTCTCAGAAGAAAGAAATAGAAGGAAGTTTATAAGAGACATTTGTGGCTTCACTATTGTTCTCCTTAAAATCAAAGTAGCATTTGGGCTAAATTCAAGAAATGGAAGAAAAAGCAATGGTGGGATGCTAAAAGAAATGATTATTTTCAAACCTCTCACTCTATTTTGTGACTGCAATATTTGATATAGTTTATTTTACATACGTTGGATGGAAAAATTTCTTGCAATCTACAATTCCTTTGCTTTGGATGGTCTTCTTTCTTTAAATCAAATACTGGTCTTGATTCATCTTGGGGCAATGATGATAATTTTTTTGGAGATGCAAAATAGCTAATTCTCGTGATACTTAAAATTTTGTTGCCTTTGGAAATTTATTGATTATTTTGATGATTTTATTTTCTACTAAGAGTTTGGTTTCTACTTAAGTGACCATCTCAGATTAATATATTAAAAGCTACTTATATTTACTAATTTTTATTTTGCTTGCATCAATATTTTTTTAAATATTTGTCAAAGTAGTTTTTTTATCATGATATCTATAATTTTATTTTATTTGAGCCCATTTTTATTTTAGCCTTATTATGATAGACTTTTCTATCTTATTTTTCATAATATTTTTAATCATTATAGTATTTAATGTTTATAACTATTTTTATAATATTTTATTTATAATAAAGTGTTCGGGCTATGTCCTCAATTTTCTGAAAAAAATTCGAAGTTATTTTTTCAAGTTGCAAATATTTCTCTTAATAGGACAGCGTGAATCAAATATCATATTTTACTGTTCACACTGCCGATTAAGCGATAAACCTCAAATATTATGAAATGGAAGGGCCTTCATATTCTTCCTTAATGGTTACGGCGTCGGCAACACGCAGGTCCGATTTCGAAGCTCGCAAACCCTAGTACTTTCTCCAGAGGAACCCTGCATGGACGAATCATAAAGGGAAACCTACCGGCCCAGCTAGCTTCTACCTATCGCCATGGACTCCCGTCGGCTCCCACGCAGCGTCATCGATCCAAAGGTCCGCCAGGTTGGATTCTTCACCTCTTGCGACCAGCCGCCGGCGAGGTCACTGTCCGTCCCCGCAGACACCGGCGCCTCGTCCATCGTTCCAGTGGTTATGTCAGATGTCTACATCACCAACACCTCCCTCTCCTCCGTCATGATTCCGCCCCCCCGCCACTCCTCAGCGGAAGGAATACATTCCCTTGGCCGCGCCGCAGCATCCGCGACCCCTGTATTCCCTCAAGGTGTTCTGTCGTCTCTCCGTCGGGATGAGATCCAGATGCATATTGGGAGCTACAATCCGCCGGAGTCCATGGAGGGTAAGTCGTCGAGCAGCCGGTTCGATGGAATAGAATTCTCGGAGGATGCTGCAACGTCTGCTTGTCTCAGAAAGATAGGGTCCGGCAAGGAAGCGGCGTCCTTCCCTCGGAGCAGCGGGGAGATGATGATGGCTATTAAAAGCGTTGCAAATGCTCCAACCAAGTGCGCTCTGATGACTGCTTCTGTGGTTAAGACACTGCCGGAGGTCACTGGTATGCAATGAAATGCATGATGCTTTGGTGTGTCCTTTAGAGCATCTAATTATGCTTTTGAGCTTTGTTATTAGAAGGTTGCAGCTGCGTTAGAATGTTAGATGATGGTTAGAAGGTTTAAGCTGCGTTAAAAATTGTAGCAGCGGTGGTGATAAAGTACGAAAGAAATGTTTGGTATGAAGAACGAGTTTTCTCAAAATATCCGAAGTTTCTGGAAAAAAATAGAAAACTGACAAAGGAGGATTGGGAGGGTGTGTCATCTGGATCAAAGTAATAATCAAGTACCAAATTTTTCTATGAGACAGCAAGAATTGATGAACTTAATTTTCTTTAATCTTCTGTTGATAATTTTGATGATGACTCATACTTTTTAAGTCATATATGATTATATACCTGATGATGGTGCTGGTAATATGGCTAGGGAATTCATAAATTGATTCTTTGTTTAAGAATCTTTTTTTGCGGAACCTGATGTGTGCTTGCACTGTTATTGGTAAACGTGTAGGAGTTAATTTTTTAGATGAAATCTTTTGTTTACTTGGCATTCTATGGCTCTACTGAAATCGTAGATCCAATAGAGATTGAAAGAAAAAAAATGATATCAATAAAGTAAATCCTCTAAATGTGGCATTAAATCCTCAAAACATATGAACTATTGAGTTTTCAAAGAATTTGTGCTACTTTTTCAAAGTATGAATAAGTTCGCTAAAATTTTGGAAAAGGAAATGTTCATCTAATTGATCATAATCATGTTCTTACAAAGCATAAGGGATTATTTTTAGAAATAGTTTCACAATAAAAAGTCCACCAAACGACCCCTAAGGGATTATTATGTGATAACCTTCAAGCAAATAAGAAATGACTTAAATTAAAAGTTAATTTTAATTAATTCAATTACATAAATTAAATTTATTTATTTTTATCATCTTCATTCCGATGACGAATGGGATGTGACATCAATTCTTTCGGTCAAAGCAACTCCTCCTTTGAGATTGAGTGGTGAAATCGCTCTAGAAGATCAAGGAGTATTAATTCATTCCATTAGAGGTGTCTTGGAATCTTTTGAAGGTAGATGATATATCCATTTTATCATTATAATTATAACATTTTCAAATGCTAATAATATGTGTCGATAACAAAATAGACACTTTATCTTACATTAATTTCACCTCTAGAAGCATCAACAACAAAGACTAAATTCATAGAAGTGTCTACTTAATAATTGAGCTGCATTATTAGATAAAGGATTTATACTATGTTAAAAAGGTAAATTATATACAAAAGGCTCATCCTTATTGACTATAAATATAATAAGCTTTATGCCTTCAGCAGGTAAAGCTATAAATGGTATAAGTAGAGTGTGCATCATCTGTGGAACATATGCAAATTTTGTTATAATAAGTCATGAAAAATCTTAAACATTATAATAAAACTCGCATGATTACCATATACCCTTCATATTGTATACCATAATTCCTTTGAAAATAATATTTAATTCATGCAAATGCACAACATACAATTCAATAAATTTATAGAATGCTTGCTTAGGGATTGTATTAACTAGAAGCCATCTAATGTAAATTATGAAGATAAGGTGAATCAATAAAAGATTTTGTTAATTTTATGATTAGCTTTAAATTTTCAACGTGGAAGTCACTCTTGTTTTATATCACATTTAGAATTCAACTTTAAATTGATTTAGATACTTATCAACAATTTGATTTTCATGTCTTAGATTTATTAAGCACTCTACTATTTGAGACTTAATATGTTTATACACATATCTCTTTTAGTCTAACTTTCATACTAGTCAATTTTCTAAAAGGCTTTTATAAATTGTTTGTCATGATGTACTCCTAACTAGAAGTTCTTAACAACTACCAATTTAATATTTGCATATTTGATGCACTTTTTATCACTCATGGAATATTTATTTAAAAATGTCCTCAAGTTCATATGCTCAATTAAAAAAAATTGGTATCATGTTTACCATCAAAGATGGGGACATTAATCTTAATTTTTTTTAATTCGTATTCATAATTGCTTTTTTCTTGAAGAACCTTTGACGTCTTTCATGATGTCTATAATGTCGATCATTATGATCATTACTAGAAAAAAATCCTTACGAAGATTCTAAAATCTTGAAGATATCCATATGTTCTCTATGGTTTTCAATTTGCATTGGTCTAGGATGAGGGCATCTAGATTTACCATAAGGATATTTTTGATAACCTAAAGAGGTTGAGGAGGCACACTATCCTTCTTATAGTGGTATGTCCTAATAGGCACAACATTTGATAATATTTCTATTAAATTGCTTAAGGTGTGTCGAGGAAATGAATGTCTCTTATGAGGTGAATTCTTGGGATTATTAGTCAGGGAAGGAACAACATAAAATGTTATTTATTATGATTTTTAAGTTGGTTTATTTGAAATTTTTGGCTTTTCATTTGATAAGTCATTTCATTTGAACTTACCCCTTATTTAGTCTAATTATCTTTTTAATTTTATATTTTTATCACTTCTATTTATCTTGATTTTATGTTATCTATTTTATTTCAATTTATTATGCATTTTGAGACTGTGTTTTATATTAATCTCTTTTTATGTCAATAGTTATCATGTTAGGATAATGCAAAATAAAAGCATGCTATAAGAAATGTAACTAACATGATAACACTAGATCCAAGTGAGAATCAATATCTAGTTTGACATTTTTATTTATATATAAAGAAATCAATTTGGCATAGAATTATTCACTTTAAAAATAAATTAGTTCATGTATTAACACCAATTTAGGATACCTCATATATCATAAAAAATTTCACTAATTTACACTTAAAACTTAATATAATGTTTACTTTGAATCAAAGTTTTCTGAACTAAGGATTTCTTTGTGATACTAGATCTTTAGTAAACAAAAGAAAGGCCATCAAGATGGCAATGACACTGTCTTCTAGATCATGATTAAATTCTTGTCTAGATGTAGTAAGAAATTTCATGAACTCTTGGAGATTTCCTACCAGTATGATAGAAACCTCTTATAGTATTTTTTTTTGTCTTTATCTATTTTTCTTTCATGACTTCTTTCCTTTCCATTTTGTAAATAGAAGCTCTTGAATACAAAAAAAATTGAAGGGATCACACATGTTAGTACTTTGATGAATCAATATTTGTTTGTATATTACTCATTTATGTTTGTTTATTTATTGTAATCATTCAAATTGTAACAAAATATAGGAGGCTCAACATTTAAATGAGTATACTTAAATTTAGGCCTACTTATTTATTTACATTCGTGGCATGCTTGTTTGTTGTTTAACAATTAATTTGATAAAATTATTTTCTTATAGTGATTTAGTTACTTATTTAATGGCTTATTTATTCTTTGCTTACCAACTTTGATTTATTCCACACATTATAAAGATGATGTGTATTAGTAGATTTATGAATATGAAGGAAGCTTTTTTTCAAGCAAATAGATAGAATGTTTGATTAAATATTATCTTTTTTGTTATTAACATGTGCAACTCAAAAGAAAGAAATATTATAAATAATATTGAGTCCATTATGTCAACTTGGGTGAACAATTATGAATATTTTTTTGTTAGTTAATACCCTTATATATATTATTAGTATCTTACATGTAATTAATTATACTCGATTAAAGCCTAGCTTGAATTTGCCATGCAAATGCTAGGTTTGAACTCAATAAAGAATATATTATGATCCTAGACAGGGTAGTAATCAGCTTGATTTAGTTCATTTAAAGTCGTATTTATGTACAAAGACGTGGTCATGTGTATTACTCTTCATGTAAAAATGGAAACAAGGAGGTGAAGATGAGGATTTTACTTGTTTCATGTAGGGCTTTGCTAAGTTTAATAAGGTCGAAAGATTGGAATTTTTGGATTAGGTTTTCTAATTTTGTGAAGAAATTCTCGAAAGGTGGTTTAGAATTTGAATTAAATTTGGAACTTCAATTGAAAATTTAGATTTGAAGAGTTAAAATTTTTTTTGAATGTGGTTGAAAAATTTTAGTAGTGTGGCAATAGAGAGTGAAGAGAGAAGTGTTGTCAAATAGCAAAAAGAAACTAAATTTGGAGTTTTATGATCCTTTTTATATTAAAGGATAGATAAGGCAAAAGATGAGTGTTGATATTACTAAAAATTGATGGAAATGAAAGCAAAGCAATATAAAATGATTGAACTTACGTTTTAAGAACAGCAAGATTTTGCTCTAATACCAAATTAACTATTGAATCTTCAAGTTATAGATGATGAATCCTTAAAACATCTAAATTGTTGAATCTTCAAAGTACTTTGTTTTCATTCTTCAAAACATTGAAAAATTAGGAAGCCAATATGGGGGTTGTAGAAAATTTTCATTTAATTCGTCATAACCAAATTTATGAATCATATAAGGCTAGTTGTAGAAATACTTTGACGATTGAAAGTCCAAACAGCCTTTATTGACTTATTATATAGTAAACCACATGATTAGAATTTCCATTATATAATAAATCTCATATAATAATAAATAAAACAGCCTTCATAATCATATACCCTCCAAATAATAGAATATGAGAATAAATTCATAATCACAACAACAATAACAACAATGAGCCTTTATCCCACTATGTGGATTCTTTTTCTCCATTGTGTCCTATTAGGTGTCAAATTCTCATTTAATTCTAATATACTAAGGTCATTTTTTATACATCATAACCAAGTCTTTTTAGATCTACCTCTACTTTTCTTAACATAAGGCACATCTAATACATCTATTCTTCTAATTAAGTCATCGTACGGCCGACGTTTTATGTGGTTAAACCATCTAAGGCGATTCTCTCTAATCTTATCTATCGCTGGAGCTACTCCTACCTTGACATGTATATATTCATTTTACATTTTATCTCTAAGAGTAAACCCACTCATCCACATGAGCATCCTCATCTCTGTAATACCTAACTTAATTTCATGCTTCTCTTTTATTGGCCAACATTCCATAAATCATTACAAGTCTTATCAACATCTTATAAAATTTTCTCATGAGTCTAAGCCATGCTCTCTTATCACACAATAGACCCGATGCATTTCTCCACTTCAACCATACAACTTGAATTCTACTAATAACATCCCCATCTATATCAACATCACTTTGAATAATAGATCCAAGATATCTAAATCGTTCACTCTTTTTAATGTTTTGATCACTCATTGTCACCACTCCGCTACTAGAACTTTTACAACTGAAATCACACTCCATGTATTTGGTTATAGATCTACTCAAATGAAAGCCTTTATACTTTAAGGTTGACCTCCATAATTCATGTTTTTCTTGAACTCCCTCTCTAGTCTTATCAGCAAAAAAAATATCATCAGCAAAAAGCATACACTAAGGTACATCCTCTTGGAAATGTCTGGTAAGAACATTCACAACTAAAGCAAAAGGATATGGGTTGAAAGTTGATCCTTAATGTAATCCTACTTTAATAGGAAAATGCTTAGTTAATCCTCCTTGTGTTTGAATAGAAGTGACAACTCTAGCATACATATCCTTAATGACTAGAATATAAGCACTATTAACTACCTTCATTTCTAGAACTCTCCAAAGCACTTCTCTTAAAACATTATCATATGCTTTCTCTGAATCAACAAATATTATATATAGATCGTCCTTACTCACTCTATACTTCTCCATCAAATTTCAAAAACAAATATATAGCATCCACATTAGACTTACCTGGCATAAATCCAAAATGGTTTTGAGAAATTTTTATATCACATTGTAATCTATGCTCAATTACTCTCCCTTATAATTTTAAGTTATGGCATATTAACTTAATTTCTCTATAATTTGCACCACTCTTGTGTATCACTTTTATTTTTAAAAATAGGAACCAACAAATTCTTTTTTCTCTCCTCTGACATCTTGTCTTTAACATAATATTAAAAAGATTATTAAGCCAAAAAATTCTTTGATCTCCTAAGCATTTTTATGCTTTTATTGGAGTATTATCAGGTCCTATTGCTTTTTCACTCTTCATTTTTTTTTAAAGTCTATCCAATTTTAATTTTATTAATATGATGATAAAAATAAAATTCTCTATTTTCATTTAGAATAATAATGTTGCTAAAGTTAATCATATTCGAAAAATCTTTATTGAAATTTTTTTCAAAATATCTTATCCACCTACGTTTAATATCCTCTTCTAAGAAAAATATTATTTGATTTTCATCCTTAATGTTCTTCACTTGAACTAAATCTTTACTTCTCTTATTTCTTTGTTTGACTAACTTATACATACTTTTTTTCACTCTCTTTAGCATCCAATCTATTGTATAATTCCCTAAAAGCTGAATTTTTTGCATCACATATTGATTTCTTAGAATCTGTATGCGCAACTTTATATCTTTCTCAATTTTCTTAGTTTTTACATTTATACCAAGTATTATAATAAAGTTTTTTATTTTTTATTTTCTCTTGCACATTTTGATTGCCCCACTGACTATTTTTATTAAAAGAAGTTTTTTTTTTAATCTTCAAGCACATTTTTTTTAACTTGCTTAATCTCACTTATTTTTTAAATGCCCCCATTTAATTCTAAGGCAATAATTTCATTTATTTTTCATCCTCTAATTTTTCATCTTAAAATTTAAAATTAGTAGTCAATACGGAGTACTTAAACTTTCACCTAGAATGATTGTATAATCTTTACAATCTAAATGATCTATTTTTCTTATCAGAAAATAATCAATCTGTGTTTTATTATGTCCATTCTTATAGGTAATAATATGCTCATTTTTTTCTTAAATAAAGTATTAATAACTACAAAATCTCAAGTTAAAACAAAATCTAATAAATAAATTTAAAGTGACTTATTTATTAGTCACTTCAAACCCATACACGTCATGAATGCTTTTAAAATCTTATACTACTCTACCAATATATCTATTTAAATCTCCATAAATAAATATTCTTTATTTGAGAGGTATTCTTTCTATTAATCTCTCTAAGTCATTCCAATTTTCTTTTGAGCCTACATCCAAACCTACTTGAGGAGCATAAACACCTATAACATTAATAATCTTAGTATCAATAACAATCTTTAAAACTATAATTCTATTTTCAATCCTATTAATATCTGCAACATTATCCTTCAAATTTTTATTTATAATCACACTGACAACATATTTAGTTTAACTCCTATCTGAATGCTAAAGTTTAAAACTTAAACTATCAATCTCCTTAGCCTTTTCCCCGACCCATTTAATTTTTTGAATACATAAGATATTTATATTCCTATTAATCATAATATTAGATATTTATCTTCCTATTAATCATAATATTAGATATTTATCTTTCTATTAACTATAATATCTATTAGTTTTATTAATTTACCTGTAAGAATACTTATATTTCAAATTCTTAACTTAATTCTAATTTCATGGATTAACTTCTTTGCCCGCATCTATCCGTAATGTGTGAACCCTTGCTTATTTAACATTGCACTCAGGCATTGATGCAATGACCCTTGCACACTTTTTACTGTTTTCAGGCCATACAGTGCGTCGCTTCCAGGGAACGCCTTGGCATTAACACAATGTATTAAAGCATTCATGTTATGATTTTTTTGACAAGTTTTACGTTGACTATCGACTATCTAACTCAATACTTCACTTTTCTCATTTGGGACGTGGGACCCGGCAAAGGCAGTGTTAATAAATTCATAGTCACGAAACAAAAAATGTTTTGTGACTGAGTTGCAATGCCCAAACGTAAAGTCATGGTGAATATAAACATTGCCCACACTTCATGCTTGGGACAATGCATGTTATGACTCGTCCTAATTGCAAGCACACATTGCACCCGTGATTGGGAGTAGGAACTAGTGGTGAAATCCCAAGAGAGCTAAATTGAAAACTAGTTAGTGGGTTATGGTTCAGTTGGGGCTATAATACAACAACTTGGCCCATTTAACAACCTAACCCATTAAGAAGCAAATCAACTCAAACTATCCAAATGAGGGCCCAATTAACTAACAAGATAGAATCCACAATTGAAATAGGACTAACAGTGCAACAAATTACGAAACAGAACACAACTTATTTTCTGCCGGGATCATCAAAAGCATGGTTAGAACTTCTGAAACTAAAACTATAAATCTTGAAAATCAAAGAAATTACTTGATTAATTTGAACTGAAGTAAAATTATAAATAAAAAAAGTAGATTTATGAATAATTGGTTTAATACTTCTGACAACACTCAATAAGAATAAATGAAAATGTAGATTCATGACATCGGCTCCAACTAATTAGGATAATACTAATGATAATGATGATGATCACTCCATCTAGTGTTTTTAATGAGTTTAATTTAACATTTCCATCAATTTTTTTTGGTTTGGAAAAATTGGCTTTGTTGAATTCAATCTTTGGTAATCATTAATTGAATTTGGGTGTAATTGTCATACTTCTATAGAATAATCCATGGATCATAATAGGCATGTCTATCACACTAGGCACAAGATTGCGTCAGTATCCACCTTAGTAGGAAGCACAATTTCATCTTTTAATATTGTTCTATAATAAGATGCATATGTTTATTTGGTGTGAATCTCCAAAGATGTGAGAAGAGAATAATTAAAGCCCTTATTTGTTTGATTTAATTATGGATGTTCTTACTAGACAATTATAGGAGGATGCACCTTGGTGTATGGTTTTTGTTGATGATATCCTCTTGTTAATAAGACTAGTAAGAGAGTTAAAGAAAAACTTAAATTATAGAGGTCAACCTTAGAGTCTAACGGCTTTTGTCTGAGTAGATCTAAAGCTGAATACACGGAGTGTAATTTTAGTTGTAGAAGATCTAATGGTGAGGTTGTGATAATGGATGATCAAGTCATTTAAAAGATTTAATGTTCATATATCTTAAGTTTATTGTTCATAGAGATGGTGAAATAGACGGGGATGTTATTAGTAGAATTCAAGTTGGATGGTTGAATACTATTGTGTGATTGAAAAGTATTGCTTAGATTTAAAAGAAAATTTTATAAGATAGTGGTGAGACTTGTAATGCTTTATGACGTAGAATGTTGGCCAATAAAAGAGAAACATAAAATTATGTGTTATAGAGATGAGGATGCTTAGGTGGATGAGTGACTTTATAGTTAGAGACAAAATGAGAAATGAATATAAACACGATAAGGTTGGAGTAGCTCCAATGGCAGATAAGATTAGATGGAGTCATTTTAGATGGTATGGTCACATAAAACATCGGTCATTTGATGACCTAGTTAAGAGAGTAGATGTATTAGAATTGATCTATGTTAAGAAAGGTAGAGGTAGACCTAAAAAGACTTAGTAGGAAGTTTAAAAAATGACCTTAATTTATTGGGATTAAATGAGAATATAACACTTAATAAGACACATTGGAGTAAAAGGATTTATGTAGCTGACCCCACGGGATAAAGGCTTGTTGTTGTTGCACTGGAAAGTCTATTAATCAAATTCATAAAAATTATAGGTGCATTTGTTAAACTAAAACAGATTATAAAATCTAGTCTCAAGAATTGTCTTTGTTATACTTGCTTTCTTAACTCTTTGTGAAATCCTGATCTCAAATTAATTTTAAAAAATATAATAGCATCTTTCAACTAACCAAACAAATTAGTTGTTGGTAATGGATATTTTTTTTAATTGTCTCTTTATTTAACTTTTTATAATTGATGCACACTATCATAAATCTATTTTTTTATGTAAATGAAAAACATAAGGTTACTCCAATGTGAGTTATTTTGTCTTTTGAACCCCTTATCCATCAATTCCGCATGCATGTCAATTATTGTAATATTTCAAAAGCCATTTTATAAGGAGATTTGATATTATTAATATTCCTGGTTGTAATTCAATCTGAAAATTAACTTTTCTTTTAAATGGCAATACACGTAATTCCTCAGAAAATGCATCATGAATTTCTATTACAATATATTTTTGAATTTTTAAATATTTTTCTTCAATACCTTAATTTTTTTTAAAAAAACACTAATTCACAGTTCTCATCCATTTACCAAATTTAATGCAATGATTATGGATGGTAACTTTGTTATCGTATGAAAATAAGATAGTTTCTAATTCTTCAAATCAAAACTAATTCTCTTCTTTCGACATTCAATTGTGCAAAATATCTAGCTAGTCCATTCTTAAAGTCATTATGGGTATCACATTTAATTTTGTTGTCAATTTTCTACCTTAGAAGATATCAACGTCCATGATATATTTTTTATTGCATACATGTTACATCTAAAAGGTAACATAATACATAATTCAATCATAAAGCATACAAATTTAATTAATAAATTGGCATAAAATTCTTTAGACATAAATGAATACAATGTACTAGAATCACATAAAATTTTATCAAATTGAGTAGAGAGCAAAAGCATACTTGTCACCACTTATTATGATTCATTGGACCCGAGTGTAAAAGCTAATATCCTTACTTCTATTAATTGTTTATCCCTGATTTATGAAGTTTCTACTTTCACTTGTACTGACAATTTTTCATAAAATTAATTTTGACCAAACTTATTGTCGCCTTGTAAACATTTCTTTTATTGAGCTTATCCTTGTTATTTTTCTTCTTCAAAGGATAGTCTATTTTACAGTGTCCAACTTCTCTACGTTTGAGATATTTCAGAACCAAAATGACACTTCCAAAAAAATCTCTTTCTATACTACTTACATAATGGCTTCTCAGACTGTATTAGCTTTTCATTGCAAACAAATTTGAAATTCTTAATTTTAAAATTTTTTATTAAAGTTTATTTTTTTACTAGGTTACTGCACCTAGTTTTGCTTTGAATAATTAGCTCTTGCTTAATCTATTTCACTCATTTTACTATGATTGTTTATTCATTAATATCAAAATATGCCAAAGCAAGTCTCAAATTTATCATTGAGTCATCTTAAAAATCTATTGCACTTTTCTTTCTAGGTGTTGATAAAATGAGGAGCATATGTTAATAGAGATGTTACTTTTGCGTCATATTACATTACTATCTTTGATCTCTAAACTAAGTTAATAAATTTGTTATGCAGTGCCAATCCCGCTGATAGGGAAGTATATCAATTTTTTAACACTTTCACTAATTCATTTCATTCAATCATTTGATAAAAGCATTTCTAGATTTCTCATGGTGCTATGCCTGCCCCCATCTCTCAGCCTCCCCTTGTAATGCAAAAGTTTCTAGCACCACTCTTTTATTATCAAGAGAAATTATACCTTTTATATTTTCAACAACTAGGTTTTAGTAAGAGTTGGCTCACTTGTTTATTTGAATTCTGGTCGTTTACTACTCTGAACTATTTTTAAATGCTAGCCAGATTCAGAAACTGACCCATTACTTGAGGATGATTTTTTAGTAAAAATTATATTATCAACTACTTAAGAAATCAAATTCATAATATCATGTAGTTTTTAGGGTCTAGGTTTTATATTTATTATATTTTGAATTCCACTTCTATGATAATTATTCTCAGCAGGCATCTTTACTTCTGTGGTTAGCCTAGAAGTTTGATTATTCTCAGCAAACATCATTCATTATGTTTGGCTTTTTTTAATCATGATTATTTATAAATGTTTAAATTTACTATGTTAATGCAAATTATCAAAGAATGATCATGTTTTGCATAGGTCACTTAACTAGATTAACTATAATTAGGTCATCCTATAACTTTATAGTAATCATATTCAAATTAAGGGCCTGTTTGGGGCAACTGTAGCTATCTGAAGAAGCAGTTGTAAAGTTGCTATCAGAAAGATGGTTTTGCTGAAATATTTTATTAGTTTGGAAAATTCATTTGTGTATCAGTTATGTTGCAGTTGTTTTTTTTAGAAAAGAGACATAAATGCCCTTGAATGTATGAGGTAGTTATAAATCAACTGTTTCAGAATAACATCAAACATAATGACAAATATAAACTTTCAGGAGTTCATGAATACTTAAAAAATCTATTGTTGTACAAAAGATGTTTATACATTACCTAACATTGAATAATATGAAAATTAAAATTGTCTTAGCCACAAGTAACCACAAGTAATATTATCATAATATTTATCTTCATGTTTAGATGATCAAGCCTATTAGAATTTTTTTTCAAAGCTACACTCCACACATCTTCAGTATCTAAAGTTATCTCATCATAGTTGTCAACTCATCTAAAGAAGTTGCAGTCATCTTGTGTTCGATTTTTAGGACACTTACAACTCTTCTATCATAGTTGCTTTTTTGATGTGAAGTAAATATATAGTGTTGCAATACATAATTTTGTATAGATAATTCTAGAGGTAGTTGATGTCCATGAACTCATATCTCTTGAAATAAGTGATGTTAAATATTAACATATATAAATCAACATTATGAAATAAACTTGAAAATGGAATCAAAACAATAATATTTAAATTATCGAGGAATCAATTATACCTAGAAAAACTACTTCAATAAACCTTGAAACGGTTGAATGCAGGGTTTTATATAATAGTTGAAACAAGTGTGACTCTTATAGAAATTGATTACAGTTCATCTATAATTTAAATTTATATCACCAAAAGTGTTGTAAACTTAACAAAAAAAAATCATCTGTATTATCTATTTATAAGAAAAAAAATGATCTACATTACATTATCCAAAAGTATATTTTGCAGTATGTGATATTCATATGCCTCATAATGTATATATGTTGGATTTTCATCTAGGACACGAAAATCAATATTTTCTCGAGAGGGATGCCGTCGTGTATAATTTTGTAGAGCTGTTGTTGTTGCTACTATTTTAACTCATTTTTGAAATATATATGTTGGCATATCGCACAAAATAATCTATTTCTTTTTTCATACTCCGAATGCCCTCTTGATAACACACCCCGTAATGAAGAGTATCGTTTGTTGTACATTTCTTTTCTGCTTCTAATTACTTTGTTGCTCATCTCAAAATCTAGGATGCAGTATTTTGCTTCCGAAAACGGCTTAAGAAAACCTTGTTGTATAGAAAATTTGACATCAACATGATAATATTTTCCTGAGAATAAATTCAAAATTATAACTTTATATGAATTGATATTTTCTTTTCATTTTAGTACGTACTAATCTTGAGGTGGTATTGAAAAATTATATTATCAGTTATGTGAACACTATCTTCTCATTCAACTATGATGAAGGTAAAACACACATTAAAGTTGCACACAACTAATATATATTGCATTTGTGATCCACAACATCTGATATATGCGACTTTCTCATTATTTGCGATACGAGCGTCGACGTATATTCCTTCAATTGTTTCTATGCAGTCCTATGACTCATCCAATTATTTTAACTTTATGTTTTGTTAAGTCCAAAGGATATATTAAAAATATTTTCATTGAATAATACTTTAATGAAAGGCATATATCTAGCATCATTGCATATTTCCTTTGGTGTACTTCTAAAAGTATGATTAATTGGCTTCACAAATTTGGAGGACAAATTGACTAACAAATTCAAGCCAATAGTGAAGTATCTATTAATTGACTCTGATGAATGTTGAAATCATTACACATTGTCCGTATAGATTCATTGTGTGACATAATACATAAAGTTATGGCCAATACTTCTCTTCTTGTAGTTCTAGATGATCCAAGCTACTCGTGTGAAGTATGTAAGTCATGTAGAAGATCACAAAATTTAGTTTATGACATTCAAAATATGTTATGGAACCTGTGTGGATGTCATTCAAGCAACTCACCGATTCATTTGTCACCAATATAAGATAATGCCACGTATATGTAAGTCTTGTATACGTAGGTCTCATAGTACTCATTTATTTTTTATTTTTATTTTTTTGAAATAGTGCATATTTGCATTAATGAGAAATAATAAAGTACAATATAGCACAGAAGTGCTTGATACAAAACATACTAAGAAGAAACAGCAGACACTCTCTCCTCCTCAAGTAAGGAGTGAAAAGATGGAGGAATAGTGGTACAAGAAGGACTAGGCCACAAGAAGCTAGAAGATAAGCTTGGCAATTCATCTGATATGATCCCTCTTCACATGTGTAAAAGCATATGGAAGTCTGGAGGAAGGATAGATCTGGGTATATCTTCCATGTCATCGCAGGTCGTATGGAGGAAGTCAATCAATCGAGGCATTGTCTCCTTCCAATATGAGACTTATCCATGCTTCAATGCTCAAAATGTAGCATAGCCTTGAGTTCAACTATGTCCCAATGATGGAGGTGTACCCCAAGAGCTTTGAGGAGAGTGCCACTATCATCACGAGGGACAATACCAATGCCGATCACCGAGGGGAGGAGAGCACCATCTATGTTGGCCTTGAGCCATCCAGAGGGGAGTCCAAAATTGAGTAGGTTGGTAGACATCCCATTTCAGATGAGAACCAACAAGGCTTGGTAAAGGTACTCATGATGTAGGCACATGATCCCGAGTAGCAAATGGGCTTCCATGTGTCTTAGCATTGAGCCCGCCACATAGATAGATCAAGATAGTAGTATAGGTCGTAAAGAAAGCAAATAACTCTCAAATGCAAGGGCATAGAGATACCTGGTGAGTTCTGCAAAAGTAAAAAAAGTCATGAGCAATGAAAAGGATGTGGTCAATGTCCTCCATGGCATCACCCATGGGCAACTCTCATGTCCAAGCCTCGGATGAGAGCCAACATGGTTGGTAATGCCCCACCAAGTCTCCACCAAAATAGTCTCAAGGACTAAGCTTGAGTTTTGCATGTAATGTAGGGTCTAATCAGCATAGTACTCATTTATTAGACATATTGTTATTGCAATAATGGATATGCGTTGTGTCCTTTCCAATTGCTCGTACCTTTCATTTGTCTCCATCAATTTTCTATTTTTCAAATGCGCAAGATCAACATTTTACATTTTATCCAACACAAAAAGTTACAAACATATGATACAAATCTAATGGCAATACATAAAATGTATGCTAGAAGTTATAACCCACAAACACGACCATAGCATAGAATAAAAATTATAAAGCTGATAAAGTACTATAAAAAGAGTTAACAGACTTGGCAAAGTTGGAGATTTATCAGTACATATGCAAAACATAAACAAATTAAAGCATTTCATAAGTTCTATCACATGTCACAATTGTTAAAAAAGTAACAAGGTAATAAACCCTTCATTATGTTACTATTTCCATAAAGGCCTCTCGCTTGATTGAATCTTCAAGAAGTTTCATTGAATATAGGTATAATGACATGTCGTCAAAAACTTTAGGAGTGTTATCTAGCAGCTTCAAGGCTTTCGACATCGTTGGACATACATGAACTGTGCTGCCACTCGATGTCATATTTGCGCATGTAGTAATTAATATGATATTTGATATCTTCAGAATGTGGCATCACCTTTACTTTTTTTTACTTTGTTAACCTTGTGAATCTGGATGTTTCGAATGACTAGATTCAACGTGCTTATCTACTTCACGCACTATTTCTTCATTCATATCATTGGATTGTGAATATTTATGCTCAGCTAAATTTTGTGTTCCTTCCTTTTTTGTAGCCCAAGCATGAGTACTAGTAGTTACAATATCTCCCAAACATCATGTCAAGCTTTTCTTCTAGCTTAGGATCTATGCCTCTATACCTAATTTTTTTCGCATTTGGCACAACTTAAAAATTAAAAGCATCATTTGTAAGTATTAACTTTGAATTATTCTTGGAATTATACATCTTTTTACATTTTAAACATACCTGAAGTTTATTTCTCTACCAATTTTTTGATGCATCTATTTTTTTTCTAATGGATCCCAGCTTCTAGTGGAACCTCATTTTAGTTCCTTCAAAGTTTCTAATTTTTTGAAGTTGGTCTCATTTATTTTTTAATTGTCTTATAATACTCTCTTTCTGTTTTCTCCTGAAAATTTTCATTATATTATGCCAAACTTCTTAATAGAAATGTATTATAGGTCTGTTTCCTAATTCCACTTCTTTTAAACATAGGCCACAAAATATAATCTTGATATCCCTCTCCATGTGGCAGCTACACCACCATTCTTTGGTTTATTCATTTGACAGGGAAGATATAAAATAACAATTAAACAGCCCAAGAATATATAAGAAGAAATTGATCTATACACAAAAATTGGGTAATATCAGAACTTGATATACAAAGAAAAAAAACAACCAAATGTATAAATGTACACACACACACACACACACAAAGTTTAGTTTATTCCTATATTGCATTGTTAAAATCCATCAAATATCTTCAAAAATAATAAAAACATATATATTTTTAATTTTTATGAATCATAAACTGTATTTTAAGCAAACTGTGTCATTATTCATACTATGGTTGAGATGTTTGATGGTCACCGACTAGGTTGTTATTTGTGTTCAACGTGATAATAAACAAATTTAATACAAATATGTTCCAACTTGCTAAGAAACTTGAGCTCACTTGTGATCCAAATAGAAATAAAGTTATGTTCATTTATGTGTTTCTAATTTACATCTCCATTTGCAGTTTTGATTGATTTTAGTCAAAATTATTACAACTAAATTTCTAGCTTACATCAAAAGAAAAAAAATAATTGTTTTAAGTAGTGATTTTAAAATTGTGAATTCTAAATCTTCTACATCAAGTTTAAAGTCCCTTCCTATCTCAACTATAATCCATCAAATCAGTAAACTAACTAGAAATAACACATTGTCCAGCGGTGAACAACTTGATTACATGCATTTTTTAACTCATCTACTTCTCATCTTTGATTGGTGAATGACTCTCTAATTGAAAAAAAGGAAAGAGAACTTCAAGGAATAAAGGGAATATCAAATGGAGTTGATTTAGGCTAAGTCCATTAAAAGGAATGTTTAAAATATTTAGGAAATTTTATGAATTTAGTTGGAATTTTGAGTTTAGTTTGATTGATTTGAATTTATATTTCATTTATATATGTGAATATAAATGAGAATATAAATGGATCTTGAGAAAATTTCCTGAGTTTGAATTGATTTGATCATATTTTAGGCTAAATCCTTAAGAAAGGATTAAGGACTTAGGAAAATTTGGATTTAGGAATTTAATGGATTTTGATCGACATCACAAAGAATCATAAACAAAGCCTCAAAACAACAATTTTTTTGAATAAAAACCCCAACTTTGGCCTCCAAATAACAGTTTTTTTTATATCAATATTACTGTAACAAATAATAATTGCAAAATTGTGAGAAGAAAAGTCTCAATTCCTTTATGCGATCAACAAATGTAAGCAAAAAAAGAAAGAAAAAAAGTAACAGAGAAACACAATACTATTGACCTCAGATATGCTCTAAGCAAGAAGTAAAACTAGTTTTTGAGTCGGTGAAAAAAACCCCAAATTTGGCCTTCAAACATCTTATTTGAGATCAATATTTTTGTAACAAATAATACTCGCAAATCTGCGAGCCAAACAGCCTTGATTCCTTCATGGGATCAATAATCACAAACCCCAAAAATATTGTATTAGAAAAACACAATAATGCTGATCTCAAAGAAGCTCTAAGCAAGAACGAACGATTACAGAAAGAAATCACTCATCTCACCCCATCTCAGAATAAATTACCTTACAATGACTGTGATGGTGAAGATCGATGCCGTCGATTGGTCTCACGTCGACAGGAACTCGGTTAGTTTCTCAAGCCCTAATGTTGATTGAAACTCTTTGTTTGTCTAGCAAGACGTCCTCGAATACTATTCGGAAATCCATAAATCGGTTTGCGAGGGTAATTTTTATAAAGTTGTAAGGGTAATTTTGGAAGAATAATATAAAAGCCGGGATGAAATCGCGGAACAGAGCTCCCTTTCTTAAGTTGCAAAACCTTAGTTCTAGAGACTAAAATTCCGGAAATGCGGCAAGAAAGCGCTTCACCAAACGACCACTCAGTTTCATTTCAAAATGGAAAGCATGAAGAACACGCAACCAAATAGCGCCTAGATCTCATTTTTTAACTTTATTTCTAAATTTAAATGTGCTTTCATTATAATTTTTATTGTGTCCTTGTTTTGATAGTAATCATACCCAGATTGTTGATCTTTTATATTCTCAAGTTATTTTATAAGTTGCTAACTCAAATTTAAATAAAAACCATCTAAAATAATAATTATGCCTGAAAATGATTAATTCCCTATAAACTCATTTTACAAAATGAAATACAAAAACTTGATTTTTCTAATTAAACCCAAACCTCCTTCCCCTTTGTCATTTCATTTTCTTTATTTCTTTATTCAAATTTCCTTAGAGTGATGAGTGAATGAATGGATGGATGTTTGCATATTCATAATTATTGATATGTTGCTTATTAAATTAAAATTCATCATAGTCATTTTCCTAACCTTTTTGTAACCCATGCACTGTTGTATACCAATTTTCACTACATTAAAATTTTGCCTCATTAAACTTAAATAGTTAATAATAATTTAATATAAATTGTATTCTAAATTTAATTATCATGCATATAAAATTTTTAAAAAAATTATCATAAGAAATTATATTTATCTTAATAAATAAAAAATATATTTTTAATATTATTAAAATAAATAAGAAAGTAAATTTATATACTAAGTATTAAACCTAAGTCTAAATCTTAATCCCCCCTTCATGCACCAGTTTTCCTCCTGTTGTTATTGTGCTATTTTTAGTTCTCTTTTCTATTGCACTACTTTCCTAAACACTCACTATCGTTCTGTGGGGTGCGATGAGCCCCATGGGAAGGTTGTACCTTGAACCACTGTTTGCTTGCAACTAATGCTGCTAATCCTCCCACCCCTACCAGCAAGTCCAACCTCGATGTTGCCCATGCAGCCTAAATCTGCCCTCCAATTACAACCCTGTCACTTTACTAGTTGGTTCTACCTTGTTCAATAATTTTTTAATCAATGTATGCTAATTTCTTTTTTCAAATAGATTTAAATGAAGAATATGTTTTAGCATAAAGGCAATTTACATTTATTTTGGTTCTTTTCAAAATGAATAAAAAGATAGATTCATTTAAAAAACACCAAAAATATTGATGTTTTTTATATGAGTCATCTTCTAATATGCATATTTCTCAATTATAATTTCTTGAATTGATCATGAAGCTCTTGAAGCTGATCACTATAACATAAAAATTTCTTTACTTGGAATACATGCATTTGATATGACATCTTTAGAGTGTGATGCTGATATTCTAAATTTTATTTGGGATTATGCCTCTCATCAAAAAGATAAAGTTGGAAGAATAAATTGGATGTTAGGACTATATCAATTGACTCCTCTAAATACCCCTGTTAATGCTTGATAAATATGGTCATCACTTTTTCCCCTTATGGTATAAATTATTTCTAGATTAGCTATAGAATTTTTTGTGAAAATAAATCGTGCCTATTATCTTCTTTGTTTTTTTTGTAAAGCTACACGGACGTCCTGGATCTAATGTTATTTTTACAATGGATGAATTTCAAGTTTGGATGAAAATGATTATGGGTAATAAATGTCCATTCATAAAGCATATAAGCAACAAATCAAAGTCTCTTTTGGCTGTCATTGTATAAATTATTTTGCTGATGGGTAGAATTTTCTTTGAAAACAAATCTTTCCTATTATCTTCTATACTTTTTTTAATAAAGCCACATGACTGTCCTAGATCTAATGCTTTTACATTGGATGAATTTCAAGTTTGAAAGAAAGTAAATAATGGTGATAAATGTTCATTCATAAAGTATATTGTAAAGAATCAAATTCTACACAAACAATTTTTAAAAATATTCATGATATGGTGAATTAATTATAACACATTAATAAAGGATTTGATTTACTTTTAAAAATCAATATTCTCAACATCAGCTCAATGTTTTTATCAATGTTACAAAGTGGCTTGTATTTTAAGGTTGTTCTTTTAAGGTCTTGATGAAAGTGAAGAATCAATTAATCAACATGGTTGTGAAAATCAAACCGGACATTGAATCGGAAGAAGGAAAGGTTCAAGGTTCACTAGTCCGATCGGGATTGAACCGGATAATGTAATAAATATTGAAATTATTCTAATATAATTATAACAATGTAGTATTGATGTGATAATGATGCAATAATGCAAATATATAAGAAAATTGAAATAAAATTGAAGAAGTAGTATCCTTTACTATTAAAAACTCAAATAACTTTAATTTTTTAATTATTAACCTCTTTTTTTGTGCCATGTAGATGATCTTTGAATATTTTGTATTTTGTTCATTTAGTAATTTGATCATTTGAAACTGAAATAAAAACAATAAATTAGCAATTAGTGTATAAAAGTGATGTCATGAATTAGCATAAAAATTTGTTTTGTATATGTAAATTTAAATTGAAAGATTAAAAATAATAAAACTCATAATTAAGAACACAGACATAGATAAAGTGCACATAGAGAAAAATAATTATAATTCTATAGTCCATGCACACCATCATTTGATAAAGTCTAACTGAAGAAGGCTATAAATAGTTGATAGTTAAATCTAAATACAAAAATAAAATTTATTTAGAAATCATCTCTAATAAACGTGTCCATGAATTCTGCTTCCTCAATATTTGGCTCTTCACTATCTCCCTCTCCGAAAGCTTTTAAAGTATCACTTTCAAGATCTTCATTTATAGCATCAATGAATTCTCCTTCAACTACACATTTAAGATTTTTCATTATGGCATTATCAATCAATTAAATTCACACATAAATTAAAGAAAAAAAGAAACATACTTTGAGATTGCAAATTGGTTGTCATATTAGCCTCTTCAGTTGATGAAATAATATCTTCCCTATAAATTTCATTCTCTAGATCATCATAGCTAAGTTTAGGTGTTGGTTCTTCATCAGCGATCTAAAAATCAATCCAAATTAATGCTTGTGTAGTCCAAGGGATCATAATTTCCTTTTTTTTAATTGCAATCTGAAAAAGTAAACATGACACAAGTAAAATGATACTCATTGATTATAATTACTATGATAAATAAATAAAATTGATACCTATTTCTTAAGTTGAGGTTGTATCTAACATACACAAGATCATTTAACCTTTGATGTTCTAGATGATTTCATCTTTTTATGTGAATTTTCTCAAAAAACACTCTAATAACTTCAGTAAATAAAGAACATAATATTGTCACATCTTTCTTAATATGAGATGCATCAATAGATTTTAAAAAAGTAAATTAAAAAATTGATCAATATTTTATTTATATTATTCATTCAGCCATCAACCATTAATGTGCATTTAGTGTCTTTCTAAGAACTATATAACTCCACAAGCAATCTACATTCTTCTTTGCAATCTTTTAATAAGTTCACTCTCATTCTGTAATAAAAGGGAGTTGGTAGTCAGGACCAATAGTTGCAATTGTGTCAACAGCTTTTGTGCAAAAAGAGAATTTAAAGTATTTATGAGAATCTAACAATTGAAACCATCTAATAATAAATAAATCAACATAATGAATAGCATCTTTTGATGCTAATACACTTTTAATGATGATTGTGTTCTTGATTTTGTTCTAAGAAAAATACTTCAATTATCTATCTCTTTCTTCTATCTTTATCAACCTTCTATCTTGTGTGGATGAACTTTGTGTTCTAGAAAGAGAATTAGAACCCATCTCTTCATCAATGATTGTATCATGATATTTATTTATACTCTTTTCTTTTTCTTCTTATTTCCTTTTAGATATTTATTTCAATTTTTTTTTTTTTGCATTTGATAATGAATATCATGTCACATTTGTTTGCATGCAACAATATTACCCTCCACACCAGCAACAAGATGTTTCATTCTGTTAATGTCTAAACCTTTATATATAGTACCACAATGCAAACACTTATATTATTTTTTTCCATCAGAATCTTTCAATTTACTAAAGTAATTTCATGCTATATCCACTTTTTCATGAACACTATGTGTTGAAATAGAAGGTCCATTTGTAGAAGGATCCATTCTAAAAATTACACAACCAAAATTTAAAAACTAAAAATAGTTGAAAAAATAATATTGGAAAAAAAAGTTAGAAAACTAAAAGTAATTGAAAATATTATGGACTAAGAGCCTTGCTCAGAAGCTAATAGCATAAAGAAATAAGTTAGGTAAAATCATCTGCAGCCACCAAAAATTCTGTCTAAGTTGCCTGAATCATTTAATAGGAGCAATGCAGCTCAAACCAACTAGCAAAAGGAGAGAGAAGCAGGAAAGGATGCATGAGAGAATGAGAGAAATAGTTGTCACTAATAGAGAAAATATAGAATATCTAATAGCATAACCCAAAAGCAGACATAGGCTAAGTTGATCAAGCCATTCAATAGAAGAGAAAAAAAAAAGCCCAAAAATGTTGCATCACCCATTAAATGCAAAACTCATCATCGTCCAACTTTCAACAGTTCAAGCCCCACAGGCCATATCATAAAGAATACCTTTACATTATAGTGTTAGAACTTCTATGAGATTATATTCTGCCAACCAAGAGCCAAAATCAGCTAACCGAAGAGTCAAATTTAACCAACCAAAGAGAATATGACAATGTGCTTAGATGAATTAATGGTATATAATTGCCCTTCCATTTTCATATATGAGATAAAACTTTCAAACAAATGGTAAATAATTTACCTTAAAATTAGTAAATGTGTCATCATAGTGACAAATAGGATTATTCCGGACAAACTTTCCATTATAGAATTGATCAATAATCATATAGAAAAACATCACAATTCTTATTCCGGTCAAAATTTCAAATTGACAGTTTCATTACACTATGCCAAATCAAACAAGTGAATGACAGAATCAGCCTATCAGAGACAGATATTGCAAAGAGAGAAACATGGCTTAATCAGTTATTCCTGAGTGAGAGAATGAGTAGGAGAAATATGTTTTTATCCTAAATCATTTTCAACATCAACAAAGATTAATAGGTAACAACTAACACAAGGAGAAATCAACAAAACACTAAACTAATAGAAAACAATTCCATTTAAATATGACAATTTTGAAGCCTTGAAGCACAAGGAGAAATGAAAAATCAAGGACATTAACCAACCAAGAAAACATTTTAAATTTCTCCATATAGGTCATGGTTAGCCTGTGTTGAGTGAGAGACCAAGCAAGAGATTGAGAGAGAGAGAGAAGAGAGAGCAATGACGAGCAATGATCAAGGAGAAGGTGAGAGCTGAGAGCTTCGAGACCAAGAGTGATGAGATGGAGAGCAGCGATGAATGACAAGGAGAGTCTTGAGTGTTGTGAGAGAGAGAAAGGAGATTCAAAAAAAGAATAAAGACAAGGTTGGATTAAAGGGGTCATTCGATATGATATAAACCGTTGGATCAACATTTAATGACATGGATTGGTTGATTTCAAGCATCGACTAGATTTATAAGACCAACGCCAGTTCAGTGGTTAATTGGTCTAACTCAATTTTATGATCGGTTCATGTTAGTTCGTTGCGAATCTAGTTTTTAAACTATACCGGACCCGCTACACGACCAGCTGGTTTGATTTCAAAAACCTCGATATTCAAGGTAATTTTTTTCCAAATTATAAAGTTATTAGCTTCTTATTGTAAGGGTGTAAATACAATGATATTACAAAATGCTTTCCAAAATGCTTTATATATATCTCTAAAAATTTAAAAAGAGATTTTATCTCTATTCTCAAACAAGATGAAATTTTTTTGATGTAAAATATTGTATTATAATTGATGAAGCTTGAGACGAATCAAAATAATAAAAAGTGCTAATTGTATTAAGATTTGTCGATAAAGATGGATTTATAAATGAGTGATTCTTTGATATAGTTCATGTTCTAAAGAAAAAAATTTGTGATGTTCTTTTCCATCATAATCTTGATATTCATGAAATTCAAGGTTAAGGGTATGATGGTACAAGTAATATGTGGGGTGAATGGAATTGGTTGCAAGTTTTGTTCATCAATGATTGTTTTTTTTTGCATATTATATTTATTATTTATCATATATACTTCAATTGATTTTAGTAGCATCATAAAAAAATGTTATTTCTACTTTGTCAATTCTCCATCTATTTGATGCTTTTAATTTGTTTAGTTAGTTCTTGTAAATTACAATATTAGTTGAAAATTGTTCAGGCAATTAAAATTATAAAAAAGATTGCAGTCGATGACGTAGATTCTAGTAAGGGGTTAAATCAATTTAATACCTTAAAATGTGTAGGTGATACAAGCTGAGGGTCACATATGAGTTTTCTATAGTTTAGTCAGGATGTATGATGCCACTTGTGTTATTTTATAAGTTGTTAAGGAAATTCATAAAGTCAAAGATATGTTGTTGATAGAGCTTATGATTTAATGAACTCATTTTAATTTATTCTCACGCGCACACACACACACATACAAAAAGTTGGGTACAGAATTTTTGAGCCAATTTGTTCTCGCCTTTTTACGTTTTTTTTTTTTCTAGCAAACACCTAATTTTTGAATGTGAACCAACCATTGATCCTAAAGAGAGCTAAATAGTGAACCAATTAGGTAAGCTACAATACAATAGGGATTACTAACTAAACTAATTACCTGCGCCCAAAGTTTAAAATTGTGCAATTGCGTATTGAGGTGTTTTTCGTTCATGAGACGAGACGTCAGTCTCAAGGCGTTTTGAGGCATAAGCCTCAAAATCAATAAATTGTGCAAAGTAAGATGTATCATACACAACTACATACATCAAAGTGCAAAACAAGAAGTAATATATTAATATACATATTAAAATGTAATATGTAAATATTCTATTATAGTAGGAAGTAATAAGTTGTGTAAAATATCAAGTAACATATTAATATCTTGGCATTAATCATGAAGTTAGAAGTGTTATACTAACATCAAAGTAACATAAGATATCAAAATAAGAAATAATGACATAACAATTCAAAATAAATTTAAAATAATAAGTTTCTCTCTTCCACTCTAATTATCTAATACTAAAAAGCAAGAGCATCACAAGTAATGATGGTAGTTGATTGGATAAAGCTCATAGAAGAGAATTTTTGAAACGTTTGTTCCCTCACCCTATACAGTTTGTTCAACGCATTGGATTAATGCCATCATAAAGGGATTTGATTTCAGAAAGAAATCATGAAATTTGCTATTAACTCTGTTTATTACTGAATGTTACTATTTTTTTTGTTCATGTTGGCAGACTTTAATCTTGGAAGTATATTTTACTTGTCATGTTTTAGGTTGAGGGGCTTGCTTGAGGTAAATTATATTGAAGAACGGAGACATTTGTAAAGTAATAATTGAGCATGCATTTTAATTCTTTTTGGGTTGTTATGAAGTGTACAGTAAACTCCTATTATATTGCAAAATAATGCCGAGAGCTCACTAGAAGACCTGGACAGTGCAGAATACTCTGACAAATCTTAGGATGTTAAAATCTACGCAAATAGAAGTCCTCATGCCCTTTTATGAGAATGATGATATCCATTCTCCTCTCCCATGCCATAAATAACCAACACCTCAAGTTATCCCTATGATGCACTAACCATTCTTAAAAAGTAGTATGTAGTGTCTAACATGTATCAAACACGATACACATGCGCATTTGTCCGATATGTGTTGGACACACTTGTGGCATGTCCAACAACAACAACAACAAGCCTTAATCCCACTAGGTGGTCATTTTGAATTCTTTGTCTCCATTGTTCTATTATGTGTCAAATCATTTAATTCAAGTATATTAAGATCATTTTTTATACATCTTAACCAAGTCTTTTTGGGTCCTTCTTCTTAACATAGGCAAATCTTACTCTTTCTGTCACATTGGGACGGTAGGCTTTATGTGGCCAAACCATCTGACTCTCCTAATCTTATCTACCACTCCAAATTTTTCTTGAACATACTCATTTTGCATTCTATCTCTGGGGTAAAACTCATCCACCGCATCCTCATCTCTATAACACTTAACTTAGTCTCTTTTATTGCCAACATTCGCACCATAAGTCATTGGTCTTACCATCTTATAAAATTTTCTCTTAAGTTTAAGTGGAACTTTTCATATCACATAGGCATCTTCCTCCAATCCATCCAACTTGAATTCTACTAATAACATCTATCTATTTCACCATCATTTTGAACAATAGGCTAAATATCCACTCTTATTAATGACTTGATCAAAGTCACAACACTACCGAAAACTATAACTAAAATTACACTCCATATATTCGTTTTAGATCTACTTAAACGAAAACCTTTAGACTCTAAAGTTGACTCCATGTTGGACTTCTCAGTCTTATCAACAAGAAGAATGTCATGAAAAAGCATACACCAAGGTACATCTTCTTGTAAATGCCTCGTAAGAACATCCATAACTAAAGTAAAAGATAAGGGCTTAATGTTGATCCTTGATGTAATCCAATGAAATAGGAAAATATTTTGTCAATCCTCCTTGTGTTTGGACCACAAAGTAATCTTTACATATCTTTAATGACTAATATAACCAATATTAACTTTTTTCGTTCTAACTCTCCAGAGAACATCTCTTGAGACTTTATCATAAGTTTTCTCTAAATCAATAAATATCATATGTAGATCCTTCTTATTTTCTCTATGCTTCTCCATCAAACCTCTTAACAAATGTATAGCATCCATCTACGGCATGAAACCAAAGCGATTGTGAAACTTACGTATCACATCGTAGTGCTTTTCCCTCTCTCCCATAATTTTAGCGTGACACATTAACTTAATTCCTCTTAATTTGCATCTTTTCCTTTATTCTTAAATATAGGAATCAACAAACTCTTTCTCCACTCTTCTTTTTTAAAATAACATTAAAAGATTTATAAACCAAGAGATCTCCTAAACATTTCCACACTTATTGGAATATTATCAGGTCCTCTTTTCCATATTTCATTTTTTTAAAGTTTCTAACATCAAATTCTTCTGACGATAAAATGAAATTCTATTTTTGTTTAGGTATTAAGGTTCTTTAAAGTCAATCGTCTTTCGGATCCTTCATTGAAAAGTTTATTAAAATCTCATCTATTTTATTATCTTTTCAGAAAAGCCTTTATTTTTTATCCTAACTCTTCTATTCTCCTCTTTCTTTATTATACATACATCTTTCACCTTCTTTGGTATTCTATTCATTTAAATTTAAATTTTTTCATCATATCTTTCTTAGAATCTCTGGTAGTTTTATATCTTTCCCTCTCAGGGTTTTACATCTAAGTTTTATAATCTTCTTATTTCTTATCTTTTTTCTTTAGCGCCCACCAACTATTCTTATTAAAGAAGTTTTTTTTGATTCACATCTTTCTTGATTTGTAATTTCACTTGATATTTTTTCTTACATGTTAGCTTTCCTACATCCCAATTTCTGTAGCTTTTAAAATATTTTTTATTTGTGTTTTTTAAGTGTCAATCATCTAATCTTGGGATAATAATTTAGTTTATTTGTTCTCTTACAACCTTTCATCTTAAATCTAAAATCTAAAACTAATAGTCGATATTGCTTAAAATTTCACTTAGAATGGCCTAATCTTTCTGATATAAGCGATCTATTTTTCTTATCAAAAATAATCAATCTGTTTTCTTAGATCCATTTTATAAGTAATAATATGTTATCTTTAAATAAAATATTAATTCTAATCGTAAAAGAAAATCTAATGTAGTACTACCTTCTTAATTAAACTCATCATGTTATGAATCTTTAAAATCTTACCAAAACACGTGTTAAATTTAAATCACGATAAATCTTTTCTTCGAGTATCTTTTGTATTAATCTCTCTCTTAATTCCAAAATTTTTCTTTGAACTTACTTAAACCTACTTGAGGAGCGTAGACCTTATAACATTGATAATCTTGGTATCATGATAATCTTTAAAGGTATAATTACATCTTAAACATCATTATATCGTTATCATTAACTTTTATCCTATCACTTTTAGTTCGACTTTTACAATACCTTTAAAGCAAAAATCATCAATCTCCTTCACCAACCCATTTAGTTTCTTGAACACATAAAATATTTATCTTTCTATGGACCATAATATTTATTAATTCCATTAATTTACCTGTAAGAGTACCTATATTCCAAGATCCTAATCTAATTCTAGCGTTTCCTTTAATTAAAATCTACAAAAATCATAGCGTTTCCTTCAATTAAAAATTATGTAATTTTATTCTAATTATGATTTTCAAAATCAATGATCTCATTAATTAGATAAAATTATTTTATAAACACTATATGTGCAGGGTAGAGATTTGAAGTCAATTTTAATGTCGAAAAGGTTCTTGTATTAATTAAATTAAATGAAAATCAATCTCTGTAATTTAGAAATAAAATTACAAATTATTAATCATCATATATTTTTGATGCTTAAATTGCGTCATTTGCGTGGGTTGTTTTAGTTTGATCGGTTAAAACCAAAACTTATAATAAGAGTTTCAAATCGGTGAAATATCGGCTGATTGTGGTAGATCTAATCTATTGGTAAAACAAAATTGACGGGATCTAAAAATCTTAAAGATATTTAAATTAATTAATTTTTCAAATCAAATTAAACTTTTGAGTGTCAATCTAAAAATCTCTTAATGAAATTATCATTAAAACTTAAATCAAATTCAATCATCCACCTTCCCAGTTTGTCGGGACGACAAATTAAGAAAATTATATTGAAAGGAGCCAATCGTGTGTTCTCATGTTCACTTTCAATCAATCTCTCAGGTAAGGATGTGACGCGTGGCAGCGATGACTACGGATAAACGATTCTGACAGAGTTCTGATTGGGTGGTTTGTCCAATTAGACTCCATTTTATTACGATCACGTTCGTAGCTCATATGCTCCCAATACTCGCCTTTGAGTGTGTCATGGGGTATGATAGCAACCTTCTCGGTGAGGTACTTAAGCTTCTGCAGGGAAAACACCACCCGGCCAGATTTCTTGGATGGCGTAACTTCGATGTTTGATAAGGATCCGGTTTAGTCGACTACCTCCTCTAAGTTGGGACTGTAGCCGCGATGACGGATCATGAGATCTAGATGGCGTGTCATCATTCATCATCGGTTTAAGAAATGATAAATTTCATAAATCTTAAATTTTAAAACTCTACACTTCTACTTATCGTTATGCATTTAGCGATCTAACATAGCATCGAAGTTCTCTCTTTTTTTGAGAGGTGTAATTAATTAGCTTATAGGAAACTTGGAATCGATCTAAAGTCCCTCAAATGAGAGCGAAATCTCAGGTAGTGTCTTATCTATTATTTCTCCCACGAAAATTATCTCAACTTCAAATCATCTTCTTTCATTCGTTGTCGTTGAGGTGGTGGCAATTTTGTCACGATTATCTTTTAAATTTTTATCTATAATCACACCTATGCTATTTCTAATTTAACTTCTATCTGAATACTAAAGTTTAAAACCTAAACTATCAATCTCCTTAATTTTCTTTCCAACCCATTTAGTTTCTTGAACACATAAAATATTTATTTTTTTATAAATCATAATAGCTATTAATTTCATTAATTTACCTGTAAGCCTAATAACCTGTGACATGTCCAATTTAAAAAAATTAAAACAATTTTTGGACATGCGTGTTTTGAATAATTAACTTTAGAGTTTATAAATATTAATTACATGTATAAATAAATATTAATTTTTGATAATTTATATTGTATTAAATAATTTATACTTATTTTTGTATGTAATGTTTTAAAAATGATGATTAAATCTTTTTAGTTTTTTGTTAGAATTTGACTGTTTATTATTTTATTATATCCATTTTTCATAATATTATACTATTTCTTACCTATTATCATAATTTAAAATACTATGTATTCTTTTATTCACTTTCTTGTATTATGTCATATTTTTGAAATTGTGTAAACAAAGCTCTTTAAATTGGTTATTACCTACTTTTTAAAACTTGAAATATAGGTGTTGGATCATGAAATTAGATCAGATCCTTGCTTCAAGATGTAAATTCTCCATTTGTTATCATTAGATTACTAGACTTTAAATTTCACATCCATTCAAATCGAAAGAAGCAGCTTCACTATATTTACTCTACATCCCACCGAACAGTTATAGGTAAATAAAATACGCTGCATTTATTTTACTCAAATATTTCTTAAATAAATGTATTTTAAATACATACAACCAAGCATTCCTCGAGAACAATTGTAGGATGTGTGGATCTCCTTCTAAAGAAGTACTAGTGTAAGACCGATAATTTTGTTGCTACTTCAAACATGCATTTAGGCATGTAGCTCGTTTTCCAAATTACCGGCATTCAGAGAGCAGTTTCTTTCTACTTTTCATTTTAAGTTATTTACCTTTTATGCTTTTCTGTTATGTTGATATAGTAGATGAGAAGAGCCTTATCTCAAATGCAAGCTGAGAAGCTCGTTCACTTATGGTGGAGGGAGGGTTCTTGTCTAAAGTTCATTTCTTATTTTTTTCTTTGCGATTCCTCATTGTAGCATTTATATGCAGATAAAAATGTGTAGCAAATACAACTTTTTGTATTTCTGATCAAGGAACTATCCGCAGAGAAGGTTGGAGGGACTTCTATTGAAACACAAACTGAAGGGATTGAGACTAGGAGCTCAAAACCGAAGACAACTAAAGCAGAAAGGCGTGCCATTCAGGAGGCTCAGCGTGCTGCAAAGGGTGCAGCGAAGGATGCTGGTAACCTTTTATTAATTATTTTCTGATTACTGAATATACCTTTTTTATGTTAAATGCATGGTGATACCGCTGAGAATTGTTGGTAATGCTTGGTGAGGTACTGGTGTCATTGCTTAAACCTTAACAAATTGGTCAGTGAACTTTGTTTCTCAAAGGCAACATGTTAAAAAGCTTATGGATTCATAATTGTCTAGTCTTGCATTTTTGAATCTAGATATCTCTCTGGCACCCTCATTTGTGAGAAATAATTTCCAGGTCTTTTTTTGGATTACAAGTTTTTACTTATTCTTGTTTCTTTTCATCAGTTGAGAAAAAAAAGGATAGGTTCTAGTTTTTGCTAGTGAATTTTGATTTTTTTGTGTATTATCTCTATTTGGTTCGAAGGAATTGAAAGAGAGAAAATGAAAAACGAAATGGAAATAGAGATGACAAAGGAATACAATGGAAACTACTTTTCATTCTTCTTGTTTGGTAAAGTAAAATTGTGCAAGGACAGTTGCATCGATGTTTGGGTGTAGTGTTAAATAAGAGTTCTTACATTATGGAAGGATGTGGGCAGATAAGTTAGTCTATGGAACTAGAATTAAGTTAGGAACTTAGAATATATGTACTCTTACATGTAAATTAATTGAATTAATATATATTATAGTTCATAGGAAGATAAATATTTTATGTATTTAATAAACTTAATGGGTTGGGAAAAGGTTAAGGAGATTTATAGTTTAGGCTTTAAACTTTGATATTCTAGTATGAGTCGTACTAGAAATGGTATAAGTGTGATTATAGATCAAAGTTTGAAGGATAATGTTGTAGAATTTAATTAGATTGGTGATATACCTGTAGCTTTAAAGATTATTGTTAATGCTAAGTTTATTAATATTTTAAGTATTTATGTTTTTCAAGTAGATTTAAATGTAAGCTTTTTTAAGTAAAAATGATTGATGGAGTCAAAATGCATAAGAAAAAATAAAAAAGAAGTCTTGTTATAAAAATATTTAGATATAAAAACTCGGAGAATTGGGAAAAAGTATAAAGTGGCTTGTAGAGATTCTAAGAAAGTAATATGTGATGCAAAGAATTTAGTTTTAGTGAATTATACAATAGATTGAACTCTAAAGAGGGTAAAAGATATATATATAAATTAGCTAAGTAAAGAAATAAGAGAAGTAAGATTTAGTTCAAGTGAAGTACATAAGGATGAAAATCATAAGTACTTTTCTTAGAAGAGGATATTGAACGTAGGTGGATAAGATATTTTGAAAAATTTCTCAATAAAGATTTTTAAAGTATGATTGACTTTAGCAACCTTATTATTTTAAATGAAAATAACAAATTTTATTTTTATCATTGTATTAATAAAATTAAAGTTGGAGAGATTTTAAAGAAAATGAAGTGTGGAAAAGTAGTAAAACTTGATGATACTCCAATAGAAATGTGAAAATGTTTAGAAGATCAAGGAATTTCTTGAATTAATAATTATTTTAATATTATTTTAAAGATGAAAAAGATGCCAGATGAGTGGAGAAAAAATTTGTTAGTTCTTATTTCTAAAAATAAAAGTGATGCACAAGAGTGTACAAATTATAGAGGAATTAAGTTAATGTGTCATGCCATAAAATAATGGGAGAGAGTAATTGAGCATAGATTACGACGTGATATAAAAATTTCTTAAAACCATTTTGAATTTATCCAGGTAGGTCTATTATGGATGCTATATATTTGTCGAGAGGTTTGATGGAGAAATATAGAGCGATTAAGAAAGATCTATATATGATATTTGTTGATTTAGGGAATGCATATGATAAAATTTCAAGAGAAGTGCTTTGGAGAGTTCTAGAAAAGAAGGGAGTTAATAGTGCTTATTTTTAAGCTATTAAGGATATGGGGATTAAGACCAAATTGGTCCCAAAGGGACCAATTTAGTCCTTAATGTGAAGACAATTTAGTCCTCGATTATTTGAGGAGGGACCAATTTGGTCCTTTTGGTATAATAACAATTAAAATTAGGGTATTTTTTTAAAATTTTAAAATTTTAATTTTTCTTTAGTTGTGTATTTCAATTGCATTTCCATAGATAAATTTCCTTTGATAAAATTTTAATTTTTAAGCAGTATAGATAAATTTATTAAATTTTAAGTAATAATTTAAAAATACTGCATTTCCGTAGATAAATTTTCTTTGATAATTTTTAATTTTTAAGCAGTATAGATAAATTTCCTTTGTGTTCACGTAATAATTGAAATGCATGTTTTATGTACTGATTTTCGTTACTTTCCGTTCACATAATTTGGAAATTAATTTTTACTTTCTGTTCTTTTAAGGTGGCTCTCCTTTTTCAAAATTATCAGATGTCTTTCTTTGCTGTCAAAATTAAAACAAATGTGGATATATGAAGAGAACTCAAGAGTAATGAGAACTTGTTTGTGAGCGATTGAGGCCATAAAATCCATCATTTTCTTCTCTTAAACTAATGTATTCTTTCTTTATTATTAGATTGTTAATAAATAAATTCTTTTAGAATATTTTATTGGTTTGATTTGAACTATTGAAATTAAAATAAAAATAAAAAATAATTACATTTCAATTAATTGTCACATAATTTTTTTATTTTATATTTCCTTTAAACATATATGTTGAAATATATTTAGTTTGGTTAATGCTCTTCTTTTTTTAAGCAAAATAATAATTATTATTAAAAACAGTAAGTACGAATTTACAAAATAAAAAAAAGCATAGTCATATTCTATTTTTAATTCATTTACAAAGAATATTATTCTTGTAATCATATCTTAAATATATACTTAAAATATGCTTACTAAAATTTTGTGTTTATTCACGTAAAAAAAGTAGCTAAAGCTCAAAATAGTTGGTGTTTGTTGAGTAGGATATGAGAGCTATGAGTGATAATAAACTAATGATTATTTTTGAATTACTATCATCATTTATTTAAAACATTTCGTTTCTGCCATTATTATAGGAAATTTTGAAAGGAGATTTTGAAAGTACAGAAGACAAATAAATTTTGAAAGGAAATTTCATACTCCAGACATCTTGATTAATCAACAAAATATTCGACATTATAATTTAGTGATCTGAATTACAGCGTCAAATAATAGAAACAAAAAGTTATCAAAATCCCATTCAGTTAGTCTTCTTTCACGGAGCTATATATCTACAAAATAAATTATTTAAAAAAATCAATAAATGAATGTAGACATTATGTAAACTGATTAAAACTTAAAGTATTACTTGTAGAAGCTTGAGTGGATGTATCGAATGTTAGCTCAGAGTATTCACCAAAGTATACAAAAGATTATGATATCTTAGATAAATTAATAATTGAAATCTGATATATTGCTTGAGTCATCAATGAAATCATCGTATGTGATTCTTGAGGACATTCCCACTCTCTCACTTGCACTCGAAGAAAGTGTTTCGTTATGAAAATAAAATTATCCTAACTTTTATGAAATTCTATATAACATATCTCATTTATTGTGAGTCATTATTGTTGCATGTCTTTATTATGCATAACTTTTAAGCTACTTCTGATGTAGCTTCATGATCTCATTTTTTTCCTTGGGAATTATCGACTTTTCATTTGGAGCCTTCTGCGATAGTTGGCTTTAGTTTAGTTGGAGGCAATGGTGGAATTTTATCACTTTTGTCATTCTTGAGACATTTAAAGGCATGATATTGCATAGGTTTTTTTGTAAGTTTTCGGAGTAATATTGATCAACATAATCTTCATCTAAATTTGTATGAATAATAGCAACATTATTCTGAACTCATCTTACATTGCGTGATTTAGATGTTAAATCTACTTGTGCTTTCCATACATAGTGATAATCTCAATGGATGTTATCAGTTGTGACCACAATCGTGTTCTAGAATATTTTCTCGAGGACCTCCACGATCCTTGGGCATAATTTTCCAACCCATTTAAAGCACTTCTCTTTATTCTCCAATATTCTACTCATCACCATAACTCTAATGCTCTGGAAATTATAGGCTCTTTGCATTGATAAAGCATTAAAACACTCTATTGTTTAAGAAGTATCGCATTTGGGCCAAAACTAAAATGAGACTGCTCCACTCATTTAGGTGATTTTTTTCAACTAATTAAATGCTTTCACATCAAATTTTTTGCTCCTCCATCTACTTGTGTATTGATTAAATGTGGTTTCTTTCTGCGACCGCTTTCTTTGGTATCAAAGTTTGAAATTTTGATCTGCAATCTAAATTGGTGTTTGGTATACGTGTTCAAAATTAGAATCAAGCTTTCGTTTTATCAAAATGAATGTGAATTTCTCCGATTTTCAAATATCCCTAAGTCCCTTCCAAGCAAATGCAAAACACTCCCATTCTTTCTACTCGACTGCCCATATATCTTTGTTAAAATAGTGTAATGTTAGTTGAAAGTTGATGTCCAAAAAAAAAAATAATAAAGGTGCATCAGAAAACCTTTCTTACAAGAAAACAAACATATAATTTACCAAATCTCTTACGAGCATGCAAATCGATCTTCACTTGTTTGTATAATAATAGTAGACCGGGATTGGTATTTGTAATCTCCAAACAATAATCCCATTTTATTAAATTGGTCTTCCTTTCGTATAGATATGTGCTTTTCAAATCCTTCTTAGCTTATACTTTAGAAACATGTAATTTAATCTTCTTAAAAGCGTTGAATTTTATATGTGAATTGATCTGTCTACTCTTCTCTTTGATAATGTTGAAGTCAGTTTCTGATTGGTAATTCGAGACATATTGTGTTCTTTAAATGACTAATTTTCCATGTGTCACTCCTTGCCACATATATATGACAAAAGGACAATTCGGCCTTCTACGTCACTACATCTCTTTTTTCATTTTAATAAATTTAACTGTCTTTCCGTATGAATTGATATCTTTTTTCTTCTTTAAAATCTTCCTTACTACAAAATAACATCCCTTCAAGGTAACTTATCAAGATCAATCTTGGATTAAAGTTGGATACTTATCAATATTATCTTCTATCAATTCTGTTGTCATCTTGAGAATTCGCATCACATCTCTCCTTAACAAATTTAAGTAAAGGCGTCATCATTGATACTGCTTTACTTTTCGAATTATCATTAAACTCAAACTAATAAGAGTTATCTTGAAACAAAGCGTGTGCATAAAATTCTTCCGCGTTCTTCTAAATTATCAAACAAAACATTCCCTTCATCGTTGTCTTCATGATAGTATCTTCTTTTCGTTCTTGTGATTATTTTTTTATTAAAGCATCAATAATTTACAACAAATTCTTTCAAAATATATCACAACAAATAAAATCAAAGATATGTAGATGATAAAACCTTGCGATCAATTCTTTCTCGGTTCTTGTATTTCTTGGAATCAAATCTAATAACAATTATAAAATAAAATGAGATGAATTTAACCCTAAATTATAATATTCTCACAGTTGAATTCGAAAATTATAAACATACCTCTCCACTCCTCCTCCTGGTGAAAATTCTATAGTGCTAAATGGGACCATTCTACGCAGACGACCCCGGCGTGCGCATAGGTTCGGCACTCGTTGGTCTCGATAAATCCTCCTGGCGGAAGACTAGCCGAAGATGAACTCCTTGGAGTGCGCGAAGCACACAGGAACTCCGACCACGGTGAAACTTGAATGCGGTGAGCATGAATAGCGTCGCGTACGCACCCAGAACTCCACCATTTGTCTCCAGAGATTCCTCCGTAGAAATGCCTCAGGTCTCCACCACGAGATTCCTCCATAGAAATACCTCCGTGAGGCGGCTATTCTCCTCTCGCTTGGAGTAATGGTGCACCCCTGCGTTAGTGAATGAAATGGCAGGTAGGGTTACAATTTCTCGATCGATTTTGTTATAATAGCGCTTTCCTTTTTTTTTAATTAGAAATGCTCTGCGCCATTCCTTAAATTGTTACACTTTTAGTTAAATATCAAGCGGGAAATTTAGTCATCCTCAGTGATGGTCTTCATAATTTAGGATACATTGGTCCCTCAGTATAATAGTCGAGGGACCAATTTGGTGTAATCTAAGGATATGTATATTACTATTGCCATTTAAACCTGAGGGGATTGATTAAGGGGCTATTTGCTTGGAAACATTTTGAGTGTAACCAAATGCAAGGATTTTAGCTTTTTGAGTGTTTGGTATGGTGCAAAGTTTAATTCCAAGGTATTTGTAGTGTATTTGAAATGTGATTTGTGGTGTATTTGGAATTTGCCCAAATTAGGCGAATTTTAAATACATCGATTAGTGAAAGTGAGAACGATGCTACCGCCGCATTCACCGCCTCTCAGAAGCCGAGCTGGCAGCAACGAGGGTGGTGGTGGTGGCGGTTGCCCGCCGTCGTTGATAACCCCTTCTGCTGGCCGCCACCACCACCATTATTAACCCCAAAAAAATATTTTACATTACATTCATTCTATCAAAAAAGAAAAAAACAAACTTATGTATTTGTAGAGTTTTCAATCAAATAACCTAAGTAATCCAAATATGTTACATTCACTTTACTCTACATTCTTTTACACTGCACTTTTTTTCAGGCAACCAAACAACCCCTAAGTATTTTCCTATTTTAGTAGGATTACATCAAGGATCGACTTAGTTATGGATGTTCTTACTATGCATTTATAGGAGGATAACTTGGTGTATGATTTTTGTTGATAAGACGAGAGAGAGTTCAAGAAAAGCTTGAATTATAGAGGTCAACCTTAGAGTATAAATGCTTTCACTTGAGTAGATCTAAAATCGAATATATGGAGTGTAATTTCAGTTGTTGAAGTTCTAGTGGTGGAGTGGTGATAATGTGTGATCAAGTCATTAAAAAGAGTGAACGGTTTAGATATATTGGATCTATTATTCAAAGTGATGGTGATATAGATAAGTCAAAAAAAGCTCGTTCACAAATTCATGTTGTTCGTTTGTAAAAATGAGTAACATGAATAATCCTTTGTTTGATCATGTTTGGCTCAATTTAGCTCAAAGTAAATAAATAGTTATATAAAATGTATTTTATATCATTAAATATTTATTATTTAATTTATATTTATTTAAATAATTGAATTAGTTAATAAAGTTTAAATTAAATAAGTTTAGATATATTATAAAAAATTAAAAGTAATTAAATGACTTTGATGAAATCACAACAATTAGATTGTATGGCTTTTAAATGTATGGCCCAAATTTTATAAGTAAAAAGCTCTATCTATATAACCTCGCGGCTCGCATATACTCGTTGATTATCGATTCGAAATTTCGACTTCGTTGCCTTAATCTTGCGAGTCCTCATCCCTTATCCCTACGAGAGCGCGAGTTACGAGTCTTGTGACGTTGCTATCCACAAGAAGAGTTGAACTTCCGAGCACGATTTTTGATTTTCAAGGGTTCGGTATCGTTTGTTACTTTCTTTTTGCTTGACTTCCTGAGTTGCCTCTCGAAGCTCGCTTTTCTCTGTTTATAACATTATTTCTTTACCCCTCTCACTCATATTCTCCGTATTATTCTTTATTATGTGGTTTCTTTTTTTAATTTGTGAAGTGATTAAGATTTAGAGTTTATTACGAGTTCCAAATGAAGCAAAAATGCTGTTAAAATTTCTAGGGTTTGCCGGTTTTGGTGTTTGATTTATTGTCGGGAATGTGCATTCAAACGTTGAAGTGTTTATTCTTTGTTTGGTTTTGTGATGTCATATATATTTTTGGTGTTTATTGATTACTATTTACATCTATCTATTCATTATTTGATTTATGAAAGCTAAAGGATTAGTCTCAAGGAGGCTTTTTGAAATATATATTTATGTAAATGCTCGTGAATCTCCAGAGAATCTTTTCAAAATTTCATCACTATCACTTTATTAGGGCTTATGGGTTTCAATGTTTGATTCACAGATGAAAATTTGAGAGCAAATATTGTCATGTTGATGTCTTTATTATTTATTTTCATCATGTGATATGGTATTCATGTTGTTGTGTATTTATTCACTGCTTCTACCAATAGGTTTGAGCTTTTGACCCAAATGAGAAGTTCTGCATATTATCCATGTTGCAAACTATTAATTTCTATTTAGTTTTCTTATGTTTTGATACTATATTTGCTATGATGGCCTTGCATTGACCAATTATATTAAAATGGTGGTATGATATTATGATTCAAATCTATTTTATTTTAGTTAATTTCTAATCACTTTGATAGTTGGATGAACAAATATATTTGATCATTATATATATTTGATGTTATATCATTAGCTTAAATGTTTATAAGCTTTTACTGGATTAAAAATGACATTTTTTTGAGTTACAATTCACTGTATAGAATGATATTTTATGATTTATATTTTACATTTTGTTGCTTAAGTAGTAATAATTTCTAATTTTTTTATTTAGTTGGCTTTTTTTGCTTGAAATGTCATATGCACTAATGATGTCATGTTGAACATCTCTTGTTTTACATAAATAGTATAAATGACCTGTTTATGCATTTAATTTGGTTCTTCTGTTTGTTAAGCTCAAAAGTTAAAAATGACATTTTCTTGAGTTACAATTCACTGTATAGAATGATATTTTATGATTTATATTTTACATTTTGTTGCTTAAGTAGTAATAATTTCTACTTTTTTTATTTAGTTGGCTTTTTTGCTTGAAATGTCATATGCACTAATGATGTCATGTTGAACATCTCTTGTTTTACATAAATAGTATAAATGACCTGTTTATGCATTTAATTTGGTTCTTCTGTTTGTTAAGCTCAAAAGTTTTTTCATTTCTATTGTATAAACTTGTAATAGTGCTTAACTTATTTCTGTGTTCGACTTAATTGCGCAATTATGATCTAATTTTCTATAGTGTTATGTCAATATAATGTGTTAATATTCTTATTTCAATCATATGGTGTGTATCTTCAGGTTTAACTCATATTCTCTTTTTTAATTCAGTTTTGTGAAGATTGCTTGACTCTATATGAAAATGTTGGTTTATTTTATGTTAATCTAGTAAGATTGATTGTTTATTTTCATATAAATAGATGCTAATTGTAAAGAATGTGATATATAGTTGAAGGTAATTGTTAATTTGATTTGTTGTTGCTGCAAATATTTTTTTTGTATAGTTTGTTGTTCATTTATGATTAGATTGTTCTTAGAATGTTCTTATCTAAGATGTGGCATAAATTTATGTTTTTTAATTTAAAGTTTAGGCACATGCATTCACTAATATATCATGTGATAAATTTTTTTTTTTTTAGTTTTTCTAAATGTTATTATTAGAGTAATCCCAATCTGCATCAACTAGCGAACCACTATCAGTTGCCCAAATAAATACGGATGAGAGTGCTTAAAATGTCTCTCAATTTATTAGGACTATTAATACTGACATACAGATTAATAAAGATAGAGAAAATCAACTGTATGGGGAGTACTTTATAGATGTTAAATTTAATTCCAAGGGGGTCAAAGTTCTTTTTTTACAATGTATTTGCTAAAGGTAAAATTTTATAAATCAAATCAGGCACAACTTTGGAACTTCTAAGCCACACTAAAGAATGTGAGAAAATAAAATCAATGAGTCAACAACTCATTGACATGTCAAATAAAAGACATAAGAGATTAAATTTTTTGCCTTCTAATATTGAAACAGAAGTGGGTATCCTAATATTTCATGATAAAAAAAATTATGATCAACAATTAATTAGAGACTTAATTGCCAAGATGATAATTGTGCATGAATATCTATTCATGATAGTTGAACATACTTGGCTTAATATATTGTTGAAAAGGTTGAATCCTAACTATGAGAGCATTTCAAAAAACACTATAAAAAATGATTGCATGAAAGTGTATGAGTTCGAGAAAGAGAAGTTAAAATGTTGTTTTCAAGATGTTCATAGAGTGTCATTAACTGCGGCTGGTTGGACTTCCAATCAAACTATAGGATCAATGTATTTAACTAGGCATTACATTGATGAAACATGGAAGCTGAAAAAAATAATTATTAATTTTATTGAATTATAACCTCTTCATACTGGCACTTACATATGTGATTGTATTTGTGATTGTTTATTAGAGTAGAAGTGTCAAGACAAAATTTCCACAATCACATTAGATAATACAAGTAGCAATGATGTGGTAGTTAGTTCTTTAAAAGCAAATTTTCAATCAAGGGGAAAGTTGCATTCATAATATTTTTTTCCATATTAGATGTTGTGCACATATCCTAAATATAATGGTCTAAAATGGGCTTAGGGAGGTTCAATATTATTCAAAATATTAGAGAGTCAATAAAGTATTTGAAAAAATCGCTTGTTCGGTTGCATAAGTTTATAGAAGTGGCTAAACAGCTAGGTTTTCCAACCACAAGGTCTTTAGCTATTGTTGTTTCAACAAGGTGACCTCAACTTTCAACATGTTGGACTCTGCATTTATTTATCGTAATGTTTTCATCACTGTGCTGTTAGAGATAGCAATTACAGATGACTACCAGTTGAGTTTGATTGGTTGAAATATGATAAGATTAGAAAGTTTCTTTCAGTTTTTAATAATGTAACTAAGATAATCTCTGCTAGTTTCTATCCTACAACAAATATATTTTTATCTACTGTTATACATGAGAAGAAGATTCTGATAGATGAATCAATGTTAGAAGATAATTATATGAGAAATATGGCTTTGAGTATACAAATAAAATTTGATAAATATTAGAGAGAATGTAATCTTCTAATGTCAATTGCAGCTATTTTAGACCCTAGATTAAAATTCAAGTTTATTACTTATACATTTTCAAAAATATTTTTTTCAAATGAGGTGAACCATAATATTCAGTTAGCTCAAGATGCTCTATCAAAAATATATGCAGATTACATTGTTGATTTTGCTCATTCTGCTTCCACAACTAATGTTTCATAGGAGACATCTTCCTCAATAGTTGATTCCATGATTTTCTCATCTTAGTTTGGTTGTATATTTGGATTCAAAAATTTTGTTGTAGCTTTTGGCTCTGTGGAACCCTCAAAATTGATTTACCAATATATCTTGAGGAGGGATTATTTATGTGTAGTGGTGAAAATTTTGATGTGCTTAAGTGGTGGAAAATAAATACGCTCAAGTATCCTTATCATTCTATTATGACTCGAGATATTTTATCATTACCTATAATTATAGTTGCCTCAGAATCTATTTTTAGGGCCGGTGGCATAGTGTTGGATATTATAGAAGCTGCTAATCAACTAAAATTGTTAATGCCTTAGTATGTACAATAAGTTGGATTAGATCTGCTCAAAAGAATGCGTAGACATTCTTGGTAATCCCCTCCTTCAATATAGTTTTTTTTGTTCTTTTTATTTCTTCTTACAATTTATAAGTAAATATTAAAATTTATTTAGTTTAATTTAATTTTTTTCATCAAGAGATACTAGAAGAGAAAATACTTAATGTATAACTACTAGAAATTTGAAGTCGACGTTCAACGAATTATTTACTTCTTCTAGACTTTTCATATTTATTGCAAATTGAGATACTCTACTTTTGACTTATCTTATATGTGTAGCTACTTATTTGGTATTATTTTGTATTATGCATGTGCTTTTATTTGTTTATTTCAACATTGTAGGTATAATTGTGAATGTTAGTTGCATTTGAAACTCTCTCTTATATATATGGTAATGACACAATATTGTGCAACTATATAGAAGACTAGATGGGTTAAAAGTTGATTTGTCAATCCTCCAAAGTTGGTTTTAATGAATGTTTTTTTATAAAGATTGGTTAGAGAGGCTATGAAGATTTTAAAAATGATCATGTCTATTATAGTTACCTTAGAAATGAATTTTGATATATTTAAAGTTGGCATTACATAATAACATTATGTAACTCTTTAGATGAATTCTGATAAACCTAAAGTTAGCATGACTTAATAACATCATGCAACCCTTTAGATTATAAGCGAAGTTAATATTTAATTTTAAATCTGAGCTTCTATATGTGGTATATCCAATAGTTGCTTTTTGGTTAATTCATTATTATTATTGCTGCTTGGTTATTATTATTGTGCTGACAGTGCTATATTGTCTATGCCTATACTTTATTTGCTAGAGCTATGAGTTGCTATTTTATTGTTTGGTTTACTTAATTATTATTGTTGTTGTTGGTGTTTGGAATCTAGCTGCAATTCAGGATATTTTGGGAAATTAATAATATATTTGATTCATTTTTTGTCCAATGATATTCTATAATTTATTTTTGTTTCTTGTGAAACTAGGTTGGCTTTTGGTTTGTTGTATGATTGTCTACAACCTATTTGTATCTTGTGTATTCTGCTGGCTTTCGGTTTGCTATTATTGTGCTGGCATTTGGTTTGCTGTTCTTGTGCTAGTTTTGATTTGTTGTTCTTGTGCCGGCTTTCGGTTTATTGTTTTTGTGCCGGCTTTCGGTTTGTTGTTCTTGTGTCGGCTTTTAGTTTGCTGCTCTTGTGCTAGCTTTTGGTTTGTTGTTCTTGTGCTGACTTTCGCTTTGCTATTCTTGTGCTAGGTTTTCCTTTTTTGAATGCTGGTCTAACTATTCTTTTTGTTTGCTGTCTTTCGATTTGTTGAATGCTGCACTGTTTTATTGAGAAGTCCTTAAAATTTATATTCTTTTCTCATGCACAAGAACAATACACCTGAGGGGCTAATTTTGGTGCTCTATTACTTTGGTTGAGCAACGATGAGAACACTTATATATATGTGGTTCAACTAGGTAGTCTTTCATTCTATTTTACTATGGCTGTTTGATTGATAGTTTTACTGCCTTTGGATGAAACTTATCATATACATGTGCCTATCATTTATATTGAGATTTTAGACTTCGAGCTCAACAACAACAATAATTATAAATATCAATTATGAATAAATATATTTTTTTTGTAATTTGGATATGTAGGCCTTATTTTTGTTCAGGTTATCGTTCAACGTATATGAGGTCCAAGATTATATAAAGTGAATTGAGATTCAAGACTCAAGAATCATCAAGTATTCAAGCTAGACTAAATTAGAATTTTGATTGTAATTTTGTATTGTATTTTATTTATTTTTTTGTAGTATAATTTGAGTTTGCGATTCTTATTGTAATTATAAATTTATGGGAATAAAAATAATAAATTTTTATTTCATTTTTTAATATATTTTTTTTAACATTCTGTGTGTTTTTTTTTTTAAAATTTCGAGCTAATTCTAGCCAAAATAAGCCCACACGAGCCTATTTCAATTAATTTGAGCCGAACACAAATAATAAGTTTTCGAACAATTTCGAACACGAGCCAAATTTGAACAAATTTATTTTCGAACGAGCCGAACACTAATAGATACTGAGCTCGCTCATTTTTGGCTTGTTTACACCTCTAAATATAGATGAGGATGTTATTAGTAGAGTTCAAGTTGGATGGTTGAAGTGGAGAAATGCATCGGGTCTATTGTATGATAGGAAAGTACGGCTTAGATTCAAGGGAAAATTTAATAAGATGTTGGTAGGACTTGCAATGATTTATTGAATATTGGCCATTAAAAGATAAGCATAAAATTAAGTGTTGCAGAAATGAAGATGCTTAGGTGGATGAGTGGCTTTACACTTAGAGATAAAATGAGAAATTAATATATACATGATAAGATTGGAGTAGCTCTAGTGGTAGATAAGATTATAGGGTGTTGCCTTCGATGATTTGGTCACATAAAACATCGACCGTTTGATGACCTAGTTAGGAGAGTAGCTTCTACCTATGTTAAGAAAGCTAGAGGTTGATCTAAAATGATTTGATTAGGTAGTATAAAAAATGATTTAATTTTATTAGAATTAAATGAGAATTTGATACTTAATAGGACACAATAAATAAGAATGATTCATGTAGCCAAACCCACATAGTGGTATAAAGGCGTGTTGTTGGTCTATGAAAATTTTATTTTTTGTTTCTTATGAGGGGACATGTGAGTCACAGTGATGACATAATAAAATTTCCTTCTCATTTTTCATCAAGGTGGGTGGTGCATTGTCATTGGATAATTGCATTTATTTATATTTCCTCAGTAAAACCAATTATATTTTAATTTCATTGAAATTAAACACCCACTATAAAATTGCGTAAAATGCATTTGCATTCCTCATAGTCATTCAAATCAAAGAAACCCTTAATTTTATGAGTTTAGTTGCACGGATGTCAAATTTGAAAAATATTGAAGTATATTAAAATAAAATTTTTTCTTGAAAATACAAAGCTGTTTTGATGACAATATTTATTTCTATTCATTTTTTCTAAGAAAGAAATTATAAATCTAATCACAAAGAGTGAATTTGAGCTTGCGCTATGGTCAATGTAAGCACAAAGTGATATTTCTAATCTGATTTTGTTTGTTTGCAACCCAAAAAAAAAAAAAAAAACTATGCACCTCCTGTTGACTTATTGCATACCTAATCGTTTGATGTACATGTATAAATTTTCATCAAGATTGTTTAAAACGTCATGGAAGTAATATGCAGTGATAATAACTTAAAATATAATATAATTAAATCAACTATCACGATGTTAATGTTGAAAGTGTTGTTGATTACCTTATTAGGAGAATTTAAGCATAAAATGTTATTTTACTGGGATCAATCAAAATACATTGATATTGATGTTCAACTCTAGCAAATCATCATAAACCATTTGTTCTAAAAGTGCTGAAGAAATTATGGATTAAGGAAGAATTTGTTTCTATTGGAGGAGGGAGAGTTCTGTCCGTCTAATACATTGATGTTGGATGATTCTCTATACAAAGCTCTTCTCAACCCTCCATACACTTTTATCTTCCTCAAGCATATCATTACAATGATTTAGGAGATAATTCTTTGGGATCAGGAGGAAATATCCGAGTTTATGATGAACAACTTGTAGTGGTTCATGATGTCGAACATTATGTAAAAGACTATACTTTTGAACTACCTTCTATGACAACTTCTAATTGATATCGGAAATTCTACTCCCAAATCATCCGTAGGCATGCTACTCCATTTCATGAAAATGGTAATGCTGAGACAACATTGGACTATCTATGGCAGTAATTTTGAAATGAAGCCAAACCATTTTTAGCCAGAAGACATTGCTATCACAAAGCTTCAGTTTGCAGATGAGAGATGGTTTTTTTATCCGTTGTGTTCTATCCTCTTTGATTTACTTTATGAAAGAACAAGGTTATGTTCTTATTTTGCTATGAGGAATTTCAATGGAAGTTGAAGATTACTCTGTTTTAACAAAAAAAGAATATAACTATCAAGATTTGAATCTGGTATATGGATTTAAAATGCAATTATATAATTTATATTAATCAAAGAAATGTGGTGGAACTAATACTAATTTTTTAAAAGAATTTTAAAAATTAATGAATTTTGGAGGAAATAATGCTACAATTTTTTAAAGGAATCCTATTATAATAATCGAAGGACAAATATTGAGCATAACCCTTGTCGTCTAACTCATATTAAATCCGCATTGAATGACACCTCCAGATTGACATCGTCGAATCCCTGACGAGACGTGAGTCCATTGCCTCTTGCCATTCCTCTACCACCTACTTCTCCCACACCAAATCCTTCAATGCTAGCTCGCTTGATGCTTAGGATCTATTGACCCCTCTGACTCATCACATTATGTACCAATTGCCTAATGAAGAATATGCAGATGGCCATGGGGGGCTTCATTTTTGTACTTTGACATGAGCCACCATCCGCATTGTGATTGGGTTTGCCTTTCCCTTGTAGAGCTAGATGAGGCCAAATTCGTGAGGATGGACATTGAGGTTTGTATCATTGGTGATAGAAAGAGAAATTAGATGGAGGATCTGAATAGTAGAATGATTTAGCTATTATTTGGGGAATAAAAAGAGCTTTGCCTATTGATGGTGAAGAGTTTTGTTCTACATGGTTATATATATATATATGTTAGAAAGTTTTTTGTGAATGTTATTGTGAATTAAAAGCAAACAAAATAATTTTTTTAGAATTTAATAGCATGTGAGCCCTTTTAGATTTTATAGCTAGGAATTTAACTGCATGAGAGTCCTTGAATGTGTGGTTAGCACTTGATTCAAATCATGAAGTACATAATGTAGGGCTAGGAGTTATCATTTTAATTTAAAGATGTAGATTTGAAATCACAAGAGCTAAATCAAATAATAGGCTTGGATTCTATAATCACAATCCACATTCAAGTAGTATAAATGTGTTGCTTTTGCAATGCTTTTAATTCTTCCAATATTATTTATTTTATTTCTTTTGTAGCATCCTCTCGGCATAAATATTGTGATGAATCCTTTTATTTGATTTTTTCCTTGTGTGAATGACAAGTATGAGGAAGGAATGACTTGTGCATGTTTAATGAATTCTTTTTTATTGTGCTCTAGAATGGTTATAATTCCATTATAGATAGGCGACTAAAACTTCTCCCATTGGTATCCACTATGCCATATTAAGTTGTGTGCATAGGACCATCTCGATTTTTTATCTAGTAAGCGTAAAATTAATGATCTATTTCAACTAAGGGTGGCCATTATGGAACCCCAAGGAAAGTTCTGGGCTATGATTACATGGAATTTAGGTTGCTTATAAAAACTATATTGTAATCATGAGAGGCTACAACCTAATTTTCCCAAGATAAAAATTAATTTAGCAAGGTCATAACAAAATTAGTTATTCCTCCTCTATAATTAGGATTTGCATAAACTAGCCAGTGGGACTTGCATAATTCAGAAAACAAAAAAAAAGATGTGGGACCGTATGATTTTAAAATGAAAACTAGCAAACAAAATGAGTATTTGGTTAATCAGAGAGAGAGAGAGAGAGAGAGAGAGAGAGGGAGGGGGGTGGGTGGGTGGGGTGGGGGGTTAGTGTCTACTCAATCCTCAAGAACTTTGATGCTTTCTCCTCTTGCAAATTCCATTGTATCTGTATGGCCCTTTTCCTCTTGTTCTTCTTTCAATCTTTCTTTCTTGAACAAGCACTTCATGCCACCTTTCTCAGTTTTGATAATAAGAAATGGAGAGATTGTAAAGTGAGAGGCAGGCTAGGAAAGAGGACAGGGAAAAGATCTGACAAGGGATTTTAGAAATGAAAATACTTCATTAGTTTATGCATAAAAATACTTATGATGGACCCTATTTGTAGAGATAGAGGGCCAATAAAAGTAATCATGAAAATACTTGATATATTAAATTATAATATTATCAATCCTAAATTTAAGCATACTAATTTGACTTGCTTTGACCTATTCATGCGGCTGGTTAAGCAAGGATAAGGGAGAGATTTTTGCAAAAAATTTAATTCAAGCATCCTTGTTTGTTGCAATTGATTTGTCTTACATTCAATTCATAGCGTTTGAATTTTGACTTGGTCTTCTAGTATTGGCTGACACCTTTAGGATAGCTTTTGATGTTGGAATATTCTTTTCATCTCGTAAATGTTTATTCAGGTCTTTTGTGAAGTTCAGAGGTCCTTTTGGAAGGTTCTAAAAATTTCTTCTAAAATATTTTAAAAACCTATTTGGGCCTTTTGGATAATTTAAGAACAGAAAAACATGTGCTTTTAAATTTCTCTTCATTCATTAACCTTGCTTTCATATATTTTCAACAATCAAAAACATTACCTCTGCACAGCACAATCCATCTAATGCACTTTTTCCTCTACTGAAAATATGTTGTAGAAAGCTACTCAACAATTTTAAATGCTTTCCATTATAAATAGTGTGGTTTAAGAAGCTATAAGGTCTCATTTATGATATGGTTAATGATATGAACTGTATAAAGTTTGTGCACCTTCGTTTGTGCTGTAGGTTAACGTGCAACAATTCATAAGACATCGCTCTCCATGTTGATTTCAACACTCACTAATTCAAACTCCTTTTACTGTTACAAAATTTTTTATAGATATATTTTTGGAAATCAATTTAAGCTTTTCTCTAGCTCGTATTTCACAACTTACCATCCGTGAATTGGATATCAAATTGTACATGTTGTTGACTTCTTGGTTTTTGCCGGACAAGGGGCCAAATCTACTGCTGCATCTAGTGGAGGAGCTCCTGCTAATGCAAAACAAGTCAAAGGTACAATAACAACTTCTCAATGAAAGATGGGCCTCAAGATACTGCTGTAGCTCCTGAAAAAAGGGCTGATCGTAATCCTGATAAAGATATAAAAAAAGATGTCTCTCAGCCCAGCATGCAGTTTCATGACAAAAGTCGGGTTGAAAAGGCTAAAAAACGTGCAATTGTTAGTCGATTTGAAGCTACAAACAGAGTCGAGTTATTCCGGCACTTGCCTCAATATGAACATGGTCCTCAGCTACCATATCTTGAATCAAGGTTTTTTCATCTTGATCACATACATCCTTCAGTATGTAAGGTAATATTATTCTTTATCCGTCTAACTCCATGTATTGTGTTTGGGAAAAAAACTTGAAGATATCTTGAGCTAAATGCAGCTTAGGATATACAAGACACTTATACATTTCTATTAGTTGCAAGACATTTTTTTTTATTTTATAAGATAACAATTAAGATGATTACTTGATATTTGTTTATTTTGACTTGACATAAGTTTTATCTTGTAAATTGGATAGAATAATCTTTCAATTCAAGAAAAGTATCTTGTATCCCCACTCCAATTTTTTGTTTGTTTTGAATCTGTCATTGATTTATTGGCATGGATTATCATGTTTAACATAACTCACTGCATTTGATTGTTTTCAACATAGTTTTCATTGGTTGTGCTTTTCTTGTTTCATTTTGTTCTGGTTATTGTGCTATGTTTTCATCTATGAGACTTGTAGTAGTTTGCTACATGACTTAGAATTCCAATCCTAGAGAGAACAGATGCTAATAGCTTTATGCTTGATATTAAAAAGTGCTCCAGAGATGCACTTGTTTACAGATTAGAGCCTTTATTTGCATTTTTCAGATTTTTATTTATTCTTCGATGAATTTTAGAAGTTTCTGTGAATTTTAAATAATTTAAAACCATTATTTAACGGTTTTTAAGTGGGGAGGGGTCCACGTGGAACCGCGTGGCGTGCTTGTGTGGCACATCTCGCCGCATGGCACGCGTGGATTGGTCTACGCGGAGCCGCGTGACGTCCGCGTCAGCATGGGTTGAAACGCGGGACGATCCTGGACCGTCCGATCGTGGATCAGAGGTCCGGATCGCTCCTGCGGTCCTTGAGGGCGTAAATCCGATCGGTCTGCCTAGATCTGGACCGTCCGATCCTTTCAGAAGGAACGGATGGCGAAGATTTCATCCCTTACCCAGCCTGCGTAAACCGAGAGCCGTCCATTGTTTTTGGCTAATATCTTTTAATCTAGGCAATGAAATTCGATGATTTCAATTGCAAAATGTTCAATGGATGAAATCTTTTCAATCCATACGACTTGATCTCACTTGAGATCAAGTTTCCCTCAAAAATGATCAAAGCTGAAAAGCTTAAGAAATATGAGGTGGGTGATTTCAATTGCAAAATGTTTAGTGGATGAAATCTTTTCAATCAAACGACTTGATCTCACTTGAGATCAAGTTTCCCTCAAAAATGATCAAAGATGAAAAGCTTAAGAAATATGAGGTGGGTGTTAATGGCGTACCTCCGATCGTGCGGTTTCAAGCGATGGGATTGACTCCAATAGCTTCGAAATTTCAAGAGATGCTCGTGTGCCAAAGGAATTGGATCAATTTCTTGTAGATTGCTCCCTAGACCAAGGTGGATTTCGGTTTTGAAGGGGTTGATCGTTCTCCGGCCTCCCGACGGCGTGAGAAGTGGGGGAGGTTTTGTTTGGTTCGGTTTGGACTTGTGAAGGTGATGGGAGAGTTTTTTTGGCTTAATTGCAATCCTTGGCACCTAGCTAACTTGCTGCCTTCACTCTTAATGGAGGATGAGGAGTGGGCTTAGCAAATGGAATGGCACCTTTGACTTTCTCCCCCTTTTTGCCATTTGGATTTTAGTGTGGGATGATTATGGTCACTTGTACCTAAAAGTAGATCCTCATCAGAGAAAGTAACTCCTGAGATCTCTTTAAAGTAACATGCTTCATTTGAAGAAGTGGTTGCAAGTTGAGCCAGACATATTTCATGATCTAGTAGTGCTTGCACTAATGACTCTCTCATTTCTTTTGAAAGAACAAGAGCGTCATAGATACTCAACCTAGCAGGGAGTTTTCTAAGATGAGCCAAAATGTTGTAATCAACTTTAGGAATTTTTGGTTCATCTAATATTTCTTTTGGTAAAAATTCTGAACTTGGATTCTGATCCGCAATCTGCTTTCCTTTATTTTGAGGAGGAGACAAACGAGGTGGTAGGACTCTTCCATTACGGAGATTCACTTGGGTCAACCTGATCCTCATTTTGGACATCCTTTTCCAATGACTGGTCAGAGTCTAATGCTAAGTCTATAGTGAGTGGGTCACCTTACAAGTCTTCCATAAGAATATCAATTTCCAACCCTGATTCATATAAGACATCATGAGACTCATTTTGTTTATCATTTTATTTTTCAATGTTTTCATTATCATGCTTATTAGAAACAACATGAATGTAAGAAACCCCTCCAGAAGTGGAATTTTTTATTCATTTTTTCAAAATAAGTACCAATAGACAAAAGGCTCATAATGCGTTGCCTTTCCATCGTTATCATACAAAATCCTCCTAGAAGATACAGATTTCTCTCCCTCACCACACTCTCTAGCTTTCTGTGCAGCTGAAAATGTTGAGTTGGGTTGAGGTGGAACATGTGCTTCAAACTTTAGTGGATCAACCTAGGTGATCTCCTCCTGGGTTTGAGTCTGATCTTGCATAATATTTTTAAAATTTTTCATCATAGCCTTTTTTGAAGAACGAGATAATGCTATATCCCATTCATTTAATGATGAAGAAACAGAAGCGGAAGTACCTGAGATAACCTTAATGGACCCTTGTCTAGGGTCCACAAGGTATTCCTTTGGAAGTATATTAAGCTGAAATTAAAGTTAAGCACTTTTTGACATATATGCATTTATTGTGGTAAAGAGATAAATGAATATATATTTCGAGCCAACTAGCATCTTATGTGTAAATAGATAATTGAATATATATCTTTTGGGCCTTCTAATGTGTTAAAAAAAGTAATGTTGCCAAATGTAAGAAGGCATCATCAGATATAAGAGATGAGCTATTTGTGTATCAATGAGTTAAAAAATTTAAATTAATTTTATGTATGAAAAATGAGAGTGTGATTGATATTATTGATGAAGCTTTGTATTAGGCAGCACTAATCTATCTAAAATGAAAGGGTTATTGGCTCATTTCCTATTTAAGAAATGAGAAAAAGGTTGAAGAAGAAAATAAATGAGACGAATGAAACTAAAAAAATAGATAAAGGTATTTGGGATAGAACTGTATTATACATATCTAGTTGTTCTATTAAGCAAGAATCTCTTTCAATGTAGTGAAGCTGCAGAGTTTGATCATATAGTAAAGACAATCACTCAATGTAAATAAGATTTTTGATCACTGTCATATCATGAGTTAAGAGTTCTACTACTTAAAAATTTTTGCAACGAATTATGAAGAATGTGGAAGATCATAAGAAAATTTGGCAAGAGAAGAGGTGCATTGTTATGTTTGATGGGTGGATTAATCATAGAGGCTAATCTATAATTAAATTTTTGGTTAATTCACCATCAGACATTGTATTTTTAGAGTAATTAGATACTTCTAAATATGCAAAAGTTGCATTAAAGCTCTTAGAATGTCAGATAGAAAAGAATAGAGAAGAGAATATGTACAGATAACCACTTTAGTTATGCTCTTGTAAGTTAGTAATTTATAATACTTGTTATTCAATGAATCAATTTATGTACATTCTAACCTTATAAAATTTTTAATTATTAATATATCTTTAATTTATGTAGTACAAATGACTTATGGAGAAAATGATGCATTTGAACTAGACACCATGCATAGATAACTATCTTCATTTAATGTTATAGAGGATATTGGGAAGATAACTGAAGTAAGAAATACTATTAAGAAAGCTTTAGAGTTAACTTGCTACATATATAATGATGGGCTTATTCCTAATATGAAAAAATATACTGGTGGCGTAGAATTGATGAGATTGAGAATCACTTATTATAAAATTTCGTTTTCACTCTTATAAAGCATACATAAGCAAAAAGAGAATTTAAAGCTTATGTTTGTTTCTAAAGAATGAAACAAATCTAAATTTAGTGTTATTTATAAAGGAAAGAAGGTTAAGGGAATCATTCTCAAACCTAGATTTTATAATGACATGTCTTACACTTTGAAAGTAATAAACCCAATTGTGATGATATTATGACTAATAGATGGTAACAAGTGGCCTGCAATGAGTTGCATTTATGATTATATATATAAAGTCAAAGGTGTAATTGGAGGGGATGAAAAGAAGTTCGAGCAAATCTTTTATATGTTTAACGATAGATGGAGGTGTTAACTTCAATAACCATTGCATTAAGTTGGATATTATCTTAATCCAGAGGTTTTTCTATGAGAATAAGTTTAAGATATAATCAAATGATCAATTCATGGAAGGTTTATAACTTTATATGCAATTATTAGTATGTTAGTGAGAGAACCATTTGAAAGGATGACCATGGATTAAGCACTTTCAATTTATAATTATGCTACTAGCTTATATGCAATGTAGTATGCCATTTATATTTTAATTTTACAATATAATTCTAATACAACAGAGTGGTGGGAAATATGTGGTGCATCAGCCTCAACTTTATCAAATTGACAATTAAGATTTTAAGCTTGGTTTGTAGTGCTTCTAAGTGTGAGAGGAACTATAGTATTTTTAAGTCGATTAATAATTTGTAAATTATAAAGATATTAATAATTCATGTGTTATGAATTTTTTATGATTTTTTTTACATACTCACACAAAAAAGAGAAATTGATTAGATCACAAGCATTTAAATGATTTAGTTTTTATCAAGTATAATCAAACTTTAAATAGAAGATTCAATTTGAGGGATGTTATTGATTCAATTAGTTTGGATTCAATTGATAAAAGTTGTGAGTGGTTGATTGGGGAAGTGGAGGATGCTGGCAAGCAATGTTTGGTGATGAAGATTTCACTTGGAGATAAATAAAAGATGCTTTAGAAGAAGTTGATGGAAGGTGGTCTATAAGATTTTATTGCTCCATACAAAAAGGGGTATCATCTACGTTGAAGGCCAATTCATCTCGTGCTACATTCATTTTGGTTGTGCAAGAAAAGAGAATATGAAATTGATTCATAGGTGGAAGAAGAATAGGAGGAAGAAGATGAATTTGAAGATGAAAAAATATACTTGAAGGAGAATTATATTATGTGAATGAAAGAGAAGATGATGATTGTTGAAATTCTTTACCTTATTTTATGAAACATAAGATTTTATTTGTTTATTTTTGTTTTAAAATTTAGTCATTATTATGAATTAAAGTTTTTTTTTTCTGTAGCACTTAAGTTTTACTATAAACGGTAAGTAAGACATTGTCAAAACTATCAATTTGTAGGTTTAAGATTTACCTTCAAATTTTATCTTCAGGTTAGGTATATTCATTAGTCATCTCTTCATCACATATCTCTTTATTTTTTTTCATCTTAGTTTGTAGGTTTAAGATTTATTCTCGAAGTTTGTCATCAAGTTAAGTATATTCTTCACTTCATCACATTCTTTTTTATTCTATATCATGTTTTATATTTACTTATGTTTTGTAATTGTTAATAAATACATCAATGTAATTATTGCCTTATCTAAGTTATGAATACTTCATCAATAAAAGCGCTGCTTCGCTATTGCGCTTTGAAACAAAAGTAAACTTTTGCGCATTGCATTGCGCTTTGTGCTTTGAATACATTGGTTTATTTATCAAGCACCTAAACTTTTCTTTTGACTACCATATATTAGAATATATGTGAGAATGCACCAAATGAAGGTCAGTCAATCTACATGTGGTTGATAACTTTTTTCTTAAGTTCTTAATATGATTTCTATCATTGGAGCGCAAAATTTGTTTTTGCAGTTTTTTCATTTATATACAGAAGGATACTGCCTAAATATATTGAGTCCTTATAATCAATTATGTTTATGATGTTATGATATAAATTACTAAGCCATCGTCAATGTTGAATGGACATATGTACACAAAATGTTAAAATCTTCTTTTTGTTAGAGCTCAACTGCTATCCAAAAATATATAAAAAAATATTAAACAAAATTGGCTGCATAAAATAATTAGCATTTTAAGTCACCTAATGGAATGCATGATTGTCACTGATGCCACTGCACATTTCTTCCGATAGTGTTGTGGCAGCATGCCATGTTATTGGTGCATGCAGTACTGTTGTGAGGTAGATTTGAGTCAAGCTGGCTGTGTGGTTATACTGACTGGATGATTTTTAATGGCATTGCTTGGTGCTAGATTTTATTAAACTGTGACCTGCACATATTTTATAGTTGACCATCTGTTTTTCTCCTTGATATCCTTGCGGTGTTATGGTTGACTTTCCTATCACCTCTTATTGATGTTTATCTTGCATATATTTTTTCATGGAAAATGCTGCGTCCGCTAGTTTAAATAAGGTCCTCAATCTTCATATGAGCATGGCACAACATCATTAGTCTTGTTTTAGTGGTTCAGTGGGGCCAATCCAGCCACCTAACGAGCTAGTGTCATGCGAATGATGGTATCCTCACCTGTGTGCGAACATGGTCCTCACCCATTCTAGTTAGTGCAATATGGCTTTCTCTATCATACCATGTGATTTAATTTCTGTCAACCTTGTCAGGTTGGTTTGCAATATCTAACAGGGTCTACCTCTGGTGGCAATGCTCGATGCAAGGAAATGCTTCTTGCATTTCGGGAAGCTATTATGGACTACTCCACACCACCAGAGAAAACTCTTGTTCGAGATTTGACGTCAAAAATTAGTAGTTATGTATCATTTTTAATTGAGTGCAGGCCACTTTCTGTTAGCATGGGAAATGCTATCAGGTTTTTGAAGAATAGGATTGCAAAATTAGACCATAACATAACAGAATCAGAAGCAAAATCTAATCTCCTATCAGATATTGACCGTTTCATAAATGAGAAAATAATAATTGCTGACAAAGTTATAGTTCACCATGCTGTTACAAAAATTACAGATGGTGATGTGCTACTCGTTTATGGACATTCAACTGTTGTGGAAATGATATTACTGCAAGCACTTGAGCTGGGAAAAAAGTTTCGTATTGTTGTTGTTGACTCTCGGCCTAAACTTGAAGGGCAAACATTACTTCGAAAGTTAGTTATGAATGGCGTTAGCTGTACATACATGCACCTAAATGCAATTTCATATATTATGCATGAAGTCACACGTGTTTTCCTAGGAGCTGCTTCTGTTTTTTCTAATGGAACGGTTTATTCAAGGGTTGGGACAGCTTGTGTAGCTATGGTTTCTCATGCTTTCCGAGTTCCTGTTCTCATATGCTGCGAGGCTTATAAATTTCATGAAAGGGTGCTACTTGATTCAATATGCTGTAATGAACTTGGTACGTTTAAAATTCTGTTCACATTGCATTATCTTGTTCAGTTCATTTCTTTTTGTGATATATCTTTTACTTTTTCTTATACACAGATGATTCAGATGTAATCTCGAAGGTTCATGGGAGAAGAGGTTTGAATCATCTGGAAAATTGGTCTGATCATGAGAATCTTCAGCTTTTGAATCTTGTGTAAGCTCGCTCGCTTCTCATTGATTGATAAACTGCCATTTTGGTTCATTGGGTTTATTGCAGAGCACTTATTTTCTCTATTGGTTTGATAGTTACGATGCAACTCCTTCAGATTACGTGTCAATGATAGTGACCGAGCATGGAATGGTGAGTATTGTTCAATCCTAGATTTATTTGCGTGATATTGTTGTGAATGTCTGAATGACTAATGAGAAGTTGGACTTGTTCTTAACCAGTCCATCGTTTGCTTTCTGTAGTAATATGCATATATTAACCTAATTAACATGAGGAACCAGATATACCGATTTCTAAGTGAAATGCTACGAGCTTCTTGATGAATGCAAGCGCTGATATGCCTTATTCTGTATTTTACATTGCTTGCCTCACACATTGTGATAGTGCCATATGCTGTGTGCATTGTGAATGATTTCTGCTTCCCTCCCAGTGAGGTGAACTTAAGTTCGTGGACAGATTGGAAAACTACTCAAGATTGCGTACTATATAACTAATTATGAGCACTATCAATGTTGTTCTCAGAGAAGCGAGGGTCACAATGCTCATAAAAGGCATGATTTATAGTGGTTAGATAAGTAATGCCTAAGTCTATTGTAATGGAGGGAGGCTTTACACTTTATCAAGGACTACATGTAGAGTGTGTTAAGAGACCTATGACACTCAAGAGAGGTGGTGAACTGGATATTTTAAAAATCTTCAAGTTAAAGCTTAATTTAAATCTTTATAGAAAATTTAGTTGTAAACATATATAAAATAAATTCTAATGAAAGAGCAAAGCAAGAAAAGTAAAATGTTATTAAAGTAAAGACAGGTGGCACAAGGGTTTTTATATGGATCGGCCAAACCCAAAAATCAGCCTACGTCAATGCCTAATCACCCTAAATAGGAATTCACTATTCAAAACAAGTTATAACATTCTCCTATTCTTTTCTAAATTGGGCAAGTACAACCTCAAATAAGTTCAAAAGAACAAGAAAAGAGAAAATTACAATTGAATATCTATCTCACAATTTTAAAATAATTTTGCACTCAAGCCCACTAAGCAAATAATATGAAAAATAAAAAGAGAGATCAAATCCTTTATTTGTATTTTTTATAATATGGTATGCAATGCTATGAACTTTATGTACAAACAAGAAATAATTTGTCTTTGAAAAATATTTTCACAATATGAGATGATGATTTGAAAATATGTGCTTAAAAATTATTTACTACAAAGATACTTAAATTAATTTGACTTTAAGTTTATTTGCACAAAGTAGTAAACAAATAAAAACTTATGAAATAAGAACTTTGAATCAAGCAAGTAAATATGAAAGTCTTAAAGGATGATCTCAACTTGAAACAATTAGAAACACAATTGCAACAATCAATCTTTAAAATATTTGGATTTAGTGAAATAAGATAATTTTATAGTTGAGTGCTTATGAAAAACAATTGTTAATTTAACTCATAAAGCAACGGACAAATAGTGAATCTAAAGATTGTAATTTTTAGAGAGAGAAGTTTTGAGATTATTACTAGGTCTATGTATCTCCAAATGAACTCATATATAAAATTTATTTGTCTTTCCATATATATAGTTTTGGTACACTGTGGCTCCTCTAAAAAATAGATAAAAAATACATGAGGAGACTTTTTTATAGATGTGAGAACATTCATGAGCCTACGTGGATAATTTTCTTGGTTTGGTGGTGGAAGTTGTCTACTAGTGGCTGAGGTGTTGCTTTATTGGTGAAGTCGCCAATCTTCTAGGTGAAGATAACAACTTCATAATCAACTCATCGACATTGGTGAGTAGCTTCTCATTTTAATTGAATATTCTTTGAGCTAGTAGTCCTTTAGCTTGGGCGAATAGGTCCTTTGATTATGCAAGTAGATTGTGAAATAGGCCCTAGCAATGTGCGAGTTCCCCTTGATTTTATGCCTATAATGGATTTGCTTAGTTCCTTGAGATTCTGGTGAATCTATTGTTTTGTCTCTCCTATCCTACTGACTTATTTTATGTCAGCCTTGCCTTAGCTAAATTAGGTCTTTGAGAAATATGGATGTATATTTATTTCCTAGATTGTAGTATCTTTTAAATGTATTGCAAAAAGAATAAGCAATTGAGCAAATTATATTCACTGTTTTAGATAATTTTTCTAAATGGGTTTTTACATAATTAAAAATAGGAAGATTTACGTATGTATCGCATAATTCTTATGTATTTACATATCTAACACTTAAAAGTTAGATATTTAACATTTTTTTTGCTTAAAAAAGTGCATCATATAAAATAGTAAGTGATGATGATATTTTGATGTGATATTGAAGATTGATGTGTTATATATATATGTAAAAATTTAAGTTTGGGTATTAGTTTGGGTATTAGATATGTAAATGCATATGAATTTTGTGGTATATATATATATATATATATATAAATCCCCCTTAAAAATATTATTTAGCTATGTTTGCAATTGAAAATAACAAAAAAAAAACATAAGAGAAAAAAGAAAAATCAAAGCACTAACCATGGGATAATTGCCGCGCATATCAACAAAATTGCACGAGTAAGGCAGCAGGAGTAGTTGGATTTCATTCAACTATAAAAGGAGGGGGGTCGACCGAACTCTCGACACATGCACATGAGAGAGAGGGAGAATGAGCCGAATACACCTTGCTTGAAGCCATACTCGCTGAACTCCCTTGTTTGGCGCATGAGAGCCTTAGCCATCAGCATCCCTGCACGATCGAAGCCTAGCTGGCTTCCTTCAACTAATCGAGTTCCCCCTCCTGCAACAAACTAGGACCGTAGCCAAACAACCCTAGACGATCACGAAGTCGTCCTGGTGCCACGTGAGAGCTTAATCAAACTCTCCCTGTCAGCAAATCAAGCCCTAGCCACCCTAATTCCTGTTTTGCCCCACCCTTCTAAGCCTTTAAGTAAAGATAAGCATGGGCATTTTGGTTCAATAGAGGAAAAGAAGTCCTTTAGAGTTTCAATCTTAGGTAAAATTTTGAAATCTCCATAGCAAATTTTGAAGGCGTTATGCTGCCAAAATTTCGTGAAAGTTATTGGACTTAAAAATTTGTTAATCTTAAATTATTGACAAATATTCTCAATAATTTGAATATTGACATAAATGTAATTATGAATAATTATTAATCATTCAATTTATTGTGCATGAGTCTTAGTACATTACAATCAATTCCAAAAAAAATCACGATTTGTCTTGAACATAAATGAGATTAAAATCAGAAGATTCATTCCGAACCTAAACTTGGATTGAATCATAAAATCATATAAAATATATAAGAAATGATTTATTTCAATTATTAAATCAATCTAAATATGGCATTGCAAAAGAATGTAAATCCAACCTATAACTAACATTCCAATGGATGTAAATCCTATGCTTGTCTGCAATGCAGACTTCAATCATATGAAAATATGGTATTTAAATGGATGTAAGCCTAGTCATTTGTTCACCATGCGAACTTAGACTTTTGATTCATACTTTTGGCGTGTAGCGTCTCGTCGCTAGAAAAGCAACGCCTATGCGTTAAAGGGTTAGTGCCTTTGGTGCTATAGAAATAGTGCCTAGGTGCTAAAGGGAAAGCGCTTCGATGTTGGAAAATCAGCGCCACAGTACCAGAAAGTAGAAATTTAGGCCTCAACATCAGAGGGGAGTGCCTCGACGCTGTAAACCAATGTCATGATGTTTAGGCACCCTCCAAAATAAAAGAAAGCAGGTTGACTGTTTGACCAAAGCCTAAAAGTTGACAAAATAACACAGCGACGCTTGTCAAAAAGTGGTTTAAAGCTTGGCAAATGGGTAGACGCATTTAATAGAAAGGACAACTTTTGGCACTATGTTAGAACATCGAGGCACTATATTAATACCTGACGCATTTTAATGTGCTATGTCGGTTACATAATTTTAGTAATAAGTGTTTATAAATGATATGTTTGATAGGAATAGTAACTGCCTTAATTGGTTGATTGGCGCCTAGGCGTTGCATGTGGAATGCCGCGGTGCTAGTCCCATATTTTAAAAATTGAGAGGCCAGTGCCTCGGTGTTGCAAAAGTGGCACTGGGTCCAGTCTATAAATACGACCCTTAGGCTACCAAAATTTCATTTTAAAGTCTTTTTTTTAGGAGTCCTTAACAACCTTTTCCTCATTAGCTTTCTCTTATTACTAGAATAGCAAATATGCCGCTCAAACACTTCTACATGGGTAAGAAGAGGGAAACCTCAAGCGACGCTAATTGATTTGTTAGTGTAGATGTGGAGGAGAGGCACCAGTACGCTCTTATCAATAAGCATCTCATTCCGGAGGTGGATTCCACAATCCGAGTAGAAGTGTGGAGAGGATCATCAATGAGTGAGGCTGAGAGCATTTTGCCTACGACAACAAAGAGTGCGGGAGTTTTTTGCTAACTCAGAGGAGCACCAAGGTAATAAAATTTTTATAATAGAGAAATGGGTATATTTTGAGAGTAATACCATTAATGCATACTAGAATTTATAAAATTTTGTATGTGATCAATATATTTTCTATTACAATAATCATCCTGATTTTGATGAAATTCTTAGTTTCATCACTGTTAGAAATTTAAATGTTTAGAAGAAATAATAGGAGGAAAAGATTATTAATTTTTCTTCTGCTGATGTAATTGCTGAGGCTAAAACTTGGCATTATTTTATTTTCGCCAAGTTGATGTCTACTGGTAACATCAATGAGGTAACTCAGGATAAAGTTATTTTGAATTTTGCAATCTAAGTGGGCTTTACTATAGATGTAGGGAAGATTATTTATAATTTAATTTGTAATATGTTTAATTACATTACCACTCTAGGTTATAGTCATCCTTCTCTTATTTATTCTTTGTGTGTTGTGGTTGGTGATCTGGGGAGCTGGATGAGGAACTGCTTATACAAAGGGCTCTCTTGACTAAAAGAACACTTGAAGGATTTGGATCAAGAATACAAGTAGGAGAAAGCTCACATGTTCCTCAGTCTAGGCCCAAATCCTCCAAAATTTTAAATGAGCAATTCCAATAAATTAGAGGTGAAGTCTCAGAATTAAGAAAAAGGGTGGGCGAAAGCAGCTGGTAGCAACAGAAATTGGAAAAGAAATTCAATCATCATATGGGTAAACTTTAGCAACAATTATTTTACATAAATGAGTTCAATTCAGCACTTGTTCAAATGCTTGAAAATTGCAACTTTAAAGTCGGCTTGAGTAAAGATCCTTTTCCTACAGTTCCTTATTATCATCCTTATGTTTTTACTTTGCTGGAACTAGAAGAAGAGGAGGATGACTACGACTATTAGGATAGTTGTCTTTTTTTTATATCTCATATATCTTATATATATATATATATATATCTTTTGTAATTTCATTTGATAGATTTGCTAATTAAATTTCATTTTGTGATAAAATTTTTTATTTCATATTAATTGTTTGTCGTTTCAAATGCTGATTGACTATCATCATGATTTAATTGCGATTTAGATCTGATTATAAGTTAAAAATTTAATTTAATAAAAAATTATAACTTAAGATTAACAAACTTAAGAAGTCAGCATCTTGGCGCTGAAAAGCCAGTGCCTCAGCACTAGATGCTGGAATTTAGGCTTAAAATTAGAGAAGACAGTGTTTAGGCGTCAGAAAAGTGGCGTTGTGGTGCTTTTTGGATAGCGTTGTTGCCCTGCAAGTAGGCATTTTGACCTTACAACCTGAGAAGGTAGCGTTGTGGCGCCAGGAGACAGCGTTGGTCAAAGTGCCTCGATGCCAGGAGACAACATTGGTCATAGTGCCTCAGTCTATAGGATAGCTCTACGGCGCTGCGAGGCGGAGCATTAGAGGTCTAAATTCTTTAGAGCTTAGTGCCTCGGCGTCGGAGCTTAGCGCCTCGGCGTTGGAGATTAGCCCCTCGACGCTACAAGCAACTTCTCGGCGCTATAAGCAACTTCTTAGCACTACGTAGCAGCGCCACAGTACTACGAGACGAGAAACTTTATTTTAGGGCAATTTTCTTATGTAGTTTGATGACTTCAATAAAATTTTGGTAGCATAATAGTTTAGCAATGCTAGGTTTTGAAATTTTTTTAGTGCAAAATGTACTCTTCCCCTTTTTTCTAGATCCAAGATTAACGGAGGGAGGATTTTTATCTCATATTGGAACTAAGTTCGATGGCAGAGGCATTTATATTTTAAAACTTATGATTTAGTGATCTAAATTTCAAATTAATTTTAGTTTTGTAGAGTTTTGTTTTAGCAATGCCTATTATTTTATAATTAATGCGATCGGGCTATCTTTTTTCCTCCGAATTCAAGATTTACGGAGGGAGGATTATTATCTCTCTTTGGATTCAAGATCAACGAAAAGAAGATTATTATCTCGCATTGAATCCAAGATCAACAGTGAAGGTCTTCAAAAAATTCATGTGGGGCAAGGAATCAATTGCATAAAAAAACTTTTATTTCATCTTTTAGATGAAGTCGGCTTTAACAAAAGCCTTTTCCTTTGACTTTATCTTGCACGAGAAGGAGATTCTTCGTGCGAGAGGAGGGCATGGCCAACGGAACGATGGTGAAGAGTTGCTTAAGAGAGTGTTGGAGAGAATATGTAGAGTGGTTAGATAGAGTGTGAAGTCTATCCTCTCCCTCTTTATAAGAAACTATTCTCTTAACTGCTCTCGCTTTTCCCTTTGGGTGGTTATCGCTGACGGGGATGGCTTTTGGTGGGAGTGGTTAAGGCCCTCTTTTTTCTTTTCTGCAACTTGCACCCCTCTTTTCTTCTTTTCTTTTTTTTTTTAATTTTTTGCTTTCATGACCATCTACGACAAGTGCCACAAGCATTTTGGGTTGACAGTGACATTATGTGAGTCATTGAAATGTACAAGAAAATTGTTGAGTGTTTGTGTCTTGATCACCGTTTGGGGCGAGTATGATATATCGAATTCACTCAATTATAGTGACGGTTTTAACAATCTCCTCGAATGATTTGGCTTGGCGAGTACTAACTTGAGCAGGTGGTCACTGATGACTTGAATTGAATTGGCTTAGAAATATGGTCGAGGTCATCGAATAGAGATGATAAGTGAGAGTGTGAGTTTTTCCATGATCAGATAATGCAACATAACACCCCTCATTGTTGTCCCCTTTGATCAAGATCGAGTTTATCGTATCTCCCCAAACTCTTAAATATAATAATAATAGCTCGCCATCCTTTGGACTTCACGATAAAGATGATGAGGTGAGTAGGCTTTTGAATTCATTGAACGCTTTTTTTTCATTCTAATGTCCACTCGAACTTCTTCTCGCTCCTCAATACTTTGAAGAATGGCGAGTAGCATTCGCTTGCTTTTGAAATGAACCTATTTAATCTGGTGACTCTCCCAGTAATTTAATGTTCCTCTTTGGTTGTTCTCAGTGAAGGCATGTTGAGTAGCTTTGATCATATCAGGATTAACTTTTAATTGTTAAGAGTGATTAGAAATCTTAAAAACTTGTTTGATCTAGCACTGAATGTGCATTTCAAGGGGTTGAGACAAATATTATGCTTCTTTAAAGTAATAAAAGTCTCCTTCAAATCTTTGATATGTTGTTCGAATGACTTGCTTTTTACCAGTCCATGTAGACTTCTGCATTTCTCTTCTTTTTTTTCTTTGAATACTTGGTGCATCATTTTTTGTTAAATAGCTCTCACATCCTTCTACCCAAAGGGAATCACTCTATAGCAATATAGCCCTTCTCTAGTAATGAAGGTTGTTTTCTTTGAGTCCGCAAGATGCATTTGAATTTGATGATACCTTGAGAAAGCATTTTGAAAACTCATCAGTAGGTAACTCACTACTGAGCCAATCAATGCATTTATTCTAGCAAGTGGGTACTCATCCTTGGAACAAGCCTAGTTCAAATTGGTGAGATCTATGCATATTCCTCACTTGTCATTGGACTTTTATACTATGATTACAGTGAACATCCACTTTAGGTATTTGACTTATTTAATGAAGTTAGTTTCGAGTAGTTTGGCTACTTTTTTAATTGATTTGGTAAGCAAAGCTGCATTTTTTCTCATCTTCTGTTTAACTAGCTAAGCATTCTTTTTTACGTTGAGTCTGTGGCAAGTAATGTTTATATTAATACTTGGCATTTTGGCCGCTGCTAGGCGAATACATTTATATCCTCTTAGAGGACTTGAATAGGGAATTCTTTATGTTCACTGCTAAAGGTTGAGTTAATTCTTAGCACTTGCTTTGGATCCTGAGTGGTCAACATTTTTTTGATTTCTTCGGTGGTTTTCAGTCCAGTGCATGCGATTTGTAATTGTAGCACTCCTACCTTACCTTATGTGAGTTGTTGATTACTTGTAGGTAGCAGGCTCTAGATTAATTCAAGTTTCCCCTAATTGTGATTTGGTTTTCTTCTTGTTAAGAACTTGACTACCACATGATAAGTTGATACTTTTACTCCAAGGGCGATCTAGTCACCAAGTCCCTTCCGTAAGTCATTGATGATTGGGCGATCTTGTTGAATTCTTTTGCAATCACATGATTGTTCGTCAACTCCAGTAGTTTTGCTAGTGTTCTAGGCTGCTGAAGCCCAAGAGCATATTTGAATGGACCTCTAAGGGGGCAAGTGCAGCCTGTGTGATTGTATGTTCTAAATTCTTTACTTCAATATTTCCTTTGGAATCGAGTAAAATTTTTTTTGAGAGATTCACTTGCTCCTATCTCATTTGTAGAAAAGCCCGTGAACTTTTAAGTGGGCACTAACAATTTGTGTGAGGAACATCCTCTTGAAATTCATGAAAAAGTTATGACTGACATTCGTAGATGTTAGAATCATTTGAGACCTAACTCCTTATAATTGATGAAGAAAACTTGACACTTAATTGCATCGTCTAGGTCGAACAATAACATAGTGGATCCAAAATATGTTATATGGTCGACAGGGTTAGTACGACCTTTATAAGATTTCAATTGTGGAATCTTGAACTTCGATGGCGGGCAAGCCTTCATGATTTTCTTAAAGGTGTTAGTGAAAGTAGTATTCGCCTATCCTCCTCTGGTGACTTCCTTCTCGCTCGCCTGATAGGATTCGTCATCAATACTGGGTGTCCTGGAAAATTTCTTTCCATGGTATAAAGTTCGGCGAGTTGTCGAGCTAGAGGACTTTTTGTTCTCTAATTTTTCGACTTTTCATTCTTTATTCTCTTTCTATAGCCGCTTAGACTATGCGAGTGATCATGTCCTTCATATCATTTAAATCTTGCTGTGTAATAAACTGTTATGTACTCAGTCCCATGCATGATGAATTATTTGTTGGTGGATCTATTTCGTTGGATAGTTGACTCCTTGTCCTCGGTATCATCCATGCTCACCACACCTAAAAGGATGCCACATCCAAATTTGTTCGTGGAGTGATGGAGGACTTCTTTTAAGTACACGAGAAGTAGGGCTAGATCATGTGGGATATAGTGAATAGAAAACAAAACAAAAAAGTGCAAGAAGTATGAGAAATTCCACTATATTAGAGAATACAAGTGTTATCAGGGAATGGTCAAAAGTCTAAAAAAGAAAATGGTCAAAAGTCCCCACCTCTTCTAGATTCTCTCTTTTATAGAACCATAAGATGGTTATATAAAGAAAGTACATATCAATTATGTCGGTTATATAAAAAGTGATTTGTCCACGATCTTGTGAGTGAGCGAGTTGATACATGCCGAGTGATGAGTTCTTAAGTATAGTTGCTAGTACCAGCGAGGTGAGTTGTATGATGTGAATATTTGGTTGCATAGTTGCCTGTATGTGGGCAATTTTTTATATATGAGTTGAGTCGCTTGAGTTGAGTCGCTTGGCTAGGATGGTCTTTCCTCATTTTTGTCCACTTAAAGCAAATCTTTGTAAGCGAGAGAATTACTTGTTTGAATTATGCTTCTCACTGTTGGATGCTCTTGTGTTGATCTTTGTTATTTTTGAGTACTCATTGAGTCCATGCGTACTCTATGGGTATACACTCAAGATGTTGCATTCAAATTTATTTATAGAATAATGCATGACCTTTACTTAGGCATGTTAGAAGTATGGTAAGTGCATACAAGACTACATTAGACAAAAATAATATAAAAATGTAAGAATTTTCACTTTAATAGAATATGAGTCCAAGCAGTGGGGAGTCAGAATACAAGAACTAGCTCTCTCCCTCTCGAGAACAACCAAAAGCTCCAAAAAGAAGATACTTCACCTTTTAAAATTCTCACTTTTTATTGGATTTAGGGGCTATTTCAAAAAGAAATTATATATTGGTTTCTAGAAGCTATATGTTGGTTACAATATGAAGATTCTCACCTGTATTTCTAGAGGTTGGACGAGTATCATATGCTGAGTGAAGAGTTCTTTTGGTGTGGTTGCTTGTATGAGTTAGAAAGTCTAGAATTAGTCGCTTGACTAAGCCATACTCTTTCAGATGCTCTCCCAAGTGACAACGAGCCCTCTTGAATGTCAGGAAGTGGGTTTTTCATAAGGGTTCTGGTACTTGCCACTAAGTGCTCTTCATCTTGGTCTACCTTTTAGGTCCTTTTGTGCATATTAGGGGTACAAGAGCAACCATGGAACTTTTACTTGGTGTGGTTTCCACCCTTGAGTTATTTTCTCTTAAAGTTTGTTTAATCAACTCATTATTTCCATTTATCAAAATTTTATGTCAGGTTCCTCTCGTGCTTGAACTTGACTAGTCATCAAATGTTGATTGGAGGGAATTTTCAAATGATGCCTTTGACTCAAGATCCTAGCTGAAGAAGAAACAATGAATTATGATCACCAATGACACAAAAATGGTAAAGCTTGTACCAAATTTTATTTGTGGTTGTAAGAAAGTTGATAGGCTATAAAATGAGTTGATCATTTGTCCAAGATAAATAATTATTTGTTTGATTATATAAATTAGTTGAGCAATATTTTGTCCAATATGATGAGGAAGTTGATGGTGACTTGAATGGAAGACTTGAGGAAGACTTGGCGAGACCTAAAGTAGTGTTTGAATTGTGAGTCTTTGATTTGCTAGACCAAGAGCTTTGAAGAACTCGCTTGCCTAGTTTAAGGCACTACAAACGAATTCATTACCTCAATTTTGTCTCTTCTGGTGTACAACTCCGAGTTCTAAAATTTGGTGAAGTTGCAAATGGAGAATGCTAAACCTCCTTGAGTGTAAGAAGATTCAATAGATGACTTAAAACATGCAAAGAATGGAAAGACTAAAATGTAGATGATATAAATAATATATTCTATTATACACTTATATAATACTTATTTTATATACAATGTTACCCCTCTTTCTGATTGGTTCATGTTTATGTCTTTGTGAGCTTTTGTTTTCAATGTGGTAGGGTCTTAGTACCTTCTCTTGATTAAGTTTTTCTGCATTTTTGTGGTTATTATTGAGTTCTAGTATTTCTTGTAGTGCACTAGCGTATACCTGAATGGTTCTTCTTGAAGTCTTTGCATGGGAAGTGGGACTATTGGTTCTATATCTTTGACATTCAACATCTTGTGATCAAGGAGAGAAATAAATTTTTGTAGCTACTCCATAGTTTTTTTGTTAGATTATTAATAAGGCTTGCTAGCTCTTAAATGACTTTCGACAACTAACAAATTTAGAGTCTTTTGAATTGTATGAATATAATTATCATTCCTATTCCTACGTCGATTCAAAGTAGGCCACATGGTAGATGAGATTTGCTCTACTTTTGTAAGATTCTTTGTAATGGACTTTAAACTTCATGCATTTTTCCAATTGGAACTCACTTCTCATTTTGTCAATTGTGGGAATGGACTCTTCTTCATTGTTATTGGGAAAATATGTTTCATCTTTATTGGTGTAGAAGTTAGCTTTTTGACACGTGATGGTTGTGTTCGAATTATCGAGTTTGAAGATGTTTTTGGCATCTCCACTCTTCTGACAAATATGAAGGATGCTCCAAAACTTATTGGATTATACTCATGCTTCTTTCCTTTATTTTTGTAAGTTGTCTACTAGTAATGATGTCACACTCCAGATGACCCCTAGAATAACAAATGAAGTCTTGATTATCCATATTTGTAGATCCTCCTTTGTTCTACCACTGTTTTTTGTAGTGCTTATCTTTTGATTAGCATTTGTGCATTATCATTGTTTCTTTCAAGATGTTGAATGCAAATTTATTCATGAATGATGTTAGAATTTTTTTACTAAGATTGCTAAGGTTTCACTTAACAATGAGCAAAGAGTAAATCCATGGAGAAGATGAATAAGAAAGTTCTTAGAGAAGGATGCTGTGAGATTATTATATGCTTCAGACGTCCCCCAAATAACCTCTTATATAAATTTATTTTTTGACCCTTTATAAACAAGATTTTGGCGCTACAAGAAAGGCTACACTTTGATTTCATAAAAACAAATAAAAAAAAAATATATTGACTCTTATATTCACGTGCAAACATTCACTAGTCCACATGGACAATCGTCTTTTCTTGTTGGTGAAATTCGCTAGTTAGTTGACTCATGTCACTACCTTATTGGTGAAGTGACTAATCCTTAAGAAGAAACGCTAACTTCCTAATGAACTCATCAGCATCTATGAGCAACTTCTGATCTTGATCAAGTAGTCTTTGAGCTTGAGCGAATAATCCTTGAGCTCGAGCAAGTAGGCCCTTTGATTAGTCTAGTAGGCCACAAAATGGGCTCTATCATTGCGCTAGTTTACTTTGAGTGTGGTTGAGTAGGCCTTTGACTTTGCGTGTATGCCTTGGCTTGATTCTATTTGCTTATATGACCATGATGGACTTGGTGAGTTCTCTGTCTTTCTCTTATATTCTACTAGCTATGTCCGAGCCAGATTGACTCTTGTTAAGTGTCTTGCTTAAGCTTTTAATATTTAGGTGTTAAAGAAGCTCATGCTATCACCAAGCTTTAGTTATCATTTGATGCTTGTGATAGACATTGCAACTCAGAGGTAAGCCTTAGTTGTTGTTTGCGATGTTTGAGTAAGAACCTGCTTTGTAAGTGATGAATCAAAGTCAAACTAGTCATTTAGAAAATAATGTAGAAATAATTGAGAGGTAAAGTTAGATAATTATTGATGATAGAAAAATTCTAAAAAAATTGTCACATGAATGGTGTAAACTCTATTTATCAGGAAGCATATTTTACAATTTCAATGTAGGTTAGGTTCATGAGTATGACCTTCCTTTTAGTTAGTCGTTGATGAAGTATTGTGATGGGCGTTTGAAATGATATTAAATTTTCTTAGGTTATTTGAATAGTCATTGATGGCCTGTTATATGATGGCTCTGTGCAATTGCTATTTTGATGGTGTTGCACTTGATAATGTGTAGGCCAATTTGTCATCTTCCCAGCGTCGCTCTTGATATATGGCTTTGGATTTTATGAGGATCAACTTGGTCCCATGTGCAAATGTGCTTCATGATCTGGAAAATGATCATGTGGTGAGTTGAGGTCTCCTCTGACATAGAAGATACTCCAGTGAAGATTGTTGGATAGAGTAAGGACTTTGGGATGGCTGCTCAAAAGTTGATTACGAACTATCTTCATGTTAACAAATCATGTAGTTGAAGTATACGATTCTTGTGATGGTGGATTAACATAAATTGTTAGCATGTATCTCTTTTGACCAAATTTTTGTTATGATTCCCACAAATCGCAGCATAGATGTAAATAATGATTTTGACTGTTGCCTTTGAGGCGGAGAACAAGAGAAAGGTAGTCATTTGGATTCATGGAATGATTGGGTAACTATTGGAAATATAGCTTACTATAAAATTCATCATGATCAATGCTTTTATTAATATCCGAGAGAGGAACACAACACTCAAAATGTGGTAGGATTTATGGTGCTTCAGATAATGGAGGATGTGTGCATTACATTGATCATCAAGGATTACGTTTAGGTTCATGAGGTCTAGAGGGAGGCAAATGGAATAGATGCACACGTAGAAATTAAACTCATATGGTGTTGTCGGCTGGAATATATAAGGGTAATTCTCAGCGGACTTGAAGTCTTCTCCAAAGTAGAGCCCTCCCTGATATTCTTAGGTTTTTATAATACCTCTTCTGCCTATGCTTTTTGTGTGCCCCTTACTTCAAGATTCATGGACGGCTTTTATAAGCATTTAGGGAGGAGCCTTCAATTGCTGTTCCTAGTGAGGTTGAATCGTCTATTCTTGGGTGATGATGGTAGGAGTCCATGTAGCAGACATGCAATGGGGTCGGAGGCAAAATGTATGTGGGTGGTGACAATGCTTCCAAAGGGCAACATCCTTGATCTCCAACCGTAAATGGTTATAGTGCAACTCCTTGCCTATGATGCCATAATTATTCCTCAGGAATAGTTGAATCCAAGAAAAACATTGACTGAGTAGTGGGGATAATTTGAGAGGAGCTAAGCTAAGTAGCCAAGAACGGTTTTGAGTTGTTGAGAGAAGTATTTAACTTAAAGAAGGGAAAGAATATTTCTATAACAAGGAAAAATGTTTGATTGTTGAAGTTTCTGGTGGCTTGGGAAAAAAAAAATCCTACTCTTCCTCTTTGTAATTTGATACGTTTGTCAAGTATGAGTGTACCAAAATCTAATTATTGCGTGTGAATTATTAACTTGGACAAGTGGGTGATTTTCCTGCTTGCACGTGCCCTATAAGTTCGGCAATGGTGAAAAATGTTGGGGTCACGGTGTTTTATCTAGATGCAACACATCACTAACCGGGACCTCACAGAATGTAGACTTTTCCGCTAGTATGCGTCCCAAAAGCTAGGCACCGGTAAAACTCAGATGATCTGGTGGTATACAAAGATCCCATAACATTACCAAACGAAGCCCTAGAGAATGCAGTCATCTGTTACCAAACAGACTGATTTATATTCTTATGAATGGTGGAAATGTGAACTCGTTGTTTCAAGTACAATATGCAGTACTGTATTGTTTTTTATTGTGGTCAGATGCGTAATACCATATTGTTCAAAATGATTATTGTTTATTCTATCAGGTGCATCACGTCTGCTTCCACTAAGTGTTACTCATGAGCATCTTCAATGTTCTCTTGGGCTTTATGATCATGATTAACTATTAACCGTTAGAGCTATTGCTGCATCGTGTCTTCTACAGTTCTACTGGAGTTGTTAAGGGTTGATATATAACCTCCATTTGAATGTTTGTGGTCTATCTTTTGCTTTCTTTCCATCCCTGTTCACATTTTCATTACACTTGGACTTAAGATGATAATTGCTGTTAAAAAACAGGCATAACTACCCCCTAATTTATCTGTTAAGTACACTATGGTGGATCCTTTAATTTTTTTCATTTACAGAAGATGGTTTACTGCATCTTTGTTTCTATTTGAAAAAAAAATATTTTGCATTAGAAAGATCTGAGATTCACATACCCTGGTCCCACAGGACCGTGTTCTTTTTTTTTTAACCATAAATAATACTGTTCTTTAATTTATGCTGCTAGCGCTTGTCTAGAATAGCTCTTCTTTATCTAGCTTAATATGTTTTAGTAGCGTTATTCCAACAGTTTGTGTTCGACTTTATGAGTGCTCCTTTTGTGTAATGAACTTTTCTTTTATTTAATGATTTTGCAGATTCCTCCAACCAGTGTTCCAGTCATCTTTCGAGAATATGGAAGAGATCAATTATTTTTTTAACGTTTCGATTTGCACCAAGCAATTTCAGCTCTACTTCTTTATTTCTTGACCTGTGCCAGGTTCTTTCTTTTTGATGAATGGAATTGACATCCATTGATTTGATATGTGTGTTTTCTCTCATATTCCATTTTCTCTAATCGGAATAATGATCCGTCCATGCTACATGTTCTCATATGCTAGATTTTATTTCTGCCAGTTTGACATTGTGAAGAGCGCAGTTGTTTGCCTCTCCTGGTATTTTGTAGACCAACTTTTCCTTTTTTATAACTTAATATTTTCTGCCTTTGATTATAATGACTGTCATTCCTTGAACAACATTTTTGCTTCAGTTCCTTCTCATTTAGCGTATAACTATTTTCATTTAAGTCATAGCCAATCTTGTAAATTGCGTCACATGGTGTGACGTGGAAGTGGACCAATGGGACACCTCAAACTATTTTATGAGCTGTTTGGTTATTTGAAAAAGAATAGATAAAAAGAACGGAATGAAAAAAGAATGTAATGATTTGGATTTTTTGTTTGGTTTGAAAATTCTACAAATACGTGTTTGTTATTTTTTGAAAATAAATGTAATATAAATTATTTTGAGGTTGTGCGGCTGCAGCGGGCGGCGATGATGGTGAGTGAATGGGCGGTGGCAGTGAGAGGTGAGCGAATGGCGCAGTGGTGGTGGCCGACGGGTTGTAAGCGGCGCAGCGGTGCAATGCGGTGGTGGCGGCAAATAAAAACATTTCCCGGCCAGATTACCAATCGGACGAATTTCAAATACACCAAAAATGATCATTTTAATGCGTTTCAAATACACTACAAATGCATTGCAATTTTGCTTTGCTCCATACCAAACGTTCAAAAAGTTGAATTCTTTGCATTCGATTTACTTACATTCTAAATGCAGGTGATCAAACAGCCTCTTAATCTTTTAGCATCCTTATCCATTGTCTAGCTCATATGTTGAAATTACAATGCAATGCTAGTAGTTCATTGGTGCATTTATGTTTTCTATAGATAAAATCAATGGCTAGCACAATGAATGTGATGTCTGCAGCTTTTAGGAATTGCAAATTCAACGTGCATGTTCCATTGCAGGTATGTGCCAGTAAATGCAGCAGTTTTTGATGTTATTTAGGGATGCTTGGTTGCAAGTATTAGGGTTGTAAAAGTACATGTTTAAATTTTTTTTTTTTTCATGTATTATTATAAAGTAAGGTAATGCAGTTATTTCATAGGGAATCTAAAATACCTAGAAAGGTTTTTTTTTTTTTCATGTCAAACTCACAAAAACCGTTCGAATTTCAAACTCACTGTGGGAAGGAGTTATAACCCCTCGGTGTGATTACTTTCTCCCGTACTGTGAACGGTCAGTAACCATGCCTCCATGCTGCACCAGCATTGACCTGCTTACCTTTCGGTGCTAGTGTTGGCAGTGGGCTTTATCCAGCAAATAATTTTTTAAAATAAGTATGATTTAAAATATAATTAATAATTTAAGTATCTAAAATTTAAATATAAGATAATCAATGGAGATTTACTCACATGTAAATGTCCGTAAAATTAATTTATATTTAACTTATATGAAATTTAGATCAAAATAATTTAAAATATACATATAAGTCGCCGCTTAGCGATTTTCAGCAGTTGTCATAAAGCATTATACTTATATTTAAATTTTATTTATTAGATACTTAAATTACTAATTGTGTTTTAAACCATACTTATTTTAAAAAATTTCTCTTATCCAACATCGTTCAGGACTAGCAGCCCTATCTCAAACTCCACCTCCGAGTTGGTAGCCCTCTTGTGTTGGTGTCAACAAGTGAAAAAAAATATTACGTGCGGAATTTAGACGTAGCTTTGTGTCTGGACTTCAATCAGATCTCAATACGTGTCCGCTAATAAAATATTATTTATTTACTTTATAATGCGGTAATGCTGGTTGCGATGCCGTTAATGCTATTCGGATCCGGCCCGACCCGTTTAAATAGCGGGAGAAAATATTACATTGTTTAGGCGCCCGGCTGAACGACGTTTGAATGCGGGAGAAATTTAAAAGTAATATATAAATGGATTTAGAGTATAATATAATATTTTTTTTAATTGAGCTTAGAGAAGAAAAAAAAAATCTCATTTTAATTTTTGGAAAAAACTGGAAAGATGGAGAGGAATTTGAAAGTTGTAGCCTTGATATTGCGATCAATTTAGTGGATGATGTCTTAAATATAAATATATCGATAAATTTTCTCCACCGTTTTATATATACAGTTATTTTGAAACAGCTAGTGATTTTCTTTGAAATTATTTTCTGAAATATATATTTCTACCCTATTTGGAGTTTTTTGCAAAAAAATTTTAGGGGGTTTTGGAGTTATTTTTCATGTGTATATTCATGAGTATTACTTTTTTTTTCAATTTTTTTTAACTGTGTGATTTGTCATATATTTAGTATATTCTATTGTAAGCTATTTTTCATGTGTATACTCATGAGTATTCACCTTTGTTTTCAAATTTTTTTAATTGTATAGTTTGTCATATGTTTAGTACATTTTATATTAAACTGTTTGGAGTTTAGTCATGAGAAATTTGGTGGTTTTTGAAGCGATTTTTTGGAGTGATTTTTGAAGTTTAAACTTTTTACACTCATGAGTGTACACTTTTTTTTTCAATTTTATTCAACTATGGGGCTTGTCATGCGTTTAGTACATTCTATTGTAAGCTGTTTGGAGCTATTTCTTGAAGAATTTGAGGGTTTTTAGAGCTGTTTTTAAAGTGCACATCCATTTTTTTGATTTTTTTAACTGTAGTGCTTGCCATATGATCTGTACATGCTATTGTAAGTTGTTTGGAGATATTTTCTGGAGAATTTGAGGAGTTTTTGGAGTGTATACTCTGTACACTCATGAGTGTACACTCATTTTTTCAATATTTTTTTAATTGTGGGGTTTGTCATAGGTTTAGTACATTCTATTATAACCTGTTTGGAGTTTAGTCTTGGAGAATTTGGTAGTTTTTGAAGTTGTTTTTAAAGTGTACACTCTGTACACTCATGAGTGTACATCCTTTTTTAAAAAAAATTTTTTTTGAACTATGAGGCTTGTTATGTGTTTAGTATATTCTATTGTAAAGCTATTTGTAGATATTTCTTGAAGAATTTGAGAGTGTTTGGAGTGTACACTATGTACACTCATGAGTGTATACCTTTTTTTTTCAAAATTTTAAAATTGTGGGATTTGTCATATGTTTAGTGCATTCTATTGTAAGGCGTTAGGAGTTTAGTCCTGAAAAATTTGGTGATTTTTGAAGCTGTTTTTGAAGTGTACACTCTGTACACTCTTGAGTGTACCCTTTTTCTCAAATTTTATCAATTATGGGGTTTGTCATGTATTTAATATATTCTATTGTATACTATTTGGATATGTTTTCTAGAGAATTTAGGAGTTTTTGGAGCTGATTTTGAAGTGTATATTTTGTACACTCATGAGTGTATGCTTTTTTTCCAAAAATTTTCAACTATGGGGTTTGTCATATGATCTATACATGTCATTGTAATTTGTTTGGAAATGTTTCCTAGAGAATTTGAGGGTTTTTGGAGATATTTTATGGAGAATTTAGGGATTTTTGGAGCTATTTTTGGAGTGTACATCTCTTTTTTCAAATTTTTTCAAATGTTGGGGCTTGTCATATGTTTAGTATATTCTATTGTAAGCTGTTTGGAGTTTAGTCTTGAGGAATTTGGTAGTTTATAAAATTATTTTTGAAGTATACACTTTGTATATTCATGAGTATACACCCTTTTTTTTTTCCATTTTTTTCACCTGTGAGGCTTGTCATATATTTAGTATGTTTTATTAGTTGAGATGTTTTCTAGAGAATATGGGGAGTTTTGGGAGCTATTTTTGGATCAATTTTTTATGTATACTTGTAAAATGTATTTGTGATCGTGAATGAGATTAATCACCGATGTGATGATGAAGCTGTTATGTCCCATAAACCAATTATAGGCAAACTTCTTGGCACCACTGTTCACAATGAAAAGGAGACATGAACTGTATTATGATTATGCACATAAAATTGGATTCAGTGTTCGGAAGGATCATACTAGTTATTGGTCGAACTTGAAGAAGTTAAAATCAAATGATTTTTTATATGCAAAAGCAGCTTTGAAGAACGGTGTCAATCTAAACTAGTCAGTCAAATTTCAGAAAATTGATACGAGGACTAGCTATCTGGCCATGAGTAGATTTTTTATTGATTTAGATGGGAATTGGAAGGTTAAAAATTTATGAAAGTCATAATCATTTATCAAAGTTGGTAACCTATATCTTCTGATCACGAGAGCATCAATGAGAAGGGCTATATTGAAGTCAATATGAGGGTGGAATTAGAGCAATTGATGCTTTTAATTATCTTAGTGAAGAAGTTGGCGGCGTTGAGAATATTGACTTTACAAAAAGATGTATTTTCAATTACATCCAAAAAGAAAGAAGATCAAGGATTGTGAATGGTGATGCTAATGCATTAATACAACTGTTCAAAGAAAGGAAAGCGGAGGATGGATTATTTGCATGAGATGTTCAAGTTGATAAGTCAGATAGCTTGGTCAATTTTTTTTTTTTTTGGAGCAATGACATGTCATATAAAGCTATACTTGTTTGGGATGTTATAATTTTTGAAACAAGTTATCAGCTCAATAAATATAATCTTGTATATGCATCTTTTGTTGGAGTGAATTATCACTAGCAAAATATCTTATTTGGAGTAGCCTTTCTATCAGAACATACAATCGAGTCATTCACATGATTATTTAAAACATTTCTCCGGTTAATGAATGAGAGGCATCCTATAACAATATTCACTGATCAAGATCAGTCAATGATGAGAGATATCAAAATTACATTATCGATACTTGCCATAGCGCAATGATATATTTCTAAGAAAGCTCTTTTCAAGGTATATTGCTTTTAATAATAAGACAAGACAAAGTCTCTTTTATACTTGCATAAGTAAATGTGATTGGAGGAAGAGTTTGAACAAGCTTAGTTCACCATGTTAGAAGAAGATGATTTGCATGATCATGCTTTTTGTTTAAGCTATATAAAATTATATTCAAGTGGTCCATCACATTTTGCAAAAACTCATTCTATATGGGTATCTTATCAACGCGACATGAATCTACTGAATAATGTATGTCATCTCTAAACCAACAAGTTCTATCACCGATTGTTTCTTGGGATTGGAGAAGGTTATGGACATATGACTAAAATGATTATGATGAAGATTTCAAGTAGTGACAATAATTGTTCATGTTGTTAGAACCAGTCCAAGATTGAAACAAGCTGTTATGTTTTACACAAGAAAGCTTTATATAATGTTTGAAGAAGAATTTTTGCATGGAGTTGATGGATTTGCAGAAATGTGTCAGATGACAATCTTATAGAGTATTTGGTGAGAAACTTAGAAAATAAGAGCTCTTCCAAGACATGGATTGTCCATTTCGATATGACATGCTTAAATATAACTTGATAGTTGCAAGAAATTTGAAATGATGGGGGGTACTTTGTGCCCATTGCTGAAGTTCGAGTCGTGATATTAGATTCCGGATAAGTATCTTCTCATGTGATGGTTAACTAGAGCAAAGAGAGATATCTATTTTTACAGTGCTTACATAAACTTAAAAGATGTGCAAGGTATTGATGGAAATCAAACTGACATTATTTTTCGGAACTACATCAATCATTATACATATCATATAAGCACGAGAGCACAAGGTAATAAGGAAGCTGAGGAGTATATGTTAGATTTCTTAAAGAAACTATATGATAATGTTGATTATATATTATTTGGGAATTCACCTCTAATTGACCAAAATAGCTAAGAAAAGAAGTCTACTAAAATAGATTTAGGAATTGACTTACTAAAGGATACAGTTAAGAAATGGTCAAAGGGTGTTTCCAATACAAGGCCGAAAAGATATTGGGAGAGAAACAAGAAAGCCAAGAGTAAGTTTCTACTTGTCTCTATAAATTTATACTATTCAAATATTGTTGTTAAACTTTTAACCATCCTGTCTTTAATGTTATAGAGATGAAAGAACAAGCTGCGAGAAGCGGAGAGCATAAAGGGTCACCCATTGCAACACTTTTTTTGTTATGCGATTTTTTCGAGGTGAAGGTATAACACTTCATTCGTGTTGTTAGATATCAGCAACTGATAGAATGTTCTTCTATTTAGGAATTTAACTCAAGCTTAACAATCAGTTAGTCGGCAGAATGATACACCAAGCTGATGATAAATATTATTACAGGAAAATATTATAATGCGTGATATGATTTAATCACCATGTGTTATTTGAATATATATACTTTCATGTTAATTTGATTGAAAGTGTGCCAATCAATAGTTACTATGTTGTACTTTAAAGCTAAACTTTGTACTTCGATTTATGCTGCTAATTTTTTTAATATATTGTTGATATTATGTACTTTAAATCACTGAAAATTCCTCTCAATAGAGTCAGGTTATTACACCAAAATTTATTGAAAATGTCTCTAGGGTGTACAGAGTGTGGAGTTGTTTCTCATAGAATTTGGTGATTTTCGGAGCTGTTTTCGATGTATACTCTCTACATGCTAGAGTGTGCACTCTTTTTTTCAAAAAATTTCAACTGAGCCATGCAACATCATATGTTAATGCTATCCTAGGTTGTTTGGAGATGTTTTTTTTGGAGAATTTGATAGTTTTTGGAACAGTTTTCACATGTACACTTATAAGTGTACACCTTTTTTTTCTTAATTTTTTTAACGTGAGGTGTCATATGCTTAGTACATTCTATTGTAAGATGTTTAGAATTTAGTCCAAGAATTTGGGGTTTTGGGAGTCGTTTTGAAGTGTACACTCATACACTCATGAGTGTATACCTTTTTTTCAAAAAATTTCAACTGAGGTTTGCCATTTGTTTTGTACATGCTATTGTAAGTTTAGATATTTTCGGAGAATTTGATAGTTTTTGGAGCTGCTTTTCATGTGCATTCTGTACACTCATGAGTGTACACCTCATTTTTCCTAATTTTTTCAACTGTGGGGCTTGTCATTTATTTTGTACGAGCCTCACAGTAGTTTTATTTGAAAAAATGGGGTGTACACTCATGAGTATACAAAGTGTACACTTGTAAAACAGGGGGTGTCATTTATTTTGTACATGATATTTTAAGCTGTCTAGAGATATTTCCTGAAGAATTTGGTAATTTTGTTTTATTTTCACATGTACATTTGTACACTCATTAATGTACACCCAAAATTTTAAAATTTTCAATCAGGCTGCCATTTGTTTTGTACACCACGAGTTTTGTTTGAAAAAAATGCGATGTACACTCATGAGTGTATAGAGTGTACACTTGTACACTCCCAAATTTCACAGGACTAAACTCTAAACAGTTTACAATATATTGTATTAAGCATATAATAAGCTTCACTTGAAAAAATTAGGAGAAACCGGGTGTACACTCATGAGTGTAAAGAATGTACACATGATAAATAAAAAAATCACAAATTTTCAGAAACATCCCCATATAGTTTACAATAGTATAAAATAAATGGCAAGCCTCAAAAAAAAAAAAAAAGGTGTAGACTCATGAGTAAGTGTACACATGGAAAATAGTTTCAAAAATTCTCAAATTCTCTAGGACTAAATTCCAAACAACTTATAATAGCATGTACAAAACATAAATTACAGCTTGAAATTTTTTGAAAACAAGGAGCGTACAATCATGAGTGTATATAGTGTACACATGAAAAACAGTTATAAAAACTATCAAAATTTTTTGAAAATATCTTCAAACAGTTTACAATAGAATGTACTAAGTATATGACAAGGCTCACAGTTAAAAAAATTAGGAAAAAAAAGGGTGTACACACATGGGTGTAAAGAATGTACATATGTTAAAGTTCCAAAAATCACCAAATTCTCCAGAAAATATCTCCAGACAACTTACAATAGTATGTATAAAATAAATGACATGCCTCACAGTTAAAAAAATTTTAAAAAATAGGTGTACACTCATGAGTGTATAGAGTGTACACTTAAAAAATATCTCCTAAAATCACCAAATTTTACATGACTAAATTCTAAATAGTTTACAATAGAATCTATTAAATATATGACAAGCCCCACAGTTGAAAAAATTAGGAAAAAAGGTTGTACACTCATGAGTGTATAGAGTGTGCACATGAAAAATAGTTTCAAAAATCCCCAAATTCTTCAAAAAAATATCTCTAATAATAGCATTTACAAAACATATGAGAAGCCTCACAATTGAAAAAAATTTGAAAAAATGGTTGTACTCTCATGAGTATACAAAGTGTACACATGAAAAATAACTCCAAAATTTTTTAAATTCTACAGGACTAAACTCGAAATAGCTTACAATAGTATGTACAAGATATATGGAAGTCCCCACAGTTGAAATTTTTTGAAAATAAAGGTGTACAGTCATGAGTGTATAGAGTGTATACTTGAAAAATAGCTTCAAAAAATCCAAAATTCTTCAAGACTAAATTCCAAACAACTTACAATAGAATGTACAAAATATATAGCAAGCTTCACAATTGAAATTTTTTGAAAAAATGGGTGTACACTCATGAGTATATAGAGTGTACACATGAAAAGTAATTTCAAAAATTCTTAAATTTTATAGGACTAAACTCCAAATAGTTTACAATAGCATGTACAAAACATATGGAAATTCTCACAGTTGAAAAAATTTGAAAAAAAGGGTGTACATGAGATGAGTGTATAATTGAAAAACAGTTCCAAAAAATCCCAAATTCTTTAGGACTAAACTCCAAATAACTTACAATACAATATACAAAATATATGACATGCCTTATAGGTGAAAAAATTTGAAAAAGAGGTATACACTCATGAGTGTACACTTTAAAAATAGTTCGAAAAATTTTAAATTCTTCAGGACTAAACTCCAAACAGCTTACAATAGAATCAATAAAACATATAACAAGCCTCGTACTTGAAAAGATTGGAAAAAAAAAAGGAGAAACTGCATCAAATTACCAAGAAATAACTCCAAATCGCATACATTAGCATGTATAACACAGATAAATAAAGGGATGATCTACAATAACATTTGCAAACATCGCATAAAGAAGATGTGCAAATAGATTATAATAGCTTGTACAACATAGATAAATTAATAGTTGATCTACAATATCATGTATAAACAGATTACAATAATATGTACAACATTCAACAATACAGAGATGATATACATTTAGGTTTCCAAACACTTTATTCATATGCACAACAACTTTCTTGCACTCAACATTTTACAGCTTAGTTATTTCATATTTAAACAAAAAATAGCAAAAGCAAACTCAGCTCTGAGGCAATTCAGTTTCTTTGGCCAATCTTGGTGCCCAGCCTAGTTCACTAGAGGCTTGTTGATCACTGCCTTCATGTTTTTATACACAAATATATCACAATCATTACTATTTTCTTGTACTGGTAGACCACTAATCACTTTGATTAGTCATTCCTGAGGATTGCTCTCAAAAGCCTGGCCAACATCTTGGAAGAGTAATTTGATCAAAAGAGTTAAAAATAAAGTGAAGAGTTAAGTACAAAATATGCATTTGAGATGAACTAAAAATGATAAGAATTCTTATAATATTAGGAAGAATGACTTTATGAGTTGAGTTTGATGAGTCATAGAAGTATCGAGCCCCTTTCTTAATATGCCTCATTAGTAGTGTCCAATGTTGATTATTGTTAACTGGATGTAAGAGTAAATCAACCATTGAAACACTATATAAACATTTTGCATTCTCTTACTAGACCATATTTAGCATAACTCTGCAAGAATTCAAAGAAAAGTTAAAAATTATTAGCTTATAATCATCAAAACTTTTGAAGGCATCATATAACCCAAGCTGCGGCTAACTCACCCATATATGACATATAGACATATAGCCTAGGGACATATCTTATTCTTCTACCAACAAATAAACGGCATCAATATGTGCATCCGATGATACCGACTGCAAGAACTCATCAATTTGACCTCTCACAATAATGATATTCCCAGTCGAGAATACGTTATCACTCTTGCATGTGAGAAACATGAGAATGTAAGCATTACTAAATTAAAGGGTGATTTTATGTATACTGAATGAAATGGACTAAGCAATAACTTACTTGTTCTTGAATCAGGTGTAAAAAGTGTCAATGAGCAACATTATTTTTGGCAGAACATCTTGATGAGAAGTCTATGATATCATGTGTCTCAACTGGCTGCAAGAAATTAACAAAGTTTAAGAGCTAGATTCAATATGAATTAAAGTCAAAGCTTTTAAGATAAAGAATACCTCCATCTGATGCTCCTCATGTGATCTATTTCCTTAAACAAAAAATGATCTTATCTTGGAGATTTTTAATGCTTACTCTTAAACTATTTGTTTATACAGTAGTAATATTCTTTGTTTCTCTCTTCATCTTCTGATTCTTATCTAATGATCCGGCGTAATCAAGCGTGAAGAATAAAAAAGAGATGAGATTCGTTCCTTGATTTTTTCATAGGTAAATGTATAAATAAATGGAATAGATGCTAAATAAAGATAAAAGATTTATAAAAGAAACTAATCGAAAATTATTCCAATTTGAAAATATCAAATGATCAGGGGGGTATATATTCTTACCTAGCCAACACTTAGATCCGGCTCTACCCAAACTTTTTTGGTTCACCCCAACATTACCCACTTGTCCATTTGTTTGGATATCAAACGGACCTCCCTGAATGGTAATCTTAATGTGGCCGATTTACCCTCTTTTTTGCAATCGACATTCACGCCGCTTCTAGCTAATTGTCCACCCTTTCCAAGTGTGATTTCTATGTTATGTATGGCCGCGTCTAAGGGCATATCGGTTGAAGTAGATTCTTCTTTTATCAATCAAAATCCTTCCCAAACTGCATAAGCTTCTTCCAAAGCATAGCTTTCTAGATGTATATGATGATATCTAGGATGGATCTTATATGAATCGTATGATGAAGTACCACATGAGTGGATATATAGGAATCCAAATCAATCAATCACTTATGTTATGATCTTCTACATCCTAGGTCTCCCTCGTTCGGCTTATGTTCTTCATGTAGCATTCGGACTGGATGACTCTATGAAATTACGCTTGCACATATTACGTAACGAGAGATATCTCTATTTTTCCCCCGGGGTCTTTCTAATTACCACCGCTTAGCTTTCAATTCTACCGATATCTCTTTTCATTCCGAAAGTCAATTTTACGATAGACGCTTATGACCTCCCCTCATGCCTGCAATGATCCCTCCATTACGACCTTTACCACAACGATGTCGTCCCATAGATCAAATTATTTCGTGGATTGGATTTCACTTGACTGCCTATGGCTCCATTATGTGCTCGGGTAGAAGTTTTGTATAAATGTATTGCTTATTAAGTCTTTGCTTTAAGTTCTTTTCTCTATAAGAGGTAGAATAGAATAACCCGGTTGAAGAGTAATGATCATACGTCTGTAATGCATTGTATGTCCCATAATAGGTCCCATCCTTTTACCCTTTCCCATCGGATTCCAAATACTAGCTTGGCTCATTATTGCCGCGATAATGGTCTACTTCTTCACATTCATCGCGCAATGCATGCAGTTATTGATAGACAGAAAAATCATGGTATGCATTTTTGTGTACTAGCTAAAGCATTACGTATTTCGGCGGAGATCATATTCACGCCGGTACAAGAGGGTAAACCGGAAGGGGAACGTGAGATGACTTTGATTTTGTTGATTTATTACGTGATGATTTTTTGAAAAAGATCAAGTCGTGGTATTTTTTCACTTAACGGGTCTCTATGCCGTGTTATACCCGCGGTTTTGGGGTATTCATGTTTGGCATGCCTAACCAAATCTTTGGGGATGATTCATCCACGCTCACGGAGGAACTTAGGGCACCTTGGGAAATGCACCCTGCAAGTAGCTAATCGAGTGGCTTTTAGAAGCATGTGTACAAGCTCGTAATGAGGGACGGATCTTGCTCGTGAAGGTAATGATATTATTCGTGAAGCTAGCAAATGGAGCCCCGAGTTAGCCACCTGCCAGAAATATGGAAAGAGATCACATTTGATTTGACCCAGTGGATAAGCTAGATAAAGAGATAAAATAAGCGCGTATAATTCAGCAATTCCTCTTGTTCTTCTACTTGATTGTAATGAAACTTGGCCCAATCTTTTCTTCAAAAAAAAGAAAGATTGAATCAAATAAAGAATAAACATCTTATACTAATTCTATACTATGAACTATGAGGGTCTTTGTGTATTTGTATATATCTTATATATATATATATATATATATATATATATATATATATATATATATATATATATATATATATATATATATATATATATATATATATATATAATATACAATATACTATGATGATATACGATACAATATACAAGTATATACAAAATCTAAACATAAGAAGATAAGATCGAAGGAAGACTAAACAACTTATCTACTTAATCTATTCTATTATTTATTGTTGGAGCCATAGGCTAAATTAGGGATCCTTGGGATTGGATTAGTGGATCATTTTATATTGCTTAGTTTCAGGCCATAGATCAAGCCAAGAGAAGGATTCCGTCTACCCCTATCCTGTATGTTGTCTTTTTCGTTCCCTGTTGTAATAGAGACTCATTTTATTATTTGATTATATGACACGAGATTCTACAGACGATAATTCCTTTTACTTTATGGGAAGAAACAACTATGTATCTTTTGATGAGAATTGAAAGTTTGACATGAGAGAAACCTCTTTATATATCTTTTATCTTTTTTGAGGAAAAGATTCTATTATAATCACTATCATAATATTGAAATGATTCACCAGATTCTTCAAAAGGAGAATCCTTTATTTTCAAGACTCGCCGTTTTTCATTAACAATCTTAATGATTGGATCATATGCTTTATTGGAATTGATGAGAAAGAAAAAGAAATAGTAAAATGATTTTTCTTCATTGAATGACTATTCATCTATTAGTATTAGGTTTTCCTAAAATAGGAAAGAATCTATGGAAAAATGTTGGTTCAATTCGATGTTGTCTAACAAGAAGTTAGAACATAGGTGTGGACTAAGTAAATCAATGGATAGTCTTGATGCTCTTGGACATACCAGTGGAAGTGAAGAAACTATTCTAAATGATGCAGAGAAAAAGATCCCTAGTAAGGACAGTTATAGTTTAAGTAATATTCATTATCTAAATTATTTATTTGATAGCAGGAATATTTAGAGTTTGATCTCTGATCATACTTTTTTAGTTAGAAATAGTAATGGAGACACTTTATTCTATATTTTGATATTGACAATCATATTTTTGATATTGACAATGCTAGTTCTTTTTGAGTGAACTAGAGATTCTTTTTCCTAGTTATTTGAATAGTGGGTCTAATAGTAGTACTACTATTATTATTCCATGTATGATACTCAATCTAATTGGAATAATCATATTAATAATTGCAATTGACAGTTATCTTCATTTGAAATCTTAATAGTGACATTTATGGTATCGACAGTTACATTTCTAGTTTCATTTGTGAAAGTACAAGTAGTATTGAAAGTGGAAATCCTAGTGTCAAAACTAGTAGCAGTTCTTTCAATATAATAGAAAAATCTAATGATTTCGATATAAATACAAAATACAAACAGTTATGGGTTCAATGTGAGAATTGTTATGGATTAAATTATAAAAAATTTTTAGTTCAAAATGAACATTTGTGAACACTGGATATCATTTGAAAATGAGTAGTTAGATAGAATCAAACTCTTTATTGATCCTTGGGAGCCTATGGACGAAGATATGGTCTCTATGGACCCCATTGAATTTCATTCAGAGGAAGAACCTTATATAGATCGCATCTCTTTTATCAAATAAAATGGGTTTAACTGTTTGCTCAAACGGGTGTAGGTCAACTAAATAGTATTCCCATAGCAATGGGAGTTATGGATTTTCAGTTTATGGGTGGTAGTATGGGATCCGTAGTAGGTGAGAAAATCACCCGTTTGATTGAGTATGCTACTAATCGATCTCTACCTATCATTATTATGTGTGCTTCTGGAGGAGCACGCATGCAAGAAGGGAGTTTGAGCTTGATGCAAATGGTTAAAATATCTTCGCTTTATATGATTATCAATCAAATACAAAGTTATTCTATGTATCAATCCTTACATCTCCTACAACTGGCGGAGTTACAAAGTTTTGGTATGTTGGGAGATATCATTATTGAACCTAATGCCTACATTGCGTTTGTAAAAGAGTAATTGAACAAACATTGAAAAGACAGACCTGACGGTTCACAAACGGCTGAGTATTTATTCCATAAGGGCTTATTCGACCCAATCGTACCACGTAATCTTTTAAAAGGTGTTCTGAATGAGTTATTTCAGCTACATGGTTTCCTTCCCTTGAATGAAGATTCAAAATAAATAAATATTCAAATAAAAGATAATCAGAATATAGGAGTTCTTTCTATTTAGCGAGAACTCCCATTTTTCACTAGGAATCCATGTTTGTTGGATAAGATTGGTTAAAGTTGGAAACTCTATCTTTCTATCTTTCTTTCAAAAAAAAAAAGGTGTTTTGAAAGGAAAGATAGAAAGACGATGAAGATAAGGATGGGAGAAGAAGAATCCAATTGAAAGCAGGATTCTCATACATATATTCGTGTAGAAATAGGAATAAGTACGCTTCGTTGAGTTCTACATTCGTTATTGATTATGAAATATTTCATATGAATATTATTTCTATTTCTAGATAGACTTATCATAAGATATCTTTATAATTATAATTTCTAATTATAATAGAAATATGAAATCGAGGTACCCATTCTATGATAGATTTGAACTTTCTCTCTATTTTTGTTCCTTTAGTGGGCTTAGTCTTTCCGGCAATCGCAATGGCTTCTTTATCTCTTTATGTTCAAAGAAATAAGATTGTCTAAATATGATGGGACCAAATCTCATCAATTTATTTCAACACTAGATCATCATACAAATACTTTTTTTTTAATGTAATAGGGTAGGATATATGCTATGTGGACTTTCCGAAAACAAATGTAAGAGTTGTTTTGTTATGTATACCATTGTTATGTATATTGATGGATAATATACGCATTAATGCATGTATATGCAGTTATAGCTTAATCAATTAAATGATTCAATTCAAAATGATCCGCAAATCTTTTGGAAAAATCTTTGAAATAGAAACTCAATGTATCTAACCAATTATTTCTAATGGTTCTGAATCGCTAGTTAATGAAAGTTACTTAGGGATCAAGCAATAAAAGTCGAGTCAAATCCATTTGGGTTATTCTATCAATTCCAGTATCAATTCCAATCGAATGCAATTGGATCTCGTATAGTATGAATTGGCGATCAGAACATATATGGATAGAGCAAAGGGTCGCGATCCCACGAGGGTGAAAAAACCCGCCTTAGTTGGATTGGTCGAAACTCGCATGAAGCTCGGGTAATCACGCCACCATATGGCGAATTGCCTCGGGCCTTGTACACATCGTCACACACTATGGGAGTCGGCCATGCCCGTCGTTACCTTAACCGCAAGGAGGGGATGCGGCGGGCTAGTGACCGAGTGAAGTCGTAACAAGGTAGCCATACCGGAAGGTGCGCCGGATCACCTCCTTTCGTGGAGAGCTAATGCTTATGCTTGTTGGGTATTTTGGTTTGACACCGCTTGACACGCAAAAGAAGCGAGCTACATTTGAGCTAAGCTTGGATATGGAAGTCCGCTGCTTTGACGGTGAAGTAAGACCAAGCCCATGAGCTTATTATCCTAGGTCGTAACAAGTTGATAGGATCTCTTATGCCCCCATGTCCCTCCATGTGGCGACATGGGGACGCACAAAGGAAAGAGAGGGATAGGGTTTCTCTCGCTTGCAGGCCTCCCCGTGAGCACATGACCTATTAAGCAGAGAGCCGATAATTACGTCGTTTGTGAGGGCTCTCGCCTACATGGATAGTTCAATGTGCTCATCGCCGACGGAGATGTGGATCATCCAAGGCACATTAGCATGGCATTCCTCTTGTTAATCGGAGTTTGAAACCAAACTTCTCCTCGGAGGATAGATGGGGCATCGTGAGATCCAATGGAGATCGAACTTTCTATTCACTCGTGGGATCCGGTCCAGTGGGGACCCCATGGCTCCTCTCTCTCGAGAATCCATACACCCCTTATCGGTGTGACTACTATCTCTTAAGCAGGTTGAGGTTCGGCCTCAATGAGAAAATGGAGCACCTAACAACGCATCTTCATAGACCAAGAACTACAGATCGCCCCTTTCACTGGGGTGACGGAGGGATCGTACCATTCGCCTTTTTCATGTCTGAGGTCCAAGAAAGCAAAGAATCAATAGATTTCACGAATCCTCCCTTCTCGAAAGGAAGAACGCGGAAATTCTTTTTTCCTTTCCGCAGGGAGAGATTGGATCTAGCCATAACATAAGAAGAATGCTTGACTCACTTCTTAGTTTTGACCCCTCGCCATCGAAGCTCCCCGTCAAGGCAATGGGAAACATATCTTGGGATGCCCTAAAGCTCATAGTATCATTATGAATATACAAGCCAAAAGCGTGAAACCCTAGAAATATGCATGCCCAGTTCAAATGTGATATGATTGCATCATGGTGTCGGACACGATCTAATAGATCGTTGTATCGAGTAGTTGGATCGTAGTCTCTTACCATAAATATGGTTGCATGTGCAGCGCCAACTATAAGAAATCCCCGATCCACATGTGATGTGTGAACAACGAAAGTTGTGTACCATAGTCAATAGCTAGGTATGGATAGGGGCATGGAATACATATGGTGAGCTACAACAATGGTTAAAGAACCTAACATAGCCAGATTCAGAGATAATTGAGCATGCCATGACGTTGTTAGGATTTCATAGAGACCTTTATGGACCCGTAAATGGACCTTTATGAGCCTCTAAAATGTATTTGACCATGACCAATGGCCCAGTCCTATACATATGACCTACGATCGAGAACGATTGTAATAGCTAAATAATGGTGTGCAATATCACTCAACCAAAGACCCCCTGTTATTGGATCTAATCCTCCACGAAAACTCAGAAATTCGCATATTTTGCCCAATTCAAGGTGAAAAGGGCGTTGCTCCCTCAAAAAACTTGGATAAAGTTGAGCCAAAAGATCCCGATTCAAGATAAATTCATGAGGAAGTGGTATTTCTTAGGATCAACTCCAGCGTCAAGAAATTGGTTAATTGGTAAAGATACGTGGATTTGGTGTCCCAAGAAAGAGACCCAAGTCCTAGTAACCCCGCTAAGTGATGATTCAACATAGATTCTACATCTTGGAACCAAGCCAATTTTGGAGCGGCTTTGTGATAATGGAACCAACCAACAAAAAGCATTAACGATGCAAAGACCAATGCACCAATTGCGGTACAATAAAGTTGTAATTCATTAGTGATTCCAGATGCTCGCCAAATCTGAAAAAAACTGGAGGTTATTTGTATTCCTCAGAAACCACCGCCCATCCCCATTCAATATTTCTTGACCTACTATTTGCCAAACTACTTGGGCACTGGGTGCAATATGAGTAGGATAGCTTAGCCATGCTTCATAATTGAAAAAACGGGCGCCATGGAAGTACATGCCACTCATCCAAAGAAAGATAATAGAGAGTTGGCCAAAATGAGCACTAAAGACTTTTCGAGAGATCTCCTCTAAATCACTGGTATGACTATCGAAATCGTGAGCATCGATGTAGGTTCCAGATCCAAGTGGTAGTATCGGGACCCTTAGTTATATTGTTCTTGAGAAATGGCGGTCTGGCCCATTCCTCAAAAGACGTTTTATAGGATTCTCTACAATAATTTTCACTTCGGGTTCGGAACGATAATAATCATTAAGTCCTCTTCCGGACAACACATACAAAGAGACCCGCCAACAGTCAAGTTTTTAGTGAACTTGAAAGATAGATATTTTATTTATGATTAGTCCCTTTCTTTCTATCTTCCATCCATCTATTTTCTTTAGTTATTTACTAGAGAAATTATGATATTGAAGTCGCCCGGCAAGTGTTCATATTTATTATGGCATAAATAATAGGTGCCTGGGGAGGGACCCATTATATTGCCAAAGCATTTCCCAGGATAACTAAAAAAATGATTTTTTGCAACCCAGCTTATTTCCATTTAGATTCTGAAGATGGCCCATATAATGAAAAATAGAATCTAAATAGCTAAATAGAATATAGAAATCTAGTTTCTTTTATCTTTTATTTTTTTTTTCATTCTGAATTATTTTTGAATTATTTTCATTTTAGACTTCATAAGATTTATCAAAATAGCTTTATTAGTTCTATGCTATATGGTATCTGTAGCATTTATCCTTATGAGATACCAGAAAATGTACAAAATCAAATGATTTTCTAAATTTAGAAAGAAAGGATATAATAAAATTCTTGATTGCATCTTATCATAGGAACGATTTCTTTAATTTGATTGCTGGATCAAAAAAAAAGGAATGGTCTTATTCAAAATGCCTCGTTATTTTTAACCAATTATGTGCTTCAATATAATTCCCTGGAGTAAGCGCTATAGCTTGTTTCCAATACTTAGCAGCTTGATCGAACCAAGCCTCCGCAATTTCGAATCACCTTGTAGAATGGCCTGTTCTCCCTCGGAATAGGTTAGTAAATTCCCTCCCTTAGAACCGCATCTTGAGAGTTTCCTACCTCATACGGCTCAATCGATTCTTTTTGCTTCCCATCTTCTCTTAATCTATCCTATGTTAACTGAATTAAATTTCTCATCAATCTATTCTATTTTCTCTTGGGTTAACCAGAAGATGTTTATTGCATAAGTTTCCAATTCTAATTTGGATCAATGAGTTTTATCTTTTCTCCCACCTTGAAGAATGAAGCATAGATAGCCCCCGATATCGTTAGAATTTTCTGAAAGGTAACTATCTCGGTTTCATATTTCATATATGGTATATGATATTTCTATTTATATAGAATCTTTGAAAAAGACTTTCCTCCGTTAAGAAAAAGGACTTACTATCTTTGGGATGCTACACCGCTTTCAATACTTTAGTAGATCGACTCTATTACATAAGTTGATTTATCACTTTTTTATCCCATATCATGACATAAGTAAGCGTTCTGAACTGTATTTACCAAAAAAATAGTTTACTAATGGATCTTTACGGTGCTTTCTCTATCAATTCGACTCTTTCTCTTTATCCATAGAGTATAGTATATATACCTATTTCTTCCGATTTTTTGGTTCTCAAGTCTTTTCCTTGCTACAGCTGATAGAAATCGTTACTTTGGACGATTCATATGTAGAAAGCCTATATTTTTTCTAGTATTTACTAGACGATTCAATCTTTTTTTCTTTCTATAGTGAAGATAGTCGAACGTAATGACAGATCACGACCATATTATTAAAGCTTGTGGTAAAATGGATTTCGTTCTAGTGCTCGAAAATAATATTCCAAAGCTTTTGTATGCTCTCCGTTGTGTGTGTATAAGACCTATGTTATAGAGTATATAACTTCAATCATAGGGATCAATTTCTGGTCAGCTTCATAATAATTCTATAAAGCTTCTGCAATTTCCTTCGAATTGAGCCGACATCCATTACGGTCGTTCATTCTAGTAAAAGAATCTCTAGAACTGCACGTGAGATTTTCATCTCATACGGCTCCTCCCTTCTGTGCATAGTACTAAGAGGAATAAATCATGTAATCAAAATTTCACTATTCTCATTATTATTATTAACTGACAGGAGCTGGTATTTTTATAAGAAATTTCTAGCCAACCTTCCCACAAGAGATTTTTTCTTAACACTAGTAAGATTAGTGATATTAGTGCTAGATAAAAATGATAACTCCAAAGATTTGTTTGTATTCAACGCTTACGATTTCTAGGAATTAGTCACTTCAACAGTCTTTGATGGTTATACGGGTATCAAAAATATGAATGAGATGGATCTTTGTTTTCCTAACCATTCTTTTTAGTCCCAATACCGACAAGAAAAAGGTTTATTTATAATAAAGTTTTTGTGTTGTTGATTCCTAGGTGTAGTGCTTTTTCCTCGATGCCACCTATTGGTACTAAATGAAGTAGTATTGACCTCCAATACAGAACCTATAGATGTAACCTTTCGCTTAATACTAAAATTGATAATTGAAGCATCTAAGGCTGCATCAATCGAGGATACACGACAGAAAGAATTGCTCTATCTCTAAACTTCACCTTCACCAAGTGTAGGTTTCTTTCACTAATTTGTTTTTTTCTATTCCTAACTATGTTCTTTTTCTCGTAAAACTGAGAGGTAAAAAAAAACAAGAAAAATCAAATCGTACCATCTCTGTAATAGGTAAATGCCCTTTTTTTCTCCTGAAGTTGTCGGAATTATTCGTAATAAGATATTGGCTACAATTGAAGAGGTCTTATCAATAAAATTTCCATTGATTCGAGATCTAGGCATAATTAGCAATTCATTCTATAATTATTCTCATCCCCCTTCAGGGAAAATGATCCCACAAAAAAAGGAATTGTACAGTACAAAATAACATAAAAATAGACTAATTGGAAAAGATGCGGTGTCACCTTTTGAACAAAGATGAAATGAAATAGTTGAATCAGATTCAATTTCATTCAAATTTCGTAATCTACCAATGACTATTACTATTTCATCTAAGTTTAATAACCAAATTTCTTCTTATGGAACCATCAGACCGTCATACATGTACTATAATTAAGATGAGGGACTCGCTATTCATTTGGGTTTTGGTCAAGAATAATATTTTGTTGGAGAGATGGCCAAGTGGTTTAAGGCGTAGCATTAGAACTGCTATGTAGACTTTGTTTACCGAGGGTTCGAATCCCTCTCTCCATTTCTTTTCATTCATAAATGTTACCACTACAATGTATCAAATAAAATAAGAATTGATATCATTATTCTAATGGTAAGACCCTTATTTAATAGACATTCTCTATCCCTAATTAATCTCTGTGATAGGTAAAAGAAATACAAATAGAAATCTATTGAAAAGATGAAAAAAATCCTATTGCCGATCCTTTTTTGATACATGAATGAGACAGGGCACAAAGTACTCTATTTACTTCAGTGAAAGGAGTCAAAATTGGTATGAACCTTGCTTTTGTATTTTCGTTAGAATCAAGTCTGACGGGAATAATATTCTACGACCAACAACTCATTTATTTTAAGACCGATCCATTTACTATCTATTATTTGATTTACAAATCCTTTATATTGTAAGGAGTCAATAGTCAAATGGTTTGGCAATTCAGGGGATGAAACAAGATAATTTTGAATCGAGCTTTCGATCTTTTTATCCTTCGTAATAATAATATCTCGGGGTTTGCAACGATAACTTGGTATATCCACTATACGACTATTCACTAAGATGTGTCTATGGTTAACTAATTGTCTCCAGGAATGGTCGAAGCCATACCTAATCAAAAAAAGGATGTTATCCAAACGCATCTCAAGTAGTTGTAGTAAAACCTGCTGACCCTTTGGCTTTTCCAGCAATATGCACATATTTAAGTAATTGTCGCTCACCATAATGAAAACGCAATTTCTGCTTTCTAAACGAATACGATATTGTCATCTTTTCAGAGTGCAATTGGGTTTGAAGATCACTTCTAGATCTGGGTCTTTTACTAGTTAGTTCCGGTAAAGCTCCCAGCGTATTTTTTGAAACGAGGTCCTCGGTAACGAGACATATAAAGGCTCCTTTTGATTAGCTTTCATTTGAAAAAAAAATATAAATTCAGACTGAACTAAAGACCAGCAAAGCAAAACTCAATTTACTAAAGTCCTACAAAACAGAATAAAATAAATATTATCAATATTCGGATTTCCAATATATATATATACATAGGAAATTCAAACGAAGGTTACGTTTTCCAATTTCTTCTGTAGAGATCTAATTGATCTAGTCAACTTTTTTATTCATAGCTATAGCTGCAAGTTACCATGACATAATAGATCGGTGACTCGACATTTAGAGAAAGCGAGAGATTTTCAATCATGGAAAGAAAAATCGATAAAGAAAAGAGCCGGCTATCGGAATCAAACCGATGACCATTACAAATGCGATGCTCTAACCTCTGAGCTAAGCGGGGATATAAGAGCAATAGTGTATAGGAATACAGGAAACTATCGGATCTTAGCTATTACCTAGTGATTCTTCTTCTTTTTTATTTCATTTATTGATTATTTAAATTTATTCTCTTTTTTAGTTATATGTTATATATTTTTTGTTATATATTTTAGATTCTATTTAGATATATACTAGATCTAAATAGAAATTCTATTCCATATTCATATATATGAAAATAAAATATCAATATATCAATGAAATTTATTTTTATATTTTGAAATGAAAAAAAAAAGAATGAATATCGACCGTTCCACTCCAAGCTGCACTGTAAAATGAAGGAGGAGGATATATATATATATATATATATATATATATATATGTGGTATATATCTATCCATATTGAATTGGATACATCAATGATAAAATCATTTCGTATTGAAACAAATAAGGTTCATCCAATAGAGATGAAATGATAGAATATAGAATAGAGGGTCAAAAAAAAGAAAATAACAGATACACATTTTCGATATAGGAATCATTACCTAATGAATTAAATAGTGTCAAGATAAATGAAAGAGTTGGATGGAATTCCAACTGGATCCTTGTCTCAAAGGAAAGGGGATATGGCAAATTGGTAGACGCTACGGACTTGATTGGATTGAGCCTTGGTATGGAAACCTGCTAAGTGGTAACTTTCAAATTGAGAAACCCTGGAACTAAAAATGAGCAATCCTTAGCCAAATCTTTGTTTTGAGAGAAAAATGATGGAAAATGAGAATAAGAAGGGATAGGTGCAGAGACTCAATGGAAGCTGTTCTAACGAATGAAATTGACTACGTTACGTTAGTAGCTAAAATCCTTCTATTGAAATGACAGAAAGGATAACTTTATATACCTAATATGTACGTATACATATTGACATAGCAAACGATTAATCACAACCCAAATCTTAGATTGAATCCTATTCTATATCTCTATATATGAGATATGAAAATAGAAATCTTCTATTTCATTATATTATATATTTTAAAATTTTAAACTATTTAGTATATATTCTATTTCTATTCTAATAGCTAATAGAATTAATAGAATTGATTTCGAATTCTATTATTCTAATTATTCTAGAATAGAATAGTAGAACTCTCTTATGAACTTAATGAAATAATATGTCCTTTTTTATATTCTTTATTTCTTTCATATTTAGATTACTATTAATATGAGTAATAGTATGAGATAAGGATCTATAGAAACCCTCTATTTTTATTATTCTATATAATTAGAATAATAGAGATCAAAAAATATATGAAAAATTGAAGAGTTATTGTGAATCAATTCTAATTGAAGTTGGAAAAAGAATCGAATTCTAATATTCAGTGATCAAATGATTCATTCCAGAGTTTGATAGATCTTTAGAAGATTAATTGGACGAGAATAAAGAGAGAGTCCCATTTTACATGTCAATACCGACTACAATAAAATTTATAGTAAGAAATTTTTTAAATCATGAGGGTTCAAGTCCCTCTATCCCCAATAAAAAGCCCTTTTACTTCCTCACTTTTATTTATCCTCATCCTCTCTTTCTTTCTTTTTTTTTCATCAGTGGAACTCAGTTTAAACAAACTGAAATATCTTTCTCATTTCATTCACTGTTCTTTCACAAATGGATCCAATAGAAATCTTCGGATCTTTTCAATCCAATCTCATTTGTTTTGTATAATACAATATGAACATATATGTTCAAGGAATCTCGTTATTGAATTATTCATAATCCATATTTTTTTACTTACATTTACAAACAAAGAAAGTCTTTTTTTTTTGAAGATCTAAGAAATTCATTGACATAGATATAAGTATAAGATGATGCACGGAAAATGGTCGGGATAGCTCAGTTGGTAGAGCAGAGGACTGAAATTCTTGTGTCACCAGTTCAAATCTGGTTCCTAACACGTGAATAATGTATCAGATAGATATTCATACCTCATACAAATGAAATTAATTCATTGAGACAGATCGGAATAGATATTCTTTACTTTCTTTTTTTCATTTGTTTTTTTACTCTCTGTTCATACTTTTCTTATTCTAAAAGTATGTTAAATTTTTGTATATATCTCAAATTTAATAGCTAAAAAAATTTAGCTAAAAGAATTCAATCAAAGAGTGGAAGGACAGGATTTGCTCATACGAAATGTATATTATATGATATCCTCCCAATTGGGGAATAGCAATGAGAACCTCTTTTTCTTTTTTTATTTTAGTCCCTTCACAATACGAATGAAAGTCCAGTTACTCTTTTCATCTAGAAGGAAATGCCAAGATGCTCATTGAATGATAAAAACCACTTTTACTTATAATGACACAGATTTCATTTTAATTTAAATCAATGAGCATCTTGAATCTCATAGAAATTGGCGTAATATAGTCTTTACGTAAAGGCCAGCCTATCCAACTTTCAGGCATCAAGATGCGTTTAAGGCGAGGATTATTCTCAAGAAATTCCCAACATATCATAAGATTCTTCGAAAATCAGCACTTCTCCAAATTAAAACCGACGGATTTGAGGATTACCCTGGAGCAAATACTTTTATGCATACCTCTTCGGTTTATCTATACCATATCGTTTTGTAAGGTGATACACACTAGCTAAAATCCCTGGTGCTACATCATACACCTGGGAGCGTAAATAATTGTAACCATATACATATGAAATGACAGAATGGAATCTCAATCCTCGATTTTTATTTATAAAGTCTCTATTCCTCGACAATCAAAGCCTAAAGATCTATGAATTAGCTCATGCTTTACTAGCCAATCAGATAAATGAACCTGCATCTTCTTCATCTCTCCTGCATTTTTATTTGTATGAATATTTCATATTGACAATAAAATTTTTTATTTTAATGATTGACCCTGCTTTCTTATTCGCACAAGAAAATGCCTTATTCACTAATTGTAGGAAGATATCGACCTTTTGGATTTGAAAAGATTTCAAATCCAAAAGGTATCTCAAGTAGATGGTGATTGATAGAGTAATTCTTGATCGTAATTTGATGAGTACGGCCAAGGTAAAACTTGTGATTAGTAGTAAAACATTGATTCTCCTGTGAAACACAGTTCTATCTTCAAATATTTTTCGGGATATTTTCTTACGAAGCTTCGTTATAGCATCTATAATTGCCTCTGGCTTAGGTGGACAACCTGGCAAATAGACATCCACAGGAATTAGCTTATCGACTCAACAGTACTATAAGAATCGATACTGAACATCCCTCCTGTAATAGTACTAGCTCCCATAGCAATGACATATTTTGGTTCATGCATTTGCTCATATAATCTTACTAAAGAGGGAGCCATTTATTTTTCTTAAAATGAGGTTCCGCTTGCCTTGGGCTCGATCTTGGCACCAACCCATAACGACATCAAAGTCGAACCATGAGCCTATTAATGAAGCAAATTCGATGAAACAACAACTGGTATCATAGAGAAGTGGCCATAAACTACAAAGTCTTGACCAATTCGAGAGATCATTTGATGTAGTTGAAATAATTGGATTGGGAGTTGTTTGGTTAAGTAATGGAAACTCGACCAAATTCATAACTGTTTCCAAATTCATAACTGTTTCAATGTCATCCTTTCCTTCTCTTTTCCTTTGATTGTCTAAATATTCAGTTAAGACCATTCCAACGCTCCTTTTCACCATGCATAAACTGAACCCACAATTGGGATAAGCATGAAAATGAAAGCTTCTATAAAGACAGATACACCCAATACATCAAAGCTCATTGCCCATGGATAAAGAAAGACCGTTTCAACATCAAAAATAACAAAAACTAGAGCAAACATGTAATAGAGAATTCAGAATTGTACCCAAGCATCCCCCATGGGTTCTATACCTGATTCATAACTAGAAAGCTTTTCTGGACCTTCCCTAATCGGGGCTAAAATCCTCGAAATGACAAATGCCAAGATAGGAATAATGCTTGAAATTATTAGGAATGACCAGAAGATATCATATTCATGAAGCAGAAACATAAAGGTACTCCTATGAATGTGGAATAGGCCTAATTCTTCCATTTGAATTGGAATTTTCAAATCATCTAGAACTTTTTCGATGAAACAAGAAAATAATTTTGATCAAATAAAGCCGCATAGTTGAGAGTTTGTTTGCTGTAGGACATACCTTGTTTCAAGATTCATCTAATGTCATCCCACTTTTTTTTTTTTTTTCTCCTTTTGATTCTATTTCTATATGTGAGGTGTAGACATAGCATGCTCTTATACTTAGTTTATACTTATTCTCTTATATATATTTTGTTGTATATTTTGTATATTTTTTCTATTTCATATTGATCTTATATCTTATAAATAAAAAGTAAAAGTAAAGAATCCCTTATCTTATAGTAAAGAAGAAATTCAATAATTCAAAATTCAATAAACAAATTACAAATTCCATTTTTATTTTCAATTCAATGAAAAACAATTCAAATAACAAATAAATGTAATTCATTCATGAAAGTGGATGGAGAGAGATGGGTATTTTATCCGAGATTTGACAGAGAGACCAATTTCGTTGGAATGAATTATTGTGTTTATTTTATTGTTCCTACTACTACTCAAATTTCTATACAAAACAAAATCAAAATGGAATGTATTAGGGCTATACGGACTCGAACCGTAGACCTTCTCGGTAAAACAGATAAAATTGATTATTATCGAAATGATTCGAACTATTTCAAAGACCCAACATGCATTTTGTTGCATTGGACTCTTTCATCAGCTGATGTAAAGATCAGTTAGTTCATCCATATTTTTCTTTAGAAGAAGAGAATGAGATGGCTCCATGTGCTCTGATTCATTATTTGTATCCGATCTAGGAGCAATACCAAAGTGTTTCAAAGAAGGGTGACCTTTATTTAGTCGCCGCCTAGATCAACCAAGTGAAATGTAGTCTCTATCGCTCCGCAAGATTAAAATATGAAACTTCATACACCTCAAGCTCATACGAAAAGAGGTTCTTTTGAGATTCTTATACTCATTATGCCCGGCATTGAATGAACTGGGCATTTACCTTACAATGGCAAGTTCTATTTGATTTGGCACAAATTCGCACCTGAACCGGATCAAACCAACTTTGTCGCTATTTTCTCTTGTTCTCTCAAATATACGGAGTAAGACATCAACTTCTCAAAAAGATCAATTATGGTCATTGCATAAAAGGCTCCCTTGAAAATATTGGCGATGTAAACGAGGTGCTCTACCTAACTGAGCTATAGCCCTTGTCATAACCATTTTAACATAGAGACAATTTCTTGTCAAGAAGGGTATCCCATAATCCCACATGATAACTTTCGATCCGTTTATACTGTTAAAAGATTTATATTGCTTATATTGCTTAGAAAACATATTTTACCTATAATCCATCGAAGTGATGGAGACCCTTTTTTGTGATGATAAATGACCTACTTAACCCTGGTTAGAGTATTGTTTTCATACTGGCGGAGTCATTGGTTCAAATCCAATAGAAACTTATTAGATACAATTCCATGGTATCTAATAAGTTTTTCTAGCCATCATCTTTTTTTTTCTTTTCGTTCTATCATCGATTAATCAAATTAGACTTCATTGTGTTCAATTTGTGGAATCAAGATATAGTGTGTAGTGTATAATAATAGATTAAAGAATTTTGATTGAATGTATTAACTACTAATAGGAAATCACTTTGACAGCTTCTACTCGTGTTCTAGCTCATCTGAGAGCTAGATTTGCCTCAATTGCTTGTCTCTTACCCTAAGCTCTACTCAAGTTAGCTTCAGCTATTTCAAGAGTTTGTTGAGCTTCTTGTGGATCAATGTCAGAATTTCCGCACCATTATCTAAAATGGTGATCTCATTATTACTTATTCTAGCAAAACCGCCCATAAGAGCCACCGTAACCATCGTTTAGCCGTATTCTCAAAAGACCTATATCTACCAATGGGGCATGGTTTGGTAATATCCTAATTTGTCCACTATTAGTAGATAAAATAATCTTTTCACTTGAATTCCAAATCATTCGATTAGGAGTTAGTACACAAAGATTTAAGGTCATTTTTTCAATTTGTTCTCCTCTTCTAAGTTCATAGCTTTCGCGGTAGCTTCATCGATGTTACCCACCAAATAAAAGGCCTGCTCGGGAAGACCATCTAATTCTCTGAAAATGATGAATTTAAACCCCCGAATTGTTTCTTGTAGACCAACATATTTCCCTGGAGAACCAGTAAAGACTTCTGCCACAAAGAAGGGTTGTGATAAGAAACGCTCAATTTTGCGTTCTTGCTACAGTTAAACGATCTTCTTCGATAATTCGTCCAACCCAAGGATAGCTATAATGTCAAGTTCTTTGTAACATTGTGAAGTTTTTTGCTTAACCCTTTGCGCAGTTTCATAATGTTCCTCACCAACGATCCTAGGTTGTAACATAGTTGACGTTGAATCCAAGGGATCTACCGGGATAAATACCTTTGGCAGCTAATCCTCTTGATAATACGGTAGTAGCATCTAAATGTGCAAATGTCGTGGCAGAGCAGGGGATGGTCAAATCATCCGCAGGTACATAAACTGCTTGGATCGATGTTATGGATCCTTCTTTAGTAGAAGTAATTCTTTCTTGCAAAGAACCCATTTTCGTACTAAGGGTAGGTTGATAACCCACTGCAGAAGGCATTCTACCTAATAAGGCAGAGACTTGGACCGCTTGAACGAAATGAAATATATTGTCGATGAATAGAATGCGTCTTGCTCATTAACAACCCTAAAATATTCCGCCATGGTTAGGCAAGCCAACTCTCATACGAGCTCTGGCGGTTCATTCATTTGACCATACTAGAGCGCCACTTTTGATTCTGCAAGATTTTTTCATTAATCACCCAATTCTTTCATTTCCATGTAGAGATCATTTCCTTCACGAGTACGTTCACCTACTCCCAAATACAGACGCGTGAGCTTTGGCAATGTTGTTGACCAATTCCATGATGAGTACTGTTTTACCCACTCTAGCTCCCCCAAATAGTTCAATTTTTCCTCCACGGCGATAGGGAGCTAAAAGATCTACCACTTTAATCCCTATTTCAAAGATTGATAATTTCATATCTAACTGTATGAGGGTGGGTGCAGATCTATGAATAGGAGATGTTGTGCGAGTATCGACAGGACCTAAATTATCAACGGGCTCTCCAAGAAAGTTGAAAATTGAGAGTAGCTCCGACTGGAACACGAGGAGCTCCCGTGTTAATCACTTTCATTCCTCTCATCGCACCATCTGTAGCACTCATAGCTACAGTTCACTCGATTATTACCTAATAATTATTGTACTTCACAAGTTACATTAATTTGCTGACCGAAGTATCTCGACCTTTAATTACCAAAGCATTATAAATATTAGGTATATTGCCCGGGAAAAATGACATCCTGGGCCAATAATTTGAGTGATACGCCTAGGTTTTGTTCTTCAAGTGTAGAAACCACGGATTAGAAGTAGTGGGATTACTTATCATAATCATAAATCATAATAAATATGTCAAAATTCTATTTTGAAAAGTACTGAATCGAAAAGAAAGATCCGATAGCAAGTTGATCGGTTAATTCCATAAGAAATAAATGGAAGTTAGCAATCGATTGAGCAATCGAATCCAATTCAATCCTTTACTCGAATGAGTCAATTTTCAATTCTTTCTATATGTACTCTTTTTTTTTTTTTATTTGTGTTGTGCACCTATTCTTCTTTATGTACCATATCCGTTACCTTTATAGATTATAGATGAATTATGACTCTTTTCACATCTAGGATTTACATATAAAACATATACTACTGTCAAGAGATCTTTTCTTTTCTTTCTATTTTCTCTATTAGGTATTTTTATTTACTATTTATATATATATATATATATATATATATATATATATATATATATATATATATATATATATATATATCTTTAATATCTTTTCATCTTTTCTTTAATATCTTTAATCTTTACTTTATTACTTTAGAATTACTTTAGAATTTCTTAATTCTAATTTCGAATTATATAGAATTCTATTTCTATTCAATTTCAATTTAATATTTATCTATTTTAGATTTTAATTGAATTTTGAATTCTATTGTATATTTTGTATATTGAGATTCTATTTCTTTTATATTTATTAAGAATTATTATTTTATTATTCTAATTCTAATTATTAATCCTTTTTATTATTTTTCTTTTTTTTATATTCATAAGGTGATCAATTCCATTAGAAATAGAAATTTTCAAAACGAAGATTGGGTTTATATTTCAAAGAGTATAAAATAATGATGTATTTGGTGAATCAAATACATGGATAACGAACCGAACCCTTTTCAAATTTTCATTATTCATTTATAATATTAGTTTAGTTGAATATTTTTTGAATTTTTTTTATCAAATGTTTCATTCACGCTAATTTATATCGAGTAGACCTTGTTGTTGTGATAATTTTTAATTCATGAGTTGTAGGGAGGGACTTATGTCACCACAAAGAAACTAAAGCAAGCATTGGATTTAAAGTGTTAAAGATTACAAATTGGCTTATTATACTCGACTACGAAACCAAAGATACTGATATCTTGGCAGATTCCAGTAACTCCTCAATCGGGAGTTCCCGAAGAAGCGGGCTGCGGTACCGAATCTTCTACCGGGTACATGGACAACTGTGGACTGATGGACTTATTCTTGATCGTTACAAAGGACGATGCTACCACATCGAGGCTGTTGTTGGGGAGGAAAATCAATATATTGCTTATGTAGCTTATCCTTTAGACCTTTTGAAGAAGGTTCACTAACATGTTTACTTCCATTGTGGGTAATGTATTTGGTTTCAAAGCCCTGAGCTTTACGTCTGGAAGATCTGCGAATTCCCCTTCTTATTCCAAAACTTTCCAAGGTCCGCCTCTCATGGCATCCAAGTTGAAAGAGATAAATTGAACAAGTAAGGTCGTCCCTATTGGGATGTACTATTAAACCAAAATTGGGATTATCCGCAAAAAAATTACGGCAGAGGTTTATGAATGTCTACGGGTGGACTTGATTTTACTAAGGATGATGAAAACATAAATTCACAACCATTTATGCGTTGGAGAGATCATTTCTTATTTTGTGAAGCGCTTTTAAAAGTCAAACGGTGAAATTAAAGGACATTACTTGAATGCAACTGCGGGTACATGTGAAATGATCAAAAGAGTGGTATTTGCCAGAGAATTGGGAGTTCCTATCGTAATGCATGACTTCTTAACTGGGGGGTTCACCGCAAATACTAGCTTGGCTCAATATTGATGCGACAATGGTCTACTTCTACTCATCCATCGTGCAATGCATGTAGTTATTGATAGACAGTAAAATCATAGTATGCATTTTCGTGTACTAGCTAAAGCATTATGTATGTCTAGCGGAGATCATATTCATGGTACAGTAGTGGGTAAACTGGAAGGGGAGTGTGAGATGACTTTGGGTTTTGTTGATTTATTACGTGATGATTTTATTGAAAAAGATCGAAGTCGTGGTATTTTTTTTCACTCAAGACTGGGTCTCTATGCCGTGTGTTATACCCGTTTTAGGGGTATTCATGTTTGGCATATGCCCGCCTAACCGAAATCTTTGGGGATGATTCTGTCTTCGGCGGAGGAACTTTAAGGCACCCTTGGGGAAATGCACCAGAGCTAATTGAGTGGCTTTAGAAGCATGTGTACAAGCTCGTAATGAGGGACGTGATCTTGCTCGTGAAGGTAATGATATTATTCGTGAAGCTAGCAAATGGAGCCCTGAGTTAGCTGCTGCTTGTGAAATATGGAAATAGATCACATTTGATTTTGACCCAGTGGATAAGCTAGATAAAGAGACAAAATAAGCGCGTATAATTCAGCAATTTCTTTTTGTTCTTCTACTTGATTGTAATGAAACTTGGCCCAATCTTTTCTTCAAAAAAAAGAAAGATTGGGCCGAATCAAATAAAGAATAAACATCTTATACTAATTCTATACTATGAACTATGAGGGTCTTTGTGTATTTGCATATATCTTTTATATATATATATATTTATATATATATATATATATACAATATACAGACCTTAGGATGATAAACAATATAATATACAAGTATATACAAAATCTAAACATGAAAAGATAAGATCGAAGGAAGACTAAACAACTTATCTACTTAATCTATTCTATTATTTATTGTTGGAGCCATAGGCTAAATTAGGGATCCTTAGGATTGGATTGGTGGATCATTTTATATTCTTTAGTTTCAAGCCATAGATCAAGCCAAGAGAAGGATTCCTTCTACCCCTATCCTGTATATTGTCTTTTCGTTCCTGTTGTAATAGAGACTCATTTTATTATTTGATTATATGACACGAGATTCTACGAGACGATAATTCCTTTTACTTTATGGGAAGAAACAACTATGTATCTTTTGATGAGAATTGAAAGTTTGACATGAGAGAAACCTGTCTTTATATATCTTTTATCTTTTTTGAGGAAAAGATTCTATTATAATCACTATCATAATATAGAAATGATTCACCGATTCTTCAAAAGGAGAATCCTTTATTTTCAAGACTCGCTCATTTTTCATTAACAATCTTAATGATTGGATCATATGCTTTATTGGAATTTGATGAGAAAGAAAAAGAAATAGTAAAATGATTTTTTCTTCATTGAATGACTATTCATCTATTAGTATTAGGTTTTCCTAAAATAGGGGGCATAAAGGATCTATGAAAAAATGTTGGTTCAATTCAATGTTGTCTAACAAGAAGTTAGAACATAGGTGTGGACTAAGTAAATCAATGGATAGTCTTGATGCCCTTAGACATACTGGAAGTGAAGAAACTATTCTAAATGATGCGGAGAAAAGATCCCTAGTAAGGACAGTTATAGTTTAAGTAATATTCATTATCTAAATTATTTATTTGATAGCAGAATATTTAGAGTTTGATCTCGATCATACTTTTTAGTTAGAAATAGTAATGGAGACACTTATTCTGTATATTTTGATATTGACAATCATATTTTTGATATTGACAATGCTAGTTCTTTTGAGTGAACTAGAGATTCTTTTCCTAGTTATTTGAATAGTGGGTCTAATAGTAGTAATTACTACTATTATTATTCCATGTATGATACTCAATCTAATTGGAATAATCATATTAATAATTGCATTGACAGTTATCTTCGTTTTGAAATCAGTTTTAATAGTGACATTTACAGTGGTATCGACAGTTACATTTCTAGTTTCATTTGTGTGGAAAGTACAAGTAGTATTGAATGTGGAAATCCTATTGTCAAAACTAGTAGCAGTTCTTTCAATATAATAGAAAAATCTAATGATTTCGATATAAATACAAAATACAAATAGTTATGGGTTCAATGTGAGAATTGTTATGGATTAAATTATAAAAAAATTTTTAGTTCAAAAATGAATATTTGTGAACACTGTGGATTTCATTTGAAAATGAGTAGTTTAGATAGAATCGAACTCTTTATTGATCCTGGCACTTGGGAGCCTATGGACGAAGATATGGTCTCTATGGACCCCATTAAATTTCATTCAGAGGAAGAACCTTATATAGATCGCATCTCTTTTTATCAAATAAAAACGGGTTTAACTGAAGCTGTTCAAACGGGTGTAGGTCAACTAAATACTATTCCCATAGCAATGGGAGTTATGGATTTTCAGTTTATGGGAGGTATCATAAGATCCTAAATCAAAAGCTTAAGCTTGTGAAGACTTTTCTTATATTTTATGTGTTGTGATTATGTCTCATGTGTTGTGCCAATGGTAGGCATATATTTAGTCATGATTATGCATCATATATAAGTTATGGTTGAGATCATTAAGTGCTTAAGTGCTAGAAGTACATGATCTTTATATTGCCTAGGCGTTACTCATCTAACGCCATGATGCTATACCATGGTATATATTAGTTTGTGGACAAAGAAGCCAGTAGTGCCTAGGTGCTGGCATGTGGTGCCTAGGCAATGCGAAATGATAGGTTTCTATTCTTTATCCTTTTTTTTTCAAAATTTTAGTGATTTTTTTAAGGGACACATCCCATAGGTTATTTGGCTGATCGTTCGAGGGATTTAGTGATCTTTAGTTACTGTTCTACTTGAGTGAGTAGCACTTTTCACATTTCTTTACCTTTAATGAGTGGAAGACCCAGAGCATGCTTTTTTCCCTTTATCCATTATGATGCTTGCTTGTAGTGACCGCATCATCATTTTGGTATCAGAGCCCAAGTTTGGAGGCTTCAAGAAAGTGCTCGTAGATAATCTATATAAAATCTAAACAAGATTAGTTCTGTATTTTGGATTTTGTGTAATTTCTTTTATAAATTTTAGTGATTTTTTTGAAAAACTCATTTTAAACTCAAGTGATAGGCAATCCTCTGAACATTTATTTTACTACCAACTAGTTTTCTTCACTCATAAAACTTAGTCTTTCTCTATTTAACCTAACTACAAGCCATAATACTTGAGTGACAACTTGAGTAAGGGAAAGTTCACTTAAATAGCCAAATCTAATATACAAACCTTACATGAAAATTATACTCATATCCTTAAAGACCTTATATTTATTTTTTTTTGTATGTTTACTTACTGCTTTGTAGTGTCCAAAAGTTAATTTGTGTCTATTGCAAGATAATTATTTTAATAATTGTCATCTCATTGTGTTAATTTTGGTTCACATAACAGATATTTAAAATTGACATATTTACATACATTTGCATTAATCATGCCACCAAAATCTATTAGCCTAGATCAATTTGAGGATTTAACTAGAAAAGTAGATGAAAAATATTATGCAAAATAAAGAGAAGTTTACTAGGATAGAAGACCTCATTAGGAACTTAGTCACCTAAATTCAAACTTTAAATAATAAGGTACAAACCCCACCAAATGTTCCATGTCAAGATGACCCATAAATTATAGAAGAGAAAAACCTTGATATTTGTAGAGAAGATTATCCAAATAGAAGAGCAAACATAAGGAACAATTATAGACATGAACATCTTAAAATTCACGAACCATTACAAAAACCAACAAAACAAGTTAAAATAGAAGCCCTAATATATGATGGTGTTCACACCTCCAATAAGTTTTTAGATTGGTTAATCCAAATGAATGATTTTTTTTATTGATATCATATGAATGATTATCAATAAAGTACATTTTCCAAAATGATATTAGTAGATTATGCAAAATCTACTGGAATAATATTTTAGCTAAAGAAGAGAGATTTGATAAAAATCTCATGATATGGGTAGAAATGAAAGAAATATTAAGGGCTAAATATTATCATAGAAATTATAATAATATGCTAGTAGAGGAATATATGAATAAATTTGATGATTTAATAGCTGGAACACACTGTATTGATCAAGAGTGACAGTTTGCTCAGAAATATATCACTGGTTTAAGAGTAGATATTAGAAATGAGGTTGAGCTTCACGATCTCCAGACCATAGAAGATGTCTTTCATTATGCTTTACTCCTAGAAAAGCATAAGAAAGCTACATCCACATTCAAAATGAAAGCTCAAATATCTTTTAAATATTTAACCATATACTAACCTAAGAAGTCTATTGTTAGAACTAATCCTTCTACATCAAATAATCCCTCTAATATTACCCCTATTAAATCTACTTCTAAAAATGTAAGAGATATAATTTGCTTCAAATGCCATAAGAAATATCATATGCAAAGTCAATGTAGAGCTAATCATGTTCCGAAATGAATTGAAAGATTTAAGAGAAGAAGAGGATATCGAAGAGATGGATGATGATACACCATTATTAGATGAAGAAGTGGATCCCAATATAGATAATTAATGCTAGCTATGAGGTATATGATTGCTCCTAGGGAAGAAAAAGATTAGAGAAGAAGAAATATTTTCTCTATGTATATCTTATGTAAGGAAAAGAGATGTAAAGTAATAATAGATAGAGAAAGGGCTAGGAATGTTGTATCAACCCATGCTATTACTACAACCAACTTTACGACTGAACCTAACCTAAAATCATTCCAAGTTAGCTGGGTAAATCACACATCCATACATATCATAAATAAATATCTTGTTCTAATAAACATATGTAACTATAATGATCAAATTTAGTGTGATGTTCTTCCAATGAAACTCACTCATATCCTATTAAGAAGACCATAGCTTTATGATTTAACTGTAATCTATTATGGTCACAAAAATACTTACGTATTCAAATTTAATGAGAAAATAATTAAATTATTTCCTGTAAAGCCTAACAAAAAGAGTCCAATTACACCCCTACATAGAATTCTTCATACACCTCCTTATAAATTCCATTCTAAAATATAACCCAAACCTAATCAAAAGAAAAATACAAAACTCTAGTTGATAGTGATATCACCATCTAATGATAAGAAGGATACTTCTGTTATATATTTTGATATGTGTAAATCTTCTAGAATTCAAACCACAATCTTAAGATTTAGATGCTTACTTAGAGAGTTCACTGATCTTACTTATCTTTTTATCTTGCACTTCGAGAAGTCTCCATTGATACTAAGGATGATCACATATCTGTTGTGGTCTCAGATTTACTATTTAAATTTATTGTTTTAATCCTTGATGACTTACATAATGAACTATCATCTTTAAGGAATATGCAACATGCTATAGACCTAATTCCTAGTTTACAAATACCTAACTTACCACATTATGGGATGAATACAATCAAGCATGGAAAATTTAAATAATAAGTAGACAAACTTTTGAAGAAGGGTTTCATCTAAGAAAGCCTTAGTCCATATGCTGTACTAGCTCTTTTCACTCCTAAGAAAGATGAAACTTAGAGGATATATATTGATAGTAGAGTAGTAAATAAGATAATAATAAAATATAAGATTCCTATACCTAGGTTGGATGACATGTTATATCTTATTTTAGGTTCATCTTTATTCTCTAAAATTGATTTGAAAAGTGGGATATCTTTATAAAAGTAATAGGTTATGAATTCTCAAAATATTTATAAAGGAATTTCTTATTTATGAATTTCATTAAGAAGGTATATCAGAACATCTTGGCAAATTAAAGACCCAAACATTAGTTTAACAAAGGTTTCATTGGCCATTTCTATGAAAGGATATTGAATGTCTTGTAACCCAGTGTTACACTTGTCATCAAGTTAAAACTGTTAAACAAAAAATAAGTTATTACACATCATTACCTATTCATTTTGGACCATGAGAAAGACCTATCTATAGATTTCACATTAGGTTTACCTAGGACATCTCATGGATATAATAGTATATTTATTAATGTAGATAGATTTTCTAAGATGACACATCTCTTACCTTATTCAAAATCAAATAATGCATTAGACATTGCAAGATTTTTCTTTAAGAAAATCATTAGGATACACAGTCTTGTCCATTATAGTTGCTAATAAAGATGTCAAATTTATATCTTATTTTTGAAAACTTTTATGAAAATTAATGAAAACATAATTAAAATTCTCTTATGCATTTCATCCACAAATTGATGGATAAACGAAAGTTAACAACATGACCTTATGAAATTTACTAAGATGTTTAGTTAGAAAATTTTTAGTAAAGTGGGATTTAACCAAACTTAAATCTGAGCTCGCATACAATAGTTCCATTTTTAGATTAACCAACAAATCACCTTTCGAGGTAGTTTATGGATATAACCCTAAATGCCTATTGATCTAGCTAATACACTTATTCATGCATTTTTTAATTCAGAATCTATATTTGTATGTGATTTTCATAGCCTTCAAGAAGATATAAAAAAATAATTAGAAATACAAAATGGAAAGTATACCAAATAAAAGAATAAAAATAAAATTTTTAAGGAATATGAGATAGATGATTATGTATTAGTTTGTATCCATTATAAGAGATTTCTTTCCACTAAATATAAAAAAGTTATAAGTGAGAGCATATGAGCCATTTAAAATTATTAGAAAAATTTGGTACTAATGTTTAGATTCTTGAATTTCTATCTCACATATTTATTAGCCCTATTTTTAAAGTGGAAGATCTAATATCTTTTAAAGGAGTTACCCCACCTACAAATTTGTAGAATGATACTTTTATAGTAGGAAATAAAAATTAGCTGTAGGTATCTATCCAGTAAATATTCTTTGAAGTTAAAAATATCATCGTAGTTGAAACACCAGCAGATGATAACACCATTAAGAGATTCCAAATTAGGTGGAAAGATAAGCCACCAAGAAAGGATACTTGAATGACCTTCAACGAGCTATAGAGATTTGCCCCTCGAGCTTGTTGAAGACTTCAAGAATCCTAACTTTTAAGAGAAGAGTTTTTTGGACTCTCAGGGAATTGATGTGGCACATCAAAGGAGAAAAGAACTTGTCACAAGGTCCCAAACTAAATGCTTAAGCTTGTGAAGACGTTTTTTTTATATATTTTATGTGTCATAGTTATGTTACATGTGTTAGGCATATATTTAGTCATGATTAGTGCTATATGTAAGTTATGATTGAGAATATCAAGTGTCTAAGTGTTAGAAGTACATCAATTTTATAGTGCTTATGTGCTACCTGTTTGGCACCACGACGCTATACTATGGTATTTTTAAGTTTATGGATAGAGAAGCCAACGCTTAAGCACTGCAAAATAAAAGATTCAATTTTTTTTTCAAATTTTTAGTGATTTTTTTTTTCTGAAGGGACACATCCTTTGGGTTGTTGTAACTTATATAAACATTTTATTCTGTGCAATGGAATACTTTAAAAGACTTCTTTTTTATGAAAACTTGAGTGAAGACTCTTTGATTGGAGCTTGGTGATCTGTTCAAGGGATTTGGTGATCTCTAGTTACCATTCTACTTGGGTGAGTAGGACTTTTCACATCTTTCTCTTTAGTGAGTGAAAGATCTGGAGCACGCTTTCTCCCTCCATTTGCTATAACACTCGCTTGTAGTGACCACACCATAATGGATTGCTTACAAATGATGAAGACATAAAATCTTGTTTATCTCTTAGAGAAGAAGAGATACAATACAGCTTAGAGGAATTAGAGTCAGTTTTAGAGGTTTGAGTTTCTTGTATAAGATAAAATTTGACCACTAAAAAAAACAAGAAAGAATGAGTTACTAACATTACAAATTATTATGCCAAAATCCTTCTACTATGTTTATAAATGTTTGAAGAGAAATATGTTGTTTAAACCAAATGGAAGGTAATTCAAAGAGTATTATGTTAGAAATATTTAAAAGTATAAACCACATAAAGAAGAAACTTAAATGGGTGAGAGCATAATGAGGTCATGAATAAATTAAGGATGAATATTAATGTGTTAGAAATGGTTGACTAAGACATGTCACTTAAACTTGAATATATCCCCAAGCAAAGCTAAAACAATTGTGTCACATGTTCTCAACAAGGTAAATTAGATAAAATTTACAAATTTTAGGATAATAAACTCGATAGAATAAATTTTTATTTTTGAAATACAATTTGAGCTTATAAGAAAATGAAAAATATTATAACACATTAATAGATGAAGATAAACTCTCTTTATAAGTATGCGTGTGTGTGTGTCACTTATCTAGCTATTATTTAGTTTTAGTGTCAAATTCTCTATGAAACTAAGATTTTATGGTTAATTATGTGTATGTGTATATATATATATAAAGAAAATTTATGATTAAATTCATTATCAAGATATAAATATATCAAAGATAACAACATCTAAGAATCTTGTTTTTCCCATTATCATTATTATAAAGTCTGAAATATATAAAAGCGATGAAATCCTAAGAAGATAACATTTAAGGACATGGAACCCTAAGAAACTTAAGGTGTCCAAATAGTACCTAAACCTATATTAGGAATCTTATTTTAAAATTTATCTTGTTAGGCCTATACTTTAGGTGATTATGTTCTAAGATAGTTAGGCTTATAATTTTACTATGATGGTGATATATTATCATAGAACAACTAGAAGAACTAACACATTAAATAGCCATTCTTACCTCAAAATTGCATTTATAGAAGGGGTATGACATATCACTATGGCATAACCATCTACTTAAATGTAATGCAAAAAAAAGCATAGTGGAACATATAGCTTGAATCTTACAAGTGATGTAGGCCTCTCTAGTTGATGGCCTAATTCTAATATTAACTTAAAATTTTAATGACATCTTTTGGAATTCTTAACTTATTAAGAGAAGATTTCTACTATAATTTTGGAATTGATGGCCTAATTCTAAGAGAATTTGATGGATAAAATATGAGTATTTACCCAACTAGGTCAAATATGATCTTAAATGGTTATTTTTGTATTTGGACTTGGTTTTCTAATTTTTTTCAAACGAATTGGATTTAAATGATTAGAGTGGGTTAATGAAACCATATACTTGATTTTTGGAGTTTCTCATAATTATCTAATGAATTTAGGATAGCAAAGTGGAATTAAATTAGCTGGGGTTTTTAGTGAACCCTCTCTAGTTGATAACTTTAGTTGGAGTTTAGGCTTTAGAATAATAATTTTATGATGGGATGAAATGGTATAAATTCCAAATATTGATAGAGGATTTTTTTTAGTATAATTTGGACTAAGATTTAAATTTTAGTGGTGTTTATGATAGCCAATTACTTAGGCATGTAGATTTGACAAATTCAAATGCTAGTTCATAGTTGTGAAAAGCTGCACTCTATTAAATATACATATTGTGTATCTCATCATTTGATTTCATGATAACAAACATTTTATGAAGCAGATTGATAGTTTCTTTGAACATTCAATTATACATAAATTGTTATAATTATCACTATTAATTTGGAGTTTTATTGATGATAAAATATATATGATTGAAGCTATTGATTATTTATTTTAAGTGTTTCTGAAAATTTATTAAACTCAGGTTGTTCAGTCACCTTGTGAAAATCCAATCAGCTTGGACTTGGGCAATTTGTGAATTTTTCAAGAAATTGCATAATAAGATAAATAAAAGCTCACATAAATTAAAATAATTGTTGAAACATTTTTATCTCATTTATTTTAAATTTTTACATATTTTTCATATTTTATTTGCATTAAATTTTAATATTTTTGAAATTATATTTTTTTAACAATTTTACTACTTGCATTCATTTAAGCCTTATCCATTACATCTAAAATTAAGGTTAATGTATTTATAACTTCATTGATTAATTCTCGTACCTAGATTAATTTTTATTCATTTAATTTAGCATATGTGATGGCTTATTTATTAAATTTTTATTCAATAATTAGATTTGATTTTTGTTTTCTTTTATATTTGGCCAAATTTTTGATGATTTTAGGATGATTGATTTATTGTTATTTGTTTAATTTAATGTCATAACATTTTCCCTCATTTAATAGATTTTTAAATTTGAAATTTATTTGAATTTTGGATTTGAATATTTTGAATTTTAATTATATATTATCTTGAATTATTTCCAAAAATATATTATTTAATTTTGGCATGTTTATGCCGACTCCATAATTATTTTAATTGATTAAATTTGATCTAATTTGAATTAATCTGAATTAGTTCAAATTGAATTTCAAATGAATTAAAAATTAATGCACATTCCTTTTTATATTTTCCTACTTTGGCAAATTCCTTTAGACGACCCACTTTGTTATTTTTATTTAAATATAAATTATATTTTAAATTCAAATACTTTCTTAATTAATCTTTCTTGATTACAAATTAATTGATTGACATTAATTAGAGATTAAATCTTATTTAGAAAGGGTTGTCCATCCCAATGTTTATGGTTTTTTAAACTTATTTTGTTTGATTTATTTAAATTGCTTTCCTTAAGTATTCCTTGATTTTTTTAATTAATTAAAGCACTTTTTAGTTCACATTTATTCTTGATTGACTCCCATTTGGTAATTCTTGGCCGTTCCTATGCTTAGAGAATTTATTTGATTTCTTTTATTTCAATTTATTCAAACTCCCTTAATTAATCTCTTCATTAATTAAGTGCATTGAATCATCTTCCCTCCACTCTTGCTTGACTGGCCACACATATTTGAATTTGATTTTATTCAAATTCAATTCCATATATTTTAAATTTTAAAAATTAAACTCTAATTAGTTTCCGTCTTGATTTTTCCATCCTCATTTCTTTTGATTTGGCCAACCCTAGCATTGTTCATTCTATTTAATTGAGTGGCTTTTGCGACTTGAATTCCAGTTGCAAAAATCCTCTCTTGGCCAACCTCCACTGCAATATAATTCCAATAGTTCTTTGGTTTAAGCTTTCAAGAGCTTTCTCTCCTCATTTGCTCTCACTTCAAGCTTTCATTTTAAGGAGACTCTCATATCTTCTTCAAGTATTCTTAAAGCATAATTTTTTCATTTTCATTGATCCTTCAGGAGGCTTGAGTAAGATCTTTTCAAAGCTTCAAATTTAATGAATTTAATATCTTGATATGTTAAGTTGAGTGAAAAAGATTTGATTTTAGTTTTCCAACTTATTGTAATCCTTTCACTTTCTTCTTTCAAGTGTTTTAAATCTTACATAATATCATGGTTTATTGCTCATGTTAATTGTCTTGGTTTCAATGGTTGAATATTACAATTTTTGTCACTATGATTTTTTTAAAATATTCAAATTCAAGGCTTTTGGGTTTCACTTCTTTTTTAGGTATATTCAATTTGAATTGCAAAGTCAAGTTGGCTGAATTTGTTTTGATCTTTACTTGAGTTTGATATGATCTTGATTTCTCAAATTTGTTTTCAATCTTCAATCATTTTTCTCAAGCATTTTTAAATGTCGCTTATCATCATGATTTCACGATTTTTGATTTCTAAGGCTAGATCTTGAAGACATTAAATGTTTAAAGTTATTTTGTGTTTCAGTTTGTGCAAATATTTTTAAAAGTTAAATTTATTTCAAGTGCTTTACATCAAGTTTTTTTTAAATTCATATCATTATATATATATATATATTGAGTGTTATCTTTCATTTATCATATTATTGCTTAGTTGGACTTTGAGAAAAATTATTTAAAATTTGAGGAATAGATTTTCATTATTGTATTTTTTTTCTCATACTTTTCAGTTATTGGGGTTGTACTTGCCCTTGTAGGAGAGTATATTATTTATATGGGTTTGTATTTTCCTGGTATATAAAAGTATGTTATTGATGTTGTACTTACCCGGTGTAAAAAATTATGGTATTTTAGGTTTTCCTGTTGTAGGGGAGTACGAAAGATTCATTGTAATCTTATTCGATTTAGTGAATTTCTAGCATTGGTTGCTAGACGTGAACGCAGGTCAATTTTTGGGTCTAACCAAACCACGTAGAAATCTCTATGCCTTTTTTCTTCTTTCTTTTATGCATTTACTTTTTGCATTTATTTTGATTTATTATTATGCTCTATTTTAATATCATAATATGCAATTAATTTTTCTACAAAGTTTTAAAACTAAATTTTAACTTGTAAAATTTTTAAAATTTTTAATTCATCCCCCTCTTGAGTGTCATAGCCACTTAACATAATCACAAGAAAGTCCAGTGGATTAATGGATAAACATAATTTGCAAAAGATGAATTATTTATTAAATACTTGGGGATCATTCTATCTAACGGAAGGTCCATATCCAATCAATTTGATTAGATAATCACTAAGTTTCAATAGCTAATCAACTCTTGGGAGAATATCTTTTTTGTCATTTGGGCGGGGAATTACTCTAAATTCGAGTATCTTAAATTTAATTTTGTTTTATGCTATAAAGGCTTTATATATGCCTAAGTGCAAGATATTTTTAACATATTTTTATTGTGTCGCAAGGGGGAGAGGCCATTGGACAATTTCGAAGAAAGCGCAAACCTAATTCAGATCTTGGTGTGGGGGGGGGGGGGGGGTGTGAAATTACTAGTATCTTAAATTTAATTCTGTTTTATGCTATATAGGATTTATATATGCCTAAGTGCAAGATATTTTTAACATATTTTTATTGTGTCGCAAGGGAGAGGGCATTGGACAATTTTGAAGAAAGAGCGCAAACAAAAAAGTGAGGGTGGTCTATGTTTCAAATCCTTGGTTACATCCATAGGAATCATTATATCAAGATGTGAATTAGGTTTTGTACCAACAATTCTTTATGTTCTAGATATTTACATAGTAAATACTATGTTAAAATACACCTAGCTAAAGTACGCTACCATAAAGAGGACTCAACTACTTGGAGGACAATGCTCAAGCCAAAAGCACATGTAGAAGATTTGATTTTCTAGAATTTGGGGAATGGAAAATTTAATGTTTAGGTTGACCAATGGTGGTTTGATGGTGTTTTACAAGAGTTTGCATAAAATCAATGCAACCCAAATTTGTTAATTTCTAATATTTGAAATGATAAGAGTTTAGATGTAGAAAATTACGACGACTCTTCCCAAGTCATGCTGTTCACGATATTGTCAGGATACTTTTTCCTTTCAACAAAAGGGACAAATTGGTGATGAAATATAAATCTAACCAATCTTCATCCAAAGAGATATATTATCATTCTAGAAATGTTACTGCTATAAACTAGGGTAACTTGATTTGGAATAGATGCCTTAGTCCATCAATATCATTTTTTAATTGGAGGGTATTCCTAAAAATTATTCCAACAGATGATATCCTATTGCTAAAAGGGTTGAGAATGCTTTCTAAATATACCCTCTGTGCTGAAGAGGAGGAAGGACTTGTTCATTTTGTTCTTTAAATGCAAATATTGCCTAACTATATAGAATCATTTGGGAAGGTTGAATATACACCATCTATTGGTTTCAATTCTCTTATTAATTGCTTAAATGAATGGAAGCCAACCATTATGATAAAGCTCAACCTACATGTTAGAACGATAATACCTGTTATCATTTACTAGTTCATATGGATGACATGCAACAATGCAAAGCATGATGAAGTTTAGACTCACACTAATCAAATCATTAGACAAAAAAGATGCTCCATACATAAAGCTAACTATACCAAATGTATCAAAGATTCAATGACTACCTACCAAGTTGTATTTAATGAGAATTCATCCCGTTTGTAAGATAGAATCAAAGTGCCAAATTGTAGCTTGGAGCAAACTGGATCATAACTAGGTTAAAATTAATGTCAATAGTAGCTTTAGGAACTTAGGTTACCATGCTAGATTGTGTGGAGTTTTTAGATTGGTTTAAGTTTCCTCTAATTATTATTTTTTCTTTATCATCTGAGAAGTTGATTGTTATTTGATAAGCAAACACCATCACCTTTAATGTATTCAATAGTGATTAATGTTAAGAGGCTAAGTATGAAAGTATTTTCAAAATTTTTAAGCTAAAACATAGTTTTAATTTTTGTAGATAAGTTAATGAAAAAAAATGTTAATTATATCACAATAACAAGAGAAATAAAATAAAGAATAAATATATAAATAAAAAGCGAGAGGCACAAAATTTTTTTATGTGGTTTGGTTGAACCCAAAAATTGGTCTATGTCTACTCCTAGCAATCACACTAAGAATTCATTAAAGCAACTATATTATAAAGAATCTCTTATACTCTCTCATATCAAGTAAGTACAATCCCAAACAACATACGAAAACACCGGACAAGTATAACCCCAAACATTTACTTTCTTACACCGAGCAAGTACAACCCAAAAATAAAGATGTACTATCTTAGGCAAGCAAGTACAACCCCAACAACTTTTAAGTACAAGAAAAAAATATAAGGATGAAAATCTAACCTCATATTTTAAAATAATTTTGCTCATAATCCCAACTAAGTAATATTAAGACTAATGAAAGAGGGCATTGATTCATTTTAATTTAAAAATATTTAATGATATGAAATTAAAATAATTTGAAGAAAATTACTTGAAACAAATTCAACCTTAGAAAAATACTTGCACAAAGTGATACAAAAATATTGAAGATGAAAACTATGAAAAATAATAAGTATTAAATCCTTAAAGATGTAATCTTATAAATCAAACACAAATCAATAAAGATATTATGGAAGAGGAGTTGAATCAATTTGTAAGAAATAATGTTTGGGAATTAGTCCCAAGACCCTAAGATCAAAATGTCATTGGAACAAAATGGGTCTTTAGAAATAAGCTAGATGAATTAGGTTGTATTGTTATAAATAAAGCTAGGTTAGTTGCACAAGGGTACACACAAGTTGAAGGGATAAATTTTCAAGAATCTTTTGCACCCGTAGCAAGACTAGAGGCTATTAGGTTACTCCTTGCTTATGCTTATTTTAGGGATTTTAAACTTTTTTAGATGGATGTCAAGAGTGCATCATCAAAAAATGAGGCCAATAATAATATGTATGAAATATGTAGAAAATATATCCTATCATAATTTAAATATAATAGTATAGTGATGCAACACATTATAATTTGTAAAATCCACTAAAATATAATAATTCTAGCCATACTCTCATAATCTTGACCTGAATACCTAAAAGGGAGATGGTTTATTCTTAAGGTTAATCTTATATGACATTTGTGGGAAATTTTATTTGGAATGCCACATAGATCTCGGGGGAACTTATTTGTGATCAAATACATCATTAAGAGATGAACATATTATCTTAAAAAATAAATATATTATCCTATAATGAATTTCATCACTTAATAAGGACTCTTAAAGTTGATGGGTCTTTGATGTACTAGCGATTTTTCACTTGAACTATATGGAGAAGTAGAATATGATTTATTTTATTGCAGGGTTCATAGTTCTTTATAAGTACATGCTCCTATTATTAATTATATCTTAGAAAAAAGGGAATCCCTCTAAGAAGACTCTCGATATTAAAGAAATTGACATTTATCTCTATGGATTTCAAAGATTATCCCTAAAGGATAGTTCATTTGAAATCAAAAGGAAATGCTTCAAAGAGGAAGAGATCTTTTTAGAAGTCAATCAAAAATGACTAGGAAATGCTTTTAGATATTGGGAAGCCTAATAAGCATTTTAGGTATCCTACTATTGGGCTTTGTATTTTTAAATTAAAATTATTGAGATTTTAGGTTAGCATTTTAGAAATCTAAGACTTAGATTTTGACATGAGGCTATAGAAATGTCTAAAAGTTGAAGACTTACTCCAATAGGATGCTTTGGAGTCTAACTCTAAAAGTTCTTTTAATATAAGTTAGAAGCATGACCTAATGTAGTCACATGAATTTAGGAATTATCGCTGTTTCACTTGAGAAAATAAACCTATCTCAACTCTTCTAAACTTATTCCCACGGAAGGGTTGACAACGATTTTTTAAAACTTTGAGTTTGGTCTTATGTTATGTAAGATGGTTGAGTCATTATATTTAAAAGGAAAGCTAAAGCCTAAACTAACTCCTTGATTGTAAAATAATGATTGGTATATTATGCACCTAACTAATATAATAAATTTTAATTTTTTTATGTATTTTCTCATAATTTCAATTGAAGCTTTAAGCAAGTCATGCCTAAGATGAGATGCAGTTAGAAAAAGGTTGTGGGCTTAATTAATAAAATAAGGCATGCTTCCACAAGAAGGATGGTCATCCTCAAAGGTTAGATGCCTCTTTTTGTATAATGGGTAAAACTTGCACTCAATTTAAGCAGTATGAAGGAATATGCTCAAATGGTTCCCAAAGTCTAATTATTTCTAGTTTCTTTTAGTTGTTTATACCTAGGGCTTTGATTAAATGATATTATGAGTTTTTATTTTAACGTTAGAATTGAAATAATTTAATTGAGTAGAAAAATTAATTTTTCTAACAACTTAACATATCCAGGCTTCATCACATAACACAATAATCATAGAAAGAAATCTATAAAAAGTATGTAGTTTTATCATGCACCTCAAAGTAAATCAATCCAAAGTTAATTAAATAAAATAGGTGAGTGCGGTCGGCTAAGGCTATACACCTCAAAAAAGAAAAAGAAACCAAGTTTTGCTTTTATACAGTGTGGCCTAGAACTAAAATTTTGATCTATGAGATCTTCATGCAATATCATTATATTCTTTAGGGAAGTCCTCAGGTTCCACAAGGGACCACCAAACATGTATAGTCAGCTCCTGTTAATCTTAATCCCCAAAGATCTTAACCTAATTCTAGCTCAAATTACATTTAAAAATTTTGAAATAAAATCCTAAACCCTATAAAATAGATGTCAGGAAAGAAATAAATAGCACACCAATAGTTATAATGCAAACATATATGCTTAGCATCAATGGCTACCAATCCCACCTATCATATTGGGCTATGCTTAGGAACTTAAACATCACCTACAAGTAAATAACATTTATTATAGTAATCCTTCTAAGCATAATCCCATGTAGAAAATAATGCTAGCCTAAAAAGAACACTATAACATCCAAAATAGTGAGAAAATAATTCCTAGTAATCTAGTCTGAAATATTACACCATAAAATAAAATATATATATCACATCACATCACAAAGCATCATAGATCATCAGCCTAACTTAAGTCTAGGGTAAGTGACCTAGCAATCTTGTGTGTGAAAAAAGGGGCTAATGTCGTATGATTGCACTAGGACTTTTTAGGTTCAAGTTTTAATTTGAATTTAGAGTTTGTTCAATTTTACCATTTGATAGTTTCAATTTAAATGATTATACTGATTTTGAATTTTATTTAACTTTTATGTTTAATTTAAGTTGAAGTTGAGTTTTGACTTTAAAGAGTGATGAATAAAATAAATTTTGCATGAGGCAGAATCCATTCTATTTTACATCCTAGTCCTAATATAATGGAATCTTCATCTTAAGATGAAAATCCATTCTAGGATCAAATTAAGAACTTAAGCAACTTAATTAACCCTTTTGATTTACTTGAATGATTTAGTTGAACTAAGTTTAATTTGATTTAATTAAGAGTTCAAAGGTCAAATTCATAGAGGTTGTTTAATTTCATATATTTTATTTAATAATATTCAATTTTAGATTGTGTTTTATTTTAAGTTTATTTTTATTTAGGGTTTAATTAATATTTAATCCTTTTACTTAGGTTATAAAAATTCATTTAATTTAAAAAGGGTTTTATTATTACTTAAATATTATTGTTTCAAATCTTCATCTAAATTTGATTGAATTCAAGTTGATTATTATATTTTAATTGAATTGGTTTATAGTTTAATTTTTTATTTAAATTCCAACTAATGATTTTATTAAATTTTATTAATTTATATGATTCATGTTAATAAAATTCATTTTTGTTTATAATTTTACTCAAGTGATTATATGTTTTCATTAACTTTAAGTTTGATTAAGGTACTTTAGTTTAATTGACTTTATAATTTGGTTTAAGTTTAAACTAGTATTTTGTTTATAATGTAATTAAGGGTTTAATCATTTAAGTTTATTAAATTCTGTTATTTGAATTATTATGTTGATTAGCTTAGTTTGATGACCGCTCGATCTAATTTAACTATGTTTGATTTAGCTTAATTAGTTTATTTGATCAAAATATTTTTTATTGAAGTTCAAATTTTAATTATAATTTAATTAAACTTATCCTTTCACTAATGACTTAAGAACTAGTCAATTATATTGGGTTATAATTTGATTAAGTTATTTTATTTTATTTTGTTTAATATTAAATTCGTATTCAATTCTTTCATTACCTTTGGCTTAAGTTTATTAGGTTCCATTATTTAACTATTTTATCTAGGTTGATTTGTTTTAATCATTAATTAAGTTTTAATGACTTTTATGAATTTTCATTAACTTGGTAACTTCAATTTGCTTGAGTTGTTTAAAAGAATAATTTTATAATTTCAAGTTTTATTGCTTAATTAAATTTCTAATAATTAAGATTTGTTTAATTTTTGTTTGATTATTGGTCTTGGTTTAAGAAATTTATAGAAATAAAATAATCATGGGGCTAAAACTAATATAGACCATTCTAGGCTTGTAGGTGATTTAAATGTTATGGTTGATTTGAATAATTATTAATTTATTTTTATTGCTACTTTTCAAGTATCCATTTAATATTAAGTGAATTTTTATTTATTGTGGATTTCAATTTAAATGTTATGGGTGATTTCAATTTTAGTAAATTCTTATTTGAATGTTTAATTTAGAGATTGATTAATCATAATTACCTAACCAATTATTTGATTTATTGTGGATTTTTTAATTTTATCTTTAAAATTTTAATTAATCATTTTTAAATTATTTATTAAGCTCTAGGGATGTAATTTTAAAGATTCTTTAACTTCAGAGGGCTAAGGAATTTTTCCTAGGTCCTCTAAAATGAATGGAAGTATTTTAAATTAATTTTATTACTTTTTATATTTTTTATGGCTTTTATATTTATTATTTGATTTAAATGACCCTAAGATTTGAAATTTTAATAACTTCTGATTGAGAAGTTATTTTGATTTAAAAATTTTATGTTAAGTGGGGATGCTTGCCATATTTCATTTGCTTAAAATTTCACTATGATCAAATATGTAGTTTAAGAATAAATAAGATTTTAATATTTTTAATAAAATCCAAATTAGGCATAAATATTAAAATTGATTAGAGCTTTTATTTTTATTTAATTACTCTCTAAACGATAAATCTAAAGAGGGTTTATTAAGAAATTTTAGATTTTTATTCAATTTATTATGAATTTTCAAAATTCAACTTAATTAATTAAATTATTTAATTCAATTAATCCCTAATTAAGCCATTTTAAGGATTAATGAGTTTTAGTGAGCTTTGTTGGTGTTTTTTAGATTCATTAATGTTTATTATGATAAGCTAAATTGATTTCATTTTTTTTCTTCATTGTAGTAGATTAATATTAATTGGTTTCATTAAATTAAAGCTTATGGATTGAAAAATTCATATCATTCATTTCAATGACTAATAATTCACCAAATTTTATTTAAGGTGTATTTCAACTTTAATTTCAATACTTCAAAGTTTAAAATTGATTTTATTAATATTTTAGATTTAACTAGGATGTGAAAAGTGGAGGGTTGCGTAGTACAGTAAAACTTGTCAAAATAATCATGACATGAACTTTAAATCATCAGAAAGACGCTAAGGCCCCGAAGCCACGCTAGGGTTTGAATACAGCTGAAAAAAAATGTGCTAGAGTGACCATCATGTGTAGTGTTAAATAAGCAAGGTTTCCCACATTATGGACGGATGTGGGCAAAGAAGTTAGTCCATGAAACTAGAATTAGGTTAGATCTTGGAATATAGGTACTCTTAAAAATTAATGAAATTAATAGATATTATGGTTCATAGAAAGATAAATATTTTATGTGAAATTAATTGGGTTGGGAGAAAGCCAACCAGATTGATAGTTTAGGTTTTAAACTTTGGTATTCGGTAAAAGTCAAACTAGAAATGGTATGTGATTGTAGATAAAAGTTTGAAAGATAATGTTATAAATATTAATATATGTGGAGATAGAATTATAGCTTTAAAGATTATTGTTGATACTAAGATTATCAATGTTATAAGTATTTATGCTCCTCAAGTAGTTTAGAGGTTTAAAAGAAAAAAATTTTGGAATGAATTAGAGGGATTAATACAAAAGATACCTTGAAGAAAAGTATTTATTGAAAAAGATTTAAATGGACATGTTGATAGAGTGGTAGAAGATTTTAAAAATATTCATGATGGTTATGGATTTGGAGTAACTAATGAAGAATGTAAGACTATATTAGATTTTGCTTTAGCTTATGATTTTGAAGTTGCTAACACTTTATTTAAGAAAAGAGATGAACATATTATTACTTATAAAAATGGATCTAGTAAAACATGTGATTGATTATTTTCTAATAAGAAAAATAGATCGCTTAGATTGTAAAGATTGTAAGGTCATTCCAAGTGAAAATCTAAGTACTCAACATTGATTGTTAGTTTTAGATTTTAAGATGAAAGGTTGTAAGAGAAATAATAAACCAAATTATTATCCTAGAATTAAGTGGGAACACTTAAAGAACACAAATAAAAATATTTTAAGAGCAAGCTACAAGAGATTAGAATTTGGGATGGTCATGAGGAAGCTAATATTATGTGGGAAAAAATATCAAGTGAAATTAAGCAAGTTGCTAAAAATATGCTTAGAGAATCAAAAGGAAAAGCTTTCTTTAATAAGAATGGTTGGTGGTGGAGTCAAAGAGTACAAGAAAAGATAAAAAATAAGAAGTATTATTATAAAACTTGGTTTAGATATAAAACCGAGAGAATTGAGAAAGATATAAAGTGGCTCGTAGAGATTCTAAGAAAGCGATATGATGCAAAAAATTAGCTTTAGTGATTTATACAATAGATTAAATACCAAAGAAGGTGAAAGATGTATGTATAAGTTAGCCAACCAAAGAGATAGGAGAAGTAAAGACATAGTTCAAGTGAGGTGTATTAAGGATGAAACTAATAAAATACTTCTTTTAGAAAAGGATATTGAAAATAGGTGGATGAGGTATTTTGATAAAATTTTGAATGAAGGATCTGAAAGTATGATTGATTTTAGCAACCTTAATACCTAAATAAAAAATAGAGAATTTCATTTTATATCGTCAGATTAGTAAATTTGAAGTTAGTGAATCTTTAAAGAAAATGAAATGTGAAAAGCAAGAGACCTGATAATATTACAATAGAAGTGTGGAAATGTTTAGGAGATCAAAGAATTTCTTGGCTTACAAATCTTTTAATGTCATTTTAAAGACTAAAAAGATGCCGATGAGTGGAGAAAGAGTTTTTTGGTTCCTATATTTAAGAATAAGGGTGATACACAAGTATGTGCAAATTATAGAGGAATTAAGTTAATGTGCCATACATTAAAATTATAGGAGAGAGTAATTGAGCATAGGTTACGATGTGATATAGAAGTTTCTCACAATCAGTTTGGTTTCATGCCAGGTAGATCTACTATGGATGCTATACATTTGTTAAGGGGTTTGATGGAGAAGCATAGAGAAAGTAAGGAGGATCTACATATGATATTTATTGATTTAGAGAAAGCTTATGATAAAGTTTCAAGAGATGTTCTTTGGAGAGTTCTAGAACATAAAGGAGTTAATATTGGTTATATTCAAGTTATTAAGGATATGTATACTAGAGTTTACTTGTGTCCAAACACAAGGAGGATTCTATTTTCCTATTTCTTTGGATTACATCAAGGATCTGCTTTAAGCCCTTATCTTTTTTACTTTAGTTATGGATGTTCTTACTAGGCATTTATAAGAAGATGTACCTTGGTGTATGCTTTTTGCTGATGACATTCTTCTTGTTGATAAGACTAGAGAGGGAGTCCAACAAAAACTTAAATTATTGAGGTCAACTCTAGAGTCTAAAGGTTTTCATTTAAGTAGATCTAAAACTGAATATATGGAGTGTAATTTTAGTTGTAGAAGTTTTAGTAGTAGTTGTGACATTAGGTGATCAAATCATTAATAAGAGTGAGCTTAGATATTTATGCTCTATTGTTCAAAATGATGGTGAAATAGATGGAGATGTTATTAGTAGAATTCAAGTTGTATGGTCAAGTGGAGGAATGCATCCCTATTATGTGATAGAAAAGTTCCACTTAAACTTAAGGAAAATTTTATAAGATGGTGGTAAGACCTACAATGACTTATATGCGAATGTTGGCCAATAAAAGAGAAGCATAAGACTAAGTTAAGTATTACAGAGATGAGGATGCTTAGGTGGATGAGTGGCTTTACTCTTAGAGATAGAATGCAAAATGAGTATATTCAAAAAAAAAGTTGGAGTAGCTCCATTGGTAGATAAGATTAGGGAGAGTCGCCTTAGATGGTTTGGCTACATAAAGCGTTCGTCCGAATGACCGGAGAGAGTAGATGCATTAGATTTGCCTTATGTTAAGAAAAGAGGTAGACCTAAAAGACTTGGTTAAGATGTATAAAAAATGATCTTAGTATACTTGATTTAAATGAGAATTTGACACATAATAGGACACAATGGAGACGAAGGATTCATGTAGCCGACCCCACCTAGTGGGATTAAGGCTTATTGTTGTTGTTTAGATTTAATTAGGATTTGATTAATTTATAATTAAATTTAAATTAACACAAAAATACTCAATAGAAATTATGAATTTTGAGTTTAATGGATTCCTCTCACTAAGATGAATCCTTAGAGCCATTATTTACATTGTTGTATTGAGTATTTTGTTATTTTTATAAGTATTTGAAGTTTGAGGTAAATTTTTATAATTTTAAAATCTAGAAAATGGGATTTAGCCACTTAACCCAATCAGTGCTGACTAAGCACCACTTTACGTGTTTCAACAAGTGATTGAGACACGTGAGATCTACATGGATATTGCGTTAAAGGGCGGTGGAGATTTGATATCGGTTTGAACCATCCGATCATGGATGATGTCCTATATTCGATCTTGATTTTTTTATGGGGCTTAAATCATGCGACTTTCCTAGAGCATATCTATCCATTCCAAATAAAAGGAACGAATGGCGGTGATTCCATCCCTGACCTCCCTCTAAAGAATTAAGAGTGGGGTTGATTTTTGGTGATAATTAGTGATTTTTTAGGATTTTGATTACAAAATGATTAGGGATTGACTTGAAATTGATCAACATAGCTTGATCTCAATGGAAATTAAGTTTATTTCATAAATGACCAAGATAGGAATGAGGATGAAAGGATTTGAGGCATACCTCATCGGTGTCAATCCTCGATGATAGTGATGATTCGAGAACCTTCGTTGGTCAAGGATTCGAGAAATTAGGTTGCCTCTTCGTCCCTCTTCTGTCGATTGATTTTACTTTGGCTTGCTGGTGGTGAAGGACTCTGATGAGGGTTTGTTTGAGTTCACCTTTACTTTTATAAAGTGTAGAGAGGGCCTATTGAGGGGCAGGATCATTCATCCCCTATTTTTATGTTTGGCCATGAGTTTTGCCATTGATTGTCATTGAATTCTGACTTGTTGGTGGCTAGAAGCTCGAGGAAGGAGTGGATTCTCTCTTCTTGCTCTCCAGAAGGTGTTAAAATGTTTGGGATTATGGGAAGAGCTCTTCTCTTCTCTCTCCATACATGGCCAAGAGCTATCCTTTTTGCCATCATCTTTGGCTGATCTCTGGCTCGTCGATAGTGAGAAATCCTGGGAAGGGTCACCTAAATCCCTCTCTACCTCAATAATATATTGAAGAGCTTTAAATGAGGAGAAAATTCCCCATTCTGCTCTTGATTCTTGCATGTCAGCTCCTCCCATGAAGAAGTCAAGAAAATGTTGGCCATGGGTGATTGGAAGCTTTGGATTATTGCTAAAAATGGTGGTCAATTGATTAGAATGAGTTCAACTCAACCCAATTGAGGGATGGGGGAGGGGGTGAGGTTTAGTAACTTCACTTGCATGGGGTTTGATTTCTTATTCTCCCATGGCTCCATCTCACCTCACATGGCCTCCTCATCATCTCTTTGGATTGACATTATGTGCCAAATTTTGCTTAAAGTGTGCTCGGAGTTAAGGTAAAACTCATTTGAGGTTGAATTCTTTATGTTTGATCCTTTTGATTTTGTTTTCGTTTTGGCTTATGTTAGTTTATTTCATTTGATTGACTAGATTAAATTTTGGTTGTAATTGTAACTAATTTCCCAATAGAAGGCTTAGAGGCCAATTGATCCAAAGTTTATTTGGGTTTGATGTGATTTAGCCAAGCTTTGACTTTTTTGACCTAAATGGGTCAAGTAGAATCTCCTAGCTTAAATGGCCACTTTAAGATTTAGATTTAAGTTTAATTATGTTTGTTTGATCATTTATGATGTCTAATTGATTGATTTCATTTATTTTCATCTTGATATCACTTTTCTTGGAATCCTTGTTACAACTACATCACATATTCGCTTGAATATCAAATTTTTATCTAGTTGTTGATCATTCTAACTATTATTTATTATATTAAATTATATATGCATGATAGTCAACACTTTAAGTTAGATTTCCACTTATTAGTGTCAAACTTGACCTAAATTATGGTTAATTAATTTTTCATTATGTAAACATTCATCTAATAATAAGATTATTTAAGTTATTTTTATATGGCCAATTAATGATACTTGTATAGCACAAAAACTATTACTTTATTTTAAATAAAATACACACAAAGTGATAACCCTCAAGATGATTAAGGCACTTAGCCCTAAGTCAATGTTGTGACCTTAATTTTAGATGAGGTTGACATCATTCCAATCTAGTAATTGGACCCCTAATATTAGATTATGAGCTTTCTAATTAGACACATAAGACACTAAACTTAGTGACCAAGTGTATAAATAAATAAAAATCAAATAAGAAATTAAATTACATATAAATATGTAACCAAAAATTAAATTTGAAATCAAATTCAATACTCTAAGGTAAAAGTCTAAGTCATCCTCGTGAATCCTTCTAAGACCCAACCTCACACAATTAGATTAAGTGAACCCAATCAAACTCAAATCTAATAAAATTTAATAAATTCTAAATTAAACACATTTGAATTGAAATCAAAATTCAAATTGAACCTAGATCAAGGTAGCTGAGATAGTTGACTCATTTATGCTCAAAATCACTGAAGTCTAAGAAAATCAAATAAAAATGAAAAATCAAAATAAATCAAATAAAAATTACAAAATCAATCTTTAAATATAAATGAAGATAAAATTGAATTCAAGTGTGGTTTAAAGGGGGCCATTTAGGTCATTTGACTAGAGTTGACCCATATGAGCCCTATTAAATCAAAAATCAACTAATAAAAATTTTGTCCAATTGAGCAATTTGAAAGGATCAAAACCATCAAATAAACATAGCCAAATACAAATATGAATAAATCTGGATCCAATGAGTCCTTAAATGGGTCAATTGGACCACTTGATCCAAATATACCCAAATGGACCACATTGAATCCAAAATTAAATTAAATGAAAATTAATTCAAATAAAACATTTAAAACCATTTCAAAATCAAATTTGAATAGGAACCAACCTTTTCGAAGTGATCAAATTTTTGGCAACTCCACTAAAGATTACTTCTCTCTCCATCTTTGGTTGGAAACATATGGTGTTATCATAGACTTAATGAAGTAGTATACTCTTTTAAAATCATAAAGATCTACGACCAAGTTTCCTCAATGGAAGACATAAAGAACTTGATGAATGTAAAGATCAATGAGAAACCCATAGTAAGATTCCCATAGGAAATAATTACACTTGGTGAACTGAGTGTTCAAGGAGCAAAAAGAGAGGAATGTTGAAGTATACATTGACAATTTATTGGTCAAAATCAAATTTCCTATGCAACATATCAAAGATCTCGAGGATACTTTTGCCACTATAAGAAAATATAACATGCATTTTGACTTCATTTTGGATTACGTTAACATAATTTTTGAAATTAATAAGTACGACATCTAATCTTTTAGAGCCTCCTAATTAAGCACTTAGAACACTACATGTTATGACCTAGTGCATCTTCCTTGGGTTTGATCTAACCTAATGGGTTTAGGTAAAGTCAACCCAAACCCAAACAAATTAAAATATAATTAGATCAAATCAAATAAAAGAAATTCTAATCCAAATCAAGGTCAAAAATGGTCAACCCTTTTAACATATGTTTGACTTATGTGGGTCCCACCAAAATTTGACTAATGAAATCATTCCAAATGATTTAAATGATAGAATAAATATGTATAAATTAAATCAAAAGAAATTTAAATTTATTTGAGCCTTAAATAGGTTAATTAGACCACTTTATTTAAATGGGCCTTATTGGGTTCAAACACAAATCAAATTGAAATCAAATCAATTTGATTATGCAAAATCATTTGAAAATGATCATTAAACATAATCCAACCATCAGGTCTAATTTGATAAAATTGGCCATTTAACCCAAAAGAACACAAGCTTAACCCATTAAGCCCAAATTGGGTCAAATGAGTCAAAATTGAAATTAACATCAAACCCATTGAATTAAATCATTTTAAATCATCCATATATGTAATTAAGCTTTATTAGTGTTCAAACAAAATTAATTAAGCCAAATGGGTCATTTGAACCCAATTGAAATCAACCTTAACCCAATTAAGCCTAAATGGGTTAAATTAAAATGAAATGCAAAATTAAATCACTACCTAAAATACTTAATCAAATTAAAACTTAATAAATAATTAAAGATAATTTAATCAATTGTTCAAAATAAACACAATTAAAACCACTTTGAATTTAAGTCAAATCTAAATGGCATGAATTGGGTTCAAACTTCCAATCCAACTCAAATGGACTTGGGTTCAACCTAAAGTCACATTGGGTTTTATTTGGGCAGCCAAACACCAGCCTAAGGGTTTTGGTGGTGAGGCCAAAATAAAATGAAAAGACAAATGGATGAGGTGGAACCATGAGGGAAGAAGGCTTGGATCCCATGAAAAGAATTCAAATTTCAATTCCCCTCCTCCATAGCTCATCCATCTCTTGGCTTCAATTAATTTGGCTTCTTTTCAATTAGTTGACAACCTCCAAAAAAGAAGAAATCAATGGGAGACTTGGCTTCCTCCATGGGACAATAAGAAGAGCAAGAGAGAGCGCAAGGAAGGAAGCTCTCGACCAAGAAAGGAAAGGGGAGAAAAAAGCTTCCTTCCCTAAAACCTTTCATCTAAACACATTCACAAAATCATGAGGGATCAAACCAACCCATTGGCCAAATCTCTCTATGGGTGGCCAGATTCTTGCCACCTAAAGCTCCCCATATATAGCTTTCATCAATGAATGGAAAGAGAGGAGAGAGGCACTCTCCTCTCCATATTTTCATTTCAAAACATCGACAAGATGAAAAGAAGCCAATTCAAAGCATTCCCTGAACCTCTCATCATCTAGGGGACATCGTTCCATATTAACAGTCACTGATTACTTCTCCAAATAAGTAGAAGTAATCCCATTGAAAGAAGTTAAAGCAGACAAGGTACAAAATTTTTTTGAGACCATATCATTTATTGATTCAAAGCACCTCAAAGAATTATATCTTAATGGAACCGACTTCAAGAATATTAAAGTCCATCATTTCATTGAGAAATATAAGATAGATTGTAGATATTCTTTAATATACAATCCAAGAGCCAATAGTCTCGCATATGCATTGAATAAACATTAATCAAACTCTTCAAGAAAATTCTCTCTAAAAATAAAAGATAATGGCATGATAAATTAATAGAGGCCTTCTGGTCATATCATACCACATACAAAACTGCTACACAACCAACACCATACTCTTAGTCTTTAGAGCATAAGTAATCGTTTCCTCTTAAAGTAGAGCTACCTTCACTCCGTATAGCAGTTCAAAATGACCTTACAATAAAGGAAAATGGAAGAACTAGAAGCTTATAATGAAGTATTATTACAAGCCCAACAAAATCTAGAAATATACATAGCAAGAATGACCCAAGCTCACGTTCACATGGTTTGCCCAAGAAGCTTCAAAGCATGTGAACTCGTGTTATTTATCGAAAACTATCATTTCATACTAATGAATAAGTAAAAATTTGACCCAAACTAGGAAGGGGTCTATATTATTGAAAAGTATATGAAGGAGGAGCTTATCAGTTCATTGATGCAAAAGGGATAAGACTTGGACAATATCTCAAAAGATATTATGTATAATTATTAAAAGTGTTATTCTTTACAAATGCAAGAGTTGAAGTCAGCTCTAAAATGACCAGTCGAAAAGATACTCCTCAGTAAAAGTATGCAAAGAAAGTACTCATCTCAAAGAAAAATCCCTTATCAACATGGGGCAATTTTATAAGTCGTTCAATGCAAGAAAAATTACTCCATCAAAAGGAAAACTCTCCAATAAAAAAGGGTTAAACTAAGATCCATCATGCCCAAAGGGGCCATATTTAAATTTAAATAAAAGATCCATTATGCCAAAAGGGGTCGGATTAGATCATTATGCCCAAATGGGCTAGACCAAATCCATCATGCTAAAAGGGGCCAGATGTAAAATTTAAATAAAAGAACCATCATGCTCAAAGAGACCAGATCAGATCTATTATGCCCAAGGGTCTAGACCAGATCCATCATGCCTAAAGGGGCTGAATCTAAAATTAAATAAAAGATTCATCAAGCCTAAAGGGATCGGATCAAATCCATTATGCCCAAAGGGGACATCCATTTTGCCCAAAGGGATTGGACTAGATCCATCATTCCCAAAGTGGCATATCTAAAATTAAATAAAAGATCCATCATGCCCAAAGGGGATGGATTAGATCAATTATGCCCAAAGGGGCCAGACCAAATCCATTATGCCCAAAGAGTCTAGATATAAATTTAATTAAAAGATGCATCATGCCTAAAGGGGTCGATCGGATCCATCATGCCTAAAGAGGCCGATTAGATCCATTATGCCCAAAGAGGCTAGATCATTCATTAAGATTAAAAGGCTAGATCAAATCCATCATGGACAAAAGGGCCAGATCTAAATTTAAACTAATATCCATCATGTCCAAAGGGGTGGGATTTATATTGGAACTAGGATCTATTATGCCCAAAGGGGTTGAATCTAAATTCAAATAAAAGATCCATCATGCCTAAAAGGGCTAAATCATATTAATCATACTAAGAATTAATCCAACATATAGCCACACATATAATAGTTTTGAAATTTATTAGTGACAATAGACACACATATAATAAGTTTAATCCAACACATGCATCTTACACATAATTAAATTCAATTAATTCTTTTATTTGAAAATATGAATGCATGATATCAAATGTCATACAAATTTATAATTATTGAAAGAGAATAATTAAATATTGCCACATAATACATTCAATCACATTACTTCCTAAGGACAATCAAGTTAAGTAAGATCATTTAAGGTTAACCAAAGTTATTTATGAAGTTGGATTTTGGATTTGAATTAGTAAACTTAAAGGGGAGAACTAATACTTGCTGGTTTACCCCATCCCACATTAGTAGCTTAATATATTTAAGGAATAATAATTAAGTGAATTTTATGGATTGATTAAGTTCAAATCATTAAGCAATTAATTTATTTTCTCTTTCATATGCTTCCTTAATTTATTTAACTACTTAATCATGAGCCTCTAATGATATGCAAATGAGAAATTAAAATTTGTTATTCTTTTAAAGGGACATAATGCAATTAGGCTCATGCTTAAGAGTTAATTAGATTAAGGAAATAACTAATTAAGTACTTATATGATTTTTTCACACCCATGGGTTAACCATATGTTCCTTAAAGTTCTTCATGTTATTAAACATATAAAGAGGAACCCATGAATTCAATTTGAGTTATCTAATCTAATTATCATTTCAATTTGATTTAATTTCATCATTAATTGTCTAATTAATCCTAAATTAAACCATAAATTAATTAGCCCTCCTATGGAAATATATTTAGGCAAATGACCAAGGAAGAGGCCTTAATCATTTTCCCTCATCATTTCCACTGTTAACAGTGATTAACCATCATTAATAATTTAATTTATATTATTTAGCAATTTTAATAATTATTAACTTGATTAATGAGGGTAATTAGAGTAACATTCCAAATTCTCCAAATTACCTAGCCAATAAATCCCAAGAAAATTATGCGGTAGAGGATATCCCATAAAATTAACCCATCCAATTTGAGATCCATTGGTCAAGTAATTAAGGCTTAATTAAAATAATTATCATAAGCTTCAAATCCTAATTAAGTATTACTCATTAATAAAATCTTAGGATTTTATTTTTTCTCTTTCGTTTACCCTTTTCAAAATGGGTTCAATCATATTTTTGAATTTTTTATAATTAGTTATAAATTTTGAAGTTCGTGAAAATTAATTGCATTTTTAACTCCAAATTTACCTCCTAACCCATTAGCGCCACACAGAAGCTGATGTGGCATCACTTTCCACGTGACGAGATAGGCTACTTAAAATGTCCCCTATGGTGGTTGAGTCAATGGCGGATGCGGTTTCATCCCCGCCGTCCGATCTCGATCCGGTGGTGAAGATTAATCCTGTGATTCCTATTGGGTTAAATAAAAAATCTAACAGATTAAATCACGACTGTCCATTCTAATCACGTAGAATGGATGATCGATGATTCGTCATCCCCATAGTGTCGGAAGACAGACACCGTCTTCCTTCCTCCACTCAATCTGAGCTCGTTAGAGCTCATGGGACGTTGGGATCGACTCCAAAATTTATGAGGAGAAGATCTAAGGAGATCATATGCTGAAAATCGCATGAAATCATAAATTCTTTCACAAAGGACTAACACCTAGGAGATTTTCTACTATTTTGGAATTTCGTTGGAGGTCAAGATTGGCTCATCGAATGAGGTAGATCTTGAGAGATGAAGACCTATTGAAGATCTTGAGATGCCTCCCCATCGATAGCTCGTGGAATGAGATTTGGTTCATTTTGGTTCATAGGTTAATTGGGTTAACTTGGATTAAGTGATCAAATTAGTTTGGTTTGATCCAATTGCAATTGGACACTCAAGGATGATCAACAATCATCATATAGGAGATTGGATGGATTGATTCAATCTAATTTGAGTTGGAATAAAGTTTGAATCAATTTGGTCATTTAGACCACTTTTGGTCAAGTGGATCATATGGGTTAATTGGGTTGAGTTGGATTGAATTGGGTGTTGATTGAATTTTAGCTCATTTGGACTCTTTAGGTCAATGGGCTAGGTTGATTGGACTCACTTGATTGAATTGGTTTGATTAGTTTGTATTAGGAGTTTAAAATGGAGTATTGAATGGTTGGAGTTCTTTTGTGAAAATAAATTTGATTTGGTTTCAATTGAATAGGCTTTGGGTTGGATCCATAAGATGGTGGTGGGATTGATTTAGGTTTGGCTTGGAGCTTAGATAATAAACAAGATTCAATTTGATGTTGGTTATGTTGGCTTGAGATTTTTGGATGAATGGATAAGCATATTGGTTTAGGCCATAGGATATGTGGGAACTATTTGTTCTAAGGTATAACATAAGTTTAAGGCATACCCCCCTAAGTCTCTAGGCTTGGATTTAGTGTTCCCTTAGTCACTAGAAGTGTCCTATGACTAGGGAGATCTTAGTATTTAGAAGACTCTTAAGTCTAAGATGGGAAGGATGAATCCTCACTCCAAAAGTGAGGTCAACAGTTCTCAGAAAATTAAACTTTCTGAAGCATGTCATTGCACCGTGACCTAGGTATCCTAGCACTAAGCTGCTATGTTTCCACACTCAAATGATAATATTATTACATTTACAATGTAATTCAAATTATACCCCATAGTGTTGTGGCATTCTAAATATAGCACCAGCGTCGAGCTGGGTTTTAATCAATCATTTCATCTTAACAGTGCAGACGCACTCACCCCTATATTGAGTAGAAAATTTTCATTTTTGAAAATTTTTAATCCTGGAGCATTACATAGTAACAAACACAAGAAAATAGAAATAAAGATGACACATCTTTATTAAATGAGACATTTATTATAAAAAAATTATTATAGTAAAAATAAAAGAAAGAAAAATATATAATATAGTACAAAAGTAATAGTCATAATCATCCTCCTCTTCCACTATTTTTTTTGCAGGTAGCTACAAAAAGGATATTGATGCCGCAAGAAAAGTAGCCTAACTTGAATCCCCTAAATCACAATTTTCAAACATATGGACCAGTATTGTCATAGGCCATATAAAAAATTTATTTTGATTTTGATCCATATGATAATCAAAATACTTTTCTATAGCCCGTTGCCTATGACTACTCTCACCTACCTATTTTCTTAAATCTGAGACTTGCTAATTTAAGGATTGAGAAGATTAAGGTTGAGGTCATTCGGCATATGAGCTCTCCCCCACTTTGAACCTCAAGGAAAACCCTTCAATAAGCCTTTTTATTAAAGGAGCCTTCTAAAAAAAATTCTTCCTGCTCCCTTAACGCATCCACCACAGTGTAGAAATCATAGATAAGAGAAGGATGATCATACCTACCCCTAAGTATATTACAAATAGAATTATAAATTATCTTCCCTATATCAATTGTAAAGCCCTTTTGAATTACACATTTAAAATTAGCCATATTCTTGGTTACCTCAATGATATTACTAGTGGGCATTATGAAAGCATCAAGCTTCTCATTCTACCATTAATGGTAAGAAAGTTGATAATTCTTTCCTCCTGCTATTTCCACTAGATGTTGGCATTTCTAATAGAGAGAAAACTAAGAATTTCATCAAAATATGGGTGCTAGTTATAATAGGAAAGATAATGATCGCAAGCCACATTTGGCAATTCATAATATGTAATTATGATAGTGCTATCAAAACTTACCGCTTTCTCCTCAATGAAAATTTTATTATTGGTGCTCCTTCAAAGAGCTCTCACACCATGAGGATGACACAAGAGCTAATTTCCTAGGCCGCCAGCCCATGTTCATTGATCAATCCTTCCACTCTCATACCCAAGTTGTAGAAGCTTCATTATGGGATGAGATTCTTGTGAGTGAGAGCATGTTGATACCTCTCTTCAGTCTATGCGTTAACTATCTACTAGACTTTCTTGAAGTCACCCTCCTCTTGTTGACGAGCCTCTTGAGCAGTGTGATTACTTTCTTAGATGGACAAAAGTTGAGAGAATAATATAGAGCTTTAAGAAATAAAAATGCAGAATGAAAAATGAGTAGCCCTAAGGGGTCTATTTATAAACCCAACCTAGCGGTACAGTGCTACAATGTAAACATTAAGGCACTAACCTCTTGGATTCTAAAATGGTAATATAGCACTGCAATGCTTATATGCAGTACCTCAGCGCTAGTCATCTGGTCAAGTCAATTAATGTATTGGTCAAAAAGAATATTCATTATCATTAATTCCATAATCAAAAATATGTCAGACAATAATGTAGCACCCCAGCTCTCTGACACAGCGCCACAACACTCATAAAAAAAGTTTATCCTTTCTATTTAAAGCACATATCTATCTACCAACTTTTTTGAACCAACGTTTGACTGGCACTATGATGCCATATGATCAACGCTTAGGCACTAGTTAGTTAATCAACATGAATACTTCCCTAAATTCTACAGTAATAAGCACTCGATGCCACAATGCCAATTTGACAGCGCCACAACACTATGTTCCTAGTGCCAAGGTGATGCCAAAATAAATATTTTTAATGTTGTGGAACTTAATAAAAATAGACCTAAATTTCCTGTATGTTCCGCGAAACATGTATAAAAATATAAATTAAAATGTTTGAGGATGCTACATGGGTTAATTTCCCGATTGGGTCTTATGACTGGGTCTGGGTCAACAAAACTAATTATTCCTCGATGATGACAATGTTAATTGCAAAATTTATCTAGAGGGAACATGCTTAAATTGAATGAAATTCATCAAATAATTTAAAGTAATCAATCATCTACCCATCCATCATTATTTGTAAAAGATGATAACATAAGAAAATCTCTCCTCACAAATAATTAATGCTAAATTAAATATAATTGTATTCATACTCAAATAATCTCATGCTAGTAAGGGTATGACATGTGTTCTCTATCTGCATGGCTTTGCTACTAAATGACACCACATGAAATGCAGATACTTGAACCCTCTAACTGGGTGGCTTTGCTTATATATAGCTTCATTATATTTAGATCACGATAATATCATATATGTTCTCTAATGATTTTGCTCCTTAAGACATGAATTATATAATATATTTATTAGGAAAAAAATCCTTATGTTAGCTAAGGTTGATTTAAATATATCACCTTTAATAAATATCACCCCAAGTCTACAAAGACATTCTTTGACAAGGATTCTTGATTGAACTATTTCCCTTGGCTAAGTAGATTAGGGACCACGACAGCCTGGGATGACAAAACTATGGGATCTTGATTGGGCATGCCATCATCACCCCAATATAAATTTGAAGTTAAATAACAGTCATTTATGCCATGTTACCCACTGCTAGACATTAATGTATATCAGAAAGATATGTTTATTTTTTCAACCTTAATTGAGAGTGCTCTCTTACTATGAGGGCTTGCATTTATAAGAAGTGGAACCCAAATCAAATAAATCCTCATGTAATCTTAGGGAAATTTGGTTGAATATATATCTACCTCACAAAAGATATACTCCTACCTATCTCAATAAAGATGGTGGAGAGCATTCTCAAAGGTATTTTTTCTAAGCGATCAACTTTCCACCCTCCTCTAATGAGAACAAAATTGACCAAGTCTTTTCTAACTCCCAAATATAGTAATAGGTTTTCTCCTTCTTTTGTAGTCTCTAATAAAGGTGGCTATGCGAGTAAGTTCTTAAGATCACGAAAAGCCTTCTCATATTCTATAGTCCACTCAAATTTCTTGACTCCTCTGAAGATCTTAAAGAATGGTTAGTAATGTTCTCCAGCCTTTGAAATAAATTGGTTTAGTCCTGCACGTCACCTCATGAGTTATTGTACTTCTTTTATTATCTTTGGTGAAGGCATCTCAATTATACCCTTAACCTTGTCTTGATTGACCTTTATGCCTTTAGTTGTGATTAAAAATCCTAAAATATTTGCCCAATCTTGCATTAAAAGTGCACTTCAATGGATTCATGGATAGTTATATTTCATCATGGTGACCAAAGTCCCCTTGAGGTCCTAAATATGCTATGCAAGCGACTTGATTTAAACCAATAAATCATTAATGTAGACTTCAATATTCTTTCCCTTCTATTCCTTGAACACTTAGTTTACCATTCTTTGGTAAGTTGCTCTAACATTTTTGAGGTTGAAGTGCATTACTTTGTAGCAATATATTCCCATGCTTCTGTTAAAAGATATTTTCTCCAAGTCGGCTGGATGCATCTAAATTTGATGATACCTGAAGAATGCATCAATAAAGCTCACCACAGAGTATCCACTATTGAGTTGACAAGTGCATCAAGGATTACTAAAAAAAAGAGATATGTTCTATTCAGGGAAGGGGATGCCCATATTTCGGGCACGTTAAGTTTAAGTTGGTGAAGTCGTCACTTTCCATTAGATTTTTGCACCATAACTACATTTAACACCCATTAAAATTAGCCTTCTTTGATGAAGTCAAGTTCCACAATTTGGCAACTTCTTCTTTGTGAGCCCATTAAGTAACCCTATAATTTTTTTATTTTTTAAGTTGATGGGTTGAGCATTCTTGTGTACGTTAAGATGATGGCAAGAAATGCTGATGTCAATGTCTAGCATCTCAGCAATTGCTTAGAAAAATATATCTATATCCCTCAAATTTGAAGACTCATGTGGGATGGTTGAGCTGATCTCTTGAGGACCATGATGCCGGAGGTTAGACTTCCTCACCTTTGAGTACTCTTCTTATATGTAAAATGTTCCAACTATAGACTCTTCCACCATTCTAGCTCTACCACCTAAAATGCATTCCATGTTTTCTTGTTAGTGATTTCTTCATGTCACAAGGAATTTTGATGGTACATTATACTGGGACGCCACTATGCTAAATGTTAAGATGGCCAAGAAATGTATTATAAGTCATACCTTGTTCATGATGAAGTCAACCACTAAGGTACTACTTCACATTTTCCCCAGTCACTGTGAGAGTGATCATTTCTTAGTTTCTCTTTGCTAAAAATCTAAATAGTCATGTTTGAACACCTAAGCCCAATTTATTGAAAATATACTTGATGATATCATTTCAATATGTGATTAGTAATTGTGATTAACATTATGATGATGACCATGTCATTATAAATGTTACCCATGGAGGGTTTATTCTTTCCTGAAGGTCACTATAATGCATTAATGCTCAATCCATGGTTGCTGTAACAATCTGAATCACTAAATGTTTTAAAGGATATCTTGCTTCATGAAGATTTTGTCTCTGAAGATGGTGGGTATGAATCCCCAATTGAATGACATGTGCGGGGTTCAATAATCATTGGGATGGCTTCCTTATCTTCTTCTTCCTAATAAACTTGCTATTTATCAATGCATTCACTAAGCTTTTCAAGTGTCAACATTTCTCCATGTCATGATAGTGATCTTTATGGTTGATAGTACTTAAGTGATTCACTCTAATAGGTCATAATTGTGATTTTCCATTTTCAAGATCTTTATTCTAAATGTTATAACTTGTTCATGAGACCCTCCTAATACAAAGATGTAATTCATTCTCTTAGAGAAATATGGTTCTAAAGTCTTATGAGAGGTAGAAATTCTCTTGTAGTTGAGTGTCAAAATTTGTAGAAAGAACCACCCAAAAGTCTCTTGACACCATTGGTGTGAGTAATGAGTTGGTTGAGTGACTCATATACCCTTTGCAAACATGAATATTCACCATTTCAAGTGATTAAGAATGTTTGGCTATGATGAGGGCATAATAGCCTTCCTTCAATCTTGCAAGTGTGGTCACTTATGGGTTCAGATCCTAATGAAAGATCTCAATGAGTAATGATCTTCTTAGTTGATCATGTGCTCTTGCTTATTTGAAGGATATCTGTGAGTCAAATGGTCTATGTATTTATGCTTGGTATATTTTATGACTGAAGAAAGATGATGACTTAGTATTTGGGATATATTATTCATGATGATGATCAGAGTGTTAGCCTTTAAACAATCTCTTTTTTAAAGAAACACCATGGGTGCCAATTTCGTTGGTTTTTTTTTTTTTTTTTTTCTTCTTTCTCTCTCTTTTTTGTTTTTTTTTTTTTTTTTTTTTTTTTTCTTTGATGAACTCTTTGAGTTTCATTTATCAACTCTTCAAAGACTTATGATACCTCTCATGTCATGATATTATGGTAAGAGGAATACATAATCATCATCTCAATATTAAGAAATCCTTATATTATGCGATTTAAACTCTATATATGAGAGTAAGGGTTATGGAGTCTGGGTATTCTCTTGCAAAAGAGAGGGTGCGAAAGTGACCTTTATTAGAATGAGTTCTCTTGATCATGTGACCCTCAGGATTATTATAATTTTTGTCATGAAATGGCTCATCCTCAAGCAAGCAAGAGTGGTTTAGGTTGGGAGGAGCATACGAATGGCCCTTCAACCCAGTGTGATTTGATCTCTTAGATAATCTTTTCTATTTGAGGTATTTGATTATCTTTAGATGATCATTATCTTTCAATGCTCCACTTATCCTTGACTTGTAATTAACACTCTCCATGGTCAATGCATGAAAGTGATTATATCCTCCCACATTTAGGTCTTTAATTGTTGGGTATGGCTCTATTTTACTAAGTGATTCTAGGTTGAATGATGGTTCATATTATGCTTCCTAGTTCTTGGCGATTGACTCTGAAAACTAAAGGATGTGAAAATCGTAAGATGTTGGAGACAAACCAAAGCAAGGTAATGGGAGACGGAGATAATGGGAGAATATAAGAAGAATGATCTCTTTTAAGAATCTAGTAATCTCAATTTCAAGATGCAATTTGCACTAGAGGAAAAGAAGGACAAGGTTTTGGAGGAGAGAGTCTTAGCTAAAATTCCATCTAATTCTTATTAAACTAAATCGAGCCAACCCCACGAAAAGGTGTACATCCCACCTTTCTATAATATTTGGGGCAAGAGTACAAGAGAAAAGTACAAATAAACCTTGACCAGAGACAAGTGTTCATTAGCAAGTAATGGGCATCATGGCTTGATTCAGAGTGGTTGTTCTTCCTATTTTAGAGACAATGAATTTGAGTCGTTCTAAGCTTGTTCTTCTTCCTCGAATACTTACTATCTATTGACAAGTATGTGGCCATATGATCTTTCTTCGACTTTTTTTTGCTTGCCTGTGGCATGTCTTTAGTATTTGGATAATTTACTTATTTTTGATATTCAAAGCATGAATGAGTTGAGTGCGCCAAACAATATATTAGGTATTAGAGTGAAGTCACATATAAAAAAATTTTAAAAATAAAAGAAAAAATCAAGATATTAAAAATTGATATCAAATATGATTAAATGAGTATAGCTATATCATATATTAAATTCATCATTAATTGTAAAATTTAAAAAATATTGTTCCTACAATAATATAATTTATTAGATTCATTAAATGAGTATAGCTATATCACATATTAAATTCATCATTAATTGTAAAATTAAAAAAAATATTGTTCCTACAACAATATAATTCATTAGATTCATAATTTAGTTAACTTTAATTAGGCCTTAATATTGATCTTTAATCCTAATAAACTTTTTAAAATCGAAAACATGTAATTTTATTTTAATAATTTAAACAATAAAAAAATTAATATCTCCTGAAAAAAAATCCCTATTTACAAACATCTGCGCGAGTCCTAACAATAAGCCATTGGATCACATGCGTGAATGCCCACCTCCGCAAACATGATGGAAGCATTCTGATTCCTCTCCATAACAGTCCATAGCTACGACAGAACAAGCAGCACAATGCAAACAGCAACACCACTGCCCCACTCTCCCTCTTCCTCTTCATCACCATCAGACAACCCGCCGTCTCATCCGCTGCCGTTGGCTCTACCGGCAACTCTAGGCATCTCCCTAACTCTATCAAAACCGCCAACCACCTCCACCCCTTCCACCTCGTATTCCTCCCCTTCAACTCCAGCACTCCAAAGAGACGTCCGTGTCTTTCCCTGCCTATTCTGCAACAAAAAATTCCTCAAATCCCAGGCCCTCGGCGGTCACCAAAACGCCCATAAGAAGGAAAGAAGCGTCTCCTGGACCTCCCATAACCTCTATGTTACGGCGTCGCCACTGCTGTTGTCGGCAGGTTTACAAACCGCGGTGTCTCTTCCAATCGAATCCCATGGCTGTCGGTCTTCTGCGGTAGTTGGCGAGGCGGCTAGAATCTTTGGTGGCTATAGCAGCGGTGCCGCTCGCTTTGGCAGTGATTTTGGTCAACATTTATTTGTTCCGGCGGCGGCAAGGGATGTGAGCAACGGATGCGAGACAATGGATTTTCTTAATTGGCAAAGGGAATCCGTTCTCAATCAGTGGGAGGAAAATGGGGTTGTTGTTACTGATGAGGAAGAGGAAACTAAAGTTGATCTTTCTCTAAGGCTTTAGGTGAGCACCTCTCTCTCTCTCTCTCTCTCTCTCTCTCTCTCGGAAATATGCTCCCCTTCAGAGCTTATTTAGTTACCTCTAGATCAAAAAAAAAAAAAAATCTTAAAAAAAGGAAATTATTTTATTTGAGAAGTTTAAGGAGGTTTCTCGAGTTTAAGAACAAATTTTGTATCTAATCGATAAAACATTTCTTCGTTGCTTTTAAATGAGCTCTTTAAATAATTTTTTTGGTGCGTTAAAGACTCCATTTTTTAATTTATGATGAAGATTTATATACAACCCGGTTAGCATTATTCGAAGCCAAGAGAGTGACTGGTTTATAATTTGAAGAAATAATAAGATTTTTTTTGAAAGGTGAAAAATATTAAACTAAATTAAAACTGAAATATAGATTGCAGATTTAGGACATACTTATAATAAAGTTGTTTATGAGATTTATTTTGTAGCTTTTAAAATAAATTTTTTTAAACTGCATTGAAAAATAGCTTTCCGTGCAACTAAAATTATCATTTGGAAGAATAGGGCATTGAAAGCGCAACTTGCACATTTAAATCCTGGGTTACAGGGAAATTGTGGAGCAATAAACTGTTATTATTTGAATAAGGCTGTATCATCTGTCAAAAGTATTTTTCTTTTCATGTCTTTGATTTTATATGAATTATATCAAAATGAGTTAACCGCACCGTGTGATATGTTTTAATTATTTCCCATTTTAGCTTAGTTTAATAAATTTTAAATATAAACCTAAATATTTGTGAGAGTAAAAAAAAGGCATGTTTATGGAAATATGTTAGAAAGTTAAAAAATTGAAAATAAATAAATCTAGTGTAAGTCACTCAGGTTGGGATATGCCTCCCTGGAGTGAGGGATGAGGGATGGAGGGAATTCAGGCAAAGCGTTAATCCTTCCTTTCAATCACTGATGTTTATTTATTTTTGTTTATTCTAGATGAAGAACACTTGAGATTGAAGCCTAGCGTTGGTGAGAGGCATTGAAGAGCCGAAGGGGAATCTAAACGGCGGGACCGCGCGACGAAGGTTTGCTCGGAATGGCTCTGGTGTGTGTGTTAAATCATGTCCTTATTCGGCCTCAGTAGTGGTTGTAATTTAGTTTACTGCTCATTTTGGAAAATTTAATGTGATTCTCATGCATGATGTGTGCAAGCTTTCTGGATCGGGACTTCATTAGATTCCAGCAATCAATCATTGCTCCTTTTAACTCCGAGGCCGATGAAATTTTTTGATGATAACTTTCGAACATATTTTATTCTGATATATATTGTACTCCAGCGTTGTTGAAATATAACCCAAAAATAAATAAATTATCTGCTAAATACAACAACCAATACTGGAAATATTCATGATAGGCTTGAAACCTTGATAAAATATATTTTACCCTGATTCATTATCCTCAACATCACTCGGCACGGTTAATCGGCTTTTGATATTCTCTTTTAGCACACCTTTGTACATGAATTTGTGGAGTACCGTTAATTTCTCCAATTTATTGTCTAAAAATAACTTAATATATTAAGTATTAAGTTGGCATAAAATAATTGGATGAATTATAAAATTTTATTGGATTATTAAACATGTTTCTATTTTTCACACGCACACACACACATATATATATATATATATATATATATATATATATATATATATATATATATATATATATATATATATATATATATATATATATATATATATATATTTGTATGTTGGAATTTTTTCAAAGAATTTTGGATGGAAGAATAAGAGGGAGAAGAGAATAAAGGATTTTATTGCCATTATTTGATAGAGCTACAATGGAGCCAAGCCTAGCATATGCTTGTTGAGATCAAGCTGCCCTCGAGTTTGATTCGAGCTTTTAGAATTATGTTCAAGCTTGAGCTTGATTTTAAAATGTTATGTTCAAGCTCTACTTTAATGTGTTCATAAGCTTAGTTCAAATTAGGCTTATCGAGCCTATTAACAAACAGCTCATTTAATAAAATAAATAAATATTAATTAACCCTTAATCAAGCTTGCTCATGAGTAGATTTTTGAGAAATGTACATGAGTTATATTAATTAAAGCTTTAAGTTTTTTTATTTTATTTTATTTTACTTATTTTTTTATTATTTTTATTATTTATTTTATTATTTATTTTATTTTATTTTATTTTTTATTTTTTGTTTTTTAGCTTATTAAGCCTACAAAATGAAAATTTAAATGAACTGCTCAATAACAAGTCTTAGTCGAGCTTTAATCTTAATTGAGCTCCTTAACGAAGCTAGCTAAGCTTTAAACGAGATGATTCATGCAAAAAAAATGAACCAAAAAAAAAAGCTATTCAAGGTTGTTCATTTAATCGAAGTATGAAAGTGTTCAAGCTCATTCAATTGGTTAATCAAATGATCATGAACGAGCTCTTAGCAAGCTGAGTCACGAGTAGCTTGTCGAACACTCAATTTATTTGTAATTCTAGTAATTTCTAAGTAGTTTTCTAGTTAACTTATATAACATTGGCCTTGCCTATTTATAGGCATGAAAATCAAATCTAAAAACATCTACAATATTATAGCTCTTCCCAAAAAAAGCATACTATAGAATCTTCTTATTTATTTAGAAGTGTTCTATAGTAATTTTCATTTACAAATTTTTTTTACTATTAATAAAATTACTCTATAATAATAGAGAAATGAGAACAAAATTATCAATATATATATAATGAATAATTCTTTTAAATTGGATTATAATATATAATTTTAAATATTTAATTGAATGATATAAAATAGGTATTTCATGTATGTAGTTTTGGCATCATGAATTGCTCAATAAATTGTTTAATTGTAACATCAAATCAATTTTATAATTTGTTTTAGCCAATTAAAATTGATTTCATTTTATTTTCTTAAAATAAATTTGATTTTTATGGAATCATTGTAGCTATTCATAATGAATTATATAATCAAGATGACTACATGTGCAAGTAGCAAAGTCTTTTGGAAGGATATGAATAAATATTATATATATACTTTAATATAAGATGGATTGATGTACTCTTCGGCCAATTGTTTGCCTGATGATGTAGTACTACAAGAATAGCACTAACTATTTGACACTTCTTGTGCCTATATATTTTTGGCTATTTTTAATAAATAAGTTTTGATTAAATAATAATTAATAGTTTAAGTATCGTTTAAAAAGAATTAAAAATAGTTATAGGCGTCTATTTAACAGGTGATTTGCAGGCCACCTCAGTGCTTACGTAGCATAAGTTATTCGTTCAACGAGAGATTTGACTATATATAAGTCGCCCATATAACGGGCGACTTACTGCTTTTAAATTTTTTCATTTTTTGAGGGGTTGACTGTTTTGCTTTATTATAATAACAAATATATAAATCTAATTGCATATTTTCATTTTTTGTAGTTGGAAAAATTTTAAGGGAAATACCATCTTTGTAATCTATTAGAAATTTTATGATGACCAATTAATCTTATGGAAAGGTTTCTATTTCATTGTCGAAAGTGCCAAAATTATACTAAAATTTGACAGCTTTGTTTAAACTTATTCACCACCTTTAACTTGTGGACATCAATGTATCAATATTGATCATGAGTTTACAATGAAAAATCCTTCTTTGATTGATGCTCTAAGTTCTCCATCAATTTTTAATTTTATGTTTAATAATATCATATTAGAAGATAAATTTTTCATGGACTTAGATTTTTTTAAGTATCCTTTCTTGAATCATTGGGGCAAAAGCAAGAAAAGAATTATAACATAATGAACGAGAGCTCTACCGATAATGTAAGAAAAATAAAGGTTTCAAATACAGTCAAATACAGAGTGACAATTCAAAATATAGAAATATCAGAGTAAGCTTGCATCCTGAAACTATTGTCGGTGACGGTGTTTACACGGATCACACCATTATCATGAGTGTATTGAGCAAGTGCACATAATGGATGATCAGTAAAATAATGTTGGTCTTGCAATCCATGTGTTCCCTCAACTTGCTCTTCAATATGTAATCCATGTGTCGCCTATGAATATGATAAAGAAGGTGTGGTATGTGATTCTTCTAATTGCTTCCAAAGAGGTGGAGAACCGACATATTGTGAAGGAGTAACTTGTGTATAGGGATGAGACCGAGAGCTCACGATGAATGAAGGCCCTAGATTAGTGTAAGTAGATGGCTCTACACCCATGTTTGATACTAATGTCACTAGAGCTAAAGCCTTCTCTTGAGACATATGCTCTGCTGCCATAGGTCGGAAGCGATGGTGGCTAATGTGCATGTATAATCTCATATCACTGCATAGCTTCTCATACATATTTAATGCCATCTATAAGTCGGAGTCTCTAGCACGTCCAAAGAAAGGTTGGAAGATCTCCTCACTTGTTAAGAAGTGCTTTGACTACATTAAGCATCAGAGTAGATGTAAAAGTCAACTATTTATACATATTAACTAAACAAAGTTTGCAGCTACTAATAGTAACTTACATATGCTCGCTCTCCAGGTGCTTTAGGATAACATGTTGTGGGTGAATCCGTCAAGGCCTTGAGTATGTAAAGCGAAACCTATGAAATAAATGATGACATATAACGATTTATTGCTTGTTGTCAATCTGTATTATCATCACTGATCTGGATAATGTGATTTATTCTATTCTCTTAGATAGCTATGTGTGTTTGATGGTATTGAACCAATTAGTATCAGCATTCTCATGCCCATCAACTCTCTTAAAATAGGCATCCATTGGCTCTACATCTACATGTGGTAAGTGTCCAAACTAACACAATACTTTGTTAGAAAGGTGCCACCCCACTCTAACCTCTTCTAGCTAATGAGAGGGACATGTAGCCAAATCATTTTACCCACTAAGAAATATATGATAAGCACAATCTAATCAAATCATCATATGGTTCCCATATAACCTGCACATAAGAGAAGTTGAAAGTCAACATTGGACATTAGAATTAACATTTGTAATAATGATTTCATAATTCATTTTTTTGTACCGTCTATAAGATTCCATCAAGCTCATCAGACAACTTGTTCGCTAACTAGCATCTAGCATATATCGCTCTTTCCATCGACAATTTAGTATATTATAATCATCAAACTTTAAAATCATTAGTGTACATTAACTTTTGAATCCAACATTATGGTTCTTACCAATGCTTAGATCATCAAGCTCTTGAGGATATGAAACATTCTTGGTCTTCTAACATGGATATGCTCCTAAGACCAAATCGCAACAAATGTAAGCAATCGCCCATGTTGGCCGCTTTGGCCTAGTTGATTCTAGCAATTCCGATAAATATGCCAACAAGTTTCCTCCTAGTGAAAAGTCGAATGTGTCTAGATCTCCTAATAAAGGAAAATATTATAGGTGCACCTCGATCTTGATGTATCTAGTAGCAAGAAACTCCCAAGATGAATAATATGTATACCCGTAAGTGCCTAGTGAACTCCACCTCTCAAGTCAATTCATACCCTAGAGAATGTCCACCTAAGCCATCTTAATGGCATACATATTTATGTGTGTACCTGACCCATTCTAAAGGTTGCGGTAACAACTAGATTGTTCAGGTATTTATACACAATATCTGTAATAAGGTGTCACCCCAATAAATCATCACAACAATCAGGCCAACTCTATCATCGTTTCCCCTCTCCAATAATAATTGGTCTAATGATCGGAGGTCCATCTACACATAGGTCGAGAATCATCGCGGCATCTTACAATTAACAATCATCTCGCCAACTGTTAAATGAAAAGTATTAGTCTATGGGGACCATCTCTCAACCAACACAGTCAGCAAATGTTGATCAAAGTGAATGTAACACAGCTAGCTAGCACAATCTAATCCCACTACATGTAAGGCAGACATAAACCTCAGAGATAATGTGTCATTCCTTCAGCATAAGTAGGTGGGATGCAGCCTCCAACATAACATCCTGCAAATAATTTTTTTAAAGTCAAGAAATTACTAAAAAAAATTGTATTATCGAATAAAAATAATTAAATTCATACTCTATCTGGGTGCACAGCTTTAGGTCGGCCACACAAGGAGGTAATGCTAGGATGCACCTTTGAGGGAATCGATCTAGTGCATCATTGGCCTCCCTAGCCCTCCTCTTCTGACGACATCTAGTTAGCCTGGCAGCTTCATCGACCATCATACCTACAACAAATCAATAAAAAAAAATTACAATAACAGGTTAAATTAACTTAATTGCTGAATAAATGAGAAATTTAATCATGACAAAGCCAGGTGGTAGCACATACGATTAACCTACTAATATCAATATTAATTGATGAAACTTTTATCGATGATTTCTTCTACTGATATAATTTGAAATAAAATGATCATCAACCCACAGTTTCCCATCATAGAATAAGACTAAGGAGACAAACTATTGACTCATTCTAAAGTACAATTATTAATCAACTTACAATATTGGATGAAAAATGTACATCCTTAAACATCGTTGTGTTCAAAGTTGAATCTAAAATATAAATGCCTCTAATAATAAGTATTTTGAGCTCAACAATGCACAAACATTCTTATACATAGCTTCTCAATTTTCACACCACATTCGCAACATACATCACTAAGCAAATTAAAACAACCTTAAAATATAGTAAAACTAAACTATATGTATTTAAGTAATCATCAGATATTTCTAAACTCAAATACAAATAGAATAGCTATCCAAAAATAAACCCTAAATCCTCTTAAATCTCAAAAATTTATATTAACTTTTTTTCTAAACATCATATGTAGCTTTACAAAGGAGTTGAAAAACCTTCTTGCAAATATACCTTATAGTCGTACGAAGAATGGGAAGCTTGAGAAAGAGAAGGTGGGGCTAGATGGGGAATGAGGGACTTTGTTTAGGTCTTGACAAGGAAGGGATGTCGGCTCGTGGAATCCACTGGCGGGGTTGGCGATGGTGACTCATAGGACCGGAGATGTCGACTCGTGGGCTTGAAGTGTCAGATTCATGAGAGGAGGTCATGACGTCGAGTGAGTCACGAGATGAGGGGAGGAAAGAGTCCCGATATGGGACCTGGGCATTTTATCCGCTAAGCTAGTCGCCTATTGAACAGGCGTCTTGCGCCATGTAAGCTTTAATTTGGCTAGCAAGTCGCATGTTAAATGAGAGACTATATCTATTTTAAAATTTTTTTTAAAGATGATTAAAATTTTAATTTTTATTTAACCGATACTTATTTTTAAAAAATAGCTTATATCTTTTTCTCAAAGCTTCCTGAAGAGTGGCAGACTATTTGCAAACATAGACGTCCTCAGTGTAACAATTGTAGTAAAAAAGCTCGTTGCAAATTATATTGAGAACAGTCACAGATATATTTACAGCCATATGAGGGAAGAAATCTATACAAAAAATTGTAATGGATGTTTATTCAAGATTTCCAAATGACATGACTTTCATATGTTCAGACCATCTTACGATCGATTTGGATCATAATCCGATAGCATAGCAGACTAGTCATGATTAAGACTAATCGCAAGGCAACCGTAATGTCTCATATATATCTAAAAAATTTTCAGTTGACAATATTTTGGGAAGGTATATATATAAATATATTGTGTTTGTGTGTGTGTGTTTTCTAGATTGTTGTATATATGTTATAAAATATAAAACATATAATTATTTTTGACATTTGTGTTTAATTGATGATGTATGTAAATAAAAAAATAATGAAATTTATTTAAAATTAATCATTTATGAAAAGTAATTAGTAGAGTATATTATCAAGAATAGCTTGCAACAACTAATAAGAAAAAAATGATTTGAGATCTAATAATGATGAATGTGTATACCTAAGGCAAAAATCACCCTCCTTATGAAGAATTAGTAACCTAGCAAGGGAACTCATTCTCTGAAGATAGGCCACAAACTCCTAGCAAATATTCCTATATGATACGATGACTCATCTAGTGGAAGTTGGCACTCTCCCTCTGAACTTGTATTTGAAGTCCAATTTCATGGCCTAGTGAAACAAACTCATTACTTGCCGAAGACATCGACCAGTAGAAATGCACACTAGCTTCAAAGTGGAATGGAGGCCAATCACTTAAAAACTACTTGCTAAGAGTCATTGAATCAGCACAAGACCACGACATCACACTTGCTTCTACCTGTTGAGGATGAGCTAGTATTGTGGATGATAAGTCCTTCAACAACCACACATTAGCTATTGGACCTACACATATCTATGCATATTTACTAGAGAATTTGTATTTATTCATTCTTTATTTATTAAGTATTTTGTACCTTGATATGTTGCCATTTAAACCTATAAATATGAGTCAAACAGGACTTTTAGGTCATTTTGCCTCTTTTCTCTCAATTTTGACTAGGTCTGGTTCTTGCAATAAATTCTAAATTGTGATAGTGCATATTCTCTCATTGATTCTTAGATGATTTGTTAGAATTATCGCTGGCCTAGTTTACTAATCTCAACTAGGCTTGCTAGTAAATCGAATTGTCCTTTGAACGACTTTTAGATCGAACATCTATATATTGAGTGTGGAAGATGCTTTAGACAAGAAGCTAAGGTAGGAAAACTAGCACATGATAACTCAATCACCATGAAATCAGCCACATAATATTTTGCTACTTAACAAGATATAAAGGCCATTGAAGATTACATCACTCACCTAATTCAAAGCACCATGGAGTGAATGCAATGAGAAGCATTGATAATGCAAGAACTAGAGGGATCATCTAATTCAATTGCGCATATCATGCACTGATGAACAATAATGTCAACCCATAGCAATGATGATGATTCCTATCACACTAGCAAAGAGGACATTGTTGAGAGGTGTGCAATGGATATTGTATTAACCAATGCAATTTCATAAGAAATTTCCAAAGCATATTATCGCTTAAATTCAAAGTACCCCACTTAGAGTCTTACTAAAGAACAACCCTGCTAACCACATCACCTACTTCAAATTAACTATGCTACTACTCAACCTTGACAATGCACTAAAATCATACCTATTCTTTAAAACCTTATAGAAGTTAACTCTAAAATGGTTCTCATTGAGTCAACTTTGAGATGGTTCTTATGCTTGTCTTTAGGAATCATCACATCTTTTGCTGAGTTCAAATGGATGTTTATAGATCAATTCGCTAGTGCATAAAATCCTTTAAAGAGCTCTCAAGAAATATCATAAATGGGACAAGAGCCATAAAAATCATTGAGGAGGTTCATCATTAGATTTCAAAGGGAGATGTTAAAAATTAAAGATCTAGAACATACACACTATAAGACGTATAGGGTCTCAGAGATGGACCACTCAAATATGTTGTTGGTCTTCAATAATCAAAAATATTAGTAAAGGTATTGGAACTCCCAAACAATCTCATGAATGTCAAATGAAATCACCGAATGTTCTCAGGTGTCCTCAAGGAGGATAATATGAGATATGAGAAAGTTGCCACTTGATATATTCAATGGAAGGACTATGAATCGAAAGATAACCACATAATGATGCAATACCACCTCACCAAGTGACTCAACATGATCGATCAACCATATCAAGCCACTTATTTATTGCATTTCCCATTGACTATTACCCCTTTGCCAATATTAATGGTAGACTTTATTGAGGACATACAAAATAAAGAGTACTTCAAGAAAGCAAAAAGCACCACGTGATTCAACAAGATATTGTGCATTCCATAGAAATCATAATCATGACACTAAAGAATGCCAACATTAGATAAGCTTGGTAGAGGAGCTCATTAAGGTTAAAAAATTCAAAGAGTATTTGAGGAGAACTGATAAGGAATTGGAAACCACTTTAGGTGTAGAAAGATTTGAGTGGTAGATGATTTGGAGGGAGTCTTGAGGGTTAGCTCTACACCTACAGTGTCGAGTACAACGAAGCCTTATTGTAGTTATTATGTGAAGACCTAGATTTAGCGACTATAATAAAGGTGTCAAGAATCAACATCAATGTTTCCGCCATCAACTCCATGTCAAAAGAGATGCTTGGCCCATAAAATAAAAAAGGAAGTTGGTACTACTCACTGAGTTGATTAGGGAGGAGGTCTATAATTTCTTGAAGTAAGTTTCGGTGTAGAAGCCTAATGGGAAGTGAAAGATGTGTATTGAATTTACCAACTTGAACACAACCTACTAGAAGGATGAATGCTCTTTATTGAAAATTGATGATCTCATTGACTTAGAAATTGGATACTCAATGAGAGCTTCTGGGAAGCCTTCTCAAGCTACACAAAATAATGATGCCCTTAACTTATGTGGAAATAATAACCTTTATCATTGGATAAAGATTACACTCTTATAGGGTTTTATCTTTTAGCATAAAAAATGTGAGGAAACTTCTTGACCTCATTTTTGGATGAGGTTAAAGTCATCTCCAACTCGTAATTAGACACCTAATCTTAGGTTAGAGTTTCCAAATTAGGAATATAGGACACTATTCTAGATGACTAAAAAAAAATCAAAATAAAAGAAACAATTTGAATCAAAGTCAAATTTAAAATCAAAACTAAATTTAAAAGGAAATCAAACTCAATACCCTAAGGCTTAGGCTATTCCAGTGAACCTCTCTAGGATTTGACCTAACCCAATTGAATTAAATGAACCCAAAGTACACCCAAATCTTATAAAATTTAATATAAATTTAATTCAAATACATCTTAATTTAAATTTAAATCCAATTGAGCTTAGACCAAGGTAATTAGGGTGGTTGACCCAATTAACCTATTTAAGCCCAAAATCACATAAGTCAAAAGAGATTCAAATAAAGTCAAAAAAATTAAAATAAAACCAAACAAAAAGCATAGAATCAATGCATGAACATAAATGAAACTAAAAATAAATCTAGATGAGGTTCAAAATGATTAATTTGTTACTTAACTTAGAGTTGACTTATGTGTGGCCCACCAAGTCAAATGTCAATTTATCAAAAAATGACCAAATTAAGTCATTTCAAGGGATTATAATCAACAAATGAACATGTGTAAACATAAATTTAAATAATCTAAATCCAATAAGCTGTTAAATAGATTAATTAGATCACTTGATCCAAATAGATCTAAATGAACCTTATTAAATTTAAATCCAAATTAAATTAAATTAATTCAAATAAAATATCCAAAATTATGTTTAAATCATGATTAAATATAATTCAACAAATATTTCTATTTAATTTGCTTAATATGATCATTTGACCCAAATGAGTCAAATTTTACTCATTAAGCACCATTTGGGTCAAAATAAGTTTAAATCAAAATTAATTTCAAATTAATTAAAATCAATTTCCCTAAATCATATCAAACACTCAATCAATTATGGTTGGATCTTAAACACACCTCAATTAAATTAAACACAATTTAACTTAAAGTCAAATGGGTCAAAGAGGGTTAATTTAAAAAGTTCTTCGAACCAAATGAAAATAATTGATCAAAATGATTACAAATGATCATTTAAACATTACTAAATACAAATGAAAATTCCAAAAGAGACATATAGGCTAAGAAACCCAACTTGGCTTATTTAAATAAAAGGGGTCAATCAAACCTAAATCAAGATAAAACCCTTATATAGTTAGGATTAATTTAACTTTAAGTCACTTAAAGGACATCAACATTGACTACAATCCATTATCCAAGCTAATTGATCAAATTAGCTTAACATATTCTAATCTAATTTAAACTAAATTCAAATGGATCAAACTTAAGCACTTAAGCCCAAGCCCAAACCAATTAAACTTGGATTCATTTAGATCCAACTTAGGATGAACCTAAGGTAGCTGCCAACTAGAGGTAAGGGTCTAAGAAGGTTCCACTCAGTCCAAGGAGAGACAAGAATATGCCAAAGAGATGAAAATGCCTAAACTACGCCACCCTTCTCCTAGTCCATTCAAATCTCACCCATACATGATACCTTATCTTTCCCATGTGATTTGAATGCCTATTTGGACTTTGTAATTGCATTTAGAGTAATCATGAGATTCAAATTCCCATGCCTGGTGACCTCATTTCCAATCCAATGGAGAAGCTCTAGGAAAATAATAAAAACCCATAGAGAAGTCAAATTATAAACTTTTGCTCCTTCCATCACCTTCCTTGAGTGAAATCCATGCATCAGCATACCTTTCCCCTCCTCCCAAGCTTCTCCAATTGTTCTTAACATCAAACTATGATGAGCTACAGTGGACATTCGCCTCTACACCAATTCAAAGGGAGGCAAAGCATGATTCCATCTTTAAAAGCTTTGCTCAAACTCCTTGTGTTTTTTTGATTCCCAAACCAACGAGGAGACCCAACATTGACAAGGTATGGTTGAAACCAACTCCCTTTTAAATTCATATTGGTTGTTTATGAAACAAAATTAGTTTTAGGAATGATAAATCCATATAGATCCTTTCATAATCATGTCTTAATCATTTTACAACTAAAATCTTGTGATTTTAATGTATAGATTGCCAATTATTAGTCCTAAAAATCTAAAGGCATTTTGTCACTGCCATAGATGAAAGAGACATAGTTGTCCATTCTTTCTATTTGGAATGAACACCTATGATTTAGTCAAACTAATCAATTAATTATATTAAAAAAACCATGGGTTGATCTTGGGTTGTCCGATCTTTGATCGGAAGGTCCCGATAAAACTGCATCCTTGACATCAATTTAACGTGGGATCCACATGGATCCTACATGGCCCAATCTCATAGTGCCATGCATAAAATAGTGTCATGTTAGTTCCATGTAGCAATGACTATTTTAAGTGGGAAAATCAGATTTTTCCTAATTTTGAAAAATACAAAAAGTAATAGAAACTTAAATTTTTCATAGAAAAAAATACACAACCAAAGAATATAAATAAGGGCTCTATGGATTCATCTCAATAAGAGGAATTCATTAAACCTAAAATCTCCAAATTTTGTTAGATAATTATATGTTAATTTAAGTTTAATTAAAATTAATTAAACTTCAAATAAACCCAAATTATCAATCCAATTATCCTAAGAACTTGGAGAAATGAATATGAAGTTGAAATACATTTCAAATCAAATTCCTAGATTTATTGATGATTGAATCAAAAGATACAAAATTTTCAATGTCCAAACCTTAATTTAATGAAATTAATTAATAAAAAATTAAGAAAATTAATAAGAATGATGAAATTAAATTAAAGTGTCATAATACACATCAATGAAGCTAAGAAAATATTAAACCTCACTAAAAACTATTAATCCTTAAAATGGCCTAATTAGGTAAATAAATAAATAAATAAATAAATTTATTTATTGATTTATTCTTTAGAAAATCATAATATATCAACCATAACCCTCTCTAGATTCATCTTCTAGAGAAGAATCAAAGAAAATTAAAAGCCCTAAGTAAATTATAGTAATTTAGGCTTAATTTAGATTTTATTGAAATCATTAAAACCTTAATTAGTCCTAAAGTACATGTCTCTTTAAGATGAAATTTTAGGAAAATTAATTTGGCAAGGAACATCGCTTATTTAAAAAAATTTTAAAGCCAAAGGTCTTTTGGATTAGAAGTTATGAAATTTTCAAGTCCTAGGTTAATTAAAATCAAATAATAAATCATAAAAATTGTAAATATTATGACAATTAATGGAGTCAACTCAAAATATTATAAGCAACATTAGAGGACTTCAGAAAAAAATTTTAACCCTTTGAATCTAATGAATTTAATAAATCTTACATTTAGGATTTATGGAGTTAATTACGAAAGAGAAGTCAATTAAACGTTAGATTATTAAAATAATATATTTAGAATAAAATAAAATTTTAATTAAAAATTAAAATTGTTTGAATTTAGATAAAAAGTCATTAACATTGAAGTCATCTTAAGTGCATTTAACATTAAATGAGATATTTTAAATAAAAATAAAAATGAGTAATTAATTAAATTATCTAACTTAAATAACATGAAAATTAGGATGTCCTAGGGTAGGTTTGGGACATAAGTAGTTCATCCCCTTAGGTTTCGTAAGTTATAATCCATAATTAAATAGAACTTCACTATAAATTCTTTTTAATAATGAACTCTTAAATATAAGATATCCTTTAAAATTAACCTAAATAATGAATTAAAAAAATTAATAAAAAAATCTTAAGTCATAAAGTATAGATGAAATTAATGCCATTAAAGCAAACTTAAATAAGAAATTAATTTAAATTAAATTAAGTTAAAACATCTTAGATCATTTAAGTTAATGAACACTAACATTAGTGAATAAGGTTAATTAAATAAAAAAAAATCAAATGACCTAAACCCAAACATGTGAAATTAAACAATTACTTCCATCTTAAACTTTAATAATATAAAGGAAATATAAAATCAAATATAAATCTAGATTACAAAATTACATTTAATAAAAATCATCTTAAACAACCAACATGAAATCTAAACAAATTAGATTAGTTAAAACCAAATTAAAAGATCAAATTAAGAAAAATAATCATTAAACTAAAATCAATCAATAAAATGATTAAACATTTAATTGAAATTTAGAAGACCATTGTAAATTCTAACTAAGAATATAAATTAGTTAAACCAGCATACGTTAATCAAATCAAATGAATTTAAATGAAAGAAGAATAAAATCTTTAAATTCTGACAACATTTAAAATTAATTGAACAACACAAAATTCAACCTTAACAAAGAGGTTAAATATTAATCAAATTGAATTGAACTCAAATAAATCATTCAAATAAATTCAAAAGAGTTTATTAATATACTTAAGTTCTTATTTTGACCTCTAGAATAGATTTTTATCATAACACTAAAATTTCATGCTACTAGGATCAGGATGTTGAATGGAATTGGTTTGCCTAAAGCATAATTTATTTTGTTCTTTATTCTTTAAAACTTAAATTCAACTTTAACATAAAAATAAATTTAAAAAAATGAAATGAAATCCAAAATCAATTAAATTATGAATTATCTGTTTATGAATTATCAGTCAGATGCTCAACCTAGTTTCATTTTATGAATTATCAGTCATTCCTCTCACTTGAGAAAATTAACCTATCTCTGACTCATCTGGACTTACAACCCACCTAGAGAGGGCTACCAGCTAACACCAGCTAAGCACATTTTAAATTCAAGATGACAAGTCTTATGAATGCAAGATGGTTGGGTTATTGTATTTTTAAGAAATGAATCAATGAACCTAGACTTACTCCCTAATCCCTAAGATCATGTAGGGTATGAAATGCATCTAACTAATGCACAGTTTTCATATTTTTAATTATTTTGATTCAAGATTTATTTGAGGTCTTGGGTAAACATTTTTATACCTAATTCCATGCAATTAGAAATTATTATGGGCCAAATCAATAATAGAAGGCAAGCTTCTACAAGAAGGTGGTCATCTTCATAGGTTAGATGCCCCTTATGTGCAATTGGTGAAGTGGCCATATAAGGATTTGAGCAATTTGATTTCATGGTTTCAAAACCTAATTATTTTCTAATTGATTTTAAGTTTTTCCTAAGGCTTTAGTTTATGTGAAGTTTCAAATTTTCTTTTAATTTTGTTTCAATTGTTTAGATTTAAGTTGGGTGTAAAATTTAATTTTTCCTATGAGCCTAATCGGCTAGGCATTCAAGCACATAAAAGCATAGTACATAAAGAATCCTAGAAAAGCATGTTGATTCTATTACACACCCAAAATAAATCAAGTCAATTAAATTTAAGAAAGATGCCAATGTGGTTGGGTACCATGTACACCCCGAAAGAAAGAGAAAATTGGTAGCCAAGCTCTACCCATATACAATCCACCCTAGAACTACAAGTTTAGATCTATGGGTCTTCTTTTCGGGATAGTCTCCTTCTTCAGGGACATCCCATTGGCTTCATAGGGGACCATTGCACCTAACTTTTGGTAGGGTCAGCTTCCGCTAATACTAGACCCCATAAATCCTAACCTAATTCTAAGCTCAAATTTATATTTTGATTTCAAAATTAATTTTAAGCCCTGCAAAATAAATATTAGTAAAATAAAAATAACACACAACAGCTATATTTTATAAATATACAAGCTTAGCATTAGCTACTTTCCAAGCCTACCTATCTTATAGGCTATACTTAAGGACTTAAGCATACCTACAAGAAGAAAATATTTTCAATTTTAATTTAAGATAGTAGTCTTTTCTAGCATAGCCCCTTATAAATGATAATGTTAGATCTAAAAAGAACATCTTATTATCTAGTATAATGGGCAAACAATCCTAGACATGCAATCTAAAATAGTACAGCACAAAGACATGTGAAGCACATTATATCACAACTCATCACAAAAAATCATAAAGAATCACAGAATGACCTAACCTAATTTTAATGTCCGTGACCTATTGATCTAGTGTGTGAAGGAAATAGGCTTGTGTAGCAACACTTCGCTAGGCCTCTTTAGTTCAAGTTTCAATTTGAAGTTTGAATTTGCTTAAATTTTGCCTTTGGGTGGCTCAATTCAAATGATTTAGTGATTTATTTTCAATTTCATTTTCACTTTTATTTGGTTAGAATTAAGTTTAGCTTTTCAAGAATGAAGAGTGGAATTGATCCCTCTTTTGGGTGAACTCTAATATATTAAACATCCTAACTCCTAATAGAATGAAACCTTGATCCTAATATGAAGATTAATCCTAAAGGTCTAACTAAGATCTTTAAGTATCTTAATTAATCCTTTTAGTTTCTTTTAGATGGTTTGAACTTAAATTTAGTTTAGATTTTTGGATTATTTCTTTTCTTTGGAATTTGATTTTTCATTTCATTTCTTCTGGTTTGGTTTGACTTTCATTCATTGTTTAGTATTTAATTTGATTTAATTTGGTTTGAATTATTTGATTTGATTTGATTTAATTCATTTGATTTTGTTTGAATTGGTTCATTTGATTTAGAATTGGTTTCTATTTGAGTTATGTTTTGGTTTGTTAAATTTATATTCATTCATTTAGTTTGATTTATGTTAACCTAAGGCACTTAAGTCAATGTGTGATGTTCATTTTTAGGTTAGATTGATTGTATATTCAAATTTCATTAAGTGTTTGTGATTATGATTTTATTAGCTTAGGTTTAATTAAGCTTAACATGCATTATTGATTTCCTTAACCATTAAGTATAAAATTGATTAAGTTCTATGATTTATGATGTTGTAAAAACCATCCTAAGAGTTTCTGATGTTTGATTGAGATTAGTTCAAGTTGTTTCATGATTGTATAAATTTATGAATTTTCTTTATTCATTATTTGATTAATATTGACTTAGGAATTTGGAAATTCAACAATTCCTAATCCAAATGTCAATTGGATTTGAGATTTTATGGCAAGAGAGGTTCCATGCCAATTTCATATTTTCAAAGTTTCATCTTGATTAGATTCATAATAAAGGTGTAATTAAGATTTTGATTATTTTATTAAAACTCAAATTAGGCCTAATTTAATGCAAACTATTTAGAGGTTTCATTTTTCATTGATTCCTCTCTAAAAGATGTTTCCAAAGAGAGTTCATTCATAAATTTTAGACATTTGGTTGATTTATTGTGATTTAATTAATTCTTGGTTAATTATTTGAATTATTTAATTCAATTTCTTAATTAAGCCAATTTATGATTTATTAAGTTCCAATGAGTTTCATTGATGATTTTATGCTCATTAAAGTTTATTAGGATGACTTGAAGTGATTTAATTCATTTTCGTGAGTTAATTTATTTTATATTAGTTTGTTTAATTAAAATTAAGGTTTAGGATTTGAAAGTTCACATCTCATGAATTACAATGCAATAATTCATTTAAATTTATCATAAGGTGTGTTTCAACATCAGTTTTAATTCCCCAAAGTTTCATTTGAATTTAATTAATGGTTTGTGATTAATTAAGGTTTAATTAGTTTTATTTAAACCAAAATTAAGGCTTAAATACCCAAAATTATTTGGTAATTTTACTTTTAATGGATTCCTCTCATTAAGATGAATCCATAGAGCCTATGTTTGCATTTTTTTGAATTTATATTTATTTTTCTATGATTTTTTGAATTTTTATGATTTTAAATTAATTTTTACTTAATTTTATAAGAGATTTAACCATTTTATAATGACGAGCTGATGTGGCGCTGCCCTGGCACCGTCACCACATGACGAGGTGGGAGTGGGCCACGTGGATCTCGCATGGAATTCCCGTTAAAATCAGTGCCACATAGATCCTGCATGGCATCTGCATCAAAAGTGGTGCCACGCGGGACAATCGTCGACTGTCCGATCAAAGATCTGCCAGTCCTGATTCATTCCATAACTTTCTTAAGGGATAAATCGGATCGTTCGACTAAATCATGGCTGTCCGTTCCAAATAGAAGGAGCAGACGGTGGAGATTAGATCCCGGAGATCTTTGACGAGAGATGGACACTGTCCATAATTTTCACTCTAATTTTGGTGATCACCTATGAATTTTAATGCAATTTTGACTGTAAAATGATTAAGGATTGATTTACAACTCATCCATGTGGTTTGATCGACTTAGGGATTAACTTTTTTATTCAAAAAGGACCAAAAAAGATGGCAAAAAGGACCATTGGTGGTGCATAACTCATTTTTGGCGATCACCGATGGTGAGATTGGCTTCATTGGCTTCGTTTCGAAGTGACAAAGCATGTGTGAAGTTTGATGGCTTGCCTCCTTGTGGATTGCTCCCTAAACCAACATCAGATTAGTTTTCTATTGACCTTGGTTATTTTTTGAGTTGCTGGCGGTGAGGGGGTGAGATTGCAATTCATTTGAGGTCATCTTGACCTGTAGAATGTGTTAGAACGTTTAGTTTGATGAAAGAACCTCTCCCTTGGATTTCACCATTAATGGAGCTTGAATTTCATCCATTGTTTGACATGCCGGTTGTGAGGTGTAAGGGGGAGGGTATATTTCTTCATCTCTACCTTTGGTGAACATTTTGGAATGAAAAGGAAGAGGGAATTGGCTCTCCCTCTCCTCTTTCCATGATTGGCTGAGAGCCTCTTCCTCTTAGCTTTCTAGGTGGCCGAAATGTGGCCACCAGTGGTGGCATGGCTGATTAAGGGGTGGATTAAATCCCCCTTGGCCTTATGAGAAAGTTTGGATGATGATTGGGAAGAGAGGAAGTAAATTACCTCTATTTCTTCTCTTGGCTGAGCCATGCTCTTCCTTTCTTCTTTAGCTCTTCTTCTTCCTTGGCTCTTCCTTGGATGAAGACAATTCCATTTTTTGCTTGAGAGCTTATCCTCTTGCCTTCTACCCTTGGATCTACTCTCCTAAGAGGTGGTCAAAGTCTAAGGGTACTTGGATTTTATCCAAGTAATTTGCAAATGGACAGGGGAGGAATTTACCAAATAGCTTCATTTGGTCAATGGTCTCCATTCATGTCATTTAGGTTTGGCTTTAGACATCACTATCAAAGTCCATAGACTAATGTATAGCTACCTACATCAAACTCAATATGAGTTTGAGTTCAAGTTTAAACCCATTTGGCTTGGATTTCAACTTTGAATCCAAACCAAGTATTTGGATTCAAAGTGCTTGGTTTTAATTTATTTCTTTTTAATTTTGAATTTAATCATCTTTAATTGATGATTGATTAAGTTTTGATTTAATCAATTCAATTAAACTTGGATTAACTTTGAATTTCATTTCAATTCAACCCATTTAGACCTAAATAGGTTAAGTTTGATTCCAACTAGGTTCAAGTGACCAATTTGACTCAATTGGATTGGGTTAGGACTCTAATCATGCTTGATCATATGCATGAGATGATTTGGAGTGATTGGTTTCATTTAATTTCAATTGGATTTCAATTTGAACCGATTGGACCCAAAGTGGGCTTAATGGGCTAAGCTTGGGTTTCATTTGGGTCAAATGAACAATTTGACCAAATTAGACCCAGTAATGAATTAGAATGTGTTTAATTATCATTTCCAAATGATTTTGAGTAATCAAATTGAATTGATTTCAATTTGATTTGGGTAACCTAATAGGACCCATTTAAGTTCATTTTGACTAAGTGATCTAATGAACCCAATTAAGGCCCAAATGAATTTGAATTTTTTAAGATTCATGATCAAACATGTTTATTTAATCATTTGGAACATTTAAAATAATTTAATTTGGTCAAATTCTTGGTGGGTTGACCTTTGAATTGGTGGGACCCACATAAGTCAAACTTATGCCAAATGGGTTGGCTAGATTTGACTTTTGTTTAGTTTTGGATTTATTCATTTGTTTTAATTTTATTTCATTTGATTTTTTTGGATTTGATTTGATTTAATCCAAATTTGAAGATTGGGTCAAATCTACATAAGCTCATTATGTTAGATCAAACCCAAGGAAGGTTCCCTAGGTCATTAGGTATAGTGTCCTATGCATTGAATTAGGAGATTCATATTTGAGATTAGGAAATCCTTATTACTGATTTCATAATTATATCAACCTCATCCAAAAATGAGGTCAACATTTGTGAATGAGTTATTGGTTAAGTTTAAGTCTATAAAATATCACATAGATCTAAAGAAGTATAACATGCACTTAAATCCTCTTAAATACTAATTATGCATAGATTTAGAAAAGTTTTAGGATATCTCATTACCCTAGATGATATTAAAGTGAACACTGACAATGTCAAAGCTATCTTGAACATGTACTCTCCTAAGATGACTAAAGAGGTACTTCAACTTTCTGGATAAGACACCAGCATGAATAACTTTATCTTGTAGGATGACTATTTCTACCCTTTTTATAAATACTCAGAAGTATCAAAAGGTTCAAGTAGACCTAGGAGTGCAAAGATATCTTTTTTAAATCTAAAGGCACTAGTCACCTCACCTCCTTTATTATAAAGCCCAAAACTAGTATAAACAATACTACTACAGCTAGGAGTCAAAGAAGGTGTGATAAGCTCAGTATTAATCAAGGGAGAAGAAAAGAAGCAATGGTCAATTTACTATGTTAACAAGTATTTAAGGGATAAAATATTGCATACCCTATCATTGAAAATCTTGCACTTTCCATCATTATTTTTCTCTTACAACTCTAACCCTATTTCCATGCTTACTTTGTACAGGTGGCCACCAACCACATGCTCAAGTTTGTGCTCACAAAGAAAAATAATTTAAGTAGATCACTAAAATGGTTGGTCTAACTATGAATGTTTGACATTTTGTACTCTCCCTACATGACAATCAAAGTGCAAGCAATCATTGAGTTTATGGTAGACTTCAAAAATGATTGATAGGAAGCTATCATGCTTGAAAGCTTTTGACACTATTATGTAGATGAAACTTCTGGGGACCATTGGATGGGTGTAAGGGATAAATATCACTTGATCTATCAAAATAAAGTTCAAAGTGACACACAATAGGTTAAGTATGATGCTCTAGTTAAAGCACTTAGTGCAAAGCATTTAACCACATATTAAAATTTCCACTCATTGCAAACTAAATTAGTGACTACTTTGTGGTTCAAAATGAGTCATTGCAAAAATATTTTTGTAACATTAGAACAAAAATTAGAATGTTTGAGTATTCTAAAATAGAGTAGATACATAGAGAGGAAAACTAGCTTTTCGATATACTTTCTAAAAATAATAGATAGAAGATCAAACAGCCATTGAACCCAACACACCAATCACCCAAGAAAAAAAATAATACAATTAAAAGAGATCAACTCACCTAGTTGGGATGACCCCCTCAAAAATATTTGAAAGCTAGAGTGACTGAGTTGAGCATAAAAGACTCAAAGTGGATCAAGATTTATGCTGTTCATTATGTCTTAATAAACAAGGAATAACTTGGAAGGTCACTCACTTCACCAAACTTGAGGTTCAGCAGGGAGAGTAAGCAAGGGATGGTGCTCAGAGAAACATACTCTAAAGAGTGTGGAAGTTATTTTAAAATGTGAACACTCACTCATTAAATTTTCAAACAATGGTTGAATCTTTGAAAGAGAACAGAAGACTTCACCAAAAGATGCAATCTCATAATTTTACACCTATGGAACTTAGCCTTCTAAATAATTAAAGCTAGTTATTAGCCCATGGGTATTTATAGTCTAGGGAATGGACTTTATCGATCCATAACCACTCACCTCTGGCTAATATAACTTCATCTTTGCAATGATCAATTTATTAAACAAAGTACTAACAAAGATCACTGTGTATGTAATAAAAACTTTTTTAGACTAACATTTTTTTTGTAGGTATGATATGCCTATGATGATTATCATAGATAATGGGTCTCAATTTATCGACAAAATGTTGAGCGAGTTTTGTGAATCACAAAGCATTTTCCTTGTTCCGCCATCTATAGATGAATGGATAATTTGAGGCCGTCAATAAGAAAATCCTAAATTTATTAAAAAAATATCAACAGAGCTAATACTAAATGAGTCAAGGTGCTACCTGTCATTCATTGGGTTCTTAATATTACATAATCATTTATGATAGGGAAAACCCCATTCACCCTGCCGTAGGAGGTAAAAACCCTACTATCCGTTGAGTTCAAACTACATAGCCAATAAGTTATGGCTATAGTAAACACTAATTAGCAAATTATAGAATAGGGAAAGTTAAATATAAAAGTCATAGAGAAAGCACTCATTATTAGTGGAACTTTGCCCATAAACCTCTTTAAGTTAAAAAAAGAAGAAGAGGTGGATGGCCAAATAATACTCTAAAAATATCTATGATAAGCACTTATTAGTAAGTATGTGGGGCCCAGTGCATAGTTGTAGGAGAATCGAAGCCCTCAGGTGACAAAAAGTCTAAGTGTATTATAATCTTCTCATATTTGTAACTCGACTCACCCAAACTCATTCAAATAATTCTAGTCACAAATATAAAACATATAGTCCAATTATAAACACTCACAATAAACTCATGATTTGAATAGTAATGGCTATGCCATAGGGATCTAACTCCACATTAGGAAAGCTTATGAGATAAGTCCCTCCAAATGAGTTTTAGCACGTGCTTCCATAAAACCAAGTGTATATGAATGTGCACCTAAGACAACCACCACAACTTAGGGTGGTTGAACTCATCTCATGGTGATTTTCGTAGTGAGTTATTTTAGATGTTCTCTCTAGTGAGTCTAGATGAATGTCTTCCATGCATGCAAATGCTATGTAGGACACCATGAATCAAAATTAATCTAAACTCCCCCACATCTTGCACACACCCAAGTGTCATGTGGAATTCCATGAATCATAGTTTACTTAAACTCACTTATGTCTTCCATGCACTTGAGTGCCACATGAGAAGCCACAAACTACATTGAGTTACACAAACTCACCTCTCCTCCACGCATGCAAGTGTTACATAATCTACTAAAAAATCTTATCAAATTTTCTTACTTGCTCATGTCATCCATGTACCCATGTGTTGTGTTGTGTGAGACATCAGTTGAGAACCACAATAAGGGAAACTATGAATTTTCTAAACTCACCTCTCATAAATTAATATACAATAACTCCAAATTGAGTAAACGAGTATAATAATAGTAATTCATGATAAGTTGGGTTTGATATTTGATAATTAAATCACTAAACACTCATTAAGTTGACTACTATAATTATGCTCCATAATTTTTTTTACTTTGCTATACATAATGTGAATGAAAAGCCATAGGTGAGTTAATGAATGAGAATTTTTTTTCATTTATATTAAAAAATTATATGTAAATAGTGTGTATGCTAATAAAAATAAAAGATGTAAAACTAACCTCTTCTCACATACAAGTACATAAGAAAAAGAAAGAGAAGAATAATCCATTTGAACCTTCTTCAACATTGTCATCATGCTCAAACAAGTCATGAATGTTGTTGAAGTCAAGGAATTTGCAAGAAAGATGACCATGCTCAACCACCTTTTTAATAACAAACTTCACTTTAACCAAAGAATTTACATCAATTATTTTAGATATTCCTTAGTTTCATGGTATTTGGCCAACATCAACTCCTCTTAAAACTCAATCTTCTTTTGGTTTAGCTCATCATCACAATTGGTGAATTACATGTAAGGATGTCACACAAAGAGAAGTGTGTGCTTTATAAACATTTTAAAAAATAAAAATCAAAATAAGTCTTTTCTGTTTAGTAAGTGATAAATCTTTTGATTAAAATTTGAAACCAGCAACTCGATACAAAAAATAAGAGCAAACAATAATAATAATAATAATGAGGGGCACAAATTGATTTATTGTGGTTCAGCCCAACAAACCTACGTCCACTCTCCATAACTCCAAAATTTTCACTTTCCCTTCCATGAAACAGAAAGCCAAGTTAGAGATGACTCTCTCCTTAAAGACTAATGAAGAAAACTTACATCAATCTCATCTGTTTCATGGTATGAAGGGTGTCACTCTCTCTACAAGATAAATTTTTTTTTCATAATAACAAATCTCACTCAAGTTCTCTATGCAAGAATAAACTCCTAAGTTCATGCTCACCTCATAATGATAAGATGGATGAAAAAGAACAATCAATCAAAGCGTAACGTCACCAAAATACAATTTTTACAAGAGATCTTTTAAGGGAAAAGAGAATGGAAGAATTCTCCCCTTTTCTTTAAGAGAACATCATTCCCTAAGCCTCTGTAAGCTTTCCCACATTCAATTTGACAAGTTAGTCTCGCCCAAAGAAAATATTTATAAGATGAATATTGATTAAAAATATTTTTTTTTTTAATAAACCATTCTAATTGTACTATATGATCAGTTATCATATTCTATGATTAGAATAAATAGATAGGTATATTCTTTTGTTTATTTGTCATATATGGTATGATTTTCCCCACAATCATTTTAATCATATTGTTCAGTTGAATAATATTATATGATTAATATAAATTAAAAATTTAGTTCTTTATTTATTTTTCTTTATAGTCACATCATACAGCATAAGGAAAAAAAAATCTTTTTTTGGAGATCTCATAAATTCGAGACTTAAATTGGGTAACTAGTAATTTGAAATTCATATTGTATGATATAAATTGTACCATATAATTAGTTCAAATCTAGTATTTTGAAATTAACCAACTTAATTAAAGGAATTATAATTAATAAAATGGACAATCGTGCAGTATAATTATAACTTGCATAATATGATTTCTCATGAAAATTTTAATTTTGAAAGATAATTATGTTGAATCTAAATCTATCTGTGGAGTGAAGTAGAACCTTCTTAGATATTAGAGAAACATGTTTAAAAAAAATAGAACAATAGTAAATGATGTAAGAAATGTCTTATATTTTATTATTATGCAAAGATCTTAGTATAAAGTAGTAAAGACTCTTTGACTTCCATAGATGAAGATTGAAAAAGAAAAAAAGATTCCCTTTTTGAAAAGACCCCATTTTATAATATTGAAGAAGGGCCATTATATATAATAAGTACAAATAAAGCAAGTCAAGTAGTGGTCGAAGCTCTCCTCGACAAGAGGCAAATGTTCGACATTGAGTGGTAAGCTCTATGGGTCATCTGATATTTTGATGTGTGACTACTCTTATTAAACAAGTTCCCATGTTAAGGTTGGGTCACTAAAATTTGGTGATTTAGGCTAATTGGTATTCCTTGGTTAATTGTCTATCATGGGCATGCCATTATCTATGTAGTCTACTCCTATGCTTCATTCTTTGACTTTCTTTTTTCACTCATCATACTTGTGATGAGTCTTCATTATCAAGTAGCCTACTTTTATGAATCTGGGTACAACCTTAATGCTTGCCTAATATGAAAGCTATTATGATATGTGCACATATTTGGGATACATTTAGGTTTTTGATTCTTCTACTCCTTGTATATGTGACTTGCAAAAAGGATAGAAGAATAGAAAGGACTTAGTTTTAACATTTAATAAATTCTAGAAAAAGAAATTTTTTGGTTATTAATTATCAAATCATCTTTGACTTGATTCCTTTTTTTTGGCACATCTCCGATTCCATGTGTTATAAGGGGAAACTTTTGCGGCCCCACCACCGGGACCTCCCACCATCTCCCCCCCTTGCCCACCACCCGATATACTTTATTCTATATTGTGCTTATCTCTAGATTAATATTTGATGTTTCTTCTTGCTATCGAATCTTCACTTGTGAGAGGGATACACCTATTTCCCATTGACATTAGGAGGCCTCATGGTGGCATTAATGTTTTTTTTACTCTAGGAGGGTCTTCGGAAGAGGATGAAGAAAACTAAGAAGTAATGGAAGTCATGGTTCTCTCTTTGATTGAGATGAGTACTTTAGCTACCCCATGTTGCTACTCTAGCCAAGAGTGGCACCAAGGATTCACGAGTGAAGATGAGTAGTCAACCTATGGTGGTGGAGAGTGTGACTATCATGGCGAAGCCACTTATTCCACCCACATAGATTGTGGAGAGTGTTCAAGAGGTCGAATATGGCCCCATCATTCTATGCAAACAAGTCATTGTAACAAGCCTAGTAGAACCACCTCTGTAAAAATGATTATCAAGGAATGTATTTCCACGTATGACTCATTATTCTTTGGTTCTCGAGTTTTTCTTGATATCATTTTTATATATTTTTCTCATAATTACAACTTAGCATAATGAGTGTGCAGGCATTAATAAAAAGTGATGATGGGCTCTTAGTGGCTCCTCAGATTATGTCTCTTGATATTTTAGGAAGCTATAAAAAATGATTTATCTTATCATGTGTGAGTTGCTAGGTCATCATTCAAGTGATGAGAAAGTCTATTTGCTTGAAAAGTGGCTTCCTTCTCTATGGATCTTGCCCTTAACAAATTGCCTCATCGAAGTCCCATTATTGGTATTTGATGAATTTATTTCTTATCATTAAAGGGTAACTCAAGATTTACTATGTTCTAGCATGGTAGCATTGAGTCTTACCTTAGGAGAGGACTTGCTTTTGCATGGAACAATAATTATGATGCTCGGTTCAGTATATTTTGGGCCAACTAGCTTCACTTTAGTTGATTACGAAGATATGTTGGCTAGTTTTTTCTCCTTTCACTCGCTAAGACAGTGGCGAGTCTAAGAGGAAATAGTCTTCTCATCTGGAGGGGGATGATGCTAAGAGCGAGATGCAAGTGCTTGTTGAACCATTCAAGAGCTCATCACCTTATAGAGGAGGGTAAATGTTTTTGAGGAGGACTCAAACTCATCAAAGTAGGAGTTGTAAATGTTGGTCGATGTTAGAGGTGGAGTCATGGTGAAGGCAAGCTGTGGAGGTAGAGTCCTGCAGAAGTTTAGAAAGCATGAAGGTTGAGTTGACTTTGCTTTGACACTCGATCAAGTCGAAGGGGGTATTTTGTCTTCATTTTTGGCTCCAACTTTAAGGTCAATTACATGTGTAATAAGGGTAGATTGAATAAGGAGTGACACTCGGACACCAATATAAAGCCATTCAAAAAGTTAGGCATTGGGGTTATAGTAAGTGCAAATCATTATCTTTTTAATAAAAAAATATCTCATATTTTCCATTTCTCTTATTGAGTTCTTTTAATGAGGATGTGAGTGGAAATCTGTAATTATTATTGTCATGATTTGTACTACTTAAGATTATCACAAGATCTTATAATGGTTCCTTCATTTAATATTTGATGTAATGTTTGTATTACCGTGCCTTACCATGTGAATAAATTCACTTTTACCATGGGTGGATGGATCTTTATTATTGCCTTCCTTTTTGACTTGAGTGAGTGACTATTTTGTTGTGCAAGTAAATTATAATCCCTCATGACCTTAAGGCAAATTACATGTTAATTATGGTAATTTGGGCTCTAAAGAAGGAAATGATTGTATTGATGCAAATTGAGGCAAAAAAGATGCCTGACCTTGAGCCATCAATAGCGAATTTAGTCTTCCATGACTTTTGCCAAAGTAACCTAGATTTTTTGGTGTGAGTGACTGACTAGGATAAGTGATTTAATTTGACTTAATCAAACAAGTTGTGCATACCCTGGACCACTTCTCATGTGGTTTCTGATCTCTTCTTCTAAGTGAATGGGTAGATATTTTAAATTTTTATGAAGTTGTACTCACCAAAGTCCTAGCAAACTTAGTGGCGAGTATCACCACTTTCATTTATTCTTGTGGGAGGAGAGCTTGCCATGGAGATTGTCCCTTTTTTTCCCACTTCTCAATGTTCATATTGAGGATTTGAATCCTGGCTAATAAAGCGAGGAAATGGCACTCAGAGCTCTTGTTTATTAAGAGCTTATCACAATCGATAGCGCTGACCATTCCCCTCCCTTTTCTAGCAAGCAAGATGACTGCTCTTGAGGCAAGTGCCCAAGTGAAGGAAGTGTTGGAGGTAGTGATAGATAGAACTTTGAACATTCGTTATTATCTCCATTTTGGTTGAGTTAACAATCTCCTTTGCGGTATGTACTTCATCATTTTCCTAGTTTTTTGTTGTTATTTGACTCATCCATTTTTATTTTTTTAATCCTATTCAAAGAAGAAGGTAGGAAATAACGGTTCAACTACTATGTTTGTAAATCTCTATAAGGTGTTGAGTTGAACTGCCCACTCATGGAGAGATTAGCACTCACATTAATTACCTAGACTAGGAAACTATGACCTTATTTCCAAGCACACCACATACAAGTCATCATTGCTAATTTGCTTAAGTCTGTGCTTGCCAAGCCCAATCATTAAATAAGATATCTCAAGTGGTTCATAGAGCTAAGCAAGTTCGACATATTCTACTTGCCTCAAACCATAATCAAAGTTCATGCACTCAAGGATTTCTTGGTGCACTTCAATAACTCATAGGGTATTCTTGTTAATCTGGAGCTCTTATGCTAAGTATATGTTGATGGCTCCTCTAGCAAAATAACTACGAGAGTAGGTATTGTATTGAAGAGTCTAGCCAGTCAATTAAATTTGGCTTGAAAGTGATAAATAATCATGTCAAATATGAAGCTTTACTTGCTGGGTTGAGATTTGCTAGAGGAATTGAAGCTACACATGTGGCAACTTACTAAGACTCGTAGCTCATGGTAATACAAGTGAATTTAGAGTATAAGGTTTGAGATGAATCTTCAATAAAATATTTACTTAGAGTGAAAGAAAAAATTAGGTAGCTAGAATATTTCAAGATTGAGCAAATTCATAGAGAAGAGAATTAACTCACTAACTTGTTATTTAGGGCTAACAAACTCAAGGAGCATACAGTCATCCAACTCCCCCAACCAAGTACTGAAATAGAAGAGCTAATGCAAGTAGATCATGAATATTTGCTAAGCTGGGTTGACCCCATCAAGAACTACTTGATACTAGGGAAATTAGAGAAATGATGGAGGACTTCAGGATGTTCAAGATCATGGTAGCCCAATATCTATTGATATGAGGAGAACTATTCTGAAGGTTAGTGACCAAGCTCAACCTTAGATGTATGAATGAGGCATAACGGAGACACATTTTGGAGGAAATCCATTATGGTGAGTGTGGGAGTGACTCAGGAGGAAGGACACCTGCCAACAAGATATTAAAGCAAGGGTACTTTTGGCTCACACTGAGAAAAGATACTGAAGATTTCACAAAAAGATGCATATAATGCCAAAAATTTATAGCACTTCAATACTAGCTATCATAACCTTTGCAAGTGATCACTAGTTCTTAGCCATTTACTATTTGGGGATGGATCTCATAAGTCTATTGCTAGTCACTATCGAAGAAAGGAAGTTCATCCTAGTAATGATTGACTATTTTGGTAAGTGGATCCAAGCCAAGCCACCCATAAAAATTACTTAAAAAGTAATAGAAAACTTTATTTGGACTAACATTATTTGCAGGTATGGGTTGCCCTTGGCAATCAATAATGATAATATGCCTCAATTCATTGAGAATTGTCTAAAAGAATTTTATGAGTCTCAAGGAATCAAACTATAATTTACATAAGTACATGACCCTTAGAGCAATGGACAAGTGAAGACTTCTAATAAGAAGATACTGAACTTACTCAAGAAAAAGGTCGAAGGCATAATGGCTAAGTGGGTACACACACACTACCTGTAGTACTCTGAGTGCTCAGGACAACTGCCACTATCGCCACTGGACACTTGCCCTTTACATTATCATATGACATAGAGGCCATTTACTAGTCGAGTATGAAGTTTAAAATTAGAGAGTTCTAATGATGGAAAGAATGGGATATGGAGATAGCAAGTGGATACAAACAAATTCGAAGGTTATGGATGACAGACTTGACATGCACAATGAAGTCAAAATTGAGGCATTATTAAGGCAATAAGAAATACAAATATGGATGGCCATGTATTAAAATTATTATGTAAATTAAAAGCATTTCAAAGGCAACGATCTCATGCCAAAAAAAGTATATACCATCACTCGACAGAATATTTTAGGCAAACTCAACCATAATTAAGATAGATCTTTCATAATCAAAGAGTAACCTGGTCTTAGTGCATAGCGATTGCAATCTCATTCTATCAAAGACATACCAAGGACATGGAATGCTAGAGACCTAAAAAAGTTTTACCTTTAAGGAAAATTTACTATCATTTGTACACATTTTAGTAATTTTAAGTATCATGTATCTTTTAAACGAGTTAACTTGTAAGATAATTATTGACCTTATTTTTGGATGAGGTTAACATCACTTTTAAAATTAGTAATTAGGACACCTAATTCTAGATTAATAGCTTCTTAATTAAGCACTTAGGAAAATACACCTAGTGACATAGTGCATCCTTCTTAGGTTTTGACATAATTCTTTGTTCATGTTTGAAAATACACCTAGTGACATAGTGACACCTAATTCAAAATTTATTTCCCCCTCATCCATCCACCTATTCACCAAAAAAAAATCAAAAAAAAATAAAATAAAATTGGATTCTTTCCATTTTAGCTGGCTGCATCTTAAAAAAAAATAATCTAAGAATCAAATCACCTTAGCAATCACCATGGAAAGGAAGAAGAGAGGCCTCTTCCATAGAAGATGGCTCACAACCAAAGAAAGGAGAAGGAAGAGGAGACTTCCTCATGAAGTTGTATGAACCATCCCAGACATCGAGGATCAATGTCGTTGAAGTATGCTTCAAAATTGACTTTTATAGCATCTTAGTTTGGTCTATTATGAAACTAACTTGATCTCAAATGAGATTAAGCCACTTAAATGGGTTGTTAATCGATCCTTGATCAATTTGCAATCAAAATGACATAATTTCATCACTCTGATCATCAAAGATCACCCGTGAACGGTGGACAGTCCTTAGTTCTCTGGTGGAAGGAGGTGGAGATAATTCATGTTGTCCATTCCTTCCATTTGGAACTGACAGCTGAGATCTAGAAGCACCACTCGATTTAATCCCTTAAAGAAATCAGGTTCCAATTTGGGTCATCCGATTTGTGATCGGATGACTCTAGTGAATCCCTCATCCGCACAACATTTGTTGTGGAATCCGCATGGATGCCTCATGGCACAATGGCGTGGTAGTCAGCTCCACGTGCACTGACTATTTAAAAGAGGAAGTTCCTGACTTTTTAAATTAAATAAACATTAAAAAATTACCAAAACTTTAAAAAATCATAGAAAATAAAATGCTCAATAAAAAATATTCAAATAAAAGCTCTATGGATTCATTTTAGTGAGAGGAATCCATTAAACCAAAAATTCTCCAATTAATTTTGGGTAATTTTGGGTTAATTTGGGTTTAAATAAAAATAATCAAACTGAAATTAATCTCAAACCACTCATCCAATTGATTTCAAACTTTTGGGAAATGAAACTAGTGTTAAAACACACCTTAAGAAAATGTTTCATAATTTATTACAAAGAAAATAAAAAGATATGGACTTTCTTAACTTAAACCATATTTTTGATAAAAAAAATTAATTTTAAATTAGAAAAATTATTAAAATTTATGAAAATAATTTAAATCATCATCACAAATCATAATGAGCATAAACACTTCACTAAAACTCTCTAAAATCTAATAAACTAGAAAATAATCTATTATATAATTAATTAAATTAATTAATTCAAATAAATGATTTCAACTTGGAAAAATCATAATAAATCAACCAAAACTCCAAAAAATTTAAATGAACCTCTATGGATGTATCTCCTAGGGTAGAATTTAAGAAAAGTAAAACCCTGATTAAATTCTCTTAATTTAGACTTAATTTAAGTTTTAATGAAGTAATTAAAATCTTAATTAACCTTAAATTATACATCTAATTAGGAGGAAACTTTAAGGAACTTAAATTTGTAAGGAACCCACTTTCTATTTCAAGGTCAATTGATCTTTAGATATGAAGTTATTAAATTTTCAATCCTAAGTTCAATGTAATTGAAGTAATAAATCAAAAATTATGAAATTTTTTAAAATTCATAAAATCATTTTAAAACATTTATGTTAACAACAAAACACTTGAAGAAAATCTTCCAACCCTAAGTTAAGGAATTTGATTAATCATATACTTAAGCTATAATGAAACGAAAGAAAATAAAAATTAAGCCTTAAGTTAATCACTTATTAAATCCTTGATAAATCAACTAATCAAATAGAAATCAAAACTAATTAACCTCTAAATTTCATATTCAAATGTGAAATTCATTAATATGAAAATTCCTTAAATCCATTTAAGTTAATGAATGAAATAATTTCAAATGCAAATGAAAGCGATTAACCAAATCAATTAAACAACTTAAAGATTTGAAATGGCCTAGGTTAGGTCTCATGCCCAAACTAGGTTAAGGCTCCTAGGTTATAAATTAATAAAATCAAACAAATTGATTAACAAAACATTAACACATTATGAAACCAAAACCTAAACTAAGAATGAATAAAAAAACTAATTTAAATTAATTAAGTTAAATTCAAATAATCTAATTGAACACAAACATTAATAAGATAATTAAGTGAAATAATTATAATCAACAACAACAACGACAACAACAACAAGCCTTAATCCCCCTAGGTGGGGTTGGCTACATGAATCCTTCGTCTCCATTGTGTCCTATCATGTGTCAAATTCTCATTTAATTCAAGTATACTAAGATCATTTTTATACATCTTAACCAAGTCTTTTAGGTCTACCGCTACCTTTCTTAACATAAGGCAAATCTAATGCATCTACTCTCCTAATCGGTCATCTGATGGCGACGCTTTATGTGGCCAAACCATCTAAGGCGACTCCCCTAATTTATCTACCACTGAGCTACTCCAACTTTTTCTGAACATACTCATTTTGCATTCTATCTCTAAGGGTAAAGTCACTCATCTACTTGAGCATCCTCATCTCTGTAACACTTAACTTAGTCTTATGTTTCTCTTTTATTGGCCAACATTCTACACCATAAGTCTTTGCAGGTCTTACCACCATCTTATAAAATTTTCCCTTAAGGTTAAGTAGAACTTTTCTATCACATAATAGGCCAGATGCATTCCTCCACTTCAACCATCCAACTTGAATTCTACTAATAATATCTCCATCTATTTCACCATCATTTTGAAAAATAGAGCCTAAATATCTGAATCACTCACTCTTATTAATGACTTGATCACCTAAAGTCACAACACTATCACTAAAACTTCTACAACTAAAATTACACTTCATATATTCAGTTTTAGATTTGCTTAAACAAAAATCTTTAGACTCTAAAGTTGACCTCCATAATTCAAGTTTCTATTGGACTCCCTCTCTAGTCTTATCAACAAGAAGAATGTAATCAGCAAAAAGCATACACCAAGGTACATCTTCTTGTAAATTCCTCGTAAGAACATCCATAACTAAAGTAAAAAAGATAAGGGCTTAATGTTGATCCTTGATGTAATCCAACTGAAATAGGAAAATATTTTGTCAATCCTCCTTGTGTTTGGACACAAGTGACAGCTCTAGTATACATATCCTTAATGACTTGAATATAACTAATATTAACTTCTTTCTATTCTAGAACTCTCCAAAGAACATCTCTTGAGACTTTATCATAAGCTTTCTCTAAATCAATAAATATCATATGTAGATCCTTCTTATTTTCTATGCTTCTCCATCAAACCTCTTAACAAATGTATAGCATCCATAGTAGATCTACGGCATGAAACCAAATGAGAAACTTAGTATCACATCGTAACCTATGCTCAATTACTCTCTTCCATAATTTTAATGTATGGCACATTAACTTAATTCCTCTATAATTTTCACACTCTTGTGCATCACCTTTATTCTTAAATATAAGAACCAAAAAACTCTTTCTCCACTCATTTGGCATCTTTTTTTGTCTTTAAAATAACATTAAAAAGATTTGTAAGCCAAGAAATTCCTTGATCTCCTAAACATTTTCACACTTCTATTGGAATATTATCCGGTCCTACTGCTTTTCCACACTTCTATTATAATCACTTGAATACAATCATTTGAAAGAAATAAATATTAAATTACTGAATGAATTTAGTTCAACTAAAATCAAACAAATAAAAAAAATTCAAACAAATGGAAAAAAAAAACAAAAAGAAAACTAAAAAATTGAATGAATCAAATCATTTAAAAATAAATCAAATCAAGAAATATTTAGTCAAATTAAAAGAAATGAAAAAAGATTAAATCTTAATTAAATTCCAAAAGAAAATGAAAACTTTAATTAAACCAAATCCAACTTAGAAAAATTCAAAAGTAGTTAATTAAGACATTTCAGAACTTAAGTTTGATACCTATACAATGAATCTTCACTTTAGAGTGAAAATCTCATTCCATTAGAAATTAGGATGTTGAATAGAATGGGTTCCACCCAGCATGAAACTTATTTTATTCTTCATTTTTGAATACTAAAATTTCACTCCGACATAAAATGAATTTAAAAATGAAAATAAAATAATAAATCAATTAAATCATTTAACATAAAACTAACCAATGGTAAATTAAACAAAACTTAAAACATGAAAGCTTAAACTTAAAATTCGTAGTGTAGTCATACCACATAAGCACATTTTTCTTTAAACACTAGATCATTAGGTCACTGTCACTAGATTTATGTTAGGCCAATTTGTGATGTGATGTGATATTTTTATTATTTTATGATGGACTATTTTAGACTAGATGGATAAAATTGTTCGCTCGTTAGTTTGGATGCTATGACGTTATTTTTAAGTAAATATTATTTTCTACTGGGGGGCTGTTCTAAAAAGGACTCTTGTAATAAAATCAAATTAAATAAATATTATTTCTTATAGGTATGCTTAAGTCCTTAACCATATCCTAATAAGACAAGTGAGCTTAGCTAGCAACTAATGTTAAGCCCATATATTTGCAAATATAACTGCTAGAATGCTATTTGTATTTCCTAACATCTATTTTGTAGGGTTTGGGAATTTTATTTTGAAGTTTAAAATGTAATTTGAGCTTAGAATTAGGTTAGGATCTATGGGGTCTAATAATAGTAGGAGTTAACCCTACCATCAGATGGGTGTAGAGGTCCACTATGATGCTCAAAGACAGTCCTTGAAGAAAGAGACGATCCTAGAAAAAGACCCATAGATCTAGACTTCTACTTTTAGGCAGGGTTGTATAAGGGAAGAGCTTGACTGCCAATTTTTCTCTTTCATTTGGGGTGTATAGCAGTACCTAACCGTAATGGCCTATTCTTTTAAATTAAATTTGGCTTATTTTATTTTGGGTGTGCAATATAATCAACCTAATCTTTTAGGTTTCTTTCAATGTTGTGCTTTCTGTGATGAATGCCTGGATGTTAGGCTCATAGGAAAAAATAAATTTACTATCTAACTTAAATTTAAATAACTTAAACAAAAAATAAAGAAATTTGAGACTTCTCACATAAAGTAAAGTCCTTTGAATAACTTAAAATCAACTAGAAATAATTAGCTTTTGCGAACCATTAAGCATATTAATCTAACTCCATGAATTGAGAGCTTCACCCATTATACATAAAGGGTATTTGACCTTCGAGGATTATCACCATTTGGCAAAGTCTACCTTCTTTTCTTGGTTTGGCCATAACCACTTATAATTGCATGTCATTTAGGCATAAATTGTATACCTTAATATCCTTAAATGAATTATGAATCAAAATTTTTAAAAATTGGAAATTATTACATTAGCTAGGTTTACATCATACCCGACATGATCCTAGAAATTATGGAGTGAATCTAGGTTCTTAGATTCCTTTCTAAAATGCAACAACCTACCTATCTTGCATTCGTAAGACTTGACATCGAGGATTTAAATCACTTAAGTGATGTTAGTTGGCGGGGTATAAATCCAAAAGAGTTAAGGATATTTTCCTTTTCTCAAAGAAAGGGAAAGAGCCAATAATTTCCAAAGTCAAATTAGTTTGAGGATCTGATGTGTGTCCAAAGTAATTATAGACTTAGGTTCCAAAGAATTTTCCTAGGAATATGTCTTCAATCTTAGGCATTTCTATAGTCATATATTATTATAATTTAAGTCTTAGATTTTTAGTAAAATATTAATCGAAATCTCAATAAATTTATTCTCAAAATTCAAAGCCCAATGGTAAGATAGTTGATATGTCTATTGGGTATCCTAGTATCTATAGGCATTTCCTACTTTATCCCAATTGGCCTTGAAAAGAACTCTCCCTGCTTTGAAGTGTTCTATTTTTAAATTCCAAATTTAACCATCCTTTGGATCCAACTTTAAAATCCATAAAAATAAGAGCCTATTTCTTTAATTGAGAGTTTTCTTAGAAAAAGATCCTCATTCCAAATATGTAATTAACTATAAGGGAACTATGATCCCAATATAAACTAAACTTTTTTCTACTTTTCCATATAGTTCATGGGAAGAATCCCTGGACTATTAAAATGACCCATTAGCCTTAAGAGTCCTTATTTAAGTGATTAAATATATTATAGGATAACATATTTATCTTCCAAGTTAATATATCTATTCCTTAATGTGAAATTTGATTACCAAAATATGAAATTCCTAAAATTTATGTGGTATCACAAATTTTTCCCAAAGAGATATTTTCTGGAAACTATGCTAGGGAATAGTTCCTCTCTTCATCTTTAGAAATAAGCACTTATTTCTATATATTGAAAGTGTACTTGTGTCACTCATGGGTCAAGATAACCTTACTTTATATTGGATGCCTCTCCATTTCATTCTTGTTAGAGCTCATCCAACATCATTAACTTAGGTTTTAGAACTCTTCATTTATCATAGACTAGGTCATAGAACCAACCCCTTAAAATTTTCAAAAAAAACTTAAATAAATCAAGTCAAAGTCATTTTTGTTAAACTTAGTTTTGGTTAAAATGGATCTGATGTCATTGCATAGTGAAAAAATTATTATCATCAAAAAATGATGAAATTATCAAAAATAAAATTTTCAAAATTTGAAAAAGCAAACATAATGTCCTTTTATCCTTAATTTTACCTTGGCTTTGTATAAAAGCTAGAGAAAGTTAGGACAAGGTCCTTAAAATGATACCCCTTTAATCTAATATGTTTGAAGATAGCATACTTCTAGGAATATATATTGAAATGAAGGAGTTCTTTCAAATCCTAAGAAAACTCATGAATCAAATTAATAGAAAAAAGGGGATAAATATGATCCCAAAAGAAAGCCAAGTTGATCTTGGGCAGAGATTGACCAAAAAAATAAATAAATAAATAAATCAAATATGCACCTTTTACCTCTATAGAAGGTAATTTTTCATACAAATGCAATCAAGCTTTAGTCTTGAAATTTTTAAATCATTTATATACATCCACTAGAAAGTTGGAAATCAATTATTTGGGCAAATTAGCCAGTTCTAAGGAGTGACTTGGTGAAAACCCCTTTTAGACCCTCTAGAAACCCTAAATCATTAGGAGTTTAGGAGAGAGTTAAAAGGAGAAGATGAACATACATTATGAATAGAAATGATAAAAATTTTTCTCCAAATCAATGAGACAAAAAAAAAAGAAGTAAAAAAGAGTTCCAATTCTTCTGATAAAGTTGAAATGAATGAAATTTAATCTTATAAATTTAAATAAATTTTTGTAATGGGAATCCTCTCCCATTAGACAGTTATTATTTTATAAATGGCTTCATTCAATTTTAAGGACAAATTCTAAAGACAATTGATGAAGACTTTGATTATTCTAAAATAGTTCTTAAGTCTTATGACCTCGAGATAATTATATGGATTGGGTCTTAATAGTGACGCTTCTATCCTTCAGTGTAAACATTATAGAGTATAGCTTTGATGGGTCAATAGAAGAGCACTAATATCCATTGAGGATAGAGTTGGCCCTACCCTCCCTCCCTTTGTATTGAAGGGAATTACATTTAAAATGGTAAAGCCTTACCGCCTCAGATAACACTAAAATGAAATGGAAAATAAGTCATCTAAAAAAACAACAAAATTTTATTTAGTTTGAAATTTTGATTATGTTGTTCTTGCCCATTCTATAAGTTGCTTCCAAAATTGAGCATCATAATGCTCAACAAAAAATGAACGAATTGAAATGAATCATTAAATAAGGCATTCCTCATTTGTGTAATTTTTCTTAATTAACAAATTTTTAATGTGGCATTCCACTAGAAGAAGTTCTAGGGTTATCTTCTATGATGAATATCTACTACTAAGAATTCTTGAATAAAAATAGAATTTCATATAACAATCAATGTGGAAAATCCTAAGAAATTTCTAGAATGCTTGTTGATTTGGGTGCATTGGTCAACATCAATTATAAACACATGTGAAAATGAATATGCACAAGCCCAATTCTAATATAATTATGATGAGATGGTTCCATGTCGATTCAATCAATAGATGAAAAGGAGTTTTAAACTCAGTAAATTTGAATTTTATAAACTCATAATGAAAAACATAATCTTAATCACAATATTGAGTGAGATTGATGATTCAAAAATTGAACTAAAAATCTTACAAATTCAAGAATATATTTAGTTCTCTTGGATGGTCCTATCCAACCCAAATTTAAAAAGAAAGAAAGAAGAAAATAATCATCATTGTGAAAGAAAATTCACATTCATTCAGTATTCATGAAATTAGAATCCATATTAATGTCATTTTTTATTAGTCTTGTAAAATTATGGCACTACAAAATAAAAAAGTGAAACAAAAATTTGAAATTTTCTTAGTGCCTTGCCAAATCTTGTATTCAGTTAAAGAATTAGAAAATGTCTTACTAAGTAATATGATTATTGAAAACAAAAAAAAGAATTGAGTATGTAAAGTGTTCTATTCAGATAAGAATTGAATGCATATAATGCCCTCATAAATATTATATCTAACAAATGTAATGTCTTACAAAATGTTGAATCGTTATTGAAATGTTGACAAAAGAAAGAAAGAAAGAAATAAAATAAAAAAGATGGACGAACTATATCCAAGAGCTATAGGGTGAAGTCTGATATTTCTAAGTATGTGAGCACTTTAATTTTAACTCATCTATATTAAACAAGATGGTTGGGTTAGAAGTAAAAAGTACCCCCTAACTTAAAAAAATATATATAATTAATTTTACACCTTTAAATTTGTCAAAAGGTGTAAACCTCAAAGATAAAGAAATATAAAAAAGATAATCAATGGAGTTGCCTTCTCAGGCATCCCTTTGCCTATTAAAAATTCAATCAAGTAAAATTCAATTCTTTCCAAGTTGTTTACAAATATGAGCCAAAAATAAAAAGAAAAGTTATGAAGCATTAAAGAAACCAAACATCAGCTTAAGGTTCAATATTATAGAGCCATTGCAAGACAAGAATTGTTTAGTAGTTAGGGTCCTGACTTTTTCTTCGAAGCCACTCTAACATATTTGATAAGTATTGTTTAGATGAGTATGAAGACCTACATAACCTTCAAGTTCAAGATGCACCCCAAGAACTTGAACAAAAATTTAAATCAACAATTGACAAGTAAAGGAAAATAGAAGAAAATAAGTTTAGAAATATACACTAATTTACACTTGATATCAATAATCTAACCCTTTAATGAGTTAGATATTGATGACTTAATTAGCTATTCTGAGAGCTTAAGGACTATTGTATCTGGAATTGAAAGGAAAAAAAATCTTTTATCTTCAGATATAATGATTTATAAGCTCAAGATTAAGCTTGATGCTATTTCAATAAACTAAGTCCCTTGATGTATGCGATCAAATTTTAAAAGAAAAGCAAGATGTTACTAAACTTAAAAGCTAGTTTGTGATGGCCATACATGACAAGAAAATCTTCTTCTTGGTTAGCTAACATCATCATACCAAACAAATAAAAGTGTAATAATATAATTAAAAGGAGGAAAAGGATCAAATCTACATGTATTAAATCTTGAGACTTGAACAATACTTTATCTTAATGATGGGTTCCTATTGCCCATACTTGATTCCAAGATCAATACATAAGATTATCCCCATTCAGGGATGACTTGTCTCAATCAAAATAACTCTAAAAAAATTGATAGCATACGACATTTAGAATCCTTATAGGGATGTTCTATTACACGGTCATATTGTTCGATCTTTAAATATCGGGACAATTTACCAAAGGGTAATGTTCAAATTTTTGATAGCCTCACTTTGCATCAAGCTATATTGAAAACTTTGCTAAAAAGAGAAGAAAAGAAAAGAAAATTTGTTATAACTTGAAGGTGATTGTATCATTACATACAGAATCCTAAAATATACCTTTGAGGTAATTTCAAGAAAATTATAGTGGAACTTAGAAAGATCGAAAGTAAATGAAAAGAATTAAATCTATCTATAAAATATCATTCAAAGAAATCTTTAAAGAATGATAATTCAACTTAAGATAATTTATTCCAAAATTATCAAGAGAATCTTATTTTCTCAAACAATTCAACCCTCTCAATTTCTTTATTTCATAGGGGTAAAAGAATAAAAATATTAGAATACCTTTGAGAGAGCCTAAGATCATGTTTATCTTGATTGCCATTCAGATCTAAAAGCTATGTCTATTATAGCTTTAAAGGAATCTCTTAACCCTTATCAAATTCAAATCATAAATTAATAAAGAGAAGGACTTATGTGCTATAAATTCTTTAATCAATAAAAAAAATGGAATACATATCAATTTTAGCTTGAGTGACTTATGTAAATAAACAAAAAATAAGTAAATATCATATAAGCTACATACTCAATAGAAATTCAAGATCCATCATTTGAGAAGTATTGTTTGACTTTAGTTCTTGCTGCTCTAGAAACTAGAAAGTCACATACAAGCTCAAAAAGTAAGTTTCTCAGGTTGATACCATATGATGTCTTGCCTAAAGTGGATTAGACATATAACATAGCCATATACAACTTTTAGATAAAAACAAATAAGAGAAAATTGATGAAATTTTATGCCTATGGCATTGGAATACTAAACATTGGGTCCAAAATGTGTCCAAAATCTTTATTCAAAAATACACTTCAACACTTTGAAATCTTCTTCATGTGTAAGAAGCATTAGTGAAACCAAGAAATCAAAGCAAATCTTTCCAACACTTATCACTAATTAGACTCATCAAGTTTGGATTAGGTTTATATTACTCCTGCATATTAGTCAAAAGATGGAGGATTAGAAATTAAGTCACTAAATACACCTCTTTCTCCCCACATTACTTATAGGTTAGTAGGAAGCCCTTTATGACACTTTTTCTATATGGATCTTGAGTTGGGAGCAAGTCGTTCGTGGCACCTTTCTCATATCTTTCTTATGGATTGGAGTAAGCCTTTATGCACCATTCTAATAAGTTTGGAGTAAGCCTTCTAAGAAATCACTCCTTCTTTCTATAAGTTGGGAGAAAGCCCAATTGTGGCACCCATCCTATGCATCTCCTACGTTTGGAGCAAACCTTTCATGACACCATTCCTATAACCCACAGGATAGGATAAAGTTACTAAAACCCCTACCTATCAAAATCATGGTACAACACTGCAACACTTTGATCTTGGCTTCGGGATGCTGCACTAGCTATTGAGAGGGAATAGTTATAGGGAACACTATTATAAATAGTAGTGTCTTGTCCAGCACTTCTTCTTCTCTATTTTCTATCTGACCAGTCTTACTCTCGTTGCACTCCAACACTACACTAATACTCCTAGCAAGCTTCTTTTATTTCAAGACCTTATGTTCATTTTAGGTAAAAGGTTTATACCATTATCTTTAAGAAAGCATGTTAAATTATAATACCACCATTGATCTTGGATCCGGTGAGGAAAAGAAGATTGTAGATTTGAAGACCTCCACCGTTAAACTTTGCTCTATCGCAAGATGAAAATCGGTCCCCTCTGTCGATCTTAGATCCAAAATAAGGGAGAAGAGTGTTTCACATTATGATTTTAAAATCTAGCACTGTTAAGGTGAAATGCTGTCAAAATTTCTAAAAATTTTCTAAAATCTCACAAGAGCTCAATTTCTGACTCACAACGCCTTGATGCTGAATATTAGTGTCACAACATTATGCTCTCTAGTATTCCTATAATAACAGCCAGTGACCCCAGAACTAGCGTTGCAATGCCCTATTGAAATCACTTTCATATTGTAGCACCAGGGCATCAGCCCCACGGTGCCATGCTTACTTGGTGTGATAAATATGACTTAGACTATTTTCTAATTAACAATGCATAATATCTCCTAGTGTTGTATCTCCTTAGGACCAGTGCCTCGACACTATATCTCATTAACTCAAGTAAAAAAAGACATAAAAAAATTTCCTCTAAGGGGCAAAAAATCACCCCAGCAGTGCAACAACATATGGACAGCATCAAAGCACCAAGCTCTTAGGGTTTTCATTATTTTCATAATGTCGAGGCGGTTGTCACTAAAATTTCATTTTTATAAATATGTTTGAATATTTTTATTCAAATCCTAGACTTATAAATCAATAATACTAATCAAATACAAGTATATAGCACAAAAATAATAAAAATGAAAATTTTATTTCTAAATTCAAAAGAAAATTATAAATTACAAAAAAGGGGGAAAAGTAAAAAAATGGGGAAACTAATAATCATATTCGTTACTCTCTTCCTCCTCTTATTATTCCTCCTTCATGCCTGATATTGATGGGGTAATTACACAAGGCTAATAGAAGGAGACCTTGTTCATATTTGCAAGATTGCAATTCTAGAACATGTAACACTAGTGCAATGTTGAATTAGGCCATGTAAGAGAATTGCATCTGCTGTTGACTGATATGATGTTCAAACTTTCACTTCAAAATCTCCTACCTATGACTACTCTTTTCCACACTTTTTCTTAAGTTCATGACTTGACTGTTAATTTTTTGGACTTACTCGGCCAGGGACTTAAAAGATTGGGGTCGAGGTCGTGGGCCATGTGAGCCCTCCCCCACTTCGAACCTCGACTTAAACCCCCTAATTGCCCTCTTTGTTAGAAGAACCTTCTTAATGAGTATTTCTTCATCAGGACCCTCTACCGCTCCCATCTCGGCACATAAATCATAAATCAAAGAAGGGTGACCGTACCTGATAGTAGTACTCTCCTTCAGCATATTACAAATAGAATTATAAATAACTTTCCTGATATCAATCATAAATCCCCTATGAATAGTAAAATTTAAAGTAGCCTTATCTTTGGTAACCTCATTAATATTACCAGTTGGCATAAGCTTGGAGGAAATGAAGTAATGCCAAGCCTTAGATTCAACAGAGAGATTGGTGGTAGGAAAGTTAATAATTCTTTCCTCCCATTATTTCTATTGCACAATTGCAATTCTGCAAGAAAGAACATGGAAGATCTCATCAAAATGGGGATGATCATTATAATAGGCAATATATTGATCAAAATCAATATATTGGAGATTTTAATATGCGTTAATAGCACTATTGCGGATGAGGGTGTATTGATACCACTCCTCGGCATCAGCATTGATGAATCTACTAGCATCGTTGGATGCACTCTTCATGCTCACCACCCTTCTAAGAAGCATGATGAATATGTTAACTGGAGTGAAGAATAGAGCAGAGAGATAAAAAAAAATTTTAAGGAGAAAATCCGATGAATGAAAATTTTTAATAGCTGGGTCCTATTTATAAATCAGAACCAGCATCATGGCGCCGAAACGAGGCATTGAGACACTAGCCTCTTAGGTTGCAGAACATGGAATTAGCAACGCGGTGCCCACATGCCGCACCAAGGCGTTGGTCCGCCTATCCCATTAGTTACTCTGAGGTCAAAAAGATAAATCATTGTATAGCTATCTGAAAGCTTGAGTAGCATCGAAGTGCTATAAGATGCACTAAGAAACTATTCAAATGGTCAAACGGGCTAATAATGCCAGCACTGCGGTGCTACCCATACAACATCGAGGTGCTGAACCTCACATCTCACAAGTACACTATTGAGCTAATTTTTGGATGAGTTTAACATAATTTTTGAAATTAGTAATTAGGAAACCTAATCCGAGATTAGGAGCCACCTAATTAAGCACTTATAATACTACACCTAGTGACCTAGTGCATCCTCCTTAGGTTTGATCTAACTTGGTGGGTTTAGGTAGGTTCAACCCAAATCTCAAACCTAAATCAAAGCATACAACACTTAAAAATATAAATTTAATTAGGCTTAGATTAAGGTTTAATTTATGAAATTAAACTTGATTACCTTATTTATGCTAAAAATCATATAAAACCAAGACATTCAAACAAAAGAAATCCAAATCCAAATCAAAGTAAAAAATAGTCAACCCTTTTAACATGGGTTTGACTTATGTGTGTCCCACCAAGTTAAATTTCAAACCATGAAAATTTGACCAAATAAAATCATTCCAATTAGTCTAAATGATAAAATAAACATGTCTTAACATAAATTTAAAGAAATATGATTTATTAAGGTTTTAATTAGGATAATTAGATCATTTTGATCTGAATGAGCCTTGTTGGGTTCAAACCTAAATAAAATTGAAATCAACTCAATTTGATTATTCAAAATCACTTGGAAATGATTATGAACTAGAATCCAACCAATCATTAGGTTTTGATCAAATTGGTCATTTGATCCAAATGAACCCAAGCTTAACCCATTAAGCCTATTTTGAACCAAATTGGTCAAAATTGAAATTAACTTCAAATCAATTGAAATCGATCATTCTAAATGACTCCATATATGTAATTAGGCATGATTGAAGTCCACAAAAATTCAATTATGCAAAAATGGGTCATTTGAACCTAATTGAAATTAACTTAACCCATTTAACCCAAAATGGGATAAATTAAAATTAAATGTAAAATCAACTCAAAACCTAATGGAATTAATTAAATTAAAACTTAATAAATTAGCAATTAAAGATAATTAAACCCAAATTTAAATCAATTGATCAAAATAAGTATAATTAAAATACTTTGAATTAAAGTCAAAATCCAAAAGGCATGAATTGGGTTCAACCTCCAATCCAACTCAAATGGACTTGGGGTTCAACCTAAAATTTTCATTAGGTTTGATTTTGTGTAGCTCTTTTAGGCTGGTTATAAATCAAGAAGAGCCAAGAATAGATTTCCTTTCTCAAGTAAGAGAAATAGCCGATAATTCCCAAAAGTGGAACTAGGTTGAACGTCTGACTTGTGTTAAGAACACTTATAGACTTAGGTTCTAAAGCATCCTACTGGAGTAAGTCTTCAACCCTAGGCATATCTGTAATCTTATGTTGCTAGAATATAAGTCTTAGATTTCAAATAAAATATCAAGTTGAAATTTTATTTAAATTTTAAGATTTAAAGCCTAATGATAAGACAGTTGAAATGTTTATTTACTAGGCATCCGAGTATCAATAGAAATTTCCTACTTAATCTTGATTGACATCCAAAAATAAGTCTTTCCACTTTGCAGCGTTCCTAATTGAAATTCAAAATTATAAATCTTTTTGAAACTAGTTTAGAAATTCATAGAAATAATGACTTATTTCTTTAATCGAGCTTAGGAAGAGATCCTTTGTTCCTATGATATAATGAACTATGAGGGCTTGAGGGCTTGCCCTCATAGGGAACCATGAACCTAGTTTAAAATAAATCCTACTTTACTTCTCATGTAGTTTAGGGGAAAACTGTCTGGTACATTAAAGACCCATTAGCTTAGGAGTCTTTTATTAAGTGATCGAATCCATTATAGGATAACATGTTTATCTTTCGAGATAATATGTTTACTTCTTAATGATGCATTTAATCATCCAAATAAGAAATTCCTAAATTATATGTGGTGTCATTAAATTTTCTCTCAAACACTTGTCATAGAGACTGTCACCTAAGCAGTGGAACCTAGGCATCATATCCCAACGCCATGGCTCTGTCCCCCTCAAATAAAAATATAATTAAAATAAAAGGACTACAACTAGTCTTGTACCTATTCGCCATATGAACATCCTATAATTCATTCACCACATGAACAAGTTCACATCTGTCCACCATGCGGACAACTCTAATTTTGGTATTCCAAAGAGATGTAAGCTCAACCTTTTGTCAATTCACCATGTGAACATCTGTCCATTCTCCATACAAACGTATTATAGTTCATTTTCCACATGAAAAAATTCACATCTGTCCACCATGCAAACAATTCTAATTTTGGAATTCCAAAGGGATGTAAGCCCAATTTCCTATTCGTTCACCAATGTGGACATGTGCCCGTTTTCCATACGAAGCACCTTATAATATATTCACCATGTGAACACTCTTACACCACTTACACAAAAATTTTAAGTCTACTCAGGATATCTGAAATGAGGCAACCCATTTCTACTAATCATATTCTCTAGGCATTATGGCTATGTCCCTCTTATGTTGGTAGGATGGAATAATGTTTTCTTGGGATGAAGGAACCATGGGATCTTGATTAAGACTAAACTCTTATTTTCTTCTAAACAGTCATCTGAACCACACAATACCTCTGACATGCCAATGCATATAGGATAGATATGTCTATTTTCAACTTTAATTGAGAGTACTCTCTTGGTATGGTAAGATGGGTAATTAACTATGGAGGCTTGCATCCATAGAAAGTAGAAAATAGATCTAAATAAACCCTAACGTGATGTTAGGGGAAATCTTATTAAATATATGCCAATCTATATTTTAAAAAACATACTCTTACCCATCTCTCCAAGGATGACAGAGTGCATCCTCAAAAGTGTTTTTTCTAAGTGATTATATTTTTGGAGACTCCACTAGGGATTCCTTCTCTCTCCTTCTCTAGTTGAAAAATTAAAAATAAAATGATGTCTTTAGAATATCTTAGGTTGTATTATTTAAGCTTTTTGATTCTAGTAGAACTTGGCTTTAAATTTACACTTAGGTTTAAAATCATCCATGATGAGCTCAACAAATGTGATGACTATCAGATTATAGGAGGGATCCACTATGAGATTTCCCCATGCTATAATTAACATTAGTTCTGCTAGAGCTACTATCCAATTTAGAAAAATCTCTGAGGTTGTTCAGTTTCCATCTACTGTGCCAATGAATAAATTCATACCTAAAGTATCCAACAATAGAAACAAGTCAACCTCGGATGATCCTAGGCCAGATACAACCTCAAAAAAATATTTATCTTTGATAGGTTATCAAAGACAGCTCCAAATCCTAAGGATAAAATGACTGCCAAGCCCAAATTGAAATCTATCATAGTCAACCCACTTAGCATCGCATCTAAGGAACAGAGCCCAACATAAACCACTATTCTAGATCTAAGTGGTAAAACTGACCATGAAGCATCTTCTTCGAGCACTAAGATGTCCAGAAGAGATCGAAGGAAATACAATACCTCTTATAGAGTTGTCTGACTACCTATTCATATTGACTAGCAATCTGACCCATAGGTAGAGGCCATCATACCTAGAGGTAATAGCTTTGACCATCTAAGATGGGTCTAAAGAAATAACTCTGAAGGAGTTATAAAGAAATCTTTGTAGGCCAAACCTAAAAGTCCCATGTCTTAGAATCAATCATGGAAACAAAAACTATTTCTTTCTAAATTACAAGATCCTGAAGACTGTCAATAATAAAGGTCTTTTAAGAAGGATGAAAAAGGTAGTGAGCCAGGTCACCAAACTAATAAATTCTTACTTTAAAAGGAGTGGAAATATTAAGAAGTATCGTCTTGCCTATCTTGAACAGAAATCAAGACCAAACAATTTGATGATCAATAAGCACCAACAATAGACCATCCAATCCAAAACAAACAGATGGCCAGTTATCAAAAGGACTTGATAATAATATCAAAGAAAGCCATATCACCCAGGTCATTCTAACCTCATCGGTGAGCACTAGGGTGTGACATCTGGGACTCATTCTTAAAGATCCATCACTGGGAAGTCCCGACTAATACAGAGGGCTAAAGAATCAAAATATGTCAAATATGAGAGAGCTCAGCATTAGTCACCTCCCCTAAATAATGATGAAGTTAACTCTCCTATCATCAGTTGGAAGCATCAGTTTGAAAAGAACCAGCCAATGGATGATCAACTTTTCCGTGAAGATTAAGATCTCCTAACCAATGAAGAATTGCAAAGTTTAGACCTCCAAAATAATGTAGAGGCTAATCATATAGAGGTCAAGATAGTTTGTATGGTTGACACTCACCTATGAAACAAAGGTGTGGCCTCTGAACAACAAAATGAGGAGGATTAACATTGAAACCCAAGTCATCAAGAGCCTAGATGTGAGGCTCAAGTAGAAGTGGAAGTGGTTGAAGAACTCACAGATATTGTAGCAAGGCTACAATAATAGATGGGTTCCCAACTCCAAAAGAGAGACCGAGAAATAAGCCAGCTCAATAATCACCTTAATGAAATGAATGGGTTGATGAAGGAATTATTTGATCAGCTTAACCTCATAGCAATAACAACATAATAGATACCTCCAAGGAATCTACTAGAGATAAAAAAATCCAGCAATGGAGAATGAGTGTGTACAAAATGCTCTACCAAATTTACCAGTAGTTATGGCATAGAGATAAAAATTTTTAGGGCAAACCATACTAAATCCTCCTTAGAAAGCTAATGTTATCACCAAATCCCAAGTGGAATACCTCATTAGCCAAAAGGTCAAAGTAGTAATTTTCTCAAAAACTGCTAAGAAATTAGTAGAAAAAGATGACCATATTTAGCAAAGGATGATAAAGTATAGTACTCTAAAGGATACATCATGTCGAAGTTCAATACCTTCTTAGGCATAGAAAATCTGTGACAACACTTGGCTTAATTTGAAGCATCATAAAAAAATACTCGCAAAAATGATGCTTTGTTGCTATGTCAATTCATCAGCAGTCTTACCCATATGACCTTCAAATGGTATGCTGAGTTACCTAATGACTCAGTAAAAAAATAGTCACTAAGTTAGAGGCACTGTCGTTAAGAGATTTATAGGTGCAACAAAGAAAGTAATAATTACAGATCTCGATTTTGAAAAAAGGAGAAAAGATGAGAGTGTTACTAAATATATCACCAGAGAGAGGAACCTAAGCATGAGATGTGACCAACAACTCACAAAAAATATGCAGTGGAACTCCTCATGAGAAATATTAACAATCAAATGGTCACATACCTTGCCATGGCTACAATCAATACATTCTAAGAATTATTAGATCGTGTAGCCAAGTTTGAAAGGTTGCCTAAACAAAAAGGGCTTAATTTGGGCTATAATAATAACTCTACTGAAAGAGGAAAGCAGCCTAAGCTATAAGAGTTCAAAGAGAATGATGTGAATACAAATTCATATTTACAATGGACAAAAGGGAAATGGAGGAGCATCAACTTCACAACTTATCATAAAGCTAACAGTGAAGTACTAACCCTCTAGGAGAGGATGGTTATGCAGTACTCGTTTAAGGAAGAATATACTTCTAAGATTTTTAAACATGCCCTAAATTTAGGATTACAACTACTAGTGCCTTATCGACCATATCAAGTAGACAAGGCTGATGATGCCAACTATTGTCCCTTCCATAGGTTTATAAGTCACCCAATTTAAGATTATTTTATTTTTAAAGACTAGCATGAGACAATCAATCACAATGGATAACTTACCTTGTCAGATAGTGTTTTAGTAAATCTTAAAAGGAAAAGATAAGCATTGTTATGACACAGCTGAATACTAAAGCACAAAATGAGAATGCCAAATCAAGAAAGATTGAGGATACAAATAAAAAAAAAAAAAAAACTCTACATGTACAAGTAGAAGAAGAAGGTGGATGATAAACCTTCATATTAAAGAAGACTAATGAATATTAATATTCTTTAGCTATAGAAGGTGTTCGAGAATGCTAGAAAACTTAAAATCGACTAATCTCAAGATATTTCCTCTAAATCGGGGGCAATTTTTATACAAAATGAAGGAGTAGATGAAAAATAATAAGCCTTATGCATCAAAGCCTCGTAAGTCTAGAAAAAAAAAAAGAAAGCTCAGAAATAAAAATTTGAGACACAAAAAATGATAAATTCTCTAAAGGAGTACGAACAACTTCCTCGAAGAACGATTAGGTTAGAGGAACATATGCACCCTTTATACCTCACATAAGAAGAAGTTTTAAAGAAACATTATGATTCAAGAAACTACGCCCTAAATCAAAAAATAGTTATGAGAATCATGAAATATCTAGAAACTCTAAAGAGTTATAGAGCTCAAAAACCTTTTAATGAGAAAAGCTAGGTAGAAGACATAATAAATGTGAAATTAAAGAATGGAAAAAAGATTCCTCCACCTTGATAACAAAAAACTAGTGAAAAGGTAAATAAATTCAAATCAATGAGGATGTGTTACCTCCACCACCGACTACACTCCAAAAGTCTACCAAAATAGTTGTAGACTATAATGTTCTGGCACACTTACACAAGCATACTAATCTCGTAAGTATATACAATGCTCTCATGCTATCCCAAAATATAAGAGTGACCATAATAAAAGCTTTACAAAGCTTAGAGCAATATAAGGCATTTTTCAGTGAAGAGAGGATGAAAGAAGATCATACTTTTCAAAAGCCAGCAACTATCACCTTCAATGATAAAGATTTACTACTCATAATGATTGAACACAATTGAACTCTTTATGTTATGGCTGAAATTAATTCTACACATGTAAAGAGAGTGTTGGTTGATCTAAGTGCTTCAGTAAATCTCCAGAAAACCATGACACTTGGGGCATTAACTTTGGATGCTCAATACCTTGATAAGAGCATGATATTTTTATAAGGTTTTAATGAATAAGAGTAGAAAACCATAGGGTTCATTGTCTTACCCATACGCTTCTGGGAATTATATACAGAAGCTAAATTTTATGTAATCGAGGTCAAAGTTGCATATAAGGCACTCATTTCTAGACAATGGATTTGTGAGTATGATATAGTACCATTGACTCTTCATCAATGCATGAAATTTATCCAAAATTATGAAGAGCATTGAATTGATGGTGGGCCATGAATCCATTCTTGATACACAAAATCAAGATCCATGATGATGTCAAATACTTTATTCCTACAAAGGCAGGAGTTGTTAACTCCCAAAAGAAAGAAACTCCACCTATCAAATTAATGTTGAAGAATGATGATTCAAAAGATAAAATTACTAATAAATCAAAATAACCCAAGGTAATTGTCCACTTTGGTAGTGACACTGAAGAGGATGTAGAGGAATTTGTACCCAGGAGGGCCTCAACTAGTCAATATAAAGAAATGGCTAGTACAAATGGCGTGACTAAATAATTAGAGAAAACACTCATTTCTTTGATAAGAAAGTCTATGTTTTAGGTCTCCGATAAGGTTATGAAAATAATGTTAACACCAAAAGCACATCTAAAAGTCTTATCAACTCCAACGAAAGAATAAGTAGAACAATTAAAAATGTTCTATGTCTCTTTTAGAAATGGTTATGAGGAAAGAGGAATAATCATTTACAAAACTAAAGAGAGCAGTTGCACAAGAATTATTGGAGAAGATGATTTTGAGGAAGAAGATAATCCAATAGTTATTCCTCGATAATTCTCACCAACCTTAAACAAATTAATTAGAAAGAATATCCAACCTATACAATCAAGCACATAGGCTCAATTGTTAAAATGGCTCTAATGAGGGGATAATGTTTAGAGTTTTATAAGATATAGAAAATTCACTACATAGGGATTAAGATATATTCCTTCATCAAATTCCTCAAAGCGCTCATGCTATACCATATCTGATAAAGAAGCAATCCCTTTAGAAACCACAAATCTGCAAAGGGGTACCTCACTAAAGAATAAAACTGCACATGGAGACAAATTAATAATCGACCTTGAAGAAGCCTCGAAAGAATTCAAAGAATGCAATCAAACCACAATCGATGAACTTCAGGAAATTAACCTAGGCACCGAAGAAGAGCCTAGGCCAACTTTTGTTAGTGCTGACCTAACATCAAAAAGATTAAAGGAAATAGAAGCTAGTCTTTGTGAACACAAAGATTGCTTTGCATGGCACTACAACGAAATGCCAAGCCTATCACCAATTATGGCGATACATTAAACCTGGTGTACAACCAGTAAAGCAAACATCAAGTTGAATGTGATTAGAAATTAAAGAATAAGTAATTACTGAAATCAAAAAGCTCATTGAATTAAGGTTCATCGTGAAGAAAAATATTCTATTTGAATTGCTAATATTGTCCCAATAAGAAAGAAAAATGGTCAGATCTGAGTCTGTATAAATTTGTGAGGTGTAAATAAAGCATGCCCAGTAAATGATTTCCCATTACCCAACATAGGACTCATGGTGGATAATTCATCCAACTATGATATGTTCTCCTTCATGGATGGATCATAGGGCTATAATCAAATTAAAATGGCTCCAAAAGATAAGAAATATACATCTTTCTACACTCCAATCAACATACATTATCACAAAGTAATACCATTTATCTTAAAAAATGTGGGTGCTACTTCCTAGAGGGAGATGACCTGCATCCTCGATGATCTCAAACAAAAGTATATAGAGCATTATATCGATGATTTGTTTGGTAAAAGAAAAATATAAAGTGAGCATATAAGCCATCTAAGGATCGTATTTGATAAGATTCAAAGTTTTAATCTAAAAATGAATCTTCTAAAATGCACTTTTTGTGTGACCTTTGAAAAATTTTTAGGCTTTATTGTATGCCACAGAGGGATTGAAATCAATCCCTCTAAAATAAAAGTAATAATGTAAATGTCACCACCTAAGACTTTGAAATAATTGCACTCCCTGCAAGGCATACTAGTTTATATTGGAAGATTTAATTTTAATCAGGTAGATGTTAGCCTTCTACTTGATTAATGAAAAAAGATGCATCTTTTATATGGTATGATGCTTGTCAAGAAGCATTTGATAGCATAAAGTAATATTTATTACATCCCCTAATCTTGGCAGCACCAATTACAAGAAAACCATTGATATTATATATGATAGACCTAGAAGAATCACTAGGAGATTTCTTAGCACAAAATAAAAATGAAGGAAAGGAAAATGCTCTATATTATATAAGTAGATGTCTAATTGGAGCTAAAATAAAGTATTCTCCTATTAAAAAGTAGTGTTTAGCATTAATATTTGCTACTTAGAAACTATGCCACTGTATGTTATCCCATAAGATAACATTTATATCCAAAGTTGACCTAATCTGATGATGAGACTTAACTTAATAGGTCATTTGGCTAAATGGATTGTCATATTGCTGCAATTCAATATAATTTATGTCCCACAAAAGGCTATAAAAGGATAAGCGTTGATTGATTTCTTAGCCACTTATCCCTTATTAGTAGACTCCCCATTTAATGATGAGTTGCCTGATAAATAAATTTTTGAAGTTGAAAAAGATCAACAACCATCAAGAGGGGTGCTTTATTTTGATGGAGCTTCATCCATAAAATTAGTTAAATCACTTAGCTTACTTAAAATATAAGTCAGAATCGATTTGATATTTGTAACACCACAAGGGGGTATTCTACGATATTCTTATAGTTTTACTGAGCCTTGAACTAACAATGAGGTTAAATATAAAGCATTAATTGTAGACATAGAGCTAGTAATTAATATAAAAATTAAAAAGCTTCATATTTATGGCAATTTCGAACTTGTAATCTGACAAATAGTTGGGAATTTTAAGATAAATAAGCCAGAATGAGTACTTTACAATAAATATGTCTTGGAACTTTTAAAAAAAACTCTGAATTAACCATCATAAGGGTGTCACATCGAGATAATGGTAAGGTCGGCACATTGGAAAAATTTGACCAAATGAGGTCATTTCAATAGCACAAAATAGGGTAAGACTAGCGCCAACCCTCCTGCAAGCCTTTAAAGCTAAACAAAGTTAAGAAGTCATGAACATAATAGAAGAAAATGACTGGCGAGAATAATTTATCACTTATCTCAGAGGTGGTGGACTACCAAAAGATAAATTAAAGACTCATCAAATTTCACAAAGAGCGTTATGATACTCTCTTATAAATGACACATCATATCAGGGCATTTGACCAAATGTGGTTACAATGCTTAGGATCGGATAAAGCCAAGATAGTAATGGCTGAAGTTCATGGAGGATTGTGTGGAGCACATCAATCTGACCCTAAAATGAAAATTAAAGTTAAATGAATGGGATATTATTGGCCTAGCATGGTTTAAGACTACATTGAATATGCTAAAAGATGTCATCAGTGTCAAATATAGGCCAACACATTACATCAGTCACTCAATACTCTACACCCAACAATAGCGTCATGGCCATATGAAAGTTGGGGAACTTATATAATAGGTCCAGTAGATCCTCCATCATCTAGAGGACATCCCTTTATTTTAGCTGCTACCAATTATTTCTCATAATGGGTGGAAATAATCCCATTAAGAGAAGTTAAAGCAGACATTGTAGTATAGTTCTTTCGAGACCATATTGTCTATAAATTTAGAGTGCCTTGAAAGATTATATCTAATAATGGCATTGCCTTCAAGAATATTAAAATATATTATTTTATTAAAAAGTATAAGATAGATTGGTGATATTTCTCAATATGCAATCCAAGAGAAAATGATTTGGCAAAGGCATTTCACAAATTAAGCTACTTAAAAAAATTCTTTCCAAAAATAAAAGATAGTGGCATGATAAATTAACAGAAGCATTATGGGCATATCATACCACTTATAAAACTGTTACACAAATAACACCATACTCTTTAGTCTTCAAAGCAAAAGCATTACTTCCCCTCGAAGTAGAATTACCTTCACTCCACATAGTAGTTCAAAATAAACTTTGAATGGAAAAAATATTGAAATACGATATGAAGAGCTTGAATCCTTAGATGAAATTTGACTACAAGCTCAGAAAAATCTAGAAATATACAAAGCAAGAATGAATTGAGTTCATGATTGCATGGTTCACCCAAGAAGCTTCAAAGTAGGTGAACTTGTGTAGGAACGGAGAAGGCCTATAGTTCAACTCTAACAAATTGGTGGAGAATTTGATGAAAATTGGGAAGGGCCATATATCATCAAAAAAGTGTATGAAGGCAGAGCTTATAAGCTCATTGATGCAAAATGCATCAAAACTATGCCACCTATAAATGGATAATATCACAAAATATATTATACATAAATATAGAAGAAGTACTCTCCCTATTGAAGAGAGGCACTCGTTCTAACATGGGGAAATATTATATATATGCATTGCAATACAACAAGAAATCTTTAACACAAAGAAATTATGTCGAAAGAAATTTAAGATTAAATTTAAATTTAGAACCCATCATACCCAAAGGGGTGGGATCTAAATTAAACTAAGCTCTATCATTCCTAAAGGGGCTGGATCAGATCTACCATGTCCAAAAATGGCTAGATCCAAAACCTAAATTTAGATTCTATCATATAGAAAAGGGTTGAATCTAAATTAAACTAAGATCCATTATGCTTAAAGGGGCTAGATCAGATCCACCATATCAAAAGGGGCTGGATCCAAATCCTAAATTTAGATTCCATCATACCCAAAGGGTGGAATCTAAATTAAACTAAGATCCATCATGTCTAAAGGTATCAGATCTAAATTTAAATCATATCCACCATGTCTGAAGGGCCTAGATCCAAAACCTTAATTTAGATTCCATCATACCAAAAGGGGTTGGATCTAAAACAACCAAAGATCAACCATATCCAAAGGGGTTGGATCCAAAACCTAAATTTAGATTTCATCATACCCGAAGGGGTTAGATCTAAACTAAACTAAGATCCATCATATCCAAATGGACCAGATGTAAATTTAAATTAGATCCACCATGTTCGAAGGGCACGAATCCAAAAATTCAATTTAGATTTCATAATACCTAAAAGGGTCAGATCTAAATTTAACTAAGACTCATCATGCCTACCAAATCAAATGTCAACCCACCAAAATTTGACCAAATGAGATCATTTCAAATGGTTTAAATGATAAAATAAATATGTTTAAACTAGAATTAAAGAAATATAAAGCCAATAAGGCTTTAGTTAGGCTAATAAGATCATTTGATCTAAATGGGCCTAAGCGAACCTTATTAGATTCAAACCTAAATCAAATTGATTGTTCAAAGTCATTTGAAAATGATTATTAAATACAATCCAACCAATCATTTGGTCTAATTTAACTAATATGATCATTTGGCCTAATGAATCAAACTTAACCCATTAAGCCCAATTTGGGTCAAATGGGTTAAAATTAAAATTAAGCTCAAATCAAATAAAATTAATTACTCAAAATAATTTCACACATGTGATTAAACATGATTAAAGTCTAAATATAATTTAATTATGCCAAATTGTTCATTTGACTCAATTGAACTCAACTTAACCCACTTAAGCCTAATGGGTGAAGTTGAAATCAAATCAAAATCAATTTAAAATCCAAAGGAATCAATAAATCTAAAACATCATAAATGACTAATTAAACACAATTATGTTTAAACCAAAACAAAATCCTAAAATGGACTAATAGGTTAGAAAATTCAATTTGACCCATTCAAGTCAAATGGGTCAAACTAGCTTAAATTACATGAAATCTTCATATTGTATGGATCAATTGATTCATAAATCATTTACTGGACAATCAATGATGGTTGGAATATAAGACTAAAACAAATCAAATAAATAAATTAATCAAATTAATTTGATTAAAGTAAAGCCAAAATGTCATGAAATCAAACCCTTAAATTAAAATCCAATCTAAATGATGAACTCAATGTTTGGTCCGCTATAGTTTACTTGGGTAAGAAATTAATCATTTGAAGAAAGCTATGTGAAGAGGAATAATAAAGGATGATGTGGAAACCATGTGAAGGGAGGAGGAATCAAACTTTTGCATAAAATTTAAATTATATTTCCCTTCATCCATCCACCTTTTCTCCTACAAAAAAAAAACAAGAATCAAATCACCTTAGGAATCACCATGGCAAGAAGGAGAGAGGCCTCTTACATGATAGATTGATCACCACCAAAGTGAGGAGAAGGAGGAGGAGACTTCCTCCCCTCAATAATTTCATCCCAATACACTCAAAAGGGAAGGCAAGCCCTTTGCCACTAGTGGCCAGATTCCAGCCACCTAAAGCTTTCTACATATGGCTCTTGGGCATATATGGAAAGAAGGGAAAGCAACCCCTCTTATGGATCACATCATCCTCACATGTGCTTAAGGTGAAAAGAAGGAGAGTTGAAGCCTTCATCGACCCTTTCATCATTGATAGGCCTAAAATTAGATAAAGTTGGTGGCAAGAAGCAAAGAAACTCTCGACCAAATATGGAAGTATGGAAAATAAAATTCCTCAAGACCAATTAGCACTCTACAAACCTTCTAAGGGTGGAGACAAGCTCAAACAAACCTTTACCCTATCCCCACGTCAAAGATAACTTGGAAAACCACCAAACCCAATGAAAATAGGGCAGAGGTTGGTCTCCATGGCGATTCACATGGAGGCGAGGCATGAAACTTCACCTAGAGGCTCGACACATCCTCACAAAAGTTTACAAATTGTTCTTGCCATTAAAGATAAACACTAGCAAAGTATGGTTTAAAACTAATTTCTATAGCATCTCAGTTTGGTCCTTTATGAAACCAACTTGATCTTAAGTGAGATCAAGCCACTTAGATGGTTTCCAATTGATCCTTATTGTATTTGTAATCAAAATGAAATGGTTTCATCGCTCAGATCATCAAAGATCACTCCTAAAGGATGGATGGTCCTCAGTTCTCAAACAGAAGGAGGGGGAGATAATCCTCGCTATCCGTTCCTTCAATTTGGATTGGACGACAGAGATGTAGAAGCACTGCTTAACTTAATCACTTATGAAAATCAGGATTAAATCTAGATCTTTTGATCCGTGATCAAATGACTCAAGTGAATCCCGCATTCATGTAGCTTTTCATGTGGGATCCGTGTGGATACCATGTGGCACAATGGCGCCAGGCCACATGATAATCGACTTCATGTGTACCGCCTATTTAAAAAGGAAATTCAAGATTTTCTAAATTAAATAAATATTTAAAATTATTCCTAAAACTTTAAAAAATCATAGAAAATAAAATACTGAATAAAAAAAATGTTGATAAGGGCTCTATGGATTCATCTCAGTGAAAGGAATCCATTAAACCCAAAATCCCATTTAATTTTTTCGGTAATTATGGGTTAATTTAAGATTAAATAAAAATAATTAAGCTCAAATTAACCTTAAACCACTCGTCCAATTAATTTCAAACTGTGGAGAAATGAAATGAGGGTGAAAACATACCTTAGTGAAAATTTTCATTATTTATTGAAAAGTATGTAAAAAGATACGGAATTTCCAACCATAAATAGTTTTAATGAAATAAATAAATTTTAAAATAAAAAAAATTATGAAAAATTATGAAAATAATTCAAATCATCATTGCAAACCATAATGAACCTAACACTTCACTAAGACTCTCTGAAATCTAATAAACAACAAAATAACCAAATTAAGTAATTAATTAAATTAATTAATTCAAATAAATAATCTAAACTTAGGAAAATCATAATAAATCAACCAAAAATCAAAAAAATATTTGATGAACAGTTTATGGATGCATCTCCCAAGGAAGAATTTAAGAAATGCAAAACCCTTAATTAATTTTTCTTAATTTATGTCTTATTAAAATAATTAAAACCTTAATTAACCTTAAATTATACATTTGATTAAAAAGAAACTTTAAAGAACTTAAATTCGCAAGGATCCCCACTTTCTATAAAAATTTCAAGGCCTATTGACCTTTAGATATGAAGTTATTGAATTTCCAATCCTAAGTTCAATATAATTGAAATAATAAATTAGACAATTATAAAAATTGTGAAAATTCATAAAATCAACTTAAAACATTTACCTTGACACCAAAACACTTAAAGAAAATGTTCTAACCCTCTAAAATTTAATTAATGGTATACTTAGGGTTTAATTAAATGAAAGAAAATAAAAATTAAGCCTTAAGTTAATCACTTATTAAATCCCTGATAAATTAACTAATCAATTGGAAATCAAAACTAATTAACCTTTAAATTTCATATTAAAATGTCAACTTCATTAATATGAAAATTCCTTAAATCCATTTAAGTTAATGAATGACATAATTTTAAATGCAAATGAAGGTGATTAACTAAATCAATTAAACAGCTTAGAGATTCTAAATGGCCTAGGTTAGGTAACATGCCCAATCTAACTTAAGTCTCCTAGGCTATAAATTAATTAATAAAATGAAAAAAATTGATTAACAAAATCTTAATATGTTATGAAACCAAAACCTAAACTAAGAATGAATCAAAATACCAGCATAAATTAATTAGTTAAATTCAAATAAATAAAATGAACACAAATATTAATAGGCATAAAACCTTAATAAAATAATTAAGTGAAATAAATATAATCACTTGAATAAAATCATTTGAAAGAAATAAATATTAAATTAATGAATGAAATTAGTTCAACTAAAATCAAACAAACTAATAAATTCAAACACATGAAATTAAAACAAAAGAAAACTAAAACATTGAATGAATCAAATCATTTGAAAATAAATAAAATTAAGAAATATTTAATCAAATTAAAAGAAATAAAAAGAAGAATAAATCTTAATTAAATTATAAAACTAAAGCAAAACTTGAATTAAACCAAGTCAAACTTAAATGAATTTAAAAGATGTTAATTATGACATTTAAGATCTTAAGTTTAATACCTTGAGAATGAATCTTCACTTTAGGGTGAAAATCTCATTCTATTAGAAATTTGGATGTTGATTAAAATGTGCTCCACCCAAAATGGAACTTATTTTATTCTTCATTCTTGAAAACTAAAGGTCCACTCCAACATAAAATGAATTTAAATATGAAAACAAAATCATAAATCAATTTAAACATTTAAAATGAAACCAACTAATGGTAAATTAAATAAACCTTCAAACATTAAAGCTCAAACTTAAAATTCTAGTGTAGTCATACCACATAAGCACATTTTTCTTTTCACTTAGATTATTAGGTCACCAACCATAGATTTAGGTTAGGTTGATCTGTGATGTGATGTGATATTTTTATTATTTTGTGTACTATTTTAGACTGGATGGATAAGATTGTTTGCCTGCTAGTCTAGATTCTAGGACATTCTTTTGAGGCTAACATTATTTTTTTGCAGGGGGTTTGTGATAAAAAGGATTATTATAAAAAAATCAAATTAAATAAATATTGTTTTCTTGTAGGTTTGCTTAAGTCCTTAAGCATTGTCCAATATGAAAAGTGAGCTTGGTAAGCAACTAAGGCTAAACCCATATATTCGCAAATATAACCATTAGAATGTTATTTATATTTTCTAACATCTATTTTACAAAGTTTGGGAATTTTATTTTATAATTAGGTTAAAATCTATGGGGTCTACAAATAGTGGGAGTTGACCCTACCATCATATGGGTGTAGAGGTCCTCTTTGATGCTCAAAGAAGGTCTATGAAGAAAGAGACGATCTTAGAGAAAGACCCATAGATCTAGACTTTACATTTATGTAGGGTTGTATAAGGGCTGAGCTCCCATTTTTCTCTTTCTTTCGGGGTGTACAATGGTACCGGGCTGTAATGGCCTATTCTTTTAATTTAATTCAGCTTGATTTATTTTAGGTGTCTAATAAAATCAACATACTTTTCTATGCTTATTTCTATCTTATACTTTGTGTGATGAATACTTGGATGTTAGGTTCCTGGAAAAAAAACTTTTATAGAAAAATTAAATTTAAATAACTTGAACAAAAAAAAATTTAAAACTTCTAACATAAATTAAAGCCCTAGGAATAACTTAAAATCAACTAGAAATAACTAGCTTTTGTGAAACATGAAGCATATTATTCTAACTCCATGAATTGGGCGCTTCGCCCATTGCCCATAAGTGTCATCTCACTTTTAAAGATGTCCACCTTCATGGGAAAGTCTGCATTCTCTTTTTTGTTTTGCCCATAACCACTTCTAAATGTATGTCATTTAGGCATAAATTGCATACCATAATGGCTTTAAATGAAATATGAGTCAAAATATTTAAAAATTGAAAATTATTGCATTAGGTAGGTGCATATGATAGTTGACATGATCATAGGGATAAGAGAGCGAGTTTAAGTTCTTAGATTTCTTTTTAAAATGAAATAGCCTAATCATCTTACATTTATGAGACTTGATATAATGGATTTAAAATCTCTTAAGTGGTGTTAGCTGGTAGCCCTTCCAAGCAAGTTATTTATTCAGAAGAGTCAAGAATAGGTTCATTTTCTCAAAGTAAGGGAAAGAGCAAATAATTCCCAAAGTCAAACTAGGTTGAGCCTTTGATGTGTGTTAGAAGCAGTTATACATTTAGGTTTTGAATCATTCTTCTAAGAATAAGTCTTCAACCCTAGGCATTTCTACAGTATTATATTATTAGAATTTAAGTCCTAGATTTATAATAAAATGTCAATTCAAATCTCAAAATATAAAGCCTAATGGTAGGATAGTTGATATGCCTACTAGGTATCTCAGTATCTATAAGAACTTCTTACTTTATTTTAATTGGCCTAAAAAAGAACTCTTTCCCCTTTGAAGTGTTCCCTTTTGAAATTCCAAATTTAACCATCCTTTGGAACCAACTTTGAAATCCATAGAAATAAGAGCCTATTTTCTTAATCGAGAGTATTCTTAGGAAGAGATCCTCATTCCTAAGATGTAATGAACTATAAGGTCTTGCCTTTATAGGGAACTATGATCCTAATATAAAATATACCTTATCTTAATTTTTGTTGTAGTTCAATAGATGAGTCTCTAGAATATTAAAAAGATTCAGTTCTTTCTTCCACGGACCCAAGGATACCAATATTAGCACTGATGGTACGAAAATGTAATTCGCTATTCAAACAACTATTCACCCATTAGCTTTAGGAGTCTTTATTTAAGTGATTAAATTCATTATAGGATAACATGTTTATCTTCAAAGATAATATATTTATTCTTTAATGACAAATTTGACTACCAAAATAAAAAATTTCTAAAATCTATATCGTGTCATAAATTTTCTCCAGAATAATCTCTAAGGAGCATACTCGAATGCTAAAAAGTGAAATTTATTTTTAGGGAGCTATGTGATTACCCAGAATCCTCAATGTGCCATTTTTGGATAAAGGAAAGGTCCTACTTAGAGAATGGTGAGTGCCCAAGTAGGTGATCCGAGTACTTAGCTCGCTCTTCATGGCTCAAGAAATACTTGTGTCAGTCAAAGAAAACTCTTAATAATCAAGGAGATATGTTATGACTCAAGATACTCAGTGCATCAATTTTGGCCGAAAGAATAGCCTCACTCAATGAGTGGTGAAAGTTTGAGTAGGATATTTGGATACTTGGCCAGCCATTCTTGGCTTGAGAAGACAAGTCTAGAGATATATCCTTGAAGCTTAGTATAAGACTAACACACCATGAGGCTGGCAACTAAATTAACAAAACACCAACACTCTATGCAGTTGTTGGCTACAATGTAAAATTGACACCCCATGAGGTCGACAACTAAATTGAGAAAGGCCAACACTCCATGCAATCAAAGATTACAATGTATGATCGACACCTCGTGAAGTCAGTAATTAAATAAAAAATGACCAATTCCCGATGTGATTAGTAACTACAGTATAAGATTGACAACTAAATTAAAGAAAACTAGCTGTCTATGCGTTGGTGATTAAAGTGTTAGAACAAAACCTCGTGAGTTTTATAACTAAACTCAATTAAAAAGATCAACACTCTGTAGTTGGCACCTATCATGTAGGACCAATACCCATGAGGTCAGTAATAAAGGAAAGAACAATTCTTCTAATCAACAACTTGATGCATACCCATAAAAGGGCTGACTAATGTAGAATGGGACTACATGAAATATCCTAAGTCAAGTAGAGTTACTTGTGTATCTATAAGCTAGTAGCAATCTTACGAGTTTACATAAACTCATGATATTAAAACAACCACTCAGAGAAATGCTTTTTATAAGTTAACAATTTAAAATATTCTAAGTTCTGGTCTAATTCTCTCAAATAAACTAGCATCACACTAACATGTCTGCACAAAATAGTATTCTTGCTATCATAATTAGAGCTATTTGCATATTGATGAACAAGCATTTATCTAATGAGTATACATGAACTTGCCATTCTAAAGCAACTACCAAGAGAGTCTATTGATCAAGGATCAAAATATTCTAAGTTATAAATAGAGCCATTCCCACATTAACCAATGGGTATCAGCTTATTTATTCAAGAATACTCAATAAAAAAAATGAATCAAGTTATTATTCAGATAAGTATATTTGATTGAAAATGTATTTGTAACTTTCATTTCAAAATATATTTTACAATTAAGTGAGTAGAATATGAACATCTTACTTGCGAAAAAAAAAGAAAATTTTATTATAGAAATGATGGAGGAAAGAATGTATCATCATGGATTGCTCTCATCATCATCGTCTCAGTCCAAAAGGATGAGCACATCAAGGAAATCCAAGAACTTAACATTAAGGTTAGCATGATTTAGTAATTTGGCAATAATAAAGTTAGTTCCATCCTTGAACTTCAATAACAAGATCTCTTGGTACTCATCAGAATTGACAAACCTAATGAACTCAGCTTCTCTCTTCTGAAACTCTTTAATTTGATGGGAGAGCTCCTCCAACTCTTTCTTTAGCTCTATAAGGAAAGTAAGCACCATGGTCACCCTCTCTTTCTCCTTTTCCTGGTGATCCTCCTTGGCCTGAAGATCTTTATGCTAGGCTTTAATAGTGGTCATTTCCTTCTTTGTTTGCGCTAGCTAGGTCCTATTAGTGAAGATATCTTTTCTCTTACCAAGAAACTTATAGCACACCTCCCATGTTGACTTCCACGCTATCACTTGAGTAATCATCACAACATGTGGAAGGTGAGCATTAGGAAGTCGCACAAGATCTTGTTGAGATGATGAGAGAAGATGGAAGAGCCCAAATTAGAATTATACTATATGATGAACATCATACTATATGATTAGTCAATTTAAGCATGATTCATATTTACCAAAATTAATAAAAATGAATCATATAGTACAAACAAAATGGTTCTATATGATCAGCATAATTTGATAAAATTTTAGTCAAAATTGACTTGATTATGTTAGCTAGTAATTTAATAAAAAATGTTAATTATGTAGTACAATTCAAATTATTCTATATGATCAGTACAATTTTAGCAATTTTTTTATATAATTGACTTAATTATGGTGATAGAAGTAATTAACAAAATATGACCATCATACAATATGATACAATTGTATAATAATATTTCTTTTAAAATATTTTATTGTTTGAAATGTTCAATTTTTATGTTGATCACTCAGAAAAAATACCTTTGAGGATGCTCTCTGCCATCTTTATTAAGATGGGTAGGATTATATATTTTATGAGACAGATTGATATATATTCAACCAGATTTCTCCTAACATTATATTAGTAGTTTATATAAATCTGGGTTCTACATCTATGAACACAAGTCTTCATAGTTAATGGGAATGCTTTGGCACTGTAGATCATGGCACATGGGCATTATTTGGATGACACCTCGACACTCGAAAGTTAGCTTATCGATGTCATAGGTGCTATAAAAATTGATTGAAAGTTAGTTGACAGATTGAATAATGCCTAAGCACTGACTATGTAGCGTTATGATGCTCATCAAAGTACCATTCAAATGGGCTGACAGGTTGACAAGCATATTTAATATATAGGACAAACTTTTGACCATCGCTATGGTGCTACATCAGAGTGCCACGACACCACATCAATATATAACACGCTTTTCAACTTTGGGCTATTACAAAATTAATTATAATAAATGGTAATAAATGCTCTTTTTTATTAGGACAATAACTGCTTTGGTCAGTTGCCTATTGCTTAGGCGCTACATGTGAAGTGATGCAGTGTTGATTCCTTATTACAGAACTTAAGAAGTTAGTGCCTCTATGCTGCTAATGTAGCACCGTAGTGCTAGGTCTGGTCTATAAATAGACCCATGGGTTGTAGATTATTTATTATGTAGTCTTCATTCTATAGGATCCTTTAGAGCCTTCTGTATCTCAACCTTTTCTCATGCTAAGAAAGTAATCAATGCACTCAAAAGACTCATTAGCAAGAGGAGGGTGAGTTCAAGTGATGATAATAGATTTGTTATTGTGGAAGCAGAGGAGAGGTATCAATATGCCCTTATTCACAAACACCTCATTCCAGATAGAAGTTTTGATAATCTGGGTGGGAGCATGGAGAGGGTCATCATCGAGTGAGCTTGGGAAAACTGGCATATGAATGCAGCTTTGTTGACCTCACTTTTGAAGTGAGGATTCAATCTTCTTATTTTAGACCTAGGAGTCTTCTAGACACTAAGATCTCCTTAGTCATAAGACACTTCTAGTGGCTAAGTGAACACTTAACCTAAACCTTGACACTTAGGAGGATTTGCATTAGGTTATGTTATGCCTTAGGACCTAAGGAAACCCATTTAGCCTATAGCCTAACCAAACCCACGCCTATCTCCTTAGTCAATGTTTGATCTCAAATCAAACCAATATCAATTGAATCCCAACTCAAATCTAAATCCTAAACCAAAGGATTGAAGTCCATGATCTAAACCTAAGCCTATGATTCAATCCTATGGAATTAACCAAAATTTCTTCAATCCAAACCCAACTCAATTAGTTTTCTCATAAATCAATCAATCCTTCAATCATTCTTTCAAACTTACTAAAACTACGATCAACCCAATCAAATCCAAAATCAATTCAATCAACCTAACCCAACCCATTTGGCCTAAAATATTCAAATGAGACAAAATCTAATTATTCTCAAATCAATTGCAATCAAAGCCACCAATCAATTCCAAATCAATTATCAAACTCAATTCAACTCAGATCAAACCTAATCCAACTTAATTAGCCTAATTTGTCCACTTGACCCAAAGTGACCAATTTGACCAAATTGAACCAAACTCCAATCCAACCCAAATTTGATTGGATCAACCCTTCAAATCTTCTCCAGGATGATTGTTGATTATCTTGGATAGCCTAATTGCAATTAGTTCAATAAAATCAATCCAATTGACCTACTTAGGTCCACTTGACCCAAAGTGACCTAAAGGACACATTTGAGCCAATCTTCAATCCAACCCAAATTGGATTGAAGCAACCTATCCAGGACAACTTTCATTGATTGTTGATCATCCTTGATTGATCAATTGCTATCAATTGGGTCAAACCAAGCCTCTTTAGCCATTTGAGCAAACTAACCCAATTAATCTACATGAGCCAAATGAACCAAATCTCATCCTATTCCAAATCAATTGAAACCAATGATTCATACCAATCTAAAATCAATTCTTGAACAAGACTTGATCGTCAATTAAGCTAAACCAAACCCAATTGGCCCTTTGACCCAAGTTGACCCAATTTGACCTAAAGGGGTAAATTGGGTCAAATCAAAATCTAATCCAAATTGATGGCAACCAATGTCTCAAATCCATTCTAAATTGATTATTGAACAAGATCAAAGCCTTGATTGAATTCAATTGTCCCATTTATCCCAAATTAACCTAAAGGATCAGATTGGCCTAAATAATTCCTAAATCCAAATTGATAGAAATCAAAGACTGCAATCATTCTAAAATGATCAATTAAATATAAACCAACACCCAACCCTAGCCAATTTGGCCAAATTGATCAACCTAGTCCCTTTAACCCATTTGAATCTAACTAGGTCAAAATTAAATCAAAGCAAATTAAGAAAAACCAATTGAACCAAAACATTCCAAATACTCATTTGAACTCTACCCAACCTAGCCCAATTTGATTGAGCTAAACCCATTCAAACCAAGCCGGAACTCTTTGAAACTTGGCATGACCCATCCTTGGATCAGCTCAAATCTAACCAAACACATTGTGAATATGAATTGACCCATTACCCAATGGGTAAACCCTCCCACATGACACAAAACCCAATTTTTGATGGTCAAACTCACTCTCATCCCCTTGGAAGTCACCCTAAGCTCCAAATGGACATAAGGACCACTGGATCATCTGACCTAAAGCTATTTGGGTTATCCATGAGCCAAGTGGAGGTGAGCTAACTCATAGAACCCCATTGTAGCACTTGGAAAGTGAAACCAAGCCACCTCAGCCAAGGATGACCACCTCTCCTCCCATGGCCACTCAAACTGAGCCACCTTAGCTCCCTCCGACCACCCACGACTGCTTGCGATGGCTAGACACCATCAAAAGGTAGAGAGGATCATGGCTGTCATATTGAAGGAGGGGCAGATTATACTTCCCTCATTCTCATTCGAATCGAGACATTGAAAATCATTAGAGCTTTGTCACCTTGAGACGAACTCCCCCAAGCATTTCTAGAGCTTCTAAGTCCCTCCCATCACCGAAGATGATGAAACCAAGCCTATCTAAAATAAGATAAGTATTAACTCCATCCAACTCAACCAAGCCTCAATGATTTTCAAATTAACTTCACCCACACGTTCACCAAGCTTCGATGAGGTGAAACGAATCTTCTCCCAAGCGATTCGAGCACTGGAGACCACTCCAAACCTAACTCCGATGAGTTTTCTAGTGGCAGTTGATCCATAGCCGTTGGCGAGGAGGCAAGGTGTGAGCTTCTCAATAGAGCTTTGTCGCTTTAAGATGAAGCTACCTCGGTCAGTTAGCCGCTAGTTTTGAGCTCTGGTGAGGTAAATTTTGACAAATCATAGATTTTTCATATTTTTCTAGGCCTTTGTGAAAGAAAGTTTGATGTCATATGATTTCCATCATTAGATCCTTCTAGATCTTTCTTGTGAACATTTTGGATCGATCCTGAGCCTCCACGAGCTCCAACGAGGTCATATTGAGCAAAAAAAGTTGGATGGTGTCCATCTTCCGTCGCTCAGGAGATGATGGATGATCCATCATCCATTCCGCATGATTGGAACAGATGACTATGATTATTCACTAGATTAAATATGATTTAATTACTGTAGGAACCGCAAGTTTGATCCCCACTGTCCGATCTTAGATCAGATTGGTAGGGATGAAAGTTTCGCACCACATCGCGCATCGAATGATTTAAATAACCAATCCTGCCATGCCAACTAGAAAGCACTGTCAGTGGTCCATGTGGCATTGATGGGATTAGGAGTTAATTAGGCTTAATAATTAATTTTAATAGCTTAAATTCCATAAAATTATAACTAATTATAAAAAAATCTAAAAATTACAAATAAATACTCATTGAAAAGGTAAAATATAGGAGATTTTACTAAAAATATGTCCATTTTATTTTGAACAATAATTAAGGCTTAATTAAGGTTTAAATGTTCACTTAATTATCTTAATTCAGCACTAATTACTTGAGAAATTAATCTCAAACTTGGTGTGTTGATTTAATGAGATGACCTCTACCTCTCATTATTTTTTTGAAATTTATTGCTTCAATAATTAAAAGAAATAATAATTCAAACCTTAATAACCCATTTAATCAATTTAATGATCAATTAAAATTCTAAATAGTAAAATTAATTAATTTGGCTCTATTAATCATTGCTTAATAGTGAGGTGATTAGAACCTTTTTCCTAATTACTTTTCCAAATTTATTTCATTAAAGAGAGTTAGTTAATATGAGATTTAATTAAGGGGTTCATTAATAAATTAAATGACTAAATAAAATCGAATAGAAATGTTAATCACATCAGATAATCAACAATCAAACCACGGGTTCCTCTTTATGTGTTTAACATTATAAAGTGTGACTATAACACTGAAGACGGTGGGGGTGGGGTGAATTGGGCAATATTAAAAATTTTAAAAGTTAAATCTTAAATTTTAAGTTTTAGTAGAAAATTAATTTTTGATTTTATAATGACAAGATATAATTCTTAATGAAGCAAAAATAAAAGTACAGTAAAGTAAAGAGAGATAATAGACTCATAATTTTTACGTGGTTTGGCCAAATCCCAAAATTGGCCAACGTCCACACTTAGCCACACTAGGCTAGAAATCTACTAAAATTGGCTCTTAATATATTCAAAGCATGTAGCATGCATTCATTATTAAAATCAGCTAATATTTGAAAAGTCATAATAAATTCATTTTTAATCAAACGTGGGTAATCTAACCTATCAAATTAAAGAAAAAAAAATCGAAGGAATCCGTTGGAGATGAAATCAGATATAAATTCCTTGATTATAAAATGATTTTGGCTAAAATACAAACTTCTACATATTTTTCTTAATTTTGAAATATGACATTTAAATATTATGATATAATTTATAAATAATCATACATATGTTAGTTATCATATAACCTTGAAATTAAATTAAAATATTTTATTATATTAAGTAAAGAAAATAATTACACTTAGTTGTCATAATTTATTATCATTTATTATTTTACAATTCAAATGCTATGTATGAAATATATAATTGAATATTAATTAGATAGAGATTCATATAAATTAACCTCATTAAAATAATATGTTAAGTTGTGAGCAAATTGATTCATGCCAATGAACTCATATGAATTTCTAAGATAGTTATAAATGCATATAACCTAAAATATTGTATCTTGAGCTTCACATTATCCATTTTGATCTATCTTTCACTCTTCTATTCTTGAAATTTCCTCAAACATATTATGAGATGTATTGGATATGTAATTAGTAATTAATATATCTGAAACACATAAAAACATTTATTAGAACATCCAAGCATTCATTTGTTATCATCAAAATTGATTGGATTGAACATGAGGCTCATCAAGCTAACATAAAGAACCCTTCAGGAAATTATGATTAACCCATAAGTGTGAAAAAATAATAAAAGTATTGAATTAGATTCATTAGCTAATTAATCTTTAATCATGAGCCAATTGCATTAGGTCCTTTAAGGGCATTGCAATTATTTTTTATCCATATTCATATCATTTATGGCTCATGATTAACTGATTAATCAAATTAAAGAAGCATAGGAAAGGGTAATTAAGTGATTTAATTAGTAATCCAACTTAATTAATTCATAAAATCCATCTAATTATCTTTCCTTAAACTAATTATGATTACCAATTTGGGAATAAGATTAAAATAAGAAATGATAATCTCTCTTCTTCAAGTTCAATCCCCAAAAATTAAACTAATAAGAAGCTTTAATTTTCTTTAAATGATTTTTTTAATGTGATTATCCTTAATAATTAGTGTAGTTGAGTGAATCATATGTTTATTCTTGGTTGTTCCTTTCTAGTCACTTTAAATATTATATGTAATGTGACCTCATGCATTCATCTTTTCAAATATAAATGAATCAAATGAAATTTATTTATGTAAGCTTACATGTGTTGGCTTAATTATATGTGTGACTATTATCACTAATAAATCCAAATTTTTTTTCCAATATTTATAAGTTGATAATAACATTTGAGTGATGATAGTTATAAATATATAGGATTTTCATGTGTTTATAACTAAGTATGTAAATGAAAAGCTTTGTTTCTTATAATTCATATATAGATTTACACATGTTTGAATTCCAATAAGTATATAGTATGGGCATCTTAGAAATATGAGACTTTAAGTAGCCCCAATGAGGTCATTTGATTACCTCACTTCCTTGGTTAGCAAAGGCGTGCACTTATTTAACTTCATCCCTATGTATTTTGGTATTAGAATTTGGATAGAGCTTTAATTCATATGCATAAATAATTCAATCAAATAAAATACAATCTTTGTATGGTTTGCATTCCTCTAATTATGAATACATTTATATGTATAATAGATTACAAGTATATAGTCTGAACATCCTGGGATTATGAGGCCTTAAGCAGCCTCAAGGAGCTCATTTAATTACCTCAGTTCCATGGTTTAACAACAGCACATACTTTCTTATATCTTTTATACATGTGTATGTGTATGTTATTAAGGGATGAAAATCCTCCTTTCTATTAAAAGTACATGCATTCATAATTACACAAGTCACAAAAATGTATAACATGTTAGTGCAAAGCTTTCTTCTTATGTTCATGTATATAAATCTACATATGTTTGAATGATAATAAGTATATAGTATGGACACCCCAAGAATATGAGGCTTTAAGTAACCCTAAGGAGGTCATTTGATTATCTCACTTATCTGGTTAAAAAAGGCACATACTTATTTAATTTCATTTTTATGTATTTTTATATTAGAATTTAGATAGATATTTAATTTACATATATAAATAATTAAATCAAGCAAAATATAATTTTCAAATATATGCATTCATACATGATCATTTAAGTATGCCAAAATATGTTGTATGTATAGGTATGCTAAGTGTTAAATCATATGCACACTTTGGGTAGTGGAAAGGAATGGTTCAACCTTTTCTATGTGATAGTAATTTAATTACATTCATCTTAAGATGCTTTTCATGTTGAATAGGACTCTTTGAGGTTAACCTAAACTTAAGACTAATAAAAATAATATATTTAATAATCCATTCACTAAAGAGAATTAAACCAAATTAATGTGCTTTAGAAAGTGGCTTAAGATAGGGATGAAAGAGGGTAAGCCTTTTTCTTATCTTTATAACACTTAGATGCTAAGTGTAAATCACATGAAACAAAATAAAATATGAATTCAAATTCAAAAATCAACTAAACAACTTAAAATGAAACCACCCTTCATGTTAACTTAAATAATTTCCAAATTTAAAAAATCATAACTCCAATGCTTAGCTAAGACATACCACACAAGGCCTTAGCACACATATTAGAACTAAGCCACCACTTCTAGTTCAAGGTTAGGATGGTGTATATGCGATGTTATACTTTATTTTGTGGTGTAATTTTTTAGACTGCATGTTAGGATGTATGACTCATAGACTAGATGTTAGACTATTATTAGCCTAATCATATCTTCTATAGGAGATTGTGCTTAAGGGTTTGCTTAAAAATAAATATAATTGTTCTCTTTATAGGTTTACTTATGCTCCTAAGCATAATCCAAGCTAGGATAAGTGAGCTTAGTTATCCATGTGTAGGGTGCTCAGTCCAAATTATGAAATATAATTGTCTTGAGATTGTATGAGTGCTTGGCTAACCTCTATTTTGTAGGTGTAGTTAGATTTACTTTTTCCATAAAATATAACCTTGCACTAAGAATTATGATTAGTGCTATGGGGATTAGGATGAGCAGTGACTATAAGGCTTAGTCCTGGGATGCCCTGTGATACCTTAGAGCAAATCAAAAGAAGGAAGAGAGAAGATATAAAGAAAACAAGACCCGCATATCATGTATTTAATTTTAATTTTAATTATTCTTTTATATCCTGGGTTGTATATGGGTAGACCTCAGCTACCCATATTTTCTTTTTTTTGTGGTGTACGGTGGTACTCGGCCACAACGGTCTCTTATTCTTTTATGGTAGTATATAAAATGTTTGATGTTATGTTTAGATTATGCAATAAGGTTTCTTATTTTTCATAGTTCTTTAATGATTGATATTTTAATGTGTGGCTTTGATGCGATAGGCTCTTAAGATAAAATTAATTTTTTTAGCCCCACTAACAACTCATAATTAAACTTTAAATAAACTCATAATCTCATCAGAAAGCTTAGGCTTTAATCAAGATAATTAAAAGATTTAGCTACCCCTTAGCTGTATGTTGTATGTTTCACATCATGCATAGCATATTTCCTCACTCCTGAATAGAGAGGGTCTCCATTCTTGCATGATAGGGAAATGTTTGACCTGTGAGGGCATCCCCTATAGTGGAGAACACCTTCTCCTACTAATTTAACCAATAATTCAATTTTATTATGCATTTAGGCATAAGAAACCCCAAAGCCTTTGTCCAAATGAATGTGTCAAAATAATATAAAATTTGAAAATATTCTTACATTTTTAGACTAAGTCATATGCTCATACCAAATATGATCTAGTCTCTTAGAGAGTGGGTTTAGGACTGTAGTTTATTTTCAAATTAAATATTAGCTTAAACGATTGTGCACTTACATAAGATCGACCTACCTAGTTTTGAAACATAGGAGGTGTTAGCTAGTAGCCACTCCAGGAGATTGTAAGTCCAGAGGAGTCGGACAGGTTTACTCTCTCTTATGGAGGTAGACCATTATGTCCCCTTTCCGCTTATATTTAGGTTACACTTTTAATTTGTGTTAAAGCTCCCTAGATTTAGGATCTGAGGTTGCTTATTTTCTTTGAGCTACGAGCATAAATACTCACCTGTTAGGCATCTCTACAATCTTGTGTTGATTGATTATAAGCCCTAGCAATCTAATAAAATTTCAACTCAAAAAAATAAATCCTCTCACTTTCAAAAATATAAAGCCTCACCATAGGATAGGTTGGAGTGCTCGCTAAGCTTCCTAGTATCATTAGCACTTCCTACTTACTTTCTTTTGGATTCAAAAATAAGTCTCTCTAATTGAACTATCTCATTTGATTTCTAAAAATAACCAACCCTTTGATAGTCTTAACCTTGAAATCATTGGAGCAATAATCGACTAATTTAATCAAGAGTATTCTTAAGAAATCTTATTTCTTAGGATGTAATTAACTATGAAGGCTTGCTTGCATAGGAAACTTAAGAACTAGGATTAAAAATATACTCTATTTTACCTTTTCATGTAAAGTGGGTGAAAGATCTTTAGTATATACGAAGACCCATCATGCCTTAGGAGTCTTTATTATGTGATTAGGTCTATTGTAGGGTGATGTTTCTATCTCTCAACATAGTACATCATACCTTAATGTTATACCCAATCATTTTAATAAGTAACCCCTAAGATTTGCATGGTGTCCTCCTAGTGCATCCAAAAATAAACACCACAAGCTCCTACATCATTCTTATGATGCAGGAGTTCTTCGCCAATGTGAAGTGTGGAGAAAATTTATGATACCATAACCTTGGATGATCAAATGCATCATTAAGGAACAAACATATCATCTTAGAAGATAAACATGTTATCCTATAATGGATTTGATCATTTAATAAAAGACTCCTATGGCTAATGGGTCTTTCATGTACTAGAGAGTTTTCCCATGAACTACATGAGATGTATAGTAGGGTTTATTTTAAACTGAGTTTATGATTCCTTATTAGGGCAAGCCATTATAGTTAATTACATCTTAGGAATGGAGGACCTCACCTAAGTATACTCTCAATTAAAGAAATAATTTATCACTTCTATGGATTTGTAAGTTGGTTTTCAAAGAAATGATATTTTGGAATTTCAATTTGGAATGATCCAAAGTGGAAAGAGTTTGTTTAGGAGCCAATTAGGATTAAGTAGAAAATGCATGTTTATATTGGGATGCCTAGTAGGAATTTCAACTATCCTATTATTAGGCTTTAAGTTTTAGAATTTAATTTAGATTTTAAGTTATCATCTTCTTAAAAATCTAGGACTTAAATTCTAGTAGTACAAGATTATAAAAATGCCTAGGCTTGAAGACTTTTAGCAGGATGCTTTAGAACCCAAGTCTAAAAGTGCTTCTAACACAAGTTAGATGCTTGACCTAGTTTCATTTTTTTGGGAATATAAGGGTAGAGCTTGGCTACCCATCTTTTTTTTCTTTTCAGGACGTATGGTGCTACCCGACCGCATTAGCCTATTATTCTTTTAAATGATAATGTTGTTAGACTAAGCTAACCAACTATTATTTATTTAAGAGCGAGGTGGTCAAGAAAATTTTTAAAACCTCCTCAAGAAACCTAATTTTAAGATTCTTGGACCAAAGAAGCTAGAGAAAGTGTGCATAAGTGATGATGCTAACTTTTGCCCCTACCACCATGTGTTGGTCATTTCTTAAAGGATTGAATTACCTTCAAGGATTGGCTTGAGTGAAGCTACAAGTCTGGAGCCATCATGATAACCAAAGAGTAATTGGTAAAACACACCTCTGGATCTATCTAAGTAACTCTAGGGAGCCATTTGATCCTCTTAAGACCAAAGAAGGTTGGGTGAGACATATCTTTATCTCAAACCTCTAAGAAAATTATTTCTAAAATTATGTAAGTTTCTTCACTGGTACCTGAACTAGTTCTGATCTCTTTTATAATAGTAAGCTAGCTTATTATGAAGGTTAACCCAGGGAGGGTGGATGCTGAGCAGGAGTTGTCCTTACATTCTTGGGATATAACAACAACATCATCACTTACTGTTCTTCTTACTACTACTAGATGCATTGTATTTACAGATAAGGGTATCCATCCACTCATGCAGCTCACCCTATATGACTTTTATGTTGCATCACCTAAGGAGAATAAATTAATGAAGAATGATTTTACTTATATCTTCTCTTTATGTTATAATTATGATGATCTTAGCTTTACGGATAACTCTTCAAGTCTTAATAATCAAAATAATTCTAGTCATTCTCTTTCTCTTGATGACCCTGAATCTTAAAGTAAAATCCCTTCATTAAATTTTTAAGTTCTTCCTATTAAGATAGAGTTAGAGTCACTTGATTCTAATGATCCACTAGGAAAAGCTTTAGGTGCTCTCGATGAGCAGGTAGACACCACTACAACTCCTCTTGTTGAAGAGATTATCAAGGTTAACCTTCATAGTGGAAGAGTTCTACCTCCTAAAATGACACCTCAAGATAAAAGTAAATAGGTCATTGACTTTAATAAGTAGATAGCTTTTCCACAGAACTAGCCTAAAGTTTACTATAATATCCTAACCTGTCTTAGAATGTTCTTAGCTAAGCTAAGTATATATTATGCCATCATCTTATTTAAAGAGATGAGTGCATCCTTAATTAAAGCTTTGGTAAATCCTAAGATATGCTTAGCTCAACTAGCTCCTACTTCCACAGCCATAGAAGAAGCCTACTATTTCATAGAAGTATTCAGAGTTAACTTGTCAAATAAAGAATCACTCATAGGAACCGCCAATCATAGTCATCCTTTATACATTTTAGTGACCATAGATAACCTCAGATTAACCAGAGTGCTTGTTGACCCAAGTGCATCTGTCAACATCATGAGTCTAAGAACCCTCACCTAGTTGAAGATGGACATCACTAGACTTAGGTACAATAAGATGATGTTGAAAGGACTCAATAAATAATGCGAGAGTGCCTTAGGCTCAATCATATTACATATACAAATTGATGACTTCAAGAATGAAGCAAAGTTTTGCATTATAGATTCATACATGTCCTTCAATTCTTTACTTGGAAGGCCCAAATTACATTAGAGTAAAATGATACCATCTTCTTTACATCAATGTACGAAGTTCTTGCATAGTGGCTTATAGTATTGCATCAAAGGGGATCTCAATCCTTTATTAGTATAAAAGATTGGGATATATGAGGATGCAACCTACTACCTCCATAAGAAAAAAATAGTGTATTCTTATGATGTCCAAAACAATATCAATTAAAAAGAGAAAGAAAAACAAGAAGAAAAAGATTAAGAAAAAGAAAAAGAAAAAGGAAAGAAAAGAGAAAGAGAAGAAAACTTGGAGAAGGAAGTGGAGTTTAACATCACTTATAAGCCACATCTTATCTCACCTTCAATGAGTAGCTGAGATGTCCCAACCTCTTAAGGGTCCAGGATGAAGTAGACTTAGAGGAGTTATTAGAGGGTAAAAAGCAATCTATGTGTAACCAAACCAAACCCAAGCAGCCCTTTTTATATACATATACTTATAATCCATCTCAGAGGATGCATTTTATGTTGTCAGCTCACTAACCACTTCCTCGCATTTGAAGACTAAGCAAGCAGTGATAGAGGGACCAAGCATTAATGATAGTTGGGTCCCTCAACAAATCAACAATGAACACGATAGTGGAAAGCTTTGTAATGAAGTCTCTAAGGTGTCTTTGTATGAGAGGCTTAACTAGTATATGAGCACTCTAGATCTAACCTCACTTTCTCTAGAAAATGTTAAGGGTTTGGTTGTTAAAGTTGCACCACAACAAAGTCAACCATATATGAGCTAAAAATTCAATTTGGGAACTAAGGATAACCCACGCCTAACATTTATAACTTCACTATTAAGTGAGTCTGAAGCTAATGACCTAATCAAGCTACTTTTGGAGTTTAAAGATTGCTTCACTTGGAGTTATGAAGAAATGCTTAGATTAACTCCTGATGTTGCGACCCATGAATAAGAAATATAACCTGATGCAATACCCATGAAGAAATCTCCTAGATGCATGTGATTAGACATTAAATAATAAGTTATTTAAGATGTTAAAATTGATCGAAGCTAGTTTTATCTGAGAAGAAAACTATCCCACCTCATTAGCTAGCATCATACTATTCAAAAAGAAAAAATGGTCAAATTTGCATATGTGTTGATTTTAGGGATCTTAATAAGGCATGTACCAAAGACGAGTTCCCATTAACTATACCAAAATTGATGGTAGACATATCCTCCTCACACACAATCTTCTTATTCATGGATGGATCATTCAATTATAGCTAAATCAAGATGGCACCTGAGATTGAGAAGAATATTGCATTTAGAACTTTAATCAAATCTTTTCCTATATGTTATTCCTTTTGGCCTTAAGAATGGTTATGCCACATATCAGCAGGCCATGACTAGGATCTTCGATGAACTTATCCATCACTAGGTTGAGTGCTATGTTAATGATCTTGTGGTCAAAAGAAAAAAAGAATATCATTTATATGAATTAAGAGTAGGTTTTAAATGATTATGATGTTAAAACCTAAAAATGAAACCTCTAAAATACACTTTGGGGCAATTCAAGGAAGTTTTTAGGGTTCGTTGTATGACACTATGAGATTGAAATTGATCAAGAGAAAATCAAAGCGATATTAAAAATTATGCCTCCCAAGAGTTTAACCAAACTTAGATACTTTCAGGAAAGGTTGGCATATCTAAGATGTTTTATATCAAACTTATCTAGTTGATGTCAACTGTTTGCGAACTCAAAAAAAAGATGTAAAATTTTAATAGGATGATAAGTGTTAGCATTCATTCTAGAGCATCAAGCAATACTTGATGACACCCTTAATGCTAGCTACTCCTATCCCAAGGAAACCTCTCATTCTCTAGAAATTATGCCTCCCAAGAGTTTAACCAAACTTAGATTCTTTCAAGAAAGGTTAGCATATCTAAGATATTTTATATCAAACTTATTTATTTGATGTCAACCATTTGCAATACTCACAAAGAAAGATGCAAAATTTTAATAGGATGATAAGTGTTAGCATGCATTTGAGAGCATCAAGCAATACTTGATGACACCCTTAATGTTAGCTGCTCCTATCCTAGGGAAACCTCTCGTTCTCTACATGGCAATATTAAGTGATTACCTTGGTGTCTTGCAAGCTCATACCAATGATGAAGGGAGAAAAAATGTGTTATACTATTTAATCCATCATTTAATTACTATAGAAGCCAAATAACCATCAATTAAAAAGCATTACCCAGCCCTTATATTCGTCAACCAAAATACAAGGCATTATATGCTTGAACATAAGATCAATTTGATTTATAGAGTTAATCCATTACAATATCTCATGATACAATCAATGCTATATGGATAGTTAGCATGATGTTCCATGATTTTGTCATAGTTTGATGTCACCTCCATACACTATGCATTATGAAAGGGCAAGCACACTTTCAAGAAGCACACTCTCTTCTTATAGATTCTCTTGTAAATGATAGTCTCTCTAATGAGAAAATCATGATTTTAAGGAAAATGAAGAACCACTATTAGGAATTATACTTTGATGATATATCTTCCTTTGAAAGAGGAGATTAATCACAGTCCATCTTCCCATACATAATAGAAATAAGATAGTCTTCTTAAGTCTAGATAACAAAATGTTATGATTCTTAGATGATCTATCAAAGCCTAGTATGAAAAGTGATGTTGAGTACAAAGCTCTGATCATTGGTCTAGAGTTGACCATGTCGCAAGATATCAAAGTCGTTAGCATCTTTACAGACTCATAATTAGTGGTGAATAAGATCACTAGAACTTACAAAATTTTCAAACTTAAACTCCATCAATATGATAAGTACACCACATTGCTGTTAAAACAAATTCTAGAGGTCTCTCTATATATAATTACCTAAGGTGGAAATGCCATAGCCGATGCTTTAGCAAATCTTGGTAAAGAAATGGGCTATTTGGATAATAAGCCTATATCGATAGAGGAAAAAAATCGTTAGGTCCTACCCTTAATCAATACTAAACTCATCGATAGACAATCTCCAGAAGGGGAGGTTGCCACCCTTGAGTACTTGTGTGAAGGCGAACTACTTGAAGGAAAGTCTCAAGCCTATTATTGACCTTATTTTTGAATGAGGTTACTATCATTTTAAAATCAATAATAAGGATGTGTTAATCTTAAATATGAATCTCTTAATTCTATTCTTAGGACACTATATCGAGTGACCTAAGAAATCTTTCTTGGGTATGATCTAACTTAGTTGGCTTAGGTGGACTCAACCCAAATTCCAAATTTGGATTAAATCAAATCAAATATAAATAAATCAAAATTAAATTAAATTAAATTAAAGGAACAAATCAAAAACTAAACCAAAGTAAAATATAGCCAACCCATTTGGCATAAGTTTGACTTAGGTGGGTCCCACCAAGTTAAAGGTCAACCCACCAAGAATTTGACCAAATTAAATTAATTCAAATCTTTCAAATGATCAAATAAATATATTTTATCATAAATCTAACAACATTTAAATTTATTTAGGCATTAATTGGGTTCATTAGACCACTTAGTCTAAATAACCCCAAATGGGTCTTATTAGGTTCAAACCCAAATCAAATTGAAACCAAGTCAATCTGATTATGCAAAATCATTTGGAAATGGCAATTTAACACATTCCAACCCATCGTTGGGTCTAATTAGGTCAAATTGATCTTTTGATCCAAATGAAACACAAGCTTAACCCATTAAGCCCATTTTGGGTCAAATGAGTTCAAATTGAAATCCAATTTAAATAAAATGAAATTAATCACTCCAAATAATCTCACACACATGATCAAGCATGATTGGATCCCAAACCCAATCCAATTAAATCAAATTGGTCATTTGAACCCAATTGGAATCAAACTGAACCCATTTAAGTTTAAATGGGCTGAAGTGAAATGAAATTCAAAATTAAATGAATTAATCAAATGAAAACTCAATCAATTATCAATTAAAGATGATTAAACTAAAAATTACAAGAATTAAATTAAAACCAAACACTTTGAATCCAAATACTTGGTTTGGATTCAAATTTTCAATCCAAGTCAAATGGGCTTAAACTTGACTTCAAACCCACATTAAATTTGAGGTGGGTAGCTATACATTAGTTTAAGGACTTTGATAAGTGATGCCTAAAGTGAAAACCAAAGAAAATGAAACAAAAGAAGTGAAGTGGAAATATTTGAACTAAGGAAGATTCCACCCCCTTTCCATCATGAAAATGACTTGGATTTATCTAAGTAGCCCTGAACCCTTAATCACCTCTTAAGAGAATGGTTCCATGGGCTGAATGCAAGAGGATAAGCTTTAGGTCAAAATGAAACTGGCTTTCTCCAAAGGAAAATCCAAGGATGAATAAAAAAGAAAAATAAGGAAGCCAATGGCTCAGCCAAGGAGAAAAGGAAGGGTAATTTCCTTCCTACTTTCCATTCCCTGATCCAAACTTGCTCGCAAGGCCAAGGGGGATTGAATCTACCCCTTGGCTGACCTTGCCGCTGTCAGTGGCCGGATTCTGGCCACCTAGAAGATCAAAGAAGTGACCCTCGGCTATACATGGAAAGAGGGGGCGGGAAGGCGAATTTCCTCCTCCTTTTTATCCCAAAATGTTCACCAAGGAAAGAGATGAAGGAGGAGGCCCTTCCCTAGACACCACGCCGTTAGCACGCCAAAAATGCATGAAATCAAGTGGCCATCGAGCTCCATCAATGGTGAAATCCAAGGAGGTTTCTAACATCAAATAGAACATTCCAACACATTCTAGAGGTCGACATGACCTCAAATGAATTGCCATCTCATCCCTTAACCGCTGCCAAGCTGGAAAATGACCAAAGCCACCGAAAAATGAATCTGATGTTAGTTTAAGGAGCAATTCACAAGGAAGCAAGCCACCAAATTCTGTACACCTCTTCATCACATTGATACAAAGCTAATGGAGTTGATCCCACCACTAGTGATCACTAAAAATAAGGTACTCTACCACAAATCTTTTAGGCATTCAATTTTGGTACTTTTCAAAATGAAATTGATCCTCAAGTAGATCAAACTACATGGATGGGTCATAAATCAATCACTGATCATTTTATAATCAAAATTGCATCAAAAATCACCGGTGATAATTGGAATTTAGGCAAAAATGATGGATGGTGTTCATCTGTTGCTAAAGAGTTGTGGGTTCTAATCTCCCCAGTCTGATCCTTCTATTAAGAATGATGGTTGGGATTTAGTCAGATGATTTGATTTTATCCCTTAGGGATGTTGTGGATTGAATCAAGATCGTTCAATCTTTGATCAGACAGTCAAAAATCATCCCACATGGCACCACTTTTGACGCAGATGCCATGCGGGATCCGGGTGGGCACATCTTACCAGGCCATGTGGCAACGGTGCCATGTAAATCAGGTTGATGTTATAAAATGAGAAAATTCTTATAAAAATAATTTAAAATTAATTAAAAGTTCATAGAAAAATAAATACAAATCTAAAAATTAATGCTTAGGCTCTATGGATTCATCTTGATGAGAGGAATCCATTAAAATTAAAATCACCAATTAATTTTTGATAATTTATCCTTAATGTGATTTTGAATGAAATTAATTAAACCTTAATTAATCATAAACCATTAAATAAATTAAAATGAAACTTTGGGGAAATAATGTTGATGTGAAAACACACCCTATTTAAAATTTTCATGAATTATTTCAATGTAATTCATGAAATATGAAATTTCAAATCCTATGTCTCAATTTTAATTAAATAAATTAATATAAAATGAATTAACTCATGAAAATTGATTAAATAGCCCCAAATCAACTTAATGAACTCTAATGAACATAAAATCACCAATGAAACTCATTCAAAATAAATAAATCACAAATTGACATAATTAAACAATTAATTAAATTAAATAACTCAAATAATTAACAAGGACTTAATTAAGTTATAATAAATCAACCAAATGTCCAAAAATCATGAATGTGTCCCTCTTTAGAATCATATATCAGAGAGGAATCAAACAAAAAAATTCCCAAATAATTTTCATTAAATTAGGCTTAATTTAGGTTTTAATGAAATAATTAAGACATTAATTACACCCTAATTATGAATCTAATCAAGATGAAACATCAAAAATATGAAATTGGCATGGAACCCCACTTGTAATAAAATTTCAAACCCAATTGACATTTGTATTGGGAATACTTGAATTTCTAAATTTCTAAGTCAATATGAATCAAATAATGAATAAAGAAAATTCATTAATTTATAAATTCTTGAAATATCTTGAATTAATCTTCATCAATATTAGAAATACTTAGGATAGTTCTCCAGACAGCTTAAGTCAAAGAACTTAATCATTTTATGCACTTAAGGTTTAAGGAAATTAATAATGCATATAAAAATATTTAAACCTTAAGTTAATGAAATTACAAACACTCAATGAAATTTGACAGCTATAATCATAATTAACTTGCTATTTTCTTATTGTCTCATGAAAAGTTTCATTTGTATTCTAAATCACATGGCAATGGTGGCTCACCAGAATGGTGAAAATAATATGTTAGAACCTATAAAACAAAGTTATAGTCAAATAAAAAAAACAAAGTTAGTAAATTAAAATAAATATATCCAAACTAATAATAACCAAGTTAATATCAATATTAGCATTATTAATATTTCGAATAACTACCAAAAATGTGTTGTGTACTTGTATAGGTAATCATGCAAGAGAGCATAATCAGACATGTAATAAAGGTTGAGTTGAGTATAATCCCTTAAAGATTGAAAACTAAGTATTAAAATAGGTTGATATTTATTACTTGAATGATAAAAAAGATATTACTAAAGATTAAACAAAATCTCCATCAATTAAGAAGCAACATAAACTAACTACTTACAAGGATTAGCACACCCAAGAGGAGAGAGAGATGGGGGAGGACTGAATTGGTGTGCTTTTATAAAATTTATTTAATGAAAATAATTATTCAACATTTATCAAGAGAGAGACTTAATAAGATAAAACTAATGATTTAATAAAAAAAGTAGCTAAAAAGTAAAAGAAAGAAAAAAAGGGACAAAAGATTTATAGTGGTTCGGTCACAGTGACCTACATCCACTCTCTAGATCTCCTCCAAAATCAACTATCTTTCTTTTGGCATATCAGGCCAAAGTGAAGATGTCTCTCTCCTTAATGGTAATGGAGAAACCCAACACCACCTCCACCTTCTCTTTCCAGGGAAAAAAGGATGCCACTCCATCTCAGAAGCTACAAGAAAAAATTCTTTGAACACAAAACTTACATAAGTTCACAAAAGAATAAATTCACAAGTTAAAGCATAAGACACAAACACAAGGTGTATGAGAAATAAACAACCAAAAGTAGAGTGAAAAATTACCAACAAAATTATTTAATGTGAAAAGATGAGCGAGAACTCTCCGTCTTTCTCCTAAGCGAAGGTTTTTCTCTTAAGCCACCCTTGATTTTTTTGATGTTTAAGATATTTAGGGTAGACCTCCCAATGGGGTATTTATAGGGAGGAAGCTGAATAGAAGAAATTAATTTTGGAAAATATTAGTTTAATTGTACCATACGTTCCAACATTATACTGTGTGAGAGTTCATTTTATTAAGGTTAGGGGTAATCCAAGCAGCTACCATTATTCATACCACATGATCAAGGTTCGTAATGTACAAATAGTATAAAATAAAAAATAAACTCTATGTTTATTTATCCTCTTTGAACAAAACATATAATAAAAATAATTTTTGGAAAATTTTTAAAAAATTGAATCCCTCAAATTTAGGGATAAGATTAGGTAATTACCAAATTAAATCATACTATCAATTACCATCGTACTGTATAATCAATCAAATTAAACATTATTTGTAAATAATTAACTTAATCTTGGCTAAAATAATTAAAAGAATGGAGCATACAATATGACCATAATCGTCCTCCACGATCATCATAACTTTGTCAAATTGTAGGATTAATCAATTTAATTATGTCAGTTAAAAAAATAACAAAAATGAATAGTTATATAATATGATTATAATCACGTTGTATGATTAATACAATTTTGACAAATTTCAGAATTACTGACTTAATTATGAAGGCTGAAAAAATTATTAAAAAGGACTATCGTATAATACAATTTCCTGAAAAATTTTGGTTATAAATTTTTTTTTTATATTTTTTTATGCGTGTGTGTCAACTGTAATTCATCATTCATAGGCCAAATATATGAAGACAAAATTTAACATAAATACTAAGACTAATGACACAAAAATTTGAACTTGACTTAGGTCTTTTAGCATAACGTATTCCTTATAGTCTTTATAGCTCTTAGTTGAACATTCATTTGAAATCATTTACTATTCATGCTTTGTCAACCAGTCTTCATTAAGTTGCTTAACTATAGTTCTTGCATATGGAATACACCATAGCCTACACACACAATTGATCAATTAAAGTAATTGTTCAATCAGGAATATCTTTTATTATTAAAACGTAGAGTTTTATGTGAAGGCTCATGGGGTTACCAATCTCCTCCTTTATGATAATGGCAAATATTTTTTGTTAATTTTTTGGTGTATAATAAATAGCAGCAAAAATGAAATAACTCCCCCTTAATTTATACCTTAGATATATTTGAAAAAATATGTAAAGATACAGGAAGTATAGGATATGTGAAAGATGCAAAAGGTCAAAAAAGATGTAAAAGAAAGAACAAGAAGATGGGAACAAATAGTAATGTTCTCACCATTTTGACACATCAAAAAGGGTACATGGAATAGACAAGCAAATTAAGCACTTATGGCAATTTTTGAATTTGCAAACAACCAAATTTTCCAAAAATATTCTCAACACATATCCTTATTAAACAAGTAAATTTAGAATTCTTAATTAATGATAGTATGATATGTGTCATTATTTATTTTCTAATTACCCTTTCAAAACTTCTACTTATATGGAGCACTTTCATTTATTTATAGTTCATAACTTGTGTAAATGACATGAGTCAAGAATCAATTTTTTTTGAACATGTTTGTAATTAAAATATTCATAACTTATGTAAATGACATCAGTCAATTAACTGAATTTTTGGAACATGTTCGTAATTAAAATAAAGTGTTGCTTTTTTTTTTTGAATGAATAGAAAAGCAATTGCATGATTTAAGTGGATAGACAACTATTTTTATAGGTCACTTGATGTTAATCTAGAGAAGCACTAATTATTATTTTTTGAAACTTCCTCACTTTAGAAAAATATTTTAATTTGGATAGTTCCCCTCTTTGGGAATTTTTTTTATTTTGATAGTTCCCCATTTTGGAGATTTTTTATTTGGCTTTTTTCATAATTTGAACATCTCAACCTCATGATTATTGCCACTCAATTAGTTTTATAATTGGAAATGTCAGATATATCTACACTAATATTTATGCATAAGTTAATTTACTATAAAATGTTAAGAAATATTGAGTAAAGAAAGAGATGTGATTTACACAAGAAACTTTAACTCTAAATAGACATGCACTTCATCATAGACAAATTTTAGTATGTTTGAATGAGTTAATGATGCATACTTCAATGACATAGGTTTTAAGTTTTAATTAATGCTTACTTATAAAAGAAATGTTGAAAAGAAAATTTAAAAAAATTGCAACAATTTTAAATCCACAAATCACAAACTAGTAGAACACTAAATAAAGGGCATATCAGATGCTAACTAATCCAAATAACATAAAATACAAGAAAAAAATAGCTAAAAAATGTACAAACTATTTTAAATGTTGAATATGAAGTAGCACAAGCTGTAGTATAAGAGAAAAAAACATAAAGCTCGAAAGGTCCCTCGTCTAGTGGTGGAGGTCAAAAGATGCCACTAAGACTATGAAATTGAGCTTGAGACCAAGCTAAATCCTTTGTGTGCTATTGATGATATTATAATCGATGAGCTCTTTGGTTCTTAATGTGTCTATCAATCTTCAGCTCGAGTCATGCAAAATAATCTATCCATGCTTCCTAAGGGTACCAGTAATGAGTTAAAGGCTCTGTCTTCTTCAACTACAATTGTAACCTGAGTTGGTCACCACTTCTCACTACAGATGGTGTAAAGTAGTGGTTTGTGAAGTGAGAAGGAATATGGTCTAGCTCACCGTGATAGGAAAAGTTTCATTTGACCTCATGTAAATAGGCAATCATATGTCATAAGTCCAAACTATACTTCTTTTTGAGTTTTGGGATTTTGATTATGGTGAGTTTTTTAATGTAACAAATCAAAAGATCTATAATATTGAATTTAGTGTGAGTAATTTAGTAATAAGTAATAATAGTAAGGAGAAGTTTAATGTTGGTTTGTCACCCACTTTAGGAATAACATTATGCCTTAGAACATGTTGGATTAGATGGGAATTTAGCATAAGGCCACTAACTAGGGGTTGGTGTAGATGAAGGGTGAGTCTTTAATAATCATGTTGATGATAGACTAGTCATAGGTAGGTCATTAGTAAAAATATGGGATGATAAGCTAAATTTTGAGGCATGGAGGTAATCATGAATGTCAACATCAGTGATGAAAATTATCTTATCATATACTCAGGATTAGAGGACACCATGGTCAGAGTTTATGACAAGGTTGATGAAAAACTCAAAAAAGCAGTTCTAAATAGAATAGGTAGCCTAAAGAGATAAGAAATTAAAGGTTTGTCTTTCAAACAGATTATAAATAAGAATGGATAACTTATTCTCGATGAGTGGCTTTGAGTCAGTAATCTTGCATTCCTTATATTTCATGTAAGTAGCTTCCCCTTCCTTAGATTAGATGTGATTCTCTCACTTATTATTCTATTTTTTCATGACCATTTGAATTACTCTTGCACACATTAAAACTAAGGAAAAAATTTAGAGTGAAGAGGAAAGAAGGATTATTTGAGAAGAAAAGAGAAATGAGTGCAATTCATAGACTCTCTATTCGATCGTACATTATGAATAGCAGTTCATACAATGTGATTCGAATCATCCCAATGGTTAGCTAAGTGGATATATTTGATTGAATTAATTAATAATATAATTGACGAATCATCTAGTATAATTATATTTCCTAATAGTCATCTAAATGGTTATGTTGACTGAGTTAATCATATAGTATAATCAAAAAATTATACAATATGATTAAGCAACATTAATCATCCTAATATTCAGAATAACAATTAGTTTGGCTCGGTCAACTATTCCATTGTAAACATATAATATAGTATACTCATGAATCATCTGGTATGTTCTATTTAAGAGTGGATCATCAAGTCAATCATCCCAACTAGTTTTGATGGTATTAAATAATCCAATCATATAGTACGATAGGGATCATTTAGTTTGATTGTAGAAAATTTATTTTTGGCCCAAAGTAGAAAAATTGAAATTAGAAGAATAATAAAAGTATGCAAAAAATGATTGAAAAAATAAAGAACAAAATAAAATAAGGCAAAAATATGTGCATAAAAAAGAAGGCATACATAGAATAATGCAAAAAGAAGGAAAATCAAACACCTAAGCTTAGAGTTCTATCATCCTTAAGCATGTTCTAAGAGAACTAAACCTCTCAAAATTCATGACTATTATAAAGATGTCTATCAATTGATTTTTTATTTCAGTGAATTGAATATCAACACCTCCTTTTGAAACATGATTTCTAATAAAGTGAGTTGTCCATTTACATGTTTAATGCATGATTGTTGAATGGAATTCTTAGTTATGTAAATGGTACTAGTGTTATCACACATAATAGAAATCATACCTGCATATAGGCCAAAACATAGAAGTTGTTGCGACAATGTTACTAACATCAATGTATTTAGGTTCAACAGTTGGCAATATAACAAAATTTTGATTTCTACTAGACCAATAGACTAGTGAGTGTCCTACAAATTGATATGTTCCATAAATGCTTTTTCTATCAACTTTGCTTCCTATAATATCAAAATCAGAATATCCAACAAGATCAAAGGTTGTACTATCATGAGGGTATGAATTTCTTATATTTGGTGTCACAATTAAGTACGAAAAAGAATCCTTCTCATAGCTTTCAAAAGTGATTCCATTGGGTTAGCATGAGCACATGCACAAAGATAGGCAATCAACATGATATCAGGTTAACCAAAAATCAAGTAAAGTAAAGAGCCAGTCATTCAACAAAATTTTTTAAGTTCAATGATTTTACTTAAAAGGTCCTTATCTAACTGAGTGTTAGGGGTCATATGGATGTTGATTCGCTCACAACTTTCTAATCCAAACTCTTGGATCAACTCTCTCATGCACTTAGTTTATCTTAGAAATGTATCTTTTTGACCATGTATAACATCAAATCCCATGAAGAAAGTAAGCTCACTCATCAAGCTTATCTCAAATTACATGCTCATCAATCTTGAAAATTCTTTAAATAATAAAGAGTTAGTAAATTCAAATAATATATCATCAACATAAATTTGAACAAGAAGGATATTAAATTTTTATTGTTTAATAAAAAAAGTAGTGCTAATAGATCATTTAAAAAAAGAATTTTCTAAGAGAAAAGAGCTAAGTTTATCATACCAAGCACGAGGCACTTGTTTCAAACCATACAAGGCTTTTTTCAAATTGTAAACATAATTATGTTGCTTATTAAAGCTGAAAAGAACCTATCACAAGGTCCAAAACTAAATCTTAAACTTAAAAGGACTTTTAGTAGACTTTATGTGTTGTATTATGTAGTTAGGTTGTATTTAATCATGTTTAAGTATTATATAAGAGTTTTGGTTTGAAAAAATATGTGTTCATGTGTTAAATTGCATAAGTGTTAGTCAGGTACTTAGGCATTGCCATTCTAGTGCCTTGGCACTACATTCCATGATTTTTAGTGTTTGGAAAGAGAGAAGCTAGTGGTTAGGTACTAGTTTATGATGTCTTGGCACCGGACTGTGGTTCCACAACATTGGTCTGTGGTGCCTCAGTACTGCAAAAGGATGGTTCTAACTTATTTTTAGTTTTTTTAAAGTTTCTCCATAAGGGACTTATCCCTTGGAGTATATGTTTCTCCACCATCTGTTGCGGCATCCTCATCAATTTTTGGTATCATAGAGTAAGGTTTGGAGGCATGGAAAAAGTGCTTGCAAATAGTCCATATCAAATCTAAGCAAGGTTAGTTTTGTATTTCGGATTTTATGTAATTTATTTAATAGAATTATTAATTTCACTTGGAAACACATGCTAAATTCATGTGGTAGATAATTCTATAAATGTTTATGTTTTTCCCTACTAGTTGTCCCCACTTATAATGCCTAGCCTTTTCTTACCTAACTTAACTTCAAGCATCATAATTGAGTGACAACTTGAGTAAGGGAGAGTTTACTAAATAGCCTAATCTGATATAGAAATCTTACATAAAACTCAAAATCATATCCTTAAAGATCTTATGCTTATTTTTTAAAGTGTGCTTAATGTTTAATATTATCCACAAGTTTGTGTTTATTGAATGCTAGTCATTTTTAAAATTTCTGCATATCATTTGTGTTAAGGTTAGTTCACTTATTGCATATTTAAACCTTCCATTTGGAGTGACATGCTTACATTTTGTTAAATATCATGCCACCTAAATCAGTTAGTTTGGACCAACTATAAGACTAAACAAGTAGAGTAGATGAGATTTTCTTGAGAACTAAAGAGAAATTTACTATGATAGAAGACCTACTCATGAACCTCATCACAGAAATTCAAACATTGAGTAGTAGACATCAAACCCCACTAACTATTTCACAACCAGATGACTTAGAACCAATAAGAGAAGAGAATATTGAACTTCCTGAAGATAAATATCTTGCAAGAAGGCCAAACTTAAGGAACATAGTTACACAAGACCATCTTAGAATCCATGAAATATTACATGAACCTACAAAATAAGATAAGATAGAAGCCCCAATGTATGATGATGTTCATGACCCAATAAATTTTTAGATTGGTTAACAAAAGTGGATGATTTTTTGATTGGTATCTTATGGATGATTACCAGTGGATAAAATTTGCTAAAATGAAACTTGTATGTCATGCAAAAATTTATTGGAATAATAATCTAGCTAAGAAGAGAGATTCAGTAGAACCTTCATGACATGGGAGAAATGAAATAGATCTATAGGGGGTATTCATTATCCTAAAAATCATGATAAAAAGATCTAAGAATAATTGACTACTCTTAAACAAGGGGCTATGTTAGTAGTTAAATATATGTATACATTTAAGGACTTAATAGCTTAAACACAATGATCAAGAGTGACAAATAGGTGATAAATTTGTCATTGGACTAAGAAGAGATATTAGGAATGAGGTAGAGCATAATGGTCCCTAGACCTTAGAGGATGCCTTTCACTATGTTTTACTCATACAAAAGTATAAGAAACCTACATCCACATCCAAGCTGAAAGCTCAAGTATCTTCTAAATATCCACCCATATCTTAATCTCAAAAGTCAATCATTAAACCTAATTCATCTACATCGAACAACCCCGCAAAAATGAACCCCACTAAACCTACTTCTAAAAATTTGAAAGAGATAGTTTTCTTGAAGTAACATAAGAAGGGTCATATGCAAAATTAATGTAGAGTAAAAAATATGTTTCTAGCTGAATTGAAAGATTTATAGAAGAATAAGATTTTGAAGAGATACATGATGATACACCACTATCTGATGAAGAAGGGGAACAAATGATAGATAATCTAATATCCATTTTGAGATGTATGCTTTCTTCTAGAGAAGATGAAGACTGGAGAAGGAGGAATATTTTTTAATGTATATCCTATGTAAGGAGAAGAGATGTAAAGTAGTAATAGATGGAGAGAGTGCTTTAAATATTATATCAACTCATGCTATTATTAGAGCCAATCTTATAATTAAACCTCACCCAAAATCATTCTAAGTTAGTTGGGTAAATCACACATCTTTACCTATCACTAATAGATTCCTTATTCCAAATAAAATAGGTAGTTATAATGATCAAATTTTGGGTGCAATGTCCTTCCAATGAAAATAACTCATATCTTATTAGGAAGGCCATTGCTTTATGATGTGAATGTAATCCAATACGAGTATTAAAACACTTATGTATTCAAGCATAATAAGAAAATAATCATATTATTCTCCATAAAGCCTAATGATAAGAGATCAATTACACTACCATATAAAATTATTCCCACACCCCCTCATAAGAATAATTCTGAACTATAACTCAAAACCAATCAAGAGAAAAATGTGAATCTCCAGTTGATAGTCATATCTCCTTTTAGAAATACAGAGGATACTTTTAATATACATCATAATACTTGCAAATCTCCTAGAAAAAAATATTTAACATATGATCGAGAATTTTATGCAATTATTCAAACTCTTAAACACTAGAAGCATTATCTGTTACATAAAGAGTTTATTCTGAATACTGATCACCAAGCTTTAAAATTTATTAAATTCTAAGAGAAACTAAATTATAGATATGCTAAATGGGTCGAATACTTACAAAATTTTTTCTTTATGCTTAAACATAAACCTAGGATAGAAAATAATTCATGAGACACTCTATCCAAAGTATCTCTTACAGTTTCATCCTTTGAATTTTAAATCCTTAGATTTAAAACTTTAATAGAAGATTACAAACTTTGCCCTAATTTCTATATGATATACTTAAAACACAAATCTAAGACATAACTTTTGTTAGCTTCTTTATCAATCTAGAAAGATATCTTTGCTAAGGCAAGCAAGTATGTATTCCTGAAACATATCATACATCTTTATCTTTAAAATTCATCCTTAGGAAAAGATGATGAGCGCATAGTAGCCCAATATTGCACTTATCATCAAGCTAAAATTGTCAAACAATGGGTAAGTTTTTATACTTCATTATCATTTTCTTCTAAGTCATGGGAAGTCTTATCAATAGATTTATTATTAGGTTTAGTTAGAACACATTGTGGACATGATAGTATATTTATCATTGTAAATAAGTATTCTAAGATGACATATTTTATACATTGCTCAAAATTAAACAATGCATCTCACATAGCAAAATTGTTCTTTAAAAAAATTATCAGGTTGTACAGAGTCCCATCGATTATAATTTTGACAAAGATGTCAAATTTATATCATATTTCTGAAAAAAATATGGAACTTTAATAGGAACTCAACTAAAATTCTCCTCTGCATTTTATCCATAAATAGATGGATAGACAGAAGTATTCAATATTATATTATCAAATCTACTAAAATGTTTAGTTGGGAAAAATTTAGGAAATTAGAATTTAATATTTCCTATATCTAAATTTTTATATAATAGTTCCATATCTAAAACTACCCACAAATCACATTTCAAGATCGTTTATGAATATAATCTTAAGATGCCTATTAACTTAGCTAATACACCAACTCATGCATTTTATTTGCATGTGATTTTCATAGTCTTTATGAAGATAAATAAATAATTAGAAATATAAAATGCTAAGTATAGTAAATAAAAGAAAAAAGATAAAATTTTTAAGGAATATAAGGTAGGTGATTATGTATTTGTTTGTATCCATCCTGAGAGATTTTTTTTCCATCTAATATTAAAAATTACAAGTGAGAGCATGTGGGCCATTCAAAATTATTATGTAACTTGGTATTAATATTTATATTTTTGAATTGCCCCCTCATATGTTTATTAGCCCTACTTTCAATGTGAAAGATTTAATATCTTTTAAAGGACTTACATAATCTCCATATTTGCAAGAGAATATAAATTTTTTTTATATGTACTTATCCATCCAATATTCTTTAAGGTGGAGAAAATCATTACAGTTGAGACACCAACAAATGATAGTATTAGTTAGAGATTCTAAATTAGGTGAATAGAAAAACCATGAAATGAGGATACTTGGACAACTTTGGAAAAACTATAGAGCTTTTCCCCCAAACTTCTTGAAGACCTTCAAAATTTTAACTCTTCAAAGAAGAGTTCTTCGAGGCCCGAAAAAGTTAACGTAGCACATCGAATGAGGAAAATACCTATCACAAGATCCCAAACTAAAGTTTGAACTCAGGAAAACTTTTAACAAACTTTATGTGTTGTGGATTTATGTTTCATGTGTTGTATTATGTAGTAATGTTTGTATTAGATCATGTTTAAGTGTTGAATAAGATTTGTGATTAAAAATATATTAGTTCATGTATTAAATTATATAGGTGTTAATTGGGTGTCTAGACACTACCTTTTTGTTACTTTGGTGCTACATTCCATTATTTTTAGTATTTGGGGATAGAGAAGCTAGCTCCTAAGTGCTAGTTTATGGCACTTCAGTGTTGGACTATGGCACGATGATGCTAGTCTGCGGCACCTCGGTGCTACAAAATGAAGGTTCTAACTTTTTTTTAAAAATTTTTTGGTAGTTTTCTACCCAAAGGACATATCACCTAGAGTATTGTACTTTTAAAACACCATTTTTGACCAAATGAAGAATCTTTGGCTTGTATGTATAAAATTTGAGTAAAGCCCAATTGGTTGGAGATTAGTGGCCAACCATCCAAGGGATTCAATGAACCTTTGTTGAAACTCTACTTTGATGAGTAGAACTTCTTCATACCCCTTCCACTTTATTAAGAGAAAGATTCTATGGAGCATCTCTTTTTCCACCATCCACTATGACATCTTACTCTCTACAACCCATCCCCATCACATAATTAGAGTGTAATGAAATTTCAAATTTAGGTTGTTGTTTAACAAAAAAAACATTTTCTTCCATAACACCATTCAAAAAGATAGTTTTATTATTTATCTGAAATAATTCAAAACCTTAAAAATGAGCAAATGCAAGTAATAATCGAATAGCTTTTGGACAAGCAATAGTTGCAAAGGTTTTCCCAAAATCAATGCCTTCTATTTGATTAAAGCCATGAGCCTCAAGCTTTATTTCTAACAATAACTCCCAAGTCATTCATTTATTTTTGAAAACCCACCTTGTTCCAATCACACTAATTCTTCCTTCATTGCTTCAACCCAAAACTCATCTAAAAAAATGTCTCTTTATACTAGTGGATTTAGTCATGGAAATGAAGGTTGTATGACTTACCTTTTCTTTAAGGATATTCCTTGTCCTAACACCTATAGATTGATCTTCTATGATCAAATCTTGAGGATGACTCATTCTATATTTCCATTTTCTAGGTAGTTTCCCCTAGCTTTCTCATTTTCTTCCAAACTTAGATTTTAACTTTACACCCTATATCATTCTCATCTACATGTTCTTTAGAGAGAGAAGGGATAGTAATTTCATCAAAAATAACATAGATTGATTCCTCTACCAACAAGGTTCTTTTATTGAATAATCTATAGGCTTTACATATAGAAGAGTGTCCTAGAAAGATCCATTCATTAGACTTAGAATCATATTTTTATTAAGTTATTCATCCCATTATACAAAGCATTTACACCTTAAAACATGCAAATGCATTAAGTTCAATGTCTTACCTTTCAAAAGCTCATTAGGAGTTTTATTTAGCTTGGGTCTACTGTTAACTCAATTCTGAATATAATAAGTTATGTTAACTGCCTTAGCCTAAAAATATCTAAGAAGCTTATATTCACTAAGCATGGATATAGGGACTTTTATGAGTGTTCTATTTTTTCATTGAACTATTCCATTTTACTGTGGAATCTTAGGGACTAAAAATTTATGCTTTATCCCTTTCTAATAATCAAAGCTTTAAATTTATCATTATTAAATTCACCACCATGATCACTATAAATAGAAGCAATGCAACAACTAGTTTTTCATTAAATCTAAATAACAAAGATCTTAAATTAAGAAAATGATTCATTTTTATTTTTCAAAAATGTCATTGAACTAAATTTGGTAATATAATTAACAATAAAAATTCATATGGCTTTCCCCCCAAACTTGCGGTTATTGGTCCAAATAAATCCACATAAAGAAATTGTAAAGGTCATGAAGATATAGTTCCTGATGTGGATTTTAAAAAAAAGATTTAGTATGCTTACCAACATACAATCATTACATAAATGATCATCAAAAAAATTTATTCTAGCTATACCTCTAATAAAATTAGCTCATCTAATCTTCTTATGTGTATGCATGCTAGTGTGACACAGTCTCTTATGTGATAGCCAACACTCATCTAATGTGAACTTTAATTAGTCGATCAACAAATGACTTAAGTTATCAAGATCAATCATGTAAATATTATTAGTCCAAACACCTCCTAAAATAATTTTTCCATTTAAATCAAATAGAAATTTATCTTTTAAAAATTTAACATTAAAGCCCTTATCACATAACTGGCTAATGTTAAGTAGATTGTGTTTCAAACCATCAACAAAAAGGATCTTTTCAATGGATAATAAATTTTTAATATCAATAGAACCTGACTCTTGTATAGTTGTGTTTTCTTTAAGAGTAATCTTTCCATTGGCTTTGAATTCCAAAGAGATGAATTTGCTTTTGTCTCCAGTCATATGTCTTGAGCATTCACATGCCTCCAGCAACCTTTGAGTGAAGGCATATCAACAAAATAAATTTAAGATAACATTTTGGGAATCTAAACTTGCCTGGGTTCCCTGTATATAGAAGTAAGATATTTCTGAAATGGTTTTGGAATCTATACTTATTCTAGGATTGAATATGATTGATACATGCATAGATGAGCAATGAGGCAAAACATACCATACTGAAAGTAATACATTTTAGGGAATGAATGCATGATTTTTTTAGTTTTTAATTTTTTATTTTTGGATGGATGTGTTCTTTTTGTAACTTTCAACTTCTTTTTTCAAATTTGCATTTGTACATTCAAGCAAGCAAATTTTCTTATATAGATCATGTTTCTTTTTGTAGTTTTTCTTGTTTCAAGCTCATTGTACTCAGTTTTCAATTTTTTTATAATCATCTAATAACATGCTATAAATTTTTTGAAGGAAGATAAATTTTTCTTTAAAGATGAATTTTTAGAATTTTGAATGCATCAAGTAATTCCTCATAAAAGTTAAAACGTTCATTGTAATTAAGATTATTCACTCGTTTGTCATCCAAATTATAAGAATCTCCTTTTGACATAAAATAAAGGTTTGTGGTTTCTTCTACGCCTTTTATAAAGAGTTTGGATTAGAGTGATAGAGTTAGCATGTTGAGTCCTCCTCTTTCCCTTTTTTGCATTGCCTTTTTCTTCTTTTTGTCATTCTTTTTATAATTTTTTAGCAGAATACATTCCCACTTGATGTGACTTGGTTGTTATTGTTTATAGAGAATTAGATTAGTAACCTTTCAGGAGTTTTTTATTTTACCTTTTCCTTTTCTTTCATTAAATATCTTATAAAAATTTTGAACTTCTTAGTCATAAGTACAATGTCATTCTCATTAGTGTTGCTATCTACTTCACTACAATCAAAAGTATTTGCTTTAAGTGCAATGGTCTTCTCTTTTTTCTATCACGTACATCAATATTTCTTTTCAAAATTTTTTTTCTTAAGTAATAAGAGATCTAAGCAAGTGATCAATATACTAAATAGATAAATCTTTAGATTTAGAGATAGCAGAAACCTTGGCATGCCAATATTTTAGGTAGGCAACGCAAAAGCTTGTTAACCATTTCAGCAATATTAACTACCCTTCCTAAAGCATGGAATGAAATAATAATTTTAGTGAAATGTGTGTACATGTTAGAAATAAAATCATGAGATAGCATATGAAAAAGTTCATAATCATGCAAGAGCATTTTGCTTCAAGGTTATTTAACTTTATTAGTGCCTTCAAATGTAACACACAATTTTTTCTAAATTTTTGTGTTAGTTTTATAAGTGAAAACATGCATGTAATCTTTAAAGTTTGAAGTATAGGAAAATCAATTTAAACATTTTGAATTCAATTTGGCTAATTTCCTTTCTTCAACTAAAAATGAATTTAAAAGCAATTTAATTAATTTTTCATTAACAATATTGTATGGAGGTGAATAATCAACTTCAATCATATTTCACATATGACAATCAATTGATTAAGTAAAAGATGATATATGAATTTTATAGAAATCAAATGGAATATCATCAAAGAATAGCAGTCGAGTAATAGAGTACCATTTCAGGGTGTTCCAATTTCTTAGAAATGCCATTGACGGATGTACTTATAGTTTTAAATCAGAAATTAATCAACCCACTCTTATACCAATTGCTAGGGGGTTTGGGGCATTGAATTGGTTTTCTTTTCAAAAATTTCTTTAATAAAAATAAATATTCAATGTTTAGAGAGAGAAAAAGGGAGACTTAATAAGATAAAACCAATGATTCAATAACCAAGAGTAGCAAAAAAAAAGTCAAAAATAAAATGAAAATGGACATAAGAATTAGAGTGGTTTGGTAAAATTGACCTATGTCCACTCTCCAAATCTCCTCCAAAACCAACTATCTCTCATTTAGTGAACAAGTCAAAGCAGAGATGCCTCTCTCTATAATGGGTAATAAAGACACCCTAATTGTACTACCCCTTTTCCTTCCAAGGTAAGAAGGATGCTACCCTATCTCAAAACGTACAAAGAAAACATCTTCTAATAAAAAGTCTACATATGTTCTCACAAGAACATATTATTAAGTTAAAACATAAGATATAAAGGCAAGATAGATAATAAATAAAAAACTAAAAGGAAAGTACAATACTATCAATAAAATTCCTTGAAGTAAAAAGAAGAGAGAACTCTCCACTTTTTTTTTCTATACAAAGCACTATTCCTTAAGTCCCCTTTGATTTTTCTCACATTAAGAATATTGAAGTTAAACCCAACAAAAATGGTACTTACATAGAGACGAAGCTAAATAGAAAAAAAATTTTTTTTAAATCATTAGTCCAATTGTACTATATGATCTAACATCATACTATATGATCAGTTCACTTTATTAAGGTTAGCTGTTCGGGATGATACAATTGTCGAAGCAACCACCACTATTCATACAACATGATCAAGGATCTTAATATATGAAGAGTACAAAATGAATATTAGATGTCTATTTGTTCATCCTATAATAATGAAATGTATATAATACAAACAATTTAAGAAAAAAATTCTCAAAAATTAAATCCCTTAAGTTTAGGATCAAACAAAGGTAATTACTAACATAAATTATAATGTATGATTACCATTGTACTACAAAATCAATTAAATTAAGCATACTTTATATTTAACTGACTTAATCCTAGTGACTAAAACTTAACAAGAATGGATTTCACAATACGACTATAATCATCTTGCATGATTAGTTCAATTTATGCAAATTTTAGGATTAACCAACTTAATTATGTTAGCTAAAAAATTAACAAAAAGAATATTCGTACAATACAACTATAACAACTCTATATGATTAATATAATAATGGAAAATTTTATGGTTAACCAATTTATTTATGTTAACTAAAAAAATTAAACAAGAAGGACCATCGTATAGTATAATTTAGATCATACAGTATGATTTCTTCAAAAATTTTAATTATTAAATTTTATTTTTTTATTCCCTCGTGCATGTGTGAGTTGGTTGAAATGGTAATGCCATCATTAGAATGATATTGGGTAGAGGGATTTGTCTTAGTTAGTTGATTTAATATCCTAAACAGGTTGTCCATTATAATTATAAATAAAGTAAGAGATAAAGGATCACCTTGCTTTTGTTTTCTGTTAGATTTGAAAAACCATGCTTTAGCTCCATTGATTAGGATTGAGCAATAATTGTTAGTGATGATATTCATGATGAGGGCTATAGAGCGATCAATAAATTTTTTGGCATGAAGAACCTATTGAATGATGTTCCAATTTATAATGTCAAAGGCATTATAAAATCAAATTTGATGATAGGATTACATCCCCTACATCTAATATTGAGGTTTCTTAGAAGCTCCTAGGCTAGTAGCACATTCTCGCAAATATTTCTATCCTTGAAGAAAGCACCTGGATTGAGTGATATGATTTTGGGAGTAAATGTTATGATCTATTATAAATGATCTTACTAATGAATTTATTGATAGTTGTGGTAAGTTGAATTTGTCTAAATAGTTCCCATTTAGTTAGTAAGCTTTGTTTGGGTATAAGAAAGATGGTAGAGGAGGAGAAGAATTTTGGCATGATTTCACCATTAAAGAATTCTTGAATTGCACTAACTACTTCAATACCAACAATGCTCCAAGAAGCTTAATAAAAGCCTACATTAAAGCCATTCAGACCTGCTACTTTATCTTTTAAGAGGTAGATCATAATTGATTTTATTTCCTCCACATCTGGAATTTTGCTAATGTCAATTACACTTGAACGAATGTCACCAACGAAGCTTGGATTCTCCTGAATTCAATTGAGGTTATTGTTGGGTGATAGTGACTTTTTATAAAAGGATACAATTGAGTATTGTATAGCCTTTTGGACTATGATCCTTTGATCTTTAAAGTCCTTAATTTTAATGATAATTTTCTCTCTCTCCACTTCTTCACTGAAACATGAAAAACTTTGTGTTGCGATCTCCTTCCAAAAAAAATCCTCCCTACTATTTTTTGGGTCCATAGAAGCTCTTCTATTTTCTATTTTTGCTCCAACTCACTCAATGAGCACTTAAGTCTATAGTCAATCTCTTCACGTAAGTTAAGTGCTAACTGCTCTTCCATGCTATTCACTTCCCTCTTAGTTAAGGAATTTTGAGTTTGTAAGTGCAAAAACATTTATTTATTCCATTTCTTTAATTTAATAGCTGCTTTATGTTGTAATTGGATTTTAAGAGCAAAATTGTTTTAAAATTGAGAGTTAGATACTTTCAGATTCTTCTTTCTTGTTCTCTTGTTGGGTTGTACTTGCCCGTTAAGAAAAGTATGTGTTGGGTTTTACTTACCCATTAAGGAGAGTACGTGTTGGGATGCACTTGCTTGTGAAGGACAATATGAGAGATTTGTTGTAATATTGACTTTGTTATAATGAATTCCTAGCTTGGGTGGCTCGGCGTGGACGTAGGCCAATTTTGGCGTTTGGCGGAACAACTTAAAAATCTGTGTTCTCTTTCTTTACTTTTCTGCTATTATTTTTTTATTTTTCAATGCACTAAAGCATTATTATTAAGTAAGTTTTTTTTAAATTTATTTTAAAATCCAATTCCAAGAACCCCGCACCCAAACTCTTGAGTATAGCCAAGTAACATTTTCATCTTAACATTATTTTGGCTAAAATTTTTAATGCATTTTTTGTAATAAAATGTGTGAATTGCATTCAAAATATTTTCATATAATATTCCATTATTTTTCATATTTTAAAAATTCATTAATTTGAATTTTTGAATTCAAATTTCTTCATTCAAGTAACAATTTTCATCTTAACATTATTTTGGCAAAACTTTTTAATGCACTTTGTGTAATAAAATGTGTGAATTGCATTCAAAATATTTTCATATAATATTCCCTTACTTTTCATATTTTAAAATTTCATTTATTTGAATTTTTTACTTCAAATTTCTTCATTCATGTCGTAATTATTTCGTCATGTTTTATGTTAGTTGTTGACTACCAATCACAACCTCCAGTTTCACATCCAGACTTGGGACTGGTAAAATTACTGTAGAATGTTATAAGATGGTGGTATGACTTCCAATGATTTATGGTGCAGAATGTTGGCCAAAAAAAGAGAAGCATAAGACTAAGTTAAGTGCTGCTGAGATAAGGATGCTCAGGTGGATGAGTGGCTTTACTCCTAGAAATAAAATGTGAAATGAGTATGTTCAAAAAAAAGTTGGAATAGCTCCAGTGGAAAATAAGATTAGAGACAGTCTCTATAGATGGTTTGGCCACATAAAGCGTCGACCATCCAACGACTCGGTTAGGAAAGTAGATGCATTAGATTTGCTTTATGTTAAGAAAGGTAAAGATAGACCTAAAAATATTTGGTTAAGATGTATAAAAATGACCTTAGTATACTTGAATTAAATAATAATTTGACACATAATAGGACATAATTGAGAAGAAGGATTCATGTAGCCGACCCCACATAGTGGGATAGAGGCTTGTTGTTGTTGTTTTCAAATTTCGTCATTCATGACATACTATTTCCAAATTAAATAAAATATTTTATAAAACATTTTGAATAACTCAAGCATGGTTTATTATAATTATTTAAATCTTAATTATTTTATTACAAGTTAATTTAAATTCAAAATTTAAATCAACCCTCTTCTTCAAAATAATTCTTTTTAATTAAATCCATTTTAGAAAATTATTTGGGGTCGATAACTTCAATTCATATTTAAATAAATTTATATATTATTTAAACATTTAAAAAGTATATAATATAACCAACTTGTTTCCTAATTGATTCATTGCATTAATTTAAGAATTTCTTATTTATGGAGACTCTCTTGGCCAAATTTCTTAAGTGATTTTCTAAGGATTTATTTTACTCAAAATCTCCATCATTCATTTATCTTCCATGGACCTCCCTTGGCCAAAATATTCATAAGATCTTCCCTCTTACTAAAGCCATGAATCCCATTCAAAATACTTCCATATTGCCTTGATTCAATTTTACAATGGAGCCTCTTGAATATCTTTTTGGCTGATCCAATATCCCTTGGATTTGAAATTCAAATTATTGCTCAATCAATTTCTCACTCACTATATCATGCCTTGGCTTACCCTAGACTCATCCCTCTTCTATTTTAGAGCCTTGTTTCAACTTGAAAAAGGTTCCCAATATATACTATTTACTATTGCTCTCCTGCTCAACTTCTCCACTTTGGCTTATCTTTGCTTGCAAGCAAAATTTTGTGAGTTCTTTGGATTAGCTGAGCTAAAAAGCTAAGTTTTTTATATTATCTTGATCTTTTCTTGGCTTTGAGTTATATAAGATTAATTCAATTTATTTTATGCCAAATCACTTCGTAATCCTTTAGTTTTATGTTTGGCCAAAAGCTAACAAAAGAGAATTGAATTATTGTGTGTTTAATCATTTTACAATCCATTATTTATGTGTTTGGCCAAAAGTTCACACAAAGACTATTAATTTTATAGTACTTAATCATTTGAATATCTTTTGTTTATCACCTTAGATTAAAGCTTTTAATTGGTTAGTTAAGCTTGATTGTACTTAACCTTACATCTCACTTAGTTATCCACTTGGATGTTATTTTTAAATTAATTTGTGCTTGTGGTTCACTTAATTTTAATTGATTTACATAAATGTTATGTTATAGCTTTTTGAGGTATCATTCCAATCTTTATTCAAGTGATTGTTTAGTTATCCAAATTACAAATTCACTTATCCTTTGAATAAAAGTTATTTTATGTGAAAAAAATTCAAGTTCAAGTTCTTTTATTTAACATTGTATATTAAGTTGATTCATATTCCATTTAAGTTTGCATTTCAAAGTAATATTAGAAAATCATTAAAAACTTTTTAAAGATCATTCAAAGCAACATTAAGTTTCTTACTTGTATTTAACTCTTGATTGAAGATCTTATTTCAAGTTTAATTTAAAATTAAAGTGAGTTCTCTTTCATTCATATTCACTTGCCTTAATATTGTTATAGTTTAGGTTGTGAGTTGAAAAATCCTTTAAAATGGAGAGTTAGATATTTGCATCTTTTTTTTTCTTTATCTTGATTTGTGTTGGGGTTGTACTTGCCAGTGTAGAAAAGTATAGTGTTGGGTTATACTTGCCCGTGAAGGAGTGTAAGGGAGATATGTTGTAATCTCATTTTTATTTCATGAATTTCTAGCTTGGGTTACTAGGCGTGGATGTAGGCTAGTTTTTGGGGTTTGGCTGAACCGAGCAAAAATTTCTATGTTCTCTTTTTACTTTTCATGCACCTATACTTTTCTTTATTACTGCTTATACTTATTGTGGAAAAATCAAGAAAATTTACTTGTAATTGATTTTTATACAAAGTAATCAAATTATGTTTTAATTAGAAAATATTTTTAAATACCCAATTCACCCCCTTACCCTCGCCCGCCCCTTAGGAGTACTACCATCATAATGATCAGGCAATACATGTTTCCCTTTTAACTATTGTCTAATAAGTCTTGGAGAGTAGATAGTGTCTTCAAAATTTGCAACAAATTCAACATTAGTAATAATATTTTTCTATCTATTGAATCAACTGTTGATTGATTTTAAAGATCTCATTTAAAGTGGAATCTCACATGCAAGTTTCCCCAATTCTAGAATTTTATGGAATAAGTAGTGGGGGAATGTTGACTTTGTAGTATGGTTCCTCATTATGTAAATCATATTCTAACATTAACACCTGCTATTGTATCTATCAAAGATCCTAATCATAATAAGCTTGTTGATCAGGATCATGAGAGGTAATTGCTTAACTTCCTTATTCCCTTTTTATTGTTGATTTGCTAAACATACTTCCAAATTATGATTGAATCTCTTGTATGTATTATAGTATTTAGGGAGGCTTTCAAGCACAAGTTTCAGACAATACTTATTCTTTTGAGATACAATCCAAACATTCTTGCTAAAATGGGAGGTGACATCAAACTCTATAAGTACTCTTGTCACTGATGGTTTGGAAAGATTTTAGTTAGGAGCTCCATTCTTAACGGTCTATCATTAACTATAACAATGGAGAAACGAAGTTGCATGTTGAAATAATGGACTTTCAAGCCTAGAAGCTAAACCCAGAGAAGATTCACAGGGGATTGAGCTTCTAGAATGAAGTGGTCAATTTTAAGATGCTAAGAGGGAGTAATAAATGCATTTGGTAAAGACCCATGCATAATCATCCTTATTAGATAGTCTAATAAGAAAGTGTATGTGGTCTTGGAAACCAACAAAATAGGAGCCACATAGCTTAAATTTGTTAAAGGAGGCCCTTGCCTCAGCTAAAGAAATTCTCTTACAACACATTTGTCAATAAGAGTAAAATTGAAAGGGTTAGCTAGAGCATTAATCTCTTCATCATTAAAGTAAATAGCTAGTTTTCCTTATTCTTAGAATGTTGCTTAATGAAAGCTAGGCTTCAGTCGTAACCCATAGACATAATGCTCTTTTTGTCATAACATTGGCATATTAACCTTCCAAATGTCTCTTATAAGTTTTATGATGAGAATAAATGTGGTCATCAAAAGGTTGGTGGATCACATCAATAAGTCAAAAAGCATGATCTAATGTCAATCCATCAAAAATAATATGGGACCTTTGTTGATGTATGTACAAATGTACAGGTGATCTAGGATAACCTTCACAATGAGTCATCATCAAAACAAGAACAAATCTACAGGAGAGTGCTACTCGATAATTAACACTCACCACATATATAATGGACTGAAGGATAAGCTCGAAGAATGATGTATGGAGACTAGCTACATACTCAAACTCTATCATGGTTTGTGAGTGACCAAGGAAGACTACACTAACGCAAATGACTAAGGTTCAATGATCCTTATAGAGCCTACCCATTAGCCACATCAAAAGATGTAGCAGGTTGCCCATGCCAACGGGCTATGGAGTTCACTACTCAATCAAAGAACACTAGCCTCACGTTGGTAAGTCTCTATCTATACTCGATTTATCTTACATATACTTACCACATGTAGCTACTGCCACTTATTATTATAAAAAAATTGCCATTTAAAAAACAAAAAATACTTTTTTCCTTTCTCTCTCCTCTTTTTAGATGTCATAGCTCTCACTTAATGTACTAAACTTTGGTGGAATTATAAAATTGGAGATAATTGTTAACTTTGTTTACTTTCTTGTTGATATAACATTTTGTAACTTTCTTTAAATATCTCATAAAGATTTGCATCACTTCGTAGAAAAATTTGGATTCAACATTCTTTTAGGTGTGGTGAGCATGGATGAGGATGGGCACTAAGAGTAAGATACCAAGCTAAGCAAGCCCCTCAATGCAAAATCTCTCAATTCATATGGAGTAGAACACTTATCAAATCACTACACAACAAGACTTAAGAGATACAAAATAAAAAAATCACTTGCTTATTGGAGGTGGTTATAGAAAAAATTGATCAAAAATAATAAAGGAAAAGAAAAAGGAGGGATCCTTGGGATTGATAACATTTTAGGCTTATTGGGTGAGTAGATAAACATAGAGAAAGTAAGTGAGACTAACCAATGCTTTCTATACAAAGATCATGAAGGCTTACCCCCAACATATGATCAAAATTTCACATTTTGAATCATATAAAGGCAGAATAGACCCTATTTTTCATATAGCATACTTTGAGTTAACAACATTGCGTATGATTTGGATGATGAAATGAAGTACACATTTTTCACCACTTTTAAAGAGTTGGCCCTTAGGTGGTTCTCGCATCTCCCAGTAGGGGTAATAGCCTCATTTGTAGATTTCAAAATGGTGTCCACTACACAATTTGTCAATACTAAGAAGCCTTTGAAGAGTTCTCAAGCTCTTCTCCAAATGAGAGAAGAGTCTGGTGAGTCCATAAGTAAGTTTATCACTCACTTTTAATAAGAAAAATTGAAGATTAAATATCTAAAAATTGTGGTGGCCCAAGCCACACTAACTAAACTCCTAAGAGAGGGGATCTTCAATTATACCCTTAGACTTCAATAGCCCAAAATACTCACTGAATTACTTAAGCTAGTAAATAATTATGTAAACATTAAAGAGTATAATAGGGTAATCTAACCAGTGCCACTAGCTCACACAAAGGACTTGATGAAGAGGTCATCTTTAGAGCAATCACCTAGCGAAAGGATTCAAGCATGAAGATTAGCTAAGAGAAGGTGACTTAAGATTCTTACACTTATGTTAGATTTTAGAAGCCTAGTTACTCACTATCAAAGAGCTGACTAGTCACAACCCACCCTTGTAGCTCTTTTGAGTGTATTGATGGTCAAGTTAGTAAAATCCATCCACAATAAAGACTAATCTAATTTCCACCATCCATGAAGGTTGACAGGGTCCACGATCGATTTAGATATTGCATGCATCACCATGACCATGGGCATGACACTAAGGAATGCAGTCATATGAGGAGAATATTTGATGAGCTAATAAAAGGCGAGAAGCTCAAAAAATTCACTAAGTGGAAGGTTAAAGAAGTCATAGAAAAAGTAATAAGTCCACCCCAATGCACATGATCCATATCATAAGAGTTGTATCTGCTATCTTCAAGGGTGCAGGAGAGAATCCTGGAGGAGAGAAAGCCTCAAATGACTATGGTTTAGAGACATGAACATGGAAGCCATGGCATGTGTGTCACTTAGCTTTATAGTTTATGTATGTTTTTTTAGAAAGATAAATCTGCCATTGAAAATTAGTATAATGATGTCATTGTCATGAAACTAATCGCTAATTATCTAATTGGGAGTATACTGATCAATACAGGGAGCTTGGTCAACATCATCTTCAAATTAATCTTTAACAAAATGGAGTTGGCGAGTTCTAAGTTCACCCCTACTAGAGGATTTCTAATTAGCTTCCTAAGCAAAATAAGAGAAATGAAGGGGGCGATTACTCTCCTTGCGACCTTGGGGAAAGGCGAGAAATTATTCACAATAATGGCTGACTTTGTCATTGTATATGCATCTGCCACCTATAACACCATCTTTGATTGACCACTGCTTAACACATTTAGGGTAATGGTCTTAACATATCATGTAGTCATTAAGGTCCTTGCATAAGGCAAGGAGATCTCTATCCGAGAAAATTTGAATAGATCTAAGACTTACTACTTGAGAGTCATAGGTCGGTCTATTGGAAAAGATGAAGTTTTAAAATTGGTTTTCACACAAATTGTAGTCTACATTATTGAAACAATAGACAAGATTCCTATTGTGTAAGAGCCCAAGTGAGTCCTAATAGTTAGCTTGAATTTCTTCCCCAAACAAAAGGAAGCACTTATCCAAACTCTCCTAGATGAACTAGAGGTATTCACCTGGAATGCAATAGAATTATGAATATTAATATAAATATTATTTTGATCATCTCAATGTCGATAAAAATGCTCGAACAATAAAGTAAAAAAATGAGGAAGACTGTAGCACTACTTACCAAGCACATTAAGGAGGAAGTTGCCAAGCTACTAGAAGCCAACTTTATGAAAGAAGTTCAATAATTATAATAGGTGTCAAATGTAGTAGTCATGCAGAAGCAAGTGGAAAATGGAGAATGTGCATTGACTTGAGTAATTTAAACTTGGCATGTCTAAAGGAAGAATGCCCTCTACCTCGAATTGATGCCCATGTTGGTGTAGTAGATGGTTATTTGGTAATGAGCTTCCTGGATAGTTTTTAATGGTACCATCAAATAAAAAATGCACCCAATTGACTTAGAAAAGACACCTTTTATTATCAAGGAAGGACTTATATTTCTATAGAGTAATTCCCTTCGAGCTCAAGAATGCAAGGGCGATCTACTTGAGGATAGTAGACTAAGTATTCAATGAGAAAAAAGAGAAAAATATGGAGATTTATGCCGATGACTTGCTAGTTAAAACTAAATCACCCACTTGACTCATTCATAATCTAAAAAAGATATTCACCACTTTGAAGAAATACAACATATGCCTTAATTTTTTGAAGTGCACTTTCAGTGTGGGATTAGCCAAATTCTTCAGATTATTAATCACCTATGATGACATAATTTTTGTGTTATATGTATTATGACTACAAATTTTTTTATTAAGGCTTGGGTATGCATTTTCATATATACAATGACATGTAGTTATAATTTGTTCATGGGCCAAATCAATATAAGATGGCACACTTTCCCTAAAAGGATGATCATCTAAATAGGTTATATGTCCCAACGAATGATAAACAATATGCTTGCATGGTTCATAAAGTCTAATTATTTATAGTTGTTTCTAAGTTATGCGTGTATAGATAATTAAAGACACCATATTCATTTTAGAAATTTCTTATTTAGATAATCAAATTTGTCATTAAGGAATAAATATATTATCTCAAAATATAAATATGTTATCCTGTAATGGATTTAATTACTTTAATAAGGACTCTTAAGGCTAATGGGTCTTTTACTATTCCAGAGATTTTTCTCTTGAACTACATGAAAATGTAAGACAATGTTTATTTTATATCAAGTTTAAAGTTCCTTACAGGGGCAAGCCTCTATAGTTAATTACATCTTACGAATGAGGGATCTCTTCGTAGGAATACTCTCAATCAAATAAATAGACTATTATTTCAATGGATTTCAAAACTTATCTTAAAAAGATGCTTAATTAGAAATTCAATAAGAAACACTTTCAAAGGGGAAAGAGTTCTTTTTGAGACCAATTGGGATTAAGTTGGAAATGCCAACATAAACTGGGATGCCTAGTAAGCATTTCAACTAACCTACCATTGGGCTTTATAATTTTGAGATTGAACTTAGTAGGGTTTGAATTGACATTTTATTAGAAATCTAGAACTCAGATTCTAGCAACAGAAGACTGTCGAGATACCTAGAGTTGGAGACTTATTCCTTGAAGGATGCTTGAAAACCTAATTTTATAAATTCTTTTGATATAAATCAATGGCTCAACCTAATGTAATTTATGGGAATTATGGGTTTTTTCTCTCATTTGAGAAAATGAACCTATCCCTGACTCTTATAGATTTATCACCTGCCTAAAACGTTTGTCAGCTAACACCACCTACACACTTTTTACATTCATGAGTTCAGTCTTCATGTTATGCAAGATTCTTTGGTTGTATATTCTATGAATAAATCTAAGAACCTAAACTCACTCCCTAACCCTAAGATAACTTTGGGAATGATATGCACCTAACTAATGCAACAAATTTTATTTTTTTATATTTTTGTCTCACAACTTATTTTAAGTCCAGGGTATGCAATTCATGCCTACAATGATATGCAGTTAGAAGCATTCATGGGCTAAGTTAGAAAGAGAAGGAAAACTCCCACAAAGAAAGGTGGTCATCTTGAATGGCTAGATGTCCCCTTATGTGTAATGAGTAAAGAGCCTAATTCAAGGAGAATGAACAATATGCTATCATGTATTACAAAAGATAAATGTTTTTACTTTATTTTAAGTTGTTTCTAGAGCTTTAATAAATGTGAGATTATGAGTTTTTATTTTTATGTTCAATTTGTTTAGATTTAGGTAGGGTAAAAATTTTAATTTTCTTATGAGCCTAACATTCCAAGCATTTCATCACAAAAAATACCACATAAAGAAACCTACAAAATCATGTTATTTCTATTGTACACCTAAATTAACCAAACAAATATAATTAAAATAGCCCAATGCAGCTGGGTACTACTGTACATCCTAGAAGAAAGAGAAAAATGGGCAGCTGAGCTCTGTCTTTATATAGCCTAGGCTAGAATAAAAACTTTTATCTATGGGGTCTTCTTCTAGGATCATTGCCTTCTTTGGGGACCTCCACGGGCTTCTCAAGGGATCACTAAGACCATGCACTAGTAGGGTCAGCTCCTATTATTCCTAGACCTGATAGATCTTAACCTAATTCTAGGCTCAAATTATAGTAAAATTTTCAATAATAAATTTTTGAACCTTACAAAATAAGCATTATGAAATAAACACACACATCAATAATTATAATGCTAAAATATAGGCTTAGCATTATTTACTTGTCAAGCCCACCTATCCTATTAGGCTATTCTTAGGGATTTATACAAACATGCAAGAAAATAACATTTATATATTTTCTATTATGATAGTCTTTTTGAGCACAGCCCCCTACAAAAAATAGTGGTAGTTTAAGAAGGAATGTCCTACCATCCATTCTAACAATAAATATTCATAGTCATCTAATCTAAAATATTACGGCATAAAATAATAAAGTACTTCATATTACATCACAAAATATCATAGAACATCGACCAAACCTAAGTCTAGGGTTGGTGACCTAATAATCTGGCGTGCATGAAAATGTTCTTGTGTAGTATGACTGTACTAGGCATTTTAATTTCAAGTTTTGATTTGGTTTTCAAAGTTTATTTACTTTACTAATAGGTAGTTTCACTTTAAGTGACTTAATTGATTTATAAATTTATTTTTATTTTTTGTTTGCTTTTAAATTAAAGTAGAATTTAGTTTTAAAGAATGAAGAATGAAATAAGTCCTACTTTGGGTGAAACTCATTCTATTCATCATCCTAAATCATAATAGAATAGACTTTGATCCATTATAGAAGGTCAAGTTAATATCCTAAATATCTTAATTAGCTTCTTTTAAATTCATTTAAGTGTTTAATTTTAATTTGTGTTTTATTTGAATAATATTTTAGTTTTTCTTAAAGTTTAGAGTTTGTATAATATAACCTTATTAAGATTTGAAGATTTCATTCTTATTTCATTTCTTTTCTTTGATTAATGTTTCTTTCATTTGGTTTATTAAAATTTAAGATGTTCTTTTAATTCTTGATTATAAAATGATTTCATTCATTTATATTTTATGTTATATATTTTTATAACTTGGCTTTATATTTAATCTTAAGTTTCCTTTCATTTAATTAAATCTTTATTTTATTTGATTATACTTATTCATTTCATTAATGTTTATGAATTTGGATGAGTTAACTTGATTAGATAACCTTGATTATTTTAAGTTTTGATTACCTAATTTATTTGAATTTTAATTAATTTTATTTATTTATTTCATTAATATTTATGATTATTAGTGTTTATGTTCATTAGCTTGAATGAATGTATTTAATTCTTTTAAGTTGATATTGTAATTCAAGCGTAGTTTAAAAGGTTTTGATTTCATCATTTAAATTACTTATTATGTTTTCATTTTAGAACTTAAGACAATTCATCAATTTATACACTCTTAATTTATTCCTTAAGTGAATGGAATTCTTTTTTTAAAGGTTTCATTATTTCATAGAATATCTTAAAGTTTATTTATTATTCATAACCTTAAAAAAACTTAGGCTACTTTGGACACCAAACTTATCCTAATACAATTCCAATTCTCTAAGTCATTTACATTAAATGATTTAATTATTCATTTTCTAATTTTCATTTAAAATTTTTATTATTTACTAACATTGAAATAACTTAATGTAATGTTAATATTAATATTTTTAATTTGAGTACAAAGTTTCAGAGGTTAATTATCTTTGATTTAAATTAATTTAGTTGATTTAATGCAAATTCATCAATGTAATGATTCAGTGTTTAATCAATTTTACATTTTTGTTAATTATTTCATTAAACCTAAATGTGTTATTAATCAAAATCATTAACTTCAGAGGATTAAGAAATTTTCCTTAAATATTATGACTTTAACAAAAATATCATTGGTGCATTTTATAAATTTTTATAATTATTATAATTTTCTAACTTTAATATTCATTCAAATTGACCTAAGGATTAGAAATTCATAAAATTCTAATTCATAGGTCATTTGATCTTGAAATGTTTATGGAAAGTGTGGTTCCTTGCATATTTAAACACCTTGAAATTTCACCTTAATCAAATGTGTAACGTTAATTAATGTTTTAACAATTTCAATAAAATATAAATTAAGCTTAAACTAAATAGAATTAATTAGAGGTTTTAATTTTCTTGAATTCTTCTCTAGAAGATGCATCCATAGAGGGTTCATTTAGAATTTTTAAAAGTTTGGTTGATTTATTATGATTTTTTAAAGTTCGCATCAATAAATTGAATTATTTAAATCAATTAATTAATAAATTATGTCATTTTAGGGTTTATTAGATTCTAGAGAGTTCTAATGATGTGTTTAGATGATGGTTTATTATGATGATTCAAGTTGATTTTATAAATTTTCATGATTTTGCTAATTTAATATTAATTTATTTTATTAAATTAAGGCCTATGGCTTAAAAATTTTATACTTTAAGAATTAATTCCAATAAATTCTAATTAAATTATCTGAAGTGTATTTTAACCTTAATTTCAATGCCTTAAAGTTTAAAATCAATTAGATTAGTGGTTTACGCATAATTTAGGCTTAATTATTTTTAATTAAATTTAAATTAACATAAAATTACTTAATAAAAATTAGGAATTTTGAGTTTAATGGATTCCTCTCACTGAGAGAAATTCATAGTGCCCTTATTTGTTTTTCTATTGAGTATTTTACTTTTTATAATCTTTTGAAGTTTATAGTGATTTTTAGCTTTTTTTAATTCAAAAATACTAATTTTTATATTTATCCACGTCAACACCACATGGGATTAATGCGGCACTACTTTTTGTGTGCCAGCCATGGATTGGTCCATGTGAGAACCATGTGGATCCCATGTTAAAATGGCAGCAAGATGAAGTTTGATCTAAGTCGTCTGATCGAAGATCGGACAACTTAGAATTGTCTTATGGTTACCAACATAGGTTTTAATTGCATATCTGACTAGATCTTGGCTATATGTTCCTAACAGATGAAACATATGGTGGAGATTATATCTTTCTTATCGATGTTGAGAATTGAGCCCAGTCTGTTAGGTAGAAGCAATTTTTTAGAGATCCAAGAGACAAAATTACTTGATTTAAATTACAAATCCATCAAGACTTCATTTAGAATGCATCTATACAGCTTGATCTCACTTAAGATTAAGTTCATTTCAAAAAGGACCAACACTGAATGCTAAAGTAGTTAGTTCGAACCCATATCTCACTAGCATCATTCCTCAATAGCCATCGTGCTTTGAGCACCATTGCCACATCAAGCTGAAGCTATCTATGCAATTTGGAGTCTTTCCTCCCTCTAGATCAGCATAGAGACCAAAGCTCCACCACTTGTTGTCATATTTGATCGAACTCTGCTTCACCAGCAGTGAGGAACTCTGTTAAACGTTTGTTTGTAGTCACCTCCATCCAAGAAACATGTCGGAAGATTCAATTAGGCTTGAGGATGTCATTTTCCTCTTTTTCCCTATGTGGTCAAGAGCTTCTATCTTTCTTAATGTCATTCATAGTCAATCTCTAGCCTTCCGGCGGCATGAGGCTTGGGTAAGGCTTTAATTAAGTCCCTCTTCACCTCAAGAGCATGTAGAGATGATTGGATACGTGTGAGGAAGTTTCTTTTCACTCTTTCCTTATATGGCCAAGAGCCCTATATAAAAGGTTTAGGGTGGCCGGAATATGGCCACCGATGATGAGAGCTCCGATTGAGAGTTGGTTTGGCCTTCTTCACCTTGTGAGGGTATTAGATTGAATAATTATTTTGGAGAGGAAGTTTTTTTTTCCTCTTTTTTCTCCTTTGGTCATGAGCTTTCCATGGAAGAGGGGTCAAAGATGACCTCTTCTGAGGGATTGAAATCATTGGCATTTTGCATAGAAGGAGGTGGTTAACTAATTGGGATGAGACCGAATTAGTTAAGGTAAAGAGGTGGATGAGGTATGGAGGATAGGAAGTAGGATTTGACTTCTTTACATGAGTTTCTCTCCCTATTTCCATGGCTTCACCTCACTTATTATGATTTCATGTCACATGGCCTCCTTGGCTTTTGACACAACCACAACACTCCTTTGGGTAGGTGGTTGGTTGACCAAATAAAACCAAGATGAATGATGGGTCATAATCAAGTCCATTTAAATTGATTTCAATTTAAAACTTTTGATTGCTTGGTTTTAGATTTGAGTTCCAATCATTATTGATTGTTTAGTAGATAACTTGGAGTTCAATTACTCCATGTCATTTAAAGTTTAATGTGATTTGAGCTAAGTTTAGTTCTTTTGACCTAAATAGGTCAAGTTGAATTTTTTAGTTTGAATGGTATTTTAAGTTTAAAATTTAGATTCAACTATGTTTATTTGATGAATTATGATATTTTAAATTGATTTTGATTTTATTTCAACATGACTTATTTTAATTTGAATGGGTTAAGCTGAGTTCAATTTCATCAAATAACCAATTTGACTCAATTAAGGTATGTTTAGACTCCAGTCATGTTTAATCTCATGTGTGGAATGATTTGAAGTGATTAATTTCATTTGGTTTGAAATTAATTTCAATTTTGATCCATTTAACCAAACTTGGGCTTAATGGGTTAAGTTGGTCTCATTTAAGTCAAATGACCAAATTGGTTAAATTAGACCTATTGATTGATTAATTGTGTTTAATGATGATTTCCAAATGATTTTGGTTATTTATTTATATTTATTCTAATTTAATTTGGATTTTGATTTTAATAAGCTTCATTTAGGTTTATTTAGATCAACTGATCTAATTAGCCCAAGTAAGACCTTATTTTATTGAGATTTATTAGATTCATGTACTAACATATTAATTTATTATTCTAAGTCTTTAGAATGACTTAATTTGGTCAAATTTTAGTGGGTCAATTTTTGAACTGGTGGGACCCACATTAGTTCAACTCTTTGTTAAATGGTTGATCAGCTTTGACCTTCATTTGGAATTAGTTTTGGGTTATTTTTATTCATGCATTGACTTTATACTTGTTATCTAATTTTATTTGAATTTATTTTTTTTATTTGAAGTTCTTTAGGTTTAGGTGATTTTGAGCTTAAGTAGTTTAATCGGGTTAACCAATTTAATTACATTAGTCTAAGCTCAGTTAGAATTAGGTTTCAATTAGAATGTGTTTGATTCAATAATTTATTTAGATTTGATTTTAGTTTGGGTCAATTTATTCCTATTAGGTTAGGCTAAGCCTTAGAAGGATTCACTATGTCACTAAGTATAGTGTCTTAAGTGCCTAATTAGGATTCTCATAATCTAAGATTAGGTGCCTTAATTACTGGTTTAGAAATGATGTTAACCTCATCGAAAAATTAGGTCAACAATTCTTAGGGCTTTATTTATGATGAGGTTATGAGTTATTTTATGTTTGAGTTATTTAATTTTAATGGGGTAGAAAATTTTAATTTTTCCAAGAATTCTAATATTTCCAAGCATTTCATCATAGAAAGAAACCTAAAAAACATGCAGTTCTATTGCACACCTAAAATAAATCAAGCTAAATTAAATTAATAAAATAGGCCAATGCTGCAGGGTACCGCTATACACCTCAAAAGAAAAAAATGGACAGTCGAGCTCTACCCTTATCTAGCTAGACCAAGAACTGAAAGTCTTAATCTATGGTGGTCTTCATACAAGACAATCACCTTCTTCAAGGACCTCCATGTGCTTCACAGGGGATCATCAATTGACAAAGTCAGCTCCTACTATTCTTAGAACCCATAGATTCTAACCTAATTCTAAGCTAAAATTATTATTTTTTAAATATTCCAAAATAAATTCCTAGTCCCTGCTAAACAAATGTTAGAAAATACATACAACACACCCATATTTTATATTCAAAGCATTCAAGCTTAGCACTAGTTGTTGTCAAGCCCACATGTTGTATTGGTCTATACTTAGAGATTTAAGCTGCACCTGCTAGCAACAAATCCCTTATGCATAGCCCCCTCCAAAAAAATAATGATGACTTAAAAAGAATGTTGTAACATCATTTTACATCATAGAGCATCACAGATCATCCGACTGACCTAAGTCAAGGGTCGGTGACTTAACAATCTAGTATGTGAAAGAAAGGGCTTATGTGGTATGATTGCACTAGGCCGTTTAAGTTTAACTTTTAATTTAAGTTTATGGTATGTTCAACTTTACCCTTAGATGGTTTTAATTCAACTGATTTAATTAATTTTAGATTTCATTTCAATTTGAGATTTATTTTTGTGTTAACGTTACATTTGGGTTTTAAAGAATGAAGAAAAAATAAAATATGCTTTGGGTAGAACTTATTCCATTCAACATCCTCATCCTAATCTAATAGAATGGAGTATACATCTTAAGATCAAAATAAAACATTCTAGGGGTCAAACTAAGATACTAAGTATCTTAATTACCCTTTCTGAATTTATTTTAATTCTTTATCTGAGTTGGATTCAATTTGATAAATGTTCAATCCCTTCTTTAAGGTTGAAGCTTATGTTGTTTAATTTGTTTTAAATGTTATTGAAATTTAAAATTTTTATTCTTCCTTTATTTAAATTTCATTTGATTTGATTAATACATCTTGGTTTAACTAATTTGTAACTTTTAATTAGAATCTAAAATGGTTTCTTAAATTTTAATTAAAAGTTTAATGATTTTTTATTTTAATTTGGTTTCTAGTAATCTAATTTATGTAATTTTATATTAGTTTATTTAGATGAACATTATTGGATATAATTTCATAGCTTAAGTTTACATTCAATTTTATATTGGTTTGATTTGATTAAGATTCAAGATAGGAATGATTATTTAATTCCACATATTCTAGTTTAATTCATTTGATTTTGACTTAATTAGTCTTATTCACTTATTTTATTTAACTAATGTTAGTGTTTATTAAATTAAATGATCTATCGAAGGTAATTTAATTTTGTTTATTTAAATATATTTTTATTTTAAACTTGCTTTAAAGGTGTTGATTTCATTATTCAATTTCATTATTCAAATAGTTTATTTTATTTAGATTTCATGACCTAGGATATTTATTTATTTAGTAATTTAATTCATTGTTTAAGTTAGTTTAAGTGATATCTTATGTTTAAGGGTTTATCATTTAATTAAATTTTTTATGATGAAGGTTTGTTTATTAATATTTAATTATTGATTATAACCTAAGAAATCTAAAAGAACAAACTACTTAGGTTCCAATCCTAAACTAGGTCATCCTAATTTATAGGTTATTTAAGTTAGATGATTTAATTAATTGTTCATGTTTATTCATAGTTAATATCTCTCATTTGATGTAAAGTAAATTTAAGATGACTTCAATGTTAATAAATTTGTATCTAAACATGGAATTCAGAAACTAAACAGTTTTTATTTTTAGCAAATTGTTGATTTTATTACAATTTTATGAATTTAATAATCTAAGGTTTAATTAATTTATTTTTCTTAATTAATTCCATAAACCTTAAATTGAGGATTGATTAAATTCCTTAACTTGAAAGGTCTGGAAAATTTTCTTAAGATCTTCTGATATTGTTAAAAATGTCTTGAATTAATTCCATTAGTTTTTATAATTTCTATAAGTTTAATATTTATTATTTGATTTAATTTAATCTAGAGTTTAAAAATTTAATAACTTCATATTAAAAAGTCATTTAGCTTTGAAATTTTTTTTGACAACTGGGCTTCCTTGCCAATTCTATTTCCTTGAATTTTCATCTTCATCAAATGGGTACTTTATGATTAATTAAAGTTTTAATTATTTTAATAAATCTAAATTAAGCTTAAATTATTTGGGATTATATAGGAGTTTTAATTTTCCTTAATTCTACTCTAAAAGATGAATCTAAAGAGGATTTATTTAGAATTTTAAATTTGTTGGTTGATTTATTATGATCATTTTAAAGATGAGATCAATTAAATGAATTAATTAATTCATTTTATTACCTAATTAAGTCATTTTGAGGATTAATGGGCTTTGGTGAATTTCTTATTTTCTTAAGGTTAATTGGTGTATATTATGATAAATTAAATTGATAGTACGATTTTTATTAAAATTTTTAATTTATTATTAATTTATTTCGTTAAATTAAGGTTTGAAGGTTGAAAATTTTGTATATTATAATTTGATCACCAAAAAATCCTAGGAATTTTATCTAAAGTGTGTTTTAACTTTCATTTGACTTCACCAAAGTCTTAGGTTAATTAGATTGATATTTTGAGCTTAATTAAAATTTAATTAATTTTAATTGAACCCAAATTAACTTAAAATTACTTTACAAAAATTATGGATTTTAGGTTTAATGGATTCCTCTCATTAAGATGAATCTATTGTAATTTTTATTAGATATTTTATTTTTTAATGAATTTTTATTATTTTTAGTTTTTTTATAATATTTAAATTAGGAAAATTATATTTTCCACTTGAACCCATTTAGTGCCATGTGGTGCCATTTTACACTTAGCACCGCATGGTCAGGCCATGCATGATCCACATGGATCCTGTGTTAAATTGGCGATGGAGATGTGATTTTATTGGGACCGTCTAATCAAAGATCAAACGGCCTAGGATCAACTTGCAGTTTCCTTAAGGGATTTAATCAATCTGTTTGACTAAATCATAGTCATTCCTCAAAGATCAAACTATTATTTCATCTCTTTCATCCACGATGGTGATTGAGTGCCATCAAATTTTAAAGGTTAATCACAGCTGATCAACATTGTGAAATCATGTAATTTTGATTTTAAAATGATCAAGGAGTAACTTTGAAGGGACCTATACATCTTGATCATTCCTAAAACTAAGTTAGTTTTATAAACAACCAATGTGAATTTAAAGGGGAGTTAGTTTTGGCCATACCTCAGCGACATTGGGTCTCGACAGTGCTTTAGGTTTTGAAAACACTCAAGGAGGCTGAGTAAATCTTTTGGAGAAGGAATCATGTTGTACCTTCCTTTAAATTGGTGTAAAGGTGAATGTTCACTACTGCTCACCATAGTTTGGAGTTAGGAATGATCAAAAGATCTTAGGAGGAAGGGGATGGTTTGCTCATGATTTATTTCATTAAATGAAGGTGATGGAGTGAGCAAAAGTCCTCAATTTGGCTTCTCCATGTATTTTTATAATTGGCCAAGAACTACTCCATTGGTTTGGAAGGGAGGTCATTGTCCATGGGAATTTGTAATCGAATGATAATAATAAAGGCTATGAGAAGGTCAAAGCAGACATTTAAATCACTTAGGGAAGGCCAGGAAGCATGTATGGGTGAAATTTGGAAGGATTGGGAGGACGGTGGCTCAATTTAGGATTTTTCTCCTCTGTGGTATATTCTTCTCTCTCCTTTGGTTTTGGTTTGATTTTGATTAACTAATTCAATCATTGAATGTATATTTACTTTGTACTTGTGCCTAATTTCCTATTGGGAGATTTAGAATCCAATTGATTCATATTATATTGGAATTTGATTTAGCTTAAGCTAATATGTCCCATTTGATCAAAGATTAATCAAATTGGGTTCCCTTAGGTTAATTAATCATTTTGGGGTTTAGGTTGATGTTTCAATTTCATTTGTTTAATAATTTATATTATTTTAATGAATTGATTTCATTATATTTGGAATTGATGTTGACTTTGTCTTAACTTGACCCATTTTGACTTAAATGGGTTAAGTTGAGTTTAATGGAGTTAATTGACTATTTGACTCAAACAAGGTATATTAAGACTTCAATCATGTTTACTCACATGTGTGGGATGATTTAGAATAGTTAATTTATTTAGTATGAAGTTGAGTTTGATTTTGACCCAATTGACCCAATTTGTGCTTAATGGGTCAAAATGGGCTTCACTTTGGGTCAAATGACCAAATTAGTCAAATTAAACCCAATGATTAATTGAATTATATTTAATGATTATTTTTAAATAAATTTTTGCATTCAATTTAAATTATTTTTAATTTAATTTGAATTTAAGTTCAACAAGGTTCAATTGGGTTTATTTAGATCAAGTGATCTGATTAACCCACTTTAGACATTAGTGGATTTATATTTCCTTAGATTATTTGATGACTTTGTGTTCTTGGAATGACTTGTTTTGGTCAAATTTTGATGAATTGATCTTTGTCTTGGTGGGGCCCACATAGGTCAACTTTAGGCCAGGTGACATAATTAGTCATCTTCAATCTCATCTAGATTTATATTTTGTTAATTTATGTTCATACATTGATTCTATATAATTTTTTTTGTTTAAGTTTATTCAAATTTGTTTGGATTTTATTTGAATTTCTTTGGACCTATGTAATTTTAAGCTTAAATAAGTTAATTAGGTTAACCATGCTAATTACCTTTGTCTAAGCTCAATTGAATTTAGATTTCAATTAAGATGTATTTTATTTAGGACCATGTTAAATTTTTATAGATTTTGGTTTACTTTAGGTTCACCAAATTGTGGTGTTTAAAAATGTGATGAGCGACACTAAGTAGATCTTAGGGGATATTTATTGAAATAATTAAGTATGATATCAAGGAATGATATACTATCTCAAGAGGTAGAGATATCACCCTAGAATGAATTTAATCATCCAATAAGGACTCTTAAGGCTGATACCAGAGACTTTTCCTCTACTTCATATAGATGAAGTAAAGTAAGGTTTATTTTAAGCCAAGTTTTTAAGTTCCCTATAAGAAAAAGCCCCAATAGTTAATTACATACTCTCAATTAAAGTGATTATCTAACATCTTTAAAGATTTTAAAGTTGGATATCAAAGGATTGGTAAATGTTGAAAATCAGGTGGGAAAACTCAAATGGAGAGTGTTATTAATAGATTTCAAAGGAGGATAAGTAAGATAAGTAGGATAATTATACTAGGAAGCATGGTGAGTGCTTCAATCTATCCTATAGTAAGGCTTTATATTTTTTTAAGAAGAAAATTATATTTATTTGAGTTAGCATTTTATTAGCAGACTAGGACTTAAATTTTGACTACACAAGATTGCAGAAATGTCTAAGAGGTGAGTACTTATAGTCATAGAAAATAAAAAATAAGTAACCTTTGAACTTATATCTAAAGTGCTCTAACATAAGCTAAGAGGTCGACCTGATTCAACTAAAAAAAGTGGGATATATTGACTCACTTCTACTAGAGAGAGTTAACTGATCGTAACTTACCTAGACTTACAACTGCCTGGAGTGGCTATCAGCTAACACCTCCTATGATTTAAAATTATGTTGTCCAGTCTTATGTAAATGCAAGATAACTAGGCTATTATTAATTAAGAAAGAATTTAGAGTCCTATACTCACTCCATAATAGACTAACTCATGACTAATATGAAAGTTATGACTTAAAATAATGCAATAAAATTTTACAAGTTTTATTTCATTTTGACTTATTAATTTTTAGACATAGGCTTGGGAAGATTTATGCCTAAATCTGTGATTAAATTAAATTATGAGCTAAATCAGTGAAAGGGGTGTTCTACACTAGAAGAGATTGCTCTCACTGGTTAAGTCTTGTCTCTTATCATGCAAGAGTGGAGGTCCTCTATATGCAAGAGTGAAATAATATGCATGCATGATATTGAAACATACAACCATCTAGTTAAGAGGTTGCTAAATATTTTATTTCTTATTTAGAAACTTAGGGTTTATGGTAAGGTTATGAATGGTTAAAATTATAATTAAAGTTATTAGAAAAATTATTTTTTCTTAAAGAGCCTACCGCATCCAAGCCATATATCAAACATTAACATTTTAAGAAACTTATGAGAAGCATGTCATTTCTATTATGCAACCAATGTAAACACAATAATAAAATATTATTGATTCAAAAAATAAGAGGATGTGGGGTCATTAATCTTTATCTTTATCTTCATTTAATGGATTGAGCCTGCATCACACAAGGCCTCCCAAGTCTACCCACTAACCATTACTCATCCTAAACTCCATAGCTCTAATCCTAGTCTTATTACAAAATTATATTTTTATAAAATAAAAACCTAACTATACCTGTAAAATAAAGATTAGCTTAACATACATTCACACTAAGCTGTTATGTTTCACACATTAGGGCTTAGCACCTTACCTCGAGTCACCAAGCCCACCTATCCTAATCAATGGATTATTTTTAAGGACTTAAGCAACACCGTAAGAAAAATGCATTTATAATTTTCATTATTATAATAGTTTTTAAGCACAATCCACTATAGAAAATATCATTAGTCTAAATAAATAATGCCCTATCATCCAAACTAATGCACATGCAATTCTAACATCCATTCTAGAATATTACATTATGAAATAGGAAAATTAATACACCGCACAAAATACCAACATAACCTAAGTTTTGATTAACTTATGATTAAGAAGTTTAATTTGATCTTTTATTTTGAATTCTAGTTGAGAACTTAATGGTATGTTGATTATTTTAGTTGTTATTTATTTAATTTAGTTTGATCTTTACTTATTTGATTTGATTAATTTAATTTGTTTGATTGGTTTGATCTGCTCTAGGTTTTATGTTGATTGATTTATTTTGATGTTGTATGAAATTGATACTAATTAAATATGATTTAATGACTTGGGATTTTGAACTAACTTCACACTTGTTTGATTTGATTAAGGTTTATTTATTTGTTGGCTTGACTGTGAATTAAATGTTGGTTTTGATCTTTAATTAAATTTTATTGTTAGAATTTAATTTATCTTCATTCATTTGTTATGTTCATTAGAATTTGGCTATTTTAATTAACTATTCATTATACAATTTGATTATTTAACATATATACTCAAAGTTTGTTAATTAATTGAATTCATTTTATTCAAAATAATTTAACCTAGTTGTATGCTTAATTGAATTGATTTACAATTTATCTTAATCTTATTTGATTTGATTAAATGATTAGTTTAAATAAGGCTAAAATCATATTTAGTTTATTATTTATTTAATTTAAATTATCAATTTATTTTATTATTTATTTAATTTATATGTTCAATTTAGTTAATATTTAATGATTAATCAACACTTAATTAAGTTAACTTGACCATATATTTATATTTGGTAAATGATTATTAAATATTCTTGGTTGAATGATTAATTATTTTATATGGCTGATTTTGATAAGGATCTCGTTTAAAGTTCACTATGATTAATTTAATTCAAATGTGATTAATTATTAATTAGATGCTCACAATTGTCTTGATTAATTGATTTATATGATTAAAATTTGATTAATGTTTAACTTAATTTGTCAATATTAGATTTAACTTTATTGAGTGTTTGACAAAGTTAATTAAGAATAATTTGAGTTTAACATGATTAATTTAATTTAGTTATTAAAGTGATTAAAGAGTGTGATTAATTCAATTAAGAAGTTTAATTCGATTAATTAGATGTTAATTAGTGATTTAATTGAGTATGACTAATTTCATTATAACTTTGATAAATATTCATAACTAATTATTTGATTTAAGTTAAGCTTGATTTAAGGATTATTTTAATATGACTTATTTAATTTAATTTAGTTTAATTAAATGGTGGATTGGTTTATTTTCAAATTTTATTATTAATTTGATTAAGGGCTGATCTTAATTAAAAGTTTATGGGTTAATTCTGTTTAATTTAATCAAATAATTAATCTAATTATTGTTTAAATTTATAAATAATCAAGCCTTTATTTTTATGACATGGTTGATTTGACTAAGGGAAAAATTAGGAAAATTTAATTTATTTGATTAAGTGATTATTTATTAACTAATTAAGATACTTATCTTAATTAAGAGTTGATTGTTCATTGCTTAAATTAATTATAGTTATTTTTGATCCAATAGTTCATCTAGTCAACGTTGAGTTAACAATTATCTAAACTTTAATTTAATTGAATGACTAACTGATCAGATGATTAAAATTTGTTTTGATAATTAACTAAATTCAAATTAAGTAAAGGCTGAATAAATTATTCATTTAATCAAAGCTTAATCACCAATTAAATCAAATATAATTAATTATACATTGATCGTGATCGCTTGAGCCAATTAAAATTTGAGTTAGCAATTTAAGGCCACTAATTAATTTTAGTTGAGGTTTAATTTTACTTGTTTTGATGTGATTAGTTTAATCAATACTCTAATTAATGTTTGATGGTTTAAATTGATTTGATAAAGTTTAATCTAAAGCTCAATTAATACTTGGTTGGTTTTATATAATTAATTCAATTAAGTTTATATTTAACCAAGTTTGAGTTTAGTTTGGTTCAAATTCAAGTATTGTTTGTTTGGTTTGATTTATAGTTTGGTTTAATAAGAGTTTAAATCTTAATTTATCTATAATTTATTACTTGATATTTCATTTATTATAGGATTTTTTAAAAAAAATCAATTCTAATGAATTCAATAAATTTTAAATGTATTATTTAGGGATTTTAACAACTTCGAAGGGTTTAGAAATTTTTCTTAGGTCCTCTGATGTTATTAAAAGTGTTGTAAATTAGTTTTGTAAATTTTATAATTTTCTTGATTTTCTATTAACTCTTTTATTTAAATTGTCCGAAGACTTCAAAATTGATGTCATTTTATTTAGAAGTCATTTTACCTTGAAAATTTTACGACAAGTAAATTTCATTACCAATTTCATTTTTTCCAAGATTCCATCCCAATCCAATATGTCCTTTAGGTGTAATTAAGGTTTTAACGTTTCAATAAAACTCAAATTAAACATTAAATATTGAGAATTAAATGGGGTTTCTAGTTTTTTTTTTTTTAGGCTTTTTTTTAGGTTATGATTTGAGAGAGGAATGTGAAGCGAATTTATTTGGATTTTTTAGATTTTTATTTAATTTATTATTATTTTTCTAAGTTCTGTCTATTTAAGTAAATTTAATTAGTTTATTTAATCTACTAATTAGATGATTTTGGGATTTAGTGAGTTAAGAGGATTTTAATTTTTTTTTATAAGGTTCACTGGAATCATTCATAAAGGTTTGAGCTATTTTCATTCTTTTTTGTAATTTTCTTGAATTTTAATTAATTAATTCACAAAAATAGGCATTTAAACTTTCAGATTCAATTACTTTTAATATACTCATCATTTGGACTTGAAATTTTCATGGTAAGTGTTTCATAGTGTCAATTTCATTCTTTAAAAATTTTAGGTGGTTTTAATAAATATTTTGGGATTAATTATAGAAATTTGATTTATATTCAAACTTCAATTAATCTAATAATAATGAATATAAATTGGGGCTTTTGGGTTCATTGGATTTCCCCCAAAATATGAATCCAATGAGTTCTTATTTATAATTTCTTATTCAGCATTTTATTTTTTTATGATTTTTAAAATTTTATCCATTTTAAAAGTAATTTAAAATCTAGAAAAATTCATATTTTTCTACTTAACCTAAGATTGAATAGCACTAACTAGGCCGTGTTTCCATGCATCATAGTTAGATTGGTCTATGCGAGTGTTGATAAGCCATTTGGGTGAGAAAATGAATATGGATTAGATAAATCTGAACCTTTCGATGGTAGATCAGACGGTTCAGATTGAACTCGTTGATCTAATGGGTGAAATTTAAGGGGGGTCTATATTTTAATCTAGGTTGTCCATCCCATACATAAGAGATTGGACATCCACTATTATTTCTTCCTCCCAACTGGGGAAAGGCACAATGGACACAATTTCCATCCCATATCCACATCTAAACCCCAATTTTCTAGTGAACTCACCAAAAATTGGGTCCTTTAGCATCATAAGGCTATGACAAAATAAATGTAAAGGAAATCTAAGGGATTTTTCCTAGAATTGCATGAGTATTCTCACAAATGAAGAACCTATAGGCTTTCTAAGTTTTGAAGAAATTACCTAATCAGAGCTAATGCCCGATGAGTTTTTTTAATCTAAATATTCTCCTAGGTAGGAAATGAAACAGTGGGATGGATACACCATCTTGCCTCCTCGCTAATTTCTTTCTTTGCCAATGGCCATCATTCCCTCACCAAAATTTGGCCATAATTTATTATTTTATGGTTTAAAAGGGAGGGGGATGGTGTGCTTTTAATCAAGGAACCTGTGGCTCTTTTAAAGCACCAAGAGGAATCATAGGCTCTCTTTCCTTCCCCTTTTAATGGTGGCTGAAAATCACCATTAATGGTGGTTGGGAGGTGATGCCCATTGGGAGGAGGCTTGGATAAGTCAAAATTGGTTGTTTAGCTACTATAGAGTCGCTAGATGTCGCAACTAGAGATATAACTTGTGTTTGAGTGGATCTTGGGTTTTCTCATCTTGACATTAATTCTCCTCACTCTTATGGCCTCCATTGTTGACTTGAAGCTCCACTCCACATGGGCTAAAGTGTTAGCCTCCATGTGATGTGATTTTAGGTGGGGTTTTAGTCCACCTAAGTTAAGTTGAGTTGGTTTGAACATCTCTTCTCATTTGGCTCAAATGAGTCAAGTTAGGTTTAATGTATTGATTTAGCTCAATTGAGCTAAAATTGGGTTATAATTACATTTGATTCAGTATTTGGAATAATTTAGAGTAATTGATTTTTATTAATTTGGAGTTAATTTTGATTCAAACCCATTTCGATCCAAATTGAGTCTAATGAGTCAAACTAAGTTCATTTAGATCAAATGATCAATTCATCCTAAATTAAAGTGTGTTTGAGCTTTAATTATGTTTGATGAGTATTGGAAGTGATTTGGAGTAATTATTTTTAATTAATTTAGATTTATTTTGATTTAGACCCATTTTGGCCCAAATTGGGCTTAATGGGTCAAATGGCCAATTTGATCACATCAAACCCAAAAAAGAGTCATATTATGTTCAAATATATATCTAAAGTGTATTGAAATATTTACTTTGAATTAATTTCAATTTATTTTGAGTTTAGGTTTTATAGGGTCCATTCGGGTTTGACTTAGTGACTTGATTAAGCTATTTGAGTCATCATTAGATTCAAATTTATTTAGTATTGTGTTCCATTAAATTAATTTATTAATTTTGAGCCTTTAGAATGAATCAAATTTTGATTAGTTTGACCTTTGACTTAGTTTGGCCCACATATTATCAACTTAGGTCAAATAACTCGATTAGCCATTTTGTGCCCCGTTTAAATTTAGTTTTTATGTTTGTTTATGTTCATACATTGGCTTAGTGCTTTTGGTTTGGTTTAATTTAAACTTATTTTTATTTTAATTGAATTAAATAATTTTTAGGGTCCAAATAAAGTTAATTAGGCCATTCATGTCAATTGCCTTAATCTAAGCTTAATAAATTTTAGTTTACCCTTTAGATTTATTTAATTTAAATTTTTATTGAATTTTGTCAAATTTGGATTTGATTGGACTCACATTATCCAATTAGGTTAGACCATGTGGGGTCCACTAGGCTAACCTAGGTATTCACCTCAATGTAATTTCTTAGTTTAATTTTTATTCTATATTTGGTTTCATTTTAATTTGTTGTTTCCATTTCTACTTTCATTTAAGTTGTATACTTAGTTATTAATTGATGTATCTTAAGTGCTAATTAGAAAGCTCTTAATATAGTGTTGGAGATCCTAATTACTAAGATTAGAGTGATTATCAACCTCACTTGAGGTTAATAGAATCTTAGTGCCTAGATCAAGTCCTAGGTCTAAAAGGAGGGTTATTGACCTTACTAAAAGAAAGGTCAACACTAATCCAATTAAGTTGTGTTAGGTCTTAGAGGGGTTAACTAGAATGGCCTAGTCCTTCACCTTAGGGAATTTCACCTAGTCACTACATGTGATGTATTAAGTGCCTAATTAAGAAATTCCTAATCTAAGATTAGGTGTTCTAATTACTATGATTAGAGATGATGTTAATCTCATCCAAAAATGAGGTCAAAAAATGGACCCCTAATATATGTGGTGGCCTAACTAAAGTACACTGCACATATTGGTGTTGACCAAACTAGTCTACATATCCTCTAAGAACTACAAGAAAAAGCTTGATTGAGTTTGAATTTGGTTTTAAATTTGGAATTTGGATTTACTTTTGTTTTGACATAAAATATTGTCTTAAAATTTTTTTTTGAACTAGAAAAGGGTTGAAATGAGTTATATCCTCATTTAGTAAAATTTTGCTAATAAGAAAGGGCCATGAATGGCTTAATTTCAACTTGAATAACTTGAAAAAAAAGGTCATAATGACTTAATCTATTTTATATTTTACTAAGGGACTTATTCCTATCTTTTAGATATTAAGAAGGGGTATTTAATAACTTAATTCTAATAAATAGCTAAAGTGAGGGAAGGGTTCTTGATGACTTAATCCTCATCCCAAAATTTTGAGTAGAAAGAAAGGGGTCTTGGTGACTTAATCCAAGCCTAAGTAGTATATTTGATAGGAAGAGTTCTTAATGACTTAATCCTATCTCTGTCCATTAAAAAGGATGCCTACTAAACAAAATACTCTTATTTAGTTAGCTATTAAGAAGGGGCATTTAATGGCTTTATTCCAAATTAAATAGCTAAAGTTAGGGAAGGGGTCTTGGTGAATTAATCTTAATCCTTAAATTTTTACTATTAGGAAAGGGGTCTTAGTAACTTTATCCTAATCTAGAAAGCCTATTCGATAAGAAGGGGTCTAGTGACTTAATTATATCCTTATCTTT